>CM077147.1:166976576-167576576 GCA_039583875.1 Platanthera guangdongensis
CGACAAAAGTGTCGACGCGTCGGCAAAGCGGTACACGCCCTATGACACGCCCGTGTCACAGGCCGTGTACCCTCTCTCGACACTCGACACCCGACCCTCGACACTCGACATTCGTCGAGCGACATTCGTCGACCCAGCGGGACACGGCCGTGACACGCCCGTTGTCACGGGGCGTGTACCCCATTCATCGAGCTCAACTCGACAGAAGAAAATTTGTCGAGTCAAGGAGGTCACGCCCCAGGTCACGCCCTGGGTCATGCCCCGACACGCCCGTGTCGGGGGGCATGTTTCTCCCGAAACTTCGTCGAACGAAGTTCGACGACCACAAAGCCAAAACGCATCCTGAGCTGGACACGCCCTGGGACACGCCCGTGTCCCAGGCCGTGTCACTCAAAAACTTACTATGGAGTTCTTTCAACTCTCATCACCATGCTCGAACAACGGTCAAAGCCAACGTAATGCCCATCAAGCGTATGCAATCATTCAACGAAAAAATCCGGGGCGTTACAGGGGGTATGGATGGTGATGGTAGCATAGGAGGAGTAGGAGGTGCTTCTAAATTCCTGAATAGAGCTAACATCTCCATCTGCTGCTCCTCCATCTGGTGAACTCGTCCCACCAAAGCTGTCACCGGTACAAAAATAATTTCTGCTTTGAGCGACACGTTCACAAGTGAATGGGAGAGGGTTGGCTTAGTGCGTCCTCCTGGAACGGATACTTCGGCTATTTATGCACTTCTTTTCGACATTGAAGTCAATCTTGAATTCTTCAGGGTTGAAGAAACTATCTCTTGGAGGGTGTCGGGAATCGTTTCCCTCAGATGGCGCCAAATTATTGCGGCCAAACTCGGATTCCCAGTCGGACCGGAATAACCTGGACCGCCTTAGCTCTTGGAACGGCCGAGCGCGAACACAGTTAATGAAGTAGGTCGATCGTACACATGAAGTTTTAACGTGGGAAACCCTCAACTAGGGAAAAAACCACGTGACTGAATCTGTGCCATTCAAAGTCCACTACTTCAGCTTATTCATTGAATCGAGGGTGAGACTGCTCCTCTTTACAATTTGGAGATGAGAGAACACTTATCACACGACGGATAAGAAGCCATCGCGCCCGGCGTTTGTTAAAAATTGCACTTTGCGGCGATAGGCTATACTGGGCGTCCCACTAGCCCTGAAAGCGGGAGCGGAGCACTTGAGTTTGATATTACGAAGGCCACCCAAAAGCTGAGAGATAGGGCTTCATCAGGTGGCTTGAAGGTGGCTCGAACATGGCTTGGAGATGACTTGAGTATGGCTCGGGAGCAGCTTGAGTGCGGCTCGAATGCTGCTCGTAGGAGAAATTTGGCAGTGCTTCGAGCTAAGGAAGAAGAAAGCTGGGAAGAGAAAGGTGAGAAATGAGGAGGTTTGGTGATCCTTTTATAGCCTCCAGGGGTGGTTATGGTGGTTACACGGCTATCCGCACACCATAGCCTCCAACATAAATATTTTTGTCATAATTTAAGGGCGCATATTATGATCATTTATTTTGCTACCCGCAGACCAATTAAATTAATAATAAAATTCTCTCACTAACATGGTCGTTATTGGTGGTTACCTGCGAATCGGACGCTAAGAACCAACCCGAGATGATGGGATGTTTGGGATGGGCTCCTATAGGCGGCCGACAAACTTGCCACTGAACCCGCCGACAAGGAGCGAGGCCGTCGTCGACAACCGGGCGAGCGTGCAAGGACCAAGATGGCGGCGGAGAGGGGATGACTGGCTTCTTCCTCGGCCGCATGCCAATCACCGAGGTGGGCCGACCGGCCCGGCCGCTTCCTCGGTCATGTGCCGGCGGCCGAGGAGGGATAGTCGGCCCTATTGCTTCCTCAGGTGCATTACGTCAGAATTGTCATGGACATCGCCTCACCGACGTCAAGCGGTCGTCATCATCCCCGGCCGCCGGCCGCCCCCTCCTCTCGCCACTGTCGGCCGCCCCCTTTCTGCTGTACGCACGAGCGCATGACCGAGAAGGCGATAGCCGGCATGAGGAAAGTGGTCGGACCTGCCGCCCTTCCTCGGCCGCAAGCGCACGGCCGAGACGGTCGCACTTCCTTGGCCGCCGGCGCGCGGCCGAAGGGGGGGGGGGGGGGCAGGCTGGCCGCCCTTCTGGTGTAAAGGACTACACTGATGCTAAAGCGTGCTCAATCGGAGACTACTCATTTGGAGACAGAGCTTTGTGCGGCGAAGGCCCAAGTGGAGGTGTTATCTTCTGATAGCTGTGTGTCACAGTTGAAGGCTGCTGGACTTGCAGAGTACATGGACTCTCTGGATTACATGCGGGATCGGTGCTTGATCAGCGAGGAAGTTCACGATGAGATCTGGAGCAAGGAGGTGGAGCCTCAGATGAAAGACGTTCAAGAGTTGTCCCTCAGGTGTGGAGTCTCGAAGGCTTTTCGTCTTGTTAGCGGAGCTTGGGATGCGTCACATCAGGCCTTTGCTTTGCTGATATTTCTGGCGATGAGAGTTCTGATGTTGACGCAGCAGACATGTAGTAGCACTATTTCTTTATATTAGTGTATCTGTATCTTTTGCTTTTCTAGTTGGGTATCTTGTATGTCGTCTTTATTGTTTGACGGTTTATGATTGGCGCGTTTGTGTATGTATTTGTATGTTGCTCTGACGATTATTGTGTCCTTTTTCTTCTCTTTGCTCGAGCGTTGTTTGACTCGTAATGTTGCTTTTTGGGGGCTGTAATGGTGCTCGTAGCTACTTAGTAACCTAGTTTGCGCGAGGATCACTAGCAGCTTAATTTGCACGAGGATCGCTCGCGGCTTAGTTCAGACGAGGATCGCTCGCGGCATAATTCGCACTAGGATCTCTCGCGGCTTAGTTCACACAAGTATCGCTCGCAGCTTGGTTGTGAGGGGGCAGGACCTGATGATATCCAGACGTAGAAAGGCAGGTTCGGTGAATAGCTTTTGTATTCAAACTGCATGCACAATCTTACCTTTTACACGAGGATCTCTCATGGCTTAGTTCACACGAGGTTCACTCGCGACTTAATTCACATGAGGATCGCTCGCGGCTTAGTTCACCGAGGATCCCTCACGGCTTAGTTTGCATGAGGATCACTCGCGATTTGGTCGTGAGGGGGGCAGGCCCTGAGGACATCCTGGCATAGAAAGAAAGGTTTAGTGAATAGATTTTATATTCAAACCGCATGCACAGTCTTACATTTCATACGGGGATCACTCGCGGCTTAGTTCGCACGAGGATCACTCATGGGTTAGTTTGCATGAGGATCGCTCGTGGATTTGTTTGCACGAGGATCGCTCGCGGCTTAGTTCACGTGAGGATCGCTCGCAACTTAGTTTGCATGAGGATCGCTCGCGGATTAGTTTGCACGAGGATCACTCCCGGCTTAGTTTGTATGAGGATCCCTCCAGCTTAGTTTGCACGAGGATCGCTCGCGTCTTAGTTCGCACAAGGATTGCTCGTTGCATAATTTACACGAGGATCGTTCACGGCTTAGTTCGCATGAGGATCGCCCGCGACTTAGTTCACACGAGGATCTCTCACGGCTTAGTTTGCATGAGGATCTCTAGCGACTTAGTTTGCACGAGGATCGCTTAAATCTTATTTAGCAAAAGGATCGCTCGCAGCTTAGTTAGCATGAGGATCATTCGCGGCTTAGTCCTACTTAAAACTAGTCAGACATTATTGAAAAGGAAACATAATACTTCATATAAGAAATAGTTCATACAAGTTCGGGCTTCTGGCTCCCATAGTAGATGGTTAGGGGACAATGACAGAGTGAAAATTTTTGTAGTTCGGCGAAAAAAGCGATGGGAATGGGTTTGGAAGATGTTCAAGAGTGATTGTTACAGTATCGCGGTGTGATCGAAGTCGGCTTGGATGACGAGAAACTGCACTACATAGGTTGCTTGGTCGAGGTATCCTCCCAGAGTGACGAGAAGGATGATGGTACCAACGACTGGTACAAAAGTGCCCCGGGATGTGTGCGCTAGCTGACTCTAGTTTATGGCTACCAATGGTTAGTTTGAGCTGAAGTAATGTTGATAGGAACAATATGTTCAATATAATCTCTACATCGACCAAGACTTGGAATGATTTGACTGGTGGCTTGCCGATGCCGATGGTTATGCTTCTTGAGCTCTGAGCATGAGGCTGCTTCTTTTTTGCTAGAAATTGGTCGACTTCCCCTAGCTGGCAAGACATTGAATCTCCTCCTTTAGATGACTACATTCGTCCGTGCTGTGCCCAGGCCACTGGTGGTATTGGCAGTACTTCGATGATTCTCCTTGAGCTCATGCGAGCGACTTGGGATTTTGCTATGCTGGGTGATAAAAATTGCTTGAAAAATCTTGTTCTGAGGGGCATTTGGTGGCGCGCGTTTTCAGTATCAGCGTGGCTTCTTTACTGGGCAGGTGTCTACAGGTTGCTTAAAGTTCCTCTTATGCTCCTGGTGTGATTCACTTTCTTGTTTTCTCTTCTGAGGTCCATTATTTGTCGAGTTTCTGATGCCCCCTTGTATTTTCAGCTATAGAGGTAGCGATCTTGCGTGCTTTTGGGTTAGTGTGATCGGAGTGGGGGAACTACTTGTAATTGAGAACTCCTTTTCTATATTGTACTCCTTGTAGGGGGTGTCTTGGTCATGGCAAAGAGTTCTTCTGGTGGGGGTGACTCAACCTGCATGAATGGTGGCGCGGTGGGCGGTTTTACTTCTTAACATATGGTGAGCATCATGGCTTGGAGTTCGTTCATCTGGGTGGCATGCTTGGCGAACATGCCCTCGAGCTTGCTGAAAGCCTTTGAATTCAAGGGCAGCTACTCACCTAGAGGGGGTGAATAAGTTATTAAGGACTATTTTATTCTCTTTAGATTCTTTAAGCCTTTAACGAAGTTAGGCCTTGTTGTGAATGATTAGATTAGCTTTCAAGAAATTCACACACATCACACCAGATATTTATAGTGGTTCCCCAGTGTATGGGTACATCCACTGTCCCTCCCACCTTTCTAAAAGAATGTTAGACAAGTCACTTTTCCAACCACTTGTCTCCTCAAAGATTACAACACGATCCCACAGGATCACTCAGTCTCCACTGAGACTTACAACACATGCACACAACCCTTCCACTCAGTAATCACCTGATCACCCACCACAGGCACAAATGCCCAACAACACAGGCTTAGAAAAATAGCCCTACCACACATAGATCCAAGACTGGATCCTGTCACTCAGATCTATACCAGATCCTACACTCACCCTTTATAACTTAGGCTTATAATATAGATCTCACCAGATCTAACTCTCAGTATTTATAAATTAGGCTTACAACACAGATCTTGAACAAATCCTACAGAATTTGAATAGAAATACTGATTTGACTCAACAAAAATTAATCTATGAGTCAATTGCCTCCTGAGCTGAGTGAATCTCAGCTCTATCTTCTTCACAGCAACAAGGTTGATGTTCTTCAAGAATCTATTCCTTGTGCTGGAAGTAATCTTAGAACCTTGATTCTGATTCTATTGATGAAAGAGAGAGAGGAGAGATATTCTATCAACTAACCTATTTTGTAGAACACGTATTGCTCTACCTCTTCTTCACAGATCCAGATATTGATCTTTAAATTCGGCTCGACTTGGATCTTGAAGCAACTTCAGCTAAGTCTGGCCTTGGCTGATTCTTCTTCCTCAGAGAAATCCTCTGATCCTGCTGTAATAGATGTTATTTGTCGTAGCTAACTCACAAACCCTTCAGAATCGTTGATTCGATCTTCTTGTTTCTGCAATAATGGCGGGGGAAGAAGATGAAGTCCCGCTCCTCTGTTTCTTAATGAATTGATCTCTCAGAAACTTGTCTCGATCCAGATCTCTTCTTCTATTTATAATCATGTCATCCAGCGTGATGATTGACACATGTCTTTGCTTTAATGGCTAATTATATCCTTAGTTTTACAGAATGAGACTGATAGCGACGTTAGTAATGGATTATATCTCTTCCTTAGTCATTTTGAACTTTGTTGACTTTACGGATGTCAACCATTATGGACTTCGTAAATTTCAGACAACTACCCAGGTGTTGAGTGCATTGAGTGAACAAGCTTTACTCAACGAATCTGGACTTAGAAAATTTCCATCTCTGCTAGGCATTGAGTGAGTAAGCTCCACTCAATGCTTTTTAACTTTGTCAACATTCTGCATCCTTCTGCAACTCTAGGTGTTGAGAGGGTTGAGTGTATAAGCTTTACTAAACGCTTTTTTTTCCTTAACTTGATCTTCCATCCTTTCTGCAACTATGGAATTGAGAGCATTGAGTGTGCAAGCTTCACTCAATTATTCTAAACTTAGAATAATTCTTCTCTACATGAAAGCATTGAGAGCGCTGAGTATATAAGCTTCACTCAATGCTTTGATACTTAACCAAATTTTCTTCTGTCTGAAGGCGTTGAGTGAGCTGGCCTCACTCATTGCTTTTATACTTGGCCAAATATCCTTCTGTCGGAAGATGTTGAGTGAGCTGGGCTCACTCAACACTTTCTGCCCTTGCTTCTGAAATCTGGCGTTGAGTGCGTTGAGTGAAGTGGCTTCACTCAATGCTTCTGGACTTAACCAATATTTTGTCTCTTTCTTTTATGACTTTGACAGAAAAAACATGACTCAACAGTTTTGGCTATATGGCGTTGAGTGAGTTAACTTCACTCAATGCATGTGGGCTTAACCACTTTTCTGCTTTGCCAAACCTTAAAGCTTTGACTGTCTGCCCTCTCTCAACGCTGTTAGCTGTATAGCATTGAGTGAACTAGCTTCACTCAATGCCTGTCAACTTAGTCATTTTTCTGTGCTGTAACTTGTTGTGCTTTGACTGTCCTGACTTCACTCAACGCCTGTGGACTTAGTCATTTTTCTGCGCTGTAACTTGCTAGGCTTTGACTATCTTAGCTTCACTCAATACTATTTATTCTATGGCATTGAGTGAACTGGCTTCACTCAATGTATGTGGACTTAGTCATTTTTCTACTCTACAACTTGTTGGTCTTTGACTGTCCTGGCATCTAGTTCATATGGCATTGAGTGAGCTTGCTTCACTCAACGCCTGTGGACTTAGGCAATTTCCTGCCTTTTTAGGCAGCTTCTTTGAGTCCATCTATCAATGTCACTTGGACCACCTGTCCAATCAATATGACATAGACTAACTTGCATTCATGATCTTAAATATACATCAAATACAACTATGGGTATAATATTGATTTGTTTGACTTCTTACAAATCTGGGACATTGGGATCAATGGAGCCAATAATGTCCCCCCTATTTTAAGAAGTCAAAACACTACTTGACCTTTGTCAATGATATACACTAACATATGTAGAAACAATATACAACAACATATTAATACAAGAGAGTTAAGAGTTACCACTCTCCCATTTCTCTGCTAGTATATCGAGCATCACTTACTCCCCTTACTTTGCTACAAGGTTCACCTTTTCCCTGAGAACACGACATGCTCCCCATGTTTTGCTGCACTGACACCTAATCACCTTAGTCACCTTCAAACAGAGAACACCACCTGCTCCCCCTATTTTATTGTATTGACACCTAGTCACCTTAGTCACCTTCTCCCTCTTTTTGACTTCTTCAGACAGAGGGAGAAGCTGTCCATCTGTGATTATCTTCTCCCTTTTTTGATTACAGATAATCAACTGGTCCTGAACTTGCTCCCCCTCAATAAGAGCATCTTCTACGAAGACCTTGGACATTCCAGCCTTGATACCAATTTTTATCTTCACAACCTGCAAGATGATGTAGTTCCTACAACAAAATAACATGAAGAGCAATTGAAGCTACACCAAGTTCAACATACCCAACTCAAACTTGAAGGTGTTGAACTTTGCTTCATCTAGTCGCTTGGTGAAGATATCAGCCACTTGCTTGTCTGTTGGGACAAACAAAAGAGTAATATCCTCACATTCTGCATGCTCTCTTATAAAGTGATATCTAATCTCTATGTGCTTAGTCCTGCTATGTGAGACAGCATTCCTAGCTATAGAGATTATACTAGTTGAGTCACAGGATAAATAACTTCTACTTAACTGAATGTTATAATCCTGAAGTTGATGTTGTATCCACAACAACTATGCACAGCAGCTCCCTGTAGATATATATTTTAATTCTACAGTAGAAATAGAAACACTTGTTGCTTCTTACTGCTCCATGACACTAGTCTTTTTCCCAGAAACTGACAGGAGCCTGATGTGCTTTTCCTGTTTCCTCTGCAGCCTGCAAAGTCTACATCTGAAAAGCCTATTACTTCAAAATCCCTATTCTTAGGGTATCTAAGGACATGATCTGGTGTGCCCTTCAGATATCTAAAAATCCTCTTAGCAGTAGAGTAATGAGATTCTTTAGGGCATGCATGATATCTAGCACAGACACATGTAACATACATAATGTCTAGCCTACTAGCAATTAGGTATAAAAGGGAGCCAATTATTCCTCTATACAAAGTTTGATCAATAGGTTTCCTTACCTCATCTTTGTCTAAAGACAAAGTTGACCCCGTGGGATTTTCATTGTGGAGGCATTCTCCATCCCAAATTTTTTAATCAACTCCATAGTAAACTTAGAATGGGATATGGATAATCCATTGTCAGTCTGTTTTACTTGGAGACTCAAGAAGAAATTAAGTTCACCCATACTCCTCAACTTAAACCTCTCTTGCATAAGTTTCGCAAACTTTCTACAAAGGTTGTCATCAGTAGATCCAAAGATAATGTCATCAACATATATCTGTGCTCGGATGATCTTTCCCTTGGATTCTCTTAGAAATAGGGTCTTGTCTATCTTCCCCTTGAGAATTTATTCTCAATGAGAAAGCTAGACAGGGTCTCATACCATGCTCTAGGGGCTTGCTTCAACCCATATAGAGCTTTCTTAAGTCTATAAACAAAATTAGGATGGTTAATAACAACAAAACCTGGAGGTTGTTCGACATAAACTTCTTCCTTCAAGTCTCCATTCAGGAAAGCTGACTTTACATCCATCTGGTAGACTCTGAATCCTTGGTATGCAGTATATGCATGAACAGTCTAATGGCTTCTATTCTTGATATAGGGGCAAAGGTTTGATCAAAGTCAATACCTTCTTCATGTCTATACCCCTGAGCTACCAGTCTAGCTTTGTTTTTGGTTATAATGTCATTTTCATCAAGTTTATTCCTATAGATCCACTTGGCTTCAAAGACATTATGTCCTTGTGGTCTGGAAACCAGCTTCCAGACCTTACATCTCTTAAATTAGTTCAGTTCTTCTTGCATAGCTACAATCCAAAATTGATCCATGTTTGTATCTTCAAACTTTTTGGTCTCTACTTGTGACAAGAAACTAGAGTACATTGTTATGTTGAGACATCTGCTCCTTATCACTACACCTTGACTTACATTACCAATAATTTGGTGGCCTGGATGATCCTTCAAATGCCTGAATGTTGGAGGCAGTCTTACTTCAGCATTCTATGCTTCAAAGTATCCATCTTGTTGAACATCATCAACTTCCTATGTGTCTTGTTCTTCCTCTAGAATCCACATACTTTCATCTTTGTCTTGGACTATAGGTTCAGCTTCCTTAACAATCATTTTGTCCATGATCAATTTTGTTCTTGCAGGACTAGAAAAGGAGCTTGACAGCTCATTATTAATCATGTTTGATTCATCAAACACTACATTAACTGACTCCTCTACAACTGGACTTGCCAAGTTATAGATCTTATAGGCCTTACTATGATTGATGTACCCAATAAAGATCCCTTCATAGGACTTGGCAACAAACTTAGTTATATAGGATTTCCCATTTTTAAGCACTTAACATTTGCTCCCAAAAATTCTGAAATGTGTAAGGTTTGGTTTTCTACCCTTCAATATCTGATAAGGAGTCTTTTTATGGCTCTTGGTGATAGAAGCCCTATTGAGGACAGGTCAAACAGTGTTTATTGCCTCAGCCCAAAAATATTTTGGGAGAGATATGTCATTCAGTAAAGTCCTTCCAACTTCTATGAGAGACATATTCTCCTCTCAGCAATCCCATTTTGTTGGGGTGTTCTTGGAGAGGAAAACTCTTGTTGAATCCCAAGTTCTTCACAAAACTTTGTCATGCATTCATATTGAAACTCAGTTCCATGATCAGTTCTGATTCTGTTCACAGAACTATTCAATTCATTCTGTATTTGTTTGGCAAATTTCTTGAAGACATCAGGAGTTTTAGACAATTTCCTTAAAAAGAAAACCAAAGTAAATATAGAATAGTCATCAACAACCATAAAGGTTTTGACTTTCCTACCTAGACTATGAACTGGCATAGAACCAAACAAGTCCATATGCAGGAGGTATAAACACCTCACAAAGTCTTTGGTTTCAATGCTTTTGAAGGTAGCTTTGGTCTGCTTGACTTTTTGGCATGTAGAGCAAATGCTCTCCTTAATGCATTTTATGTTAGGACCATTTCTAACTAGCACTTTACTGAAGAGCTCGTCTATGGTCTTATAGTTCAAATGAGCTAACCTCTTGTGCCATTTGATATAGTGTGAGGCTTTCTCATTTGCAACTAGGCATATGGGAGAGTCAGAATTTACACAAAGAAAATTTAAACAGATCTACTTAGACTATTAAGCCTTTCTTGAGTAACCTCCCTCTGATACCACTTGAAAGTCTTTGAATTTAGGGGTTGCTACTCACCTAGAGGGGGGGGGGTGAATAGGTTATTAAGGTCCATTTGATTCTCTTTAGATTCTTTAGGCCTTTACCTGAGTTAGGCCTTATTGTGAATGATTAGTTTGGCTTTCAAGAAATTCACACATAGCACACCAGATATTCACACATAACACACTAGATATTTATAGTGGCTCCTCAGAGATTACAACACAATCTCATAGGACCACTTAGTCTCCGCTGATACTTACAACACATGCACACATCACACCCACTTAGTAATCACCTGATCACCTACCATAGGAACAAATGCCTAACTACACAGGATGCGAAAAATAGCCCTACCACACATAGATCCAAGACTGGATCTTATCACTCAGATCTATATCAGATCCTACACTCAGCCTTAATAACTTAGGCTTACACTACAGATCTCACCAGATCTAACTCTCAGCCTTTATAAACTAGTCTTACAACACAAATCTTGAACAGATCCTACAAAATTTAAATAAAAATATTGATTTGACTCAACAGAAATTAATCTTTGAGTCAATTGCTTTATTAGCTAAGTGAATCTCAACCCTATCTTCTTCACAGCAACAAGGTTTATGTTCTTCAAAAATCTGTTGCTTGTGCTGGAAGTAATCTCAAAACCTTGATTCTGATTCTACTGATGAAGGAGAGAGAGGAGAGATCTTCTATCAGCTAATCTATTTTGTAAAACATAGATTACTCTACCTCTTCTTCACAGATCTAGAGATTGATCTTCAAATTCAGCTCAACTTGAATCTTGAAGCAACTTCAGCTAGGGCCTTGGCTGATTCTTCTTCTTCAGAGAAATCCTCTGATCTTGCTGTAGCAAATATTGATTGTCGTAGCTAACTCCAAAACCCTTCAGAATCATCGATTCGATCTTCTTGTTTTTGCAACAATGGCGGGGGAAGAAGGTGAAGTACTGCTCCTCTGTTTTGTAATGAATTGATCTCACAAAAACTTGTCTCGATCCAGATCTCATCTTCTATTTATAATTCCGTCATCCAACGAGATGATTGACACGTTTTATTGCTTTAACGAATGATTATATCTTTAGTTTTATAGAATGAGACTGACGACGGCGTTAGTAATGGATTACAACTCTTCTTTTATCTTTTTGAACTTTTTTGACTTTTTGTTGACTTTGCAGACGTCAACAATTCCAGGCTTAGAAAATTTCAGACAACTACCCAAGCGTTGAGTGCGTTGAGTGAACAAGCTTTACTCAACGAATCTTGACTTAAAAAATTTTCAGCTCTGCTGGGCGTTGAGTGAGTAAGCTCCACACAATGCTTTTTAACTTAGTCAACATTCTTCATCCTTCTACAATTCTAGGCATTGAGAGCGTTGAGTGTATATGCTTCACTCAACGCTTTTTTGCCTTAGCTCGATCTTCAGCCCTTTCTGCAACATTGGCATTGAGAGCGTTCAGTGTAGAAGCTTCACTCAATGATTCTGGAATTAGAATAATTCTGCTCTGTATGAAAGTGTTGAGAGCGTTGAGTGTATAAGCTTCACTCAACGCTTTTATACTTAGCCAAATTTCCTTCTATCTGAAGGCGTTGAGTGAGCGAGTCTCACTCAACACTTTTATACTTGGCCAAATCTCCTTCTCTCTGAAGGCATTGACTGAGCTGTCCTCACTCAATGCTTTCTTCCTTTGCTTCTGAAATCTAACGTTGAGTGCGTTGAGTAAACTGGCTACACTCAACGCTTTTGGACTTAACCAATTTTCTGTCTCTTTCCTCTATGACTTTGACAAAAACAGCATGACTCAACGCTTTTGGCTATATGGCGTTGAGTGAGTTGACTTCACTCAATGCCTATGGACTTAGCCACTTTTCTACCTTGCCAAACCTTAAAGCTTTGACTGCCTTCCCTCTCTCAACGCTTTTAGCTATATGGCGTTGAGTGAACTGGCTTCACTCAATGCCTGTGGACTTAGTCATTTTTCTGTGCTGCAACTTACTGGGCTTTGATTGTCCTGAATTCACTCAATGTTATTAGCTGTATGGCATTAAGTGAACTAGCTTCACTCAATGCCTGTGGACTTGGTCATTTTTCTACACTGCAACTTATTGGGCTTTGACTGACCTGACTTCACTCAACGTTATTAGCTATATGGCGTTGAGTGAACTACCTTCACTCAATGCCTGTAGACTTAGTCATTTTTATGTGGTGCAACTTGCTGGGCTTTGACTGTCCCGACTTCCAGTTCAACTAGCGTTGAGTGCGCTTGCTTCACTCAATGCATGTGGACTTAGGAAATTTCCTGTGTTTTTAGTCAGCTTCTTTGAGTCCACCTGTCAATGTCACTTAGACCACCTGTCCAATCAATATGACATAAACTAACCTGCATTCATGAACTTAAACATACTTCAAATACAGCTATGTGTATAACATTGACTTGTTTGACTTCTTACAAATCTAGGACAATTGGATCAATGAACCCAACACTTGCCCTAGTTGATATTTGGTTAATTTTGTCGATGAAGGAGGCAGCTGACTCGAGGCATCCCTCGGTGACTAGCCCTTCAATGGCTCCAGTGTTTATTTTTGCCATTGAAGCGGTTCCTTGGAAACTGAAGGGTTGAAAGTTCTTATTTAGTACTGCTATGTTGGGGGTAGAATCCTCTAAGGATGTTGGGAACTCATTTCCCACAGACGACGCCAAACTGTTGCGGCCAAACTCGACGTCCCGGTCAGACCGGAATACCTGGACCATCTTAGCTCTCGGAACGGTCGAGCGCACACATAGTCAATAGAGTAGGTAGATTGTACACAAGTAGTTTTAACGTCAAAAAATTCCTCAACTGGGTAAAAAACCACGTGACCAGGTCTGTGCCGGTCAAAGTACACTATCTTCGGGTTTTTATAACTTATTCATGAATTCTAGGGTGACAGGCCACCTCTCGTTACAAATTTGTGGTGGGAGAACACTTAGAATGTGGCGGACAACAAGCCGTCGCGCCGGGAGTTGTTACAAATTGTTCTTCTTGCTGGGGGTCTTTGGATAGCGGCTTGCCAATTTTGAAAGCGTGAGCAGAGCGCCTGAACTCACGGTTGCGGGGGCCACTTAAAACTTAAGATATTTGGCTTTGTCAGGTGGATTTGACTTGACTCGCTTGTAGCTTGGGTGTGGCTCGTAGGAGGAATTCAACAAAGCTTCAACCTGAGTAAGAAGAAGACTCCCTGGAAAAAAGGTGAGAAATGAGGATTGTAACATCCCTCAAACTGCTAGACCACTAAGAGTGGTTTTGTTATGACTAGGTCATGACAAAACCCTAGGAAGCCCAAGAAGACCAAGTGAACCTGGGAATGAAGTTGAGATCACCTTGGTCTATCTACAATTAGCTCATTCTTTTAACCACCTCTAGGGCTTGACCTTAGGGCTTCAACTTGACTCCAGGACCCCACCACAACACTCTTAAAACTTTTAGAGGTCCATAGGGTCACTAAGGACCCATTGGGGTCAACCAAAGTGGTCAAGTTGACCAAAATAAACCCTAATCCTAGATATGTCCAGTTACCCTTCCATTAGCCAAATTGAGCACACGTACACCTCCATAACCTTTAAAGGAGGTCAATGGGTAACCAAGGACCCATTGGGGTCAACTAATGGGGTCAAGTTGACCAAAGTCAACTGAAAGAAATTGTACCTAATCACCTAGAGGGGGGGGGGGGGTGAATAGGTGACCTTAATCTTTTTAAACTTTTAGGCAGATTTAATCACAGAATTCACAGAACATTACACAGCAATCACAGCAATATTCACACACAGAGAACACAGAGATTTATAGTGGTTCCCCAAGGTCTGGGTACATCCACTTTCCCCCTTCGCCTATCTAGTAGTGTACTAAATTCGGCCAAACTCCTCCACTATTCCTCAGATCCACAGATCTTACACTCAGAACCCCAAACAGGTTCCTACAACTCAGACTCAAATCCCTACCACTCAATTTTCACCAAGACCTATACTCAGCCTTCAACAAGGCCTACACTCAGCCCACAACAGGCCTACACTCAGAGAAATGAATCTCCTACACTCAGGCACACAGGCCCTACCACTCGACCTTTATAATTTCAGGCTTACAACTCAGATCCCTTAGGATCCTACAAGAAATTAAAATTACAATGTGTAAACCTACAACTCAGAATGAGAGAGAAGAGTTGTCTGGTTTCTTGAAGAGTTCTTGGAAGAACTTTGCTGAGATCAACCTCCCTTGGCTTTCTTCAAAGCTTCTTGAATTTAGAACACAATAGGGTTGAGTCTCTATGCAGCTGATCTTCAATCACTGCTAACTTAAGAATCAGATCTCAATCTGAAACTTTTCTTCACAGCCTGGTTCCACAGCTTTCTTCTTAGAAGGAGCTCTCTCTCTCCCTAACTTCTTGGATCCTCACTTGAAGGTATTCTTCTAGTTGTGTTGTTCTTCACTTTGTTGATTTCCAAATTTTTCATCTGTTGAAGGTATAAGCCTTTATATAGACTTTCTTCATGGTGACCGGCTGATCCGGTTCCTAACAGCCTTCTGACAGCTCTGACAGTTGCAGTAGACCGGCTGGAATGGCAGCTGTCAAGTCATCCAGTCACTTCTTGAATTTTCTGTAACTGTCTGAAAGTGTCGAGACAGTCAGTCTTTAAGTGTCGACACAAATAGACCAAGTGTCGACACAAGTAGACTAAGTGTCGACACTATCCTTCATGGTGTCGACACAACTCCTTGTGTTGTAGAATCTGCTTCTCAACACTGCTTCTTCAACATATGTCGACACTGATCCTGTGTGTCGACACAAGTCCTTCTTCTTTGATACTTAGTTGAATTCTGCTAAGTGTCGACACAACTCCTTTGTGTCGACACAACTTCTTGTGTTGAACTTGTTAAGTGTCGACACATCTTCTTGGTATCGACACATGCCTTCAGTGTTGATACTTTTGCTAAGTGTCAACACATCTCCTTTGTGTCGACACTTGTACTTAGACTTCATTAAAATTTGCTGAGTATCGACACAGACTCCTAGTGTCAACACTTTCTTCATGTGTTGAGACTTTTGCTGTGTGTCGACACATTCTTCATTATGTCGACACTTGTACTTAAACTCTGTTGAAGTTTGCTGAGTGTCTACACAGCCTCCTAGTGTCGACACTTGTACTTGAGCTTTGTTGAACTTTTACTGAGTGTCGACACAGCTTCCTAGTGTCGACACTTTCTGATGTCGACAAAGTTCCTCTGGGTGTCGACACTGCTTCTAAATGTCGACACATCTTCTTCGGACATTTCTTCATTGAGTGTAGACACAGCCTCCTAGTCTCGACACTTTGCTTCTGGTGTCGACTCTGCATTCCTGGTGTCGACACAATCACTCCAATTGTCTACACAGCTTCTCTGGGTGTCGACACAAGTCTTCTTAAGTGTCGACACTTTTCTTCTAGGTGTCAACACATGGACTTAGAAACTTTTAAGCTTTCCCTGCAATTACTTAACCTGCACAAGGTAACTCAAAATACATCAAATACACTTTGATGTATATCATTGAGTAGGGTGAGGCTTCTTCAAATCAGGTACATATTTTCCAATGTACCCAACAATCTCCCCCTATTTGGAGAAGTCATAACCCTTAGTCAATGATATACACCATACATAACAAATTCACAGTATGATGTAAAACAATATTAAATGACAGGGAAAATACTTAAACATGTATTAAACAAAACATGTATACACAAATATCTCAGAACAATTAATGTAATAGTTGAACATATGTCACATTGTTCTAACAACTTCAACATTTACATGAATCAAAAGTTTACATTGAGTTTACTACAAAAGATTACAACTTGTAAACTTAAGTAAATGTCTATCCTATTGCTGCTCTGGTTCTTTGATTACAATCCCCTTTCCAGATTGTATCTTTGCTTGAACTGGGGCTTCATTATCATCATCAGCAGCAGGCTTCTTCCCTTTAAGGTCTTTCTTTTTCAACTCTTCTGCCTTTATCTTTTGCCTTTCAAAATAATGATAAGGCTTAGGAAAGTACTTGCTATGCTCCTGTGCATTAGGAGGTAGCTTTCCCATCTTAGCCTTTCTTCTATACTGAATAATGGCCGCTTGCCTTGTCTCATGCTTCCTCCACTCTAGTTCAGAATACCACTTGTTTCTATCCTGGATATTATCCTTGGCATCCTTCCATGTAGTCAAGATGATATTCCTGGAAGTGGGGATCCATTGTTCAAAATCAGGCCTTAGTTTAGCTTGCTCTCTGAACCTTTTCTTAGACAATGCAGTCTCTTGTTCCTTCAGCAAAGCCTCTTGTTCTTTCAGTATTGCCTTTGGCACAGGCTGAACCACTTTCTCAATGATGACATTCTGATTTACTTCAGGAGGAATATACATTGATTGTATTTCTTGATGTATCATATCAAAGTCTGGTGGAGGGTATATCACTTGAGCTACTTAAGCTGGCTCCCCTCCAAGATATGCAGGATTAATCCCAGACTCTGCAACATTGTCATCATCACATAATGGAGGATATCCAAGGGTGGCTCTGATGGAATTTGAAATCCACTTAGCATGATCAGAGCCTGCTTTGACTAACACCCTCTCCCCCTTTATGACTTCTCTTTCAATATGATCCCTTAGATCATCTTTCTGAAACCTTATTTGTGCATTCAGATAATTTACTCCATCTTTGTAGAAAGGTTTCAACCTTTGGAGCTTTTCAGTTATGAGCTTCTGAGAATCCTGAAGTGCAGAAGTAACAGCAGTTAGGCTCTCTTGCAATGCTTTGTCAAATTCTTCCTTAGCTGTAGTCAGGGCTGCAGTATGGGCAGAAGCTATATTCTTCATTTCTGTTACTATTGCATTATGTGAAGCAGTGAGGTTATCATTCATCCTTAACTGATTTTCCAGTACATAGCCTTGCTTCACTTCTAGCTCATCAAGTTTTGTCTTTATTTTCTCCTGATGTGTTGCCAGATAGACAACAGTATTCCCTCCTTTATGGAAGCAGTCAGTCATCTCTTTCTTATTCAGATTCATTTCAAATCTGATTGACTTTATGTCTTGGGCCAGATCAAATTGCAGTGACTTATGCCCCTCATCCACATACTTTTCCAGAGCTTGCCTTTGCTCATCCAGCTTAATCTGCATTGCCACCATCAATGAACTGTAGTCAGTAGATGGGGCATGCTGTGGTGCAATTATTTGCAAAGCATTTTTGTATGTCTGGCTCCTCCTCTTGAAGACTTGGAATTTCCTCTTCTTGGCTCTTACAGCCTCTTCATCTTCTAAAGCAGATGTGCTGGCTATATCAACCATGTCCTTAGGGCATGAAGGTAAATCCTTGTCAGTCCTAGGAACCTGCTCAGCATTCTTTGGCTTCTCAATCTCTTTGATTGCAGTTTCTTCTTCAATCTCCACTTGCTCCCCCTCAACATTGACTTTCTCCCCCTCAGCAGCAGCTTTTTCTTTCTCAAAATATGTTTGTAGAAGATCTGGGAATAGCTCTTCTAGGGTAAATTCCTGTTGAGGATGGGGTGGAGAATCTCTTATATCAGCAACAACTTCATCAGTAACAGATGTGTCCTCCATGACAACATCTTGGGGTTGGCTATGTGTCTGTGTTTGCTGATTAACATTAGGTAATGAATCAGATAAAACATCATCCTCAATAGGGAAATCTAATTCATTAATTTCAGTGATTACCTCAAGTATTGTGTGGGTAGCTCTTTCACTTTCTAAGGGAGTAGGCTCATCTACCAGTAGAGGCTCCCCCTGAAGTGGATCCAGGTATACAGGGCTAGCTGATGGTAGCTCCCCCTGCCTTGGTGCATCTTCTTGTCTAGCTGGAGATTGTCCAGCATTTCCAGTGTCCTCTTCATCAGGAGTAAAAACAACTTGCTCTTCAGAGCTGCTTGAGGACTCTTGAGCCACAGGGGCTGTCTTTTTCTTCTTCTTCAGGGGTGTTTCCTTCTCAGGAGTTGGCATTTCCTTGGTCAAGACTCTATCCCACCTAGAGAAGATTCTCAAATCCATTCTCCTCATGTGGTTAATCTTAGTTCCAGCTGCTTGACTCATTACCTCTGGTATGCTTTCAGCTAGATATAGACTCAATATTCTTCCCAAATTGGGCTTCTTCATACTCTCTTTTATCTTCTCAAACACAACTACAGACCAATCAGTTTCTAGTTGGAAGATAATTCTTGTCATTAGACTAAACATATGAGCAGATATTCTATCATGTCCTCCAGGTTTGCTTAGGATAACCTTGCCAACAATTTCAGATAAAAATTTGCCTTGCATGTTCATTCCTTTTCTGTTGAATACTGATCCAATTTTCATGTTAGAATCAAGTCCACACCATGTTAGTGCTTCTCTAGTCTTAGAAGCAGAAACATCTTCTTCTTCCTTAGTCCTTGGTAGTTGTAGTACCTTTCTCAGACTCTTAGGAGAGACCTTCACCTTTTCCCCATGAACTCTTGACTTAATTTTATGTCCTGATTCATCTAAAGTTGCTGCATTCAGAAACTCCAGGACCTCCTTCTTCCAGATCTTGCTTGGTTCTGAAATAAGAAATTCTAACCCGATCTCTTCTATTAGGGTTATCACGCCTTTGATATCAGGTTCCGCGTCATCAAATGCGTGTCGCACCAGTTCATATCCTTTATTCACATTCTCTTCTAGCTTGGGAACCATTAGGGTTTGAAGAAATTTGAATTAGAGAAGAGAAATATCGACACACAAGTTTGGTCTCGAAACTTTGGTGAGCGTGTCGACAAATAATGGCGAAAACCTATTTAGAATCGAAGATGAAAGGGCGCGTCAAAATGCTTAAATTGTGTCGACACTGTTGAAAAGTGTCGACACTTACTTATAATGTCTCGACAACTATGTGTCGACACAAGTATAGTCGACAGAATATATGTGTCGACACTTGTTCATGTGTCGACACCGCTTATCTCGACACATAGTCGAGACTTTACTAGACTAATTCTGAGTAAAGCTTAAGTGTCGACACCACCTTGGATGTGTCGACCCCTACTCTGCATGTGTCGACACTAATTCTATTAAGTGTCGACACTGACTATCTATATGTGTTGACACCATTTCTCTGAAATGTCGACACCACTTCTATGTGTCAACACAGACAACTCTGTGTGTCGACACCATTTTACTTAGCCAATTTTGAAAACTTATTCTAAGTTTATCATCCCTAATTCAATTTTAAATTTATTGAATTTGGTTTCATCTAAGTGCTTAGTATACATGTCAGCTAGCTGATTATCTGTATTAATATACTCTAGTGAAATGTCTCCTTTTTCCACATGTTCTCTTAGAAAATGGTATTTTATTCCTATATGCTTAGTCCTACTATGGGAGACAGGATTGTTTGCAATAGAAATAGCACTAGTAGAATCACAAAATAGTGGTGTTCTACTTACTTGTATACCATAGTCTTCTAGCTGATGTTGAATCCATAGAAGTTGAGCACAGCAACTTCCTGCAGCAACATACTCTGATTCTGCTGTGGAGATAGCCACACTTGTTTGTTTCTTGCTACTCCATGATATCAGTCTTCCACCTAGGAATTGACAGGTTCCAGTAGTACTTTTCCTATCTTCCTTGCAGCCTGCAAAATCTGCATCTGAATAACCTGTCAGTTCAAAGTCTCCATTCCTAGGGTACCAAAGGCCTAGATAAGGAGTGTCCTTAAGATATCTCAGAATTCTTTTGACTGCTGTCAAGTGAGATTCTTTAGGATAAGCTTGGTACCTAGCACAAACACATGTAGCATGCATGATATCTGGTCTACTAGCAGTCAAATACAATAGGGAGCCAACTATCCCTCTATACAAAGTCTCATCTACAGGTTTCCCTGCATCATCTTTGCTTAGAGACATTGTTGACCCCATAGGAGTTTTCATGGTACTGGATGATTCCATACCATACTTCCTTATCAACTCTAGGGTGAACTTAGACTGGCATATGAATAAACCATTCTCAGTCTGTCTAACTTGGAGACCCAAGAAGAACTTAAGTTCCCCCATACTACTCATTTCAAATTGTTCTTGCATAAGTTTTGCAAACTTTCTGCAAAGACCACTTTCAGTAGACCCAAATATAATGTCATCTACATATATTTGGACTAGAATGATCTTGCCTCTAGATTCCCTAAGGAATAGAGTCTTGTCTATTTTCCCCCTTGTGAATTTATTCTCAATGAGGAAACTAGACAGGGTTTCATACCAAGCCCTATGTCACAACCCGTATTTTCTCAATGGTAAAAATCGTATCAGAGTAAGAGAAAACATGTGCCGTGATGCCACGTCGTGCAGGGGATAACTGCACACGCTCAGGCAAAACTCCAGACGTTAGATTTAAGGAAAATTGTTAATTGAGTATGAGAGAAAATCAGTTATGTTGAATGGTCGTATCCCTCGGCCCGGTGGATCAGCTAGTCCACTGTTAAAACTATATTTAGTCGCAGCAGAAAATACTTTGGTTCAATTAAATTGACGCCCTAAAAGAGCATAAGTGTACCCGGGGGACGACTTACGCGTGCACAACCCTAAGGTGAATAAAGTAGGTATAAAAAGATAGTGTTTTACGTTGAGGAAAAATAGTGTCTTGGATTTAGAAACATGCTATGCATGGGGTACATATAATAATGCTTTTAGGTTTTAAAATATCTAACATGCAACCTAGCATAAATCCTTCCCAGAAGCAAGTAGCCAACTACAGATGGGCAAAAACAGCAGTTTAAATTCATATTCAACATCACAAGAAGCCACCAGTGGGCGCCAACAACCTGACACGAACCCACTGGCGAATATGTATGTCTATACGGAAGAGTAAAGAACTACCTCACAGCAAACGGGGATCAGCAATCTCAGCTACCCTAGAGGCCACCAACAAGCCCCTCCAAAAGACCTAGCTGCTGAACTGGCTACAACCTGGACCTGAGGCATTCAAGAAAGGAACACCTCAGCAAGGGAACAATCAAAAGTAAATAGAGCAATAGATTAATGGGTAAATAAGATGAAGGGTTTACCAACCCGGCAACAAGCTGCTATAAGAAAAAAGAAAAAGGGAATGGCAGTAAGAAAAGAGTACTGTCTAAAACACCGCAGAGCACACCAAGGGCGAGCATTAAAACCAACATGCCCTACCAATAAAGCCTGCAACAGCATCAAGACATATACATGTGCCAAAAGAAAGGAAAGCATAAATAGGAAAGGGACTAACAATCCTAACACGTGGGTAAGTGGCAGTGGTCAAAACATGGGTCTGAATGCATAACCAAAATCAGACCCAAAAAGGGCTAAGGAGTCATACAGTGGCAGCTTTAGGGTCCCAAACACACCAACCCAAACCGGGGCAAAAAGGCGGTGGCCACAACTCTCCACATAAAACCACCCCTCCAGAGGCCACCAAAAACTCCACCACCTGCCACGACCCAAGAGTCGGCATGCAGAAATTAGCCGAGCACCCAATGTCCCCCTCCTAGGGAAAAGTCCCACTAACAGTCCTAGGAAACACACGAACCCAAGGCAAAAACGTCGGGTCCAACCGACGCGGCCTTGCACGCCTAACCAAACCAACCCCGAGTCTCCCTGACCACAGAACAAGGGCAGCACCCAGTGTCGACACGATGTGTCGACACCACGACAAGCCGGTGTCGACACCAAGTGTCGACACCTCTGCGGCCGGTGTCGACACAAGGTGTCGACACTGCCGCTGCGGGTGTCGACACCAAGTGTCGACACCACTGCGGCCGGTGTCGACACAAGGTGTCGACACTGCCGCTGCGGGTGTCGACACCAAGTGTCGACACCACTGCGGCCGGTGTCGACACAAGGTGTCGACACTGCCGCTGCGGGTGTCGACACCAAGTGTCGACACCACTGCGGCCGGTGTCGACACAAGGTGTCGACACTGCCGCTGCGGGTGTCGACACCAAGTGTCGACACCCCGACTGGCTGGTGTCGACACCTAGGTGTCGACACCCCGACTGGCTGGTGTCGACACCAAGGTGTCGACACCCCGACTGGCTGGTGTCGACACCAAGGTGTCGACACCCCGACTGGCTGGTGTCGACACCAAGGTGTCGACACCAAGGTGTCGACACCCCGACTGGCTTCAGGCGCCAGAACCAGCACACAACCAGAAGCGAGGACGAGGTTACTCTCTCTCTAGAGTACAACATCCACCGGCAATGGCAGCTACTCGACCTAAACCGAACCAAAACTGCCCCTAATAGACACAATCCCTCGGAAAACTGAGATTTAACTGGAATTTTCTACACTAACCACAGTATGATCGGGAACAAACCCTAGCTTACACCTACGATCCAAACAAGAAAGAGATAGAAATTAGCTCAAAAGTAAGACAAGAATCAGCTTTAGCAAGGATGAAGGGTCATCACTTGCCTCAATACCAGGAACTCGGTCGGCGGCCTCCCCCGCTCACGGATCTGGCCGCAGAGCAGCAATGCTGAGAAGCAGAAAGAAAACAGATCCCCGCGAGGGCAGTCCAGATCCGCTCTACAAATCGACTTCCGACCGCTAACTCTCCAGGAATTGGCATCCGAAGGCTAGGGTAGGCCGGCGGTGCTCTTCCTCTCGAACAGGCGACGACTTCTACAGAGAAACGGGAAAAGAACAAAAACAAAGGAACCCAGCCCTAATCTAACCCAAGACTATATATAACAGTTTAATATTAAACAATCAACACATCAGTAATTATCTATACTTAATATCAAAATAACACGAAATCTGAAACTTCTAGGAAATAGACGAAATTCACGCCGCAGCTAAAAACCCACGCTACGAACACAACTGCGAAGTCGAAATTAGCATTCGACGGACGAAACCCGGGATAACACCTCCCGAAGCCAAAACACAAGCATTCCCTAAGAGGCCCAACCGAGTCATCAAAAAAACTCCGGTTAGCTGGGGAATCTTGCAAACAGGCTACAAACCGGCTACACAGGGAACCCTAAGAGTTAAAACCACGCTCTACAAGGGCAAAAAGCCGGAAATACGCCATCGTAACGCCAGCCAAAAATCAAACAAAACACAGAAAAACCGGGGGCGTTACAGCCACTCCCCCTAAAAGAAAGTTTCGCCTCGAAACTTTACTCACAACACCCCTAAAAGAAGGGGAGAGAAAAAGCCGGGAAAGGGCTAAATAAATAATAAAATTGAACATACCAAGCACAAGATCAGGGAAACAGATGAGGGTGAGCCTCCCTCATAGCCGACTCCAACTCCGAAGTCGCGCTTTCCACATCTTGATTCCTCCATAAAACTTTAACCATCGGAATAGTCTTCTTCCCCAACGCCCGAACTTGAGAATCCAAAATGCGAACAGGCACCTCCACATAAGAAAGATTCGGCTCCAACTGAGGCACAGAATCCAAAACCTGCCTGCCATTCATCACACATTTTCTCAGCTGACTGACGTGAAAGACATCATGCACACCAGGGAAATTTGCGGGCAAAGCCAGCCTGTAGGCTGATACCCCAATCCGCTCAACAATCGGAAACGGCCCCACGTACCTCGGGTCCAACTTCCTATTCTTGCCAAACCGCTTGACTCCAATCAACGGGGAGACCTTTAAGAACACCAAGTCCCCCACAGCAAATTCCAAGTCCGATCTATGCCGATTGGCGTTCTTCTCATATCTCTCTTAGGCTAAACGAAGCTTTTCCCGAATAAGCTTCACCGCGGTTTCCATCTCCTCAAGTGCTTCTGGACCCAACAAAGGTCCCTCGCCAAGCTCAGCCCAAAATAAGGGAGTCCTGCAGCGCCTCCCATACAAAGCTTCAAAGGGAGCCATTTGCAAGCTTTCTTGGTAACTGTTGTTATATGCGAACTCCATAAGCCGCAAGCGCTCGTCCCACGCCCCTCCGTGGTCCAGAATATAGCATCAGATCATATCTTCCACAATCTGATTTACTCGCTCTGTCTGACCATTGGTCTGCGGATGATAAGCTGTGGAATATCTCAAATCTGTACCCAACCCCTCTTGAAGACTCTTCCAAAAACGAGACGTGAACCTGGAGTCTCGATCTGATATGATACTTACGGGTACACCATGCAATCTGACAACCTCTTCTAGATACAGCTCGGCTATTTTCCTCATCGGATAATCGATCTTAAATGGTATGAAGTGAGCGCTCTTCTTCAATCTGTCTACAATTACCCAAACTGAATCATGCCCCTTAGGAGATCTCGGTAAGCCGGTAATGAAATCCATCGAGATACTCTCCCACTTCCACATCGGAATCTCCAAGGGAGTCAGCTTGCCACCAGGCCTCCCATGGTCGGCTTTCACACGCCTGTAAGTGAAACACTCTGAAACAAATCTGGCTATGTCCTTCTTCATCCCGTACCACCAGGCAATCTGCTTTAAATCATGATATATCTTGGTCGACCCTGGATGGTAGGCAACACTAGATCCGTGGGCGTCTCTGCACAACATGTCCCGGATATCTCCAACTGCGGGGATGCAAAACCTGCCACGGTACTTCAAGGTACCCGCATCATCTATAGAGAAATCTGGTAATTCACCCTTCTCAGCTTGAAGATACAAATGCAGAAGATCGGGATCGTCCTTATGATGTAGTCTCGTAAGCGCAATCCACGAAGGTTCTGCTACAGCTATGCTACTCTGTGAATCACAGCTTCCCACAGAAATGTCCATCAACAGAAACACTTCCACTAGACGCTCGGCGGAAAGATTAAAAATCTTACCTGACTTCCGACTCAGGGCATCAGCCACCACATTTGCCTTGCCTGGATGATACTGAATTTCAACATCATAGTCAGCCACGTACTCCAACCACCGCCGCTGGCGCAGATTCAATTCTTTCTGAGTGAAGACATACTTCAAACTCTTATGATCCGTGAAAATCTTGCACTGCGCGCCATATAGCAAATGCCTCCACAATTTCAGCGCATAGATCACAGCTGCAAACTCCAGGTCATGCGTAGGGTAATTCCTCTCGTGAGTCTTTAGCTGCCTCGACCCGTACGCAATCACCCTTCCGCCCTGCATCAAAACGCAGCCCAGACCGACATGCGACGCATCCACATATATATCATACTCACTACCCTCCGTAGGCAAAGACAAAATTGGAGCCGAACATAGCCTTCTTTTTAGTTCTTCAAAAGCCTTCTCACACTTGCCATCCCATATAAAGGCTACATTTTTTTGCGTCAACTTGGTCAACGGCGCGGACAAGGTAGAGAAACCTTCTACAAATCTTCTATAATAACCAGCCAAACCCAAGAAGCTTCTGATCTCCTTGGGGGTAACAGGTCTCGCCCATTCCATAACAACAGCGATCTTTTCTGGGTCCACCGATATTCCCTCCTTATTGATCACGTGGCCTAGAAAAGAAACTTGAGGCAACCAAAATTCACATTTGCTCAGCTTGGCGTAAAGCTTATGGTCTCTCAGAGTCGCCAAGACCAGCCGCAAATGTCGATCATGCTCCTCTGCATCCTTGGAATACACCAAAACATCGTCTATAAAGACAATCACGAACTTATCTAGGAAATCCTTGAAAACTCTATTCATCAAATCCATAAAAGCTGAGGGCGCATTAGTCAAACCGAATGACATAACCAAAAACTCAAAATGCCCATGACGAGAACGGAACGCCGTCCGCGGTACATCTGACTCCCGAATCCTCAACTGGTGATAGCCCGAACGGAGATCTATCTTGGAGAACACGGCACTACCACGCAGTTGGTCGAACAAATCGTCGATTCGCGGTAAAGGGTACCTGTTCTTAATAGTAACCTTGTTCAGCTCTCTATAGTCGATGCATAATCTCATCGACCCATCCTTCTTTTTAACGAACAGCACTGACGCACCCCAAGGCGAAGCACTCGGCCTTATAAAGCCTTTTTCCAACAACTCATCCAGCTGAATTCGCAACTCTTCCATCTCTCGCGGGGCCATCCGGTACGGCGCCTTTACGATAGGACGCGTGCCTGGCTCTAGATCTATTGCAAACTCGACATCTCGATCGGGTGGAAGTCCGGGAAGATCGTCGGGAAACACATCAAAAAAGTCACGCACCACAGGAATCTCTTCCAAACGGGGCACACTAACAATCGACCCTACCAGAGAAACCACATCGGCAAAACAGCTAGAAACAAGCAACTTCCGAACACGCACCGCAGAAATGACTGGAGACTCCTGGAGGGAATACCCATAAACGCTCCCTGGCTGACCGTTGTCTTTGACGAAGTCCCAGTGCTTACCCTTGCACTGGATCACAGCATCGTACCTTGACAACCAGTCCATGCCCAAAATAACGTCAAAGTCCTCCAGGTCAATCACCTTCAAATCTGCCTTGGCTAGAAAATCTCCCAACAAAATTGGACAATCTAGGACACCCAGGTCCGTAACCACAGATTCACCGGAGGGGAACTTAATGCAGAAGGCACCACCAACACGATCTAGGCCCAAACTGAACCGCTCCACGAAGGCTCTAGCCACAAACGAGTGGGTAGCGCCAGAATCGAAGAGAACGCGCACCCAGCGGTTCTTTACCTTAAATCGCCCTACGAATTGTACACGCATCTAAGGCAACAAGCGCTAAAACGAAAACTACAACCAAAAAGGGAACGTAACGAAACGACTGGGGAGAAGTCGAACCTGAGATAACCTGGTTTGAGGTCTGCGCTTCGTCTGCCGAGAGCACATTCAGCTTTCCTTTTCCTTTATCCACACGCTGAGGCGGTGGCAGAGCCTGGAGGGGAACTGGCTGCAGAATAGACTGGGTCTGAGGGCACCTTGTCTTGAGATGACCCTTCTGACCGCATTGAAAACAGACCTTATCTTTTAGCCAACAACGGGCAGCCTCATGCCCCTTCCTTCCACACAAGGCACACACCAAGTCTCCCCTGGAAGTACCCTGAATCGCATGCACCTGTTCCTTCTTCTGCGCTCCCAACCTTTTGAAACACTTCTCAAAGGGGTGGCCTGGCCGGCCACAAAAGCTACAAATCTCCTTGACCGTCTTTCTCGAGACAGCATCAGGTTCCTGAGGGCTCTTCCCTCCACCGGACTTCCGCTTATCCTTCCTTAACTGCTGGCCTCTATTCTTGGCATTCTCAATGGCCTCAACTCTCAAAGCAGCTTCAACCGCGCTGGCATAACTGACCGCTCCATAGGCATTCGGTAACTGCTGAATGTCGCTCCTTAGTCCACCCAGAAATCGCTTAACTCGGTCTGCCTCAACACTCACCAGACCCGGAGCAAACCGACTCAACTTACTAAACTCAATCTCATACTCACTAACCGTGAGTTTCCTCTGCTTTAAGTGAAGAAAGTCATTCATTAGCCGGTCCCGTTCGACTGAAGGCAGGAACTTACTTAACAACAGCACCTTAAATGACTCCTAAGTGCAACCTGCCACTAAGCTCTCTTTCTCTCTCAGCCACCAATTCTTTGCCAAGCCCTTGAGCTGGTAAGCAGCGAGCATCACTCTCTGATCGTCCGTAATCCCTGAGTACGAGAACATCTCCTCCATGGTAATCAGCCAGTCATCCAAAATCATGAAATCTTCCTGCCCATCATAGGTAGGGGGTCTCAGCCGCTGAAACTGGGATATGAATGCCATCTCCGGAGGCACCACAACCAAAGGCACGGGAGGAGCAGGAGGGGCAGGGACAGTTACCCCCTCTGTGGGGTTCTGAGCTCTCGGGGTCTGTCCCGCCACCACTGCTACAAGGGACTGAATCTGAGCCTGCATAGCCACTACCTGCCTCGATAACTCCTCATTACTCTGCCGCAGGCTTTCTACCAACGCATCGCTCTGCGCTCCTGACGTCTCACCCTCGGATTGGGGGGTCGATCTCGTCGCAGGACGTCTCGCCATCCTAAAATCGCACAAGCTTTAGACAAATCCTAGCCCATCAACTAGAACGAAACTACCCGGTACGGACAAACACACTTAAATATGAACTTCAACTGCAAAACTTGCTCTGGGAGTTGTTTTTTTTCCATGATGATGTTATGCTTATCCTAAGATGGTTCACCACCATCATACTGACTCATGTGCCTAAACCATGAATGCATGCATTTGTATTTAATTTCTTGACTCAAAACCATGTGTGTACATATGTCATCTTGCAAATCTTTAGCTTGGCACGTTGTGCTTATGAAATGTTATGCTATGCATGATGTGCTATGCATTCTAAAAAAAGCCTTAGTGCATGCCATGGGCGGCGTACACATGAAAATGTTATGCATCCCATACTACATAACATTCCCATGTAACGAAAAAGAAAACGTGCTAGCCGCATTCATGTGGTGAGGTTATGCATCCCATACTACATAACCCTCACATGTTGCCTCCTATGGTGGATCCATATACAAACACATATTATGCATCCCATACTACATAATATGCCCTGTATACTTCTTCATGCTCATGAGTGTAGTGTTCGTGCTTCGGCCAAGACGTGCTGATGACATATCGGTGTGTGGATGGTATGATGTTAAACACTAATGCAGACAAGGGAAAGGTTGCCCAACCATTTGTCAAGCAACCTCCCTCTGATACCAACTGTCACAACCCGTATTTTCTCAATGGTAAAAATTGTATCAGAGTAGGAGAAAACACGCGCCGTGATGCCACGTCGTGCAGGGGATAACTGCACACGCTCAGGCAAAACTCCAGATATTAGATTTAAGGAAAATTGTTAATTGAGTATGAGAGAAAATCAGTTATGTTGAATGGCCGTATCCCTCGGCCCGGTGGATCAGCTAGTCCACTGTTAAAACTATATTTAGACGCAGCAGAAAATACTTTGGTTCAATTAAATTGAAGCCCTAAAAGAGCATAAGTGTCCCCGGGGGATGACTTACGCGTGCACAACCCTAAGGTGAATAAAGTAGGTATAAAAAGATAGTGTTTTACTTTGAGGAAAAATAGTGTCTTGGATTTAGAAACATGCTATGCATGGGGTACATATAATAATGCTTTTTGGTTTTAAAATATCTAACATGCAACCTAGCATAAATCCTTCCCAGAAGCAAGTAGCCAACCACAGATAGGCAAAAACAGCAGTTTAAATTCATATTCAACATCACAAGAAGCCACCAGTGGGCTCCAACAACCTGACACGAACCCACTGGCGAGTATGTATGTCTATACGGAAGAGTAAAGAACTACCTCACAACAAACGGGGATCAGCAATCTCAGCTACCCTAGAGGCCACCAACAAGCCCCACCAAAAGACCTAGCCGCTGAACTGGCTACAACCTGGACCTGAGGCATTCAAGAAAGGAACACCTCAGCAAGGGAACAATCAACAGTAAATAGAGCAATAGATTAATGGGTAAATAAGATGAAGGGTTTACCAACCCGGCAACAAGCTGCTATAAGAAAAAAGAAAAAGGGAATGGCAGTAAGAAAAGAGTACTGTCTAAAACACCGCAGAGCACACCAAGGGCGAGCATTAAAACCAACATGCCCTACCAATAAAGCCTGCAACAGCATCAAGACATATACATGTGCCAAAAGAAAGGAAAGCATAAACAGGAAAGGGACTAACAGTCCTAACACGTGGGTAAGTGGCAGTGGTCAAAACATGGGTCTAAATGCATAACCAAAATCAGACCCAAAAAGGGCTAAGGGGTCATACAGTGGCAGCTTTAGGGTCCCACACACACCAACCCAAACCGGGGCAAAAAGGCGGTGGCCACAGCTCTCCACATAAAACCACCCCTCCAGAGGCCACCAAAAACTCCACCGCCTGCCACGACCCAAGAGTCGGCATGCAGAAATTAGACGAGCACCCAATGTCCCCCTCCTAGGTAAAAGTTCCACTAACAGTCCTAGGAAACACACGAACCCAAGGCAAAAACGTCGGGTCCAACCGACGCGGCCTTGCACGCCTAACCAAACCAACCCCGAGTCTCCCTGACCCCAGAACAAGGGAAGCACCCAGTGTCGACACCACGACAAGCCGGTGTCGACACAAGGTGTCGACACAACCGCTGCGGGTGTCGACACCAAGTGTCGACACCTCTGTGGCCGGTGTCGACACAAGGTGTCGACACTGCCGCTGCGGGTGTCGACACCAAGTGTCGACACCATTGCGGCCGGTGTCGACACAAGGTGTCGACACTGCCGCTGCGGGTGTCGACACCAAGTGTCGACACCACTGCGGCCGATGTCGACACAAGGTGTCGACACTGCCGCTGCGGGTGTCGACACCAAGTGTCGACACCACTGCGGCCGGTGTCGACATAAGGTGTCGACACTGCCGCTGCGGGTGTCGACACCAAGTGTCGACACCACTGCGGCCGGTGTCGACAGAAGGTGTCGACACTGCCGCTGCGGGTGTCGACACCAAGTGTCGACACCCCGACTGGCTGGTGTCGACACCTAGGTGTCGACACCCCGACTGGCTGGTGTCGACACCAAGGTGTCGACACCCCGACTGGCTGGTGTCGACACCAAGGTGTCGACACCCCGACTGGCTGGTGTCGACACCAAGGTGTCGACACCCCGACTGGCTGGTGTCGACACCAAGGTGTCGACACCCCGACTGGCTTCAGGCTCCAGAACCAGCACACAACCAGAAGCGAGGACGAGGTTACTCTCTCTCTAGAGTACAACATCCACCGGCAATGGCAGCTACTCGGCCTAAACCGAACCAAAACTGCCCCTAATAGACACAATCCCTCGGAAAACTGAGATTTAACTGGAATTTTCTACACTAACCACAGTATGATCGGGAACAAACCCTAGCTTACACCTACGATCCAAACAAGAAAGGGATAGAAATTAGCTCAAAAGAAAGACAAGAATCAGCTTTGGCAAGGATGAAGGGTCATCACTTGCCTCAATACCAGGAACTCGGTCGGCGGCCTCCCCCGCTCACGGATCTGGCCGCAGAGCAGCAATGCTGAGGAGCAGAAAGAAAACAGATCCCCGCGAGGGCAGTCCAGATCCTCTCTCAAAATCGACTTCCGACCGCTAACTCTCCAGGAATCGGCGTCCGAAGGCTAGGGTAGGCCGGCGGTGCTCTTCCTCTCGAACAGGCGACGGCTTCTACAGAGAAACGGGAAAAGAACAAAAACAAAGGAACCCAACCCTAATCTAACCCAAGACTATATATAACAGTTTAATATTAAACAATCAACACATCAGTAATTATCTATACTTAATATCAAAACAACACGAAATCTGAAACTTCTCGGAAACAGACGAAATTCACGCCGCAGCTAAAAACCCACACTACGAACACAACTACGAAGTCGAAATTAGCATTCGACGGACGAAACCCGGGATAACACCTCCCGAAGCCAAAACACAAGCATTCCCTAAGAGGCCCAACCGAGTCATCAAAAAAACTCCGGTTAGCTGGGGAATCTTGCAAACAGGCTACAAATAGGCTACACAGGGAACCCTAAGAGTTAAAACCACGCTCTACAAGGGCAAAAAGCCGGAAATACGCCATCGTAACGTCAGCCAAAAATCAAACAAAACACAAAAAAACCGGGGGCGTTACACCCTAGGGGCTTGTTTTAACCCATACAAAGCCTTCCTAAGTCTATAGACATAATTAGGTTTGATAGAATCAACAAAACCTGATGGCTGTTCCACATAGACTTCTTCCTTCAGATTTCCATTCAGAAAGGCTGACTTAACATCCATTTGGTATACTTTAAACCCTTGGAATGTTGCATAGGCCAGGAACATCCTTATAGCTTCCAGTCTGGCTACTGGAGCAAAGGTTTGATCAAAGTCAATACCTTCTTCCTGCCTATATCCCTTAGCAACCAGTCTTGCTTTGTTCTTCACAATAACTCCATGTTCATCCAACTTGTTCCTAAAGATCCACTTGGTTCCAATTATGTTGTGATCTTTTGGTTTAGGAACTAGCTCCCAGACATTGCATCTTTTGAACTGGTTCAGCTCCTCTTGCATAGCCTCAATCCAATGAGGGTCTAGGATGGCTTCTTCAAACTTCTTTGGCTCTACTTGGGATAGAAAACTGCAGTAGAGTACTGAACTTTGATTTCTGCTCATTGTTTGTACCCCTTGTCTGAGATCACCAATAATTTGATTGGCTGGATGATCTTTTAGATGTCTATTTGCTGGAGGTAGCCTGTCTTCAGGTTGTACACCTTCAGCTTCTTCAACTTACTGCACTCCTTTGTCTTCTTTTGCATCAGGTGCATCTAATACTCCCCCTGGACAACAACCACTATCTTCTACTTGCTGACTTGTAGAAGGACCTTCTTCTATAGTGAGCTTGTCCATCTTCTCAGTCACACCTGTGGAGCTGCAAATACTTCTAGACAATTCATTGTAAATGAGTCTAGCTTCATCAAACACTACATGTACTGACTCTTCTACAACTTGAGTAGTCAAGTTGTAGACCCTATAAGCCTTACTGTTGTTACTGTACCCAACAAAGATCCCCTCTTGGGATTTGGCAGCAAACTTGGTTAAGTAAGACTTACCATTGTTAAGTATATAGCATTTACAACCAAAGATCCTGAAATAGGATAGATTTGGTTTTCTGCCTTTCACAATCTCATAGGGGGTCTTATTGTGGCTCTTGGTGATAGTGGCCCTATTAATTACATGACATGCAGTATTTACTGCCTCAGCCCAGAAATATTCTGGGAGAGATGTGTCACTTAATAGGGTTCTACCAGCCTCAATCAAGGTTCTGTTTTTCCTTTCAGCAATACCATTTTGCTGAGGCGTTCTTGGTGAAGAAAATTCCTGAAATATCCCAAACTCTTCACATAGTTTTGTCATACTAACAGACTGGAATTCAGTACCATGGTCACTTCTTATTTTGACCACTGTACTGTCTAACTCATTCTGAATTTGTTTGACAAAACTACAAAAGATATTATGTGTTTTAGATTTTTGTCTAAGGAAGAACACCCAGGAAAACCTTGAGTAGTCATCTACAACCACAAAAGTGTAGACCTTCCTACCTAGGCTGTGAACTGGCATAGGACCAAATAGATCCATATGCAAGAGGTATAAACACCTCACAACATCTTTGTTCTCAATGCTATTAAAGGTGGATTTAGTCTGCTTGCCCTTTTGACAAGCTGAGCATATCCCATCCTTAATACACTTAACCTGAGGACCATTCCTCACTAACTCTTTACTATAGAGTAGACCAATTGTCTTATAGTTAAGATGGGCTAGTCTCTTGTGCCATTTGACACAATGAGAGACTTTCTCATCAGCTACAAGACACACAGGAGAAGCATTGTTCTCACACATAATTTCTAGACAATAGACATTTCTCTTCCTATAACCTGTCAGAATGATCTTTTGATCATTTGACCTCCTGATATGACAACCATCTTTGACAAATGAGATGTCATATCCTAAATCACTCAGCTGACTTATACTAATGAGGTTGTGTTTCAAACCTTTAACATAAGCCACTTGAGTAATTGTAATAAGGTTGCTAGAAATGTTACAAAAGCCTTTGATGATTCCTTTTTCAGAACCACCAAAGGTGACTTTAGGACCATCCTTGATTGGTGTATAGTCCTTCAGCAATCCCCTAGTTCCAGTCATGTGCCTGGAACATCCACTGTCCAAGTACCATATTGGGGCATGGTCACTTGGACTCACCTGCAAAACAGATTAGTTAACCTTAGAACCCAAAGAATTCTTGGGTCCTTGGTGCTGGTTAGTTTGCCTCTTAACAAAACTACCTGTAGCTTTTCTAGCAGGCAGATTGCTACTCACTTTGGCACTTGAATTGTGCCAACAGTCTATGGCAAAGTGGCCTATCTTGCCACAACACCAGCACTCAAATCTGTTGTACCTTTGTTTAGGTACAACCCTGGATGTTTTATCTACAGCAGGTTTCTTATTGAGTACTGGGGCTTTGCCCTTAGACTTGGACTGAACAGTCCTAGCAGATTTAGTAAACCCCAATCCAGTTTTACCTTTTTGAGAAATGAACTCATCTATCAAAGGTAGAACATACTTTGGTTTAGAAAACCTTGCAACTATATCTCTCTCTTTCTGAAGACTAATCTCCAGATTTCTGATTTGATTATTTTTAAATGTTATAGTCCCCATCTGAATAATAGTTATGTGCTTTAGTCTGGCTATTTTATTTAATTTCTGATCAATCAACTTATCAAAATCTGTTGCAGCCACTTTGAGATTAGCTATCTCCTTAGCCTGACTCTTGGCCAAGGATTTGCTTTTCTTCAAAGCTTGCAACACTACTTTATATTCATCAATTAATTGATGAATGTCTCCTTCAGATTCATATCCACTCTCATCACTTGATGATGATGTATCTGAATCTGACTCAGTACTAGAAATTGAACTATCAGAACAATTTTGTACCTGACTAGGTCCAGGCTGATCCTGGATTTTGTCTCCTTTTGATAAGGCCATCAGTCCCTGGCACTGAGTGTCCTCATGCTCATATATAGAGTTCATTAACTGGATGAACTCCTCTTCCTCTTCTTCAGCAAGCAGTCCAATATAAGCTTTAGCTTCTGAATCAATTTCTGAAGATGACATATCAGACAGACTTTTGTCCTTCTTAGCAACAAAGGACCTTTCCTTTTTGCCCTTGATTTGAGTCTTCTTCTTATCAGTTGACTCTTTCCTTTTCTCTGGATAGTCAGCAACAACATGTCCTTGTCTGTTACAACAATAACAAACTATCTTTAAAGAAGTAGTTTTACTTGACTTGGCCTTTCTCCTATCATTCTTTGATGACTTCTGTGAAGTGGATGTCTTATAACTCCACGATTTCTTCTTTAGAAACTTCTAGAAATGTCTTGTGAAAGCTGCAAAGTCCGCATCACTCTCACTGCTTTCAGAATTCTTGCTTTCTGACTCATCTGTCTCAGTCTCAGCAACTTTTGGAGATGGAGATGGAGACTTACTTTTATATTTTCTAGTGGCTTCTGTCTTGAAAGCCACAGCTCTTTCTTTATGCTCAATTCTTATAGTCTTCTCTTCCTCCTTCCTTACCATCAACTGCATCTCATATGATAACAGTTTTCCAAACAATGTTGGAGGAGGAATGTCTGCTAACTTGGCCATTTCCCTTATGGCACATATCTTAGTATCCCAGTCTTTAGTTAGGGATCTCAAGAACTTATCATTCAGCTCATAATTGCTGAATTCCCTTCCATAGGACATTAACTCATTAACTATCCTATAGAATTTCTTGTAGCACTCAGTTATGCTCTCAGACATTCCTTGTCTGAAGCTCTCATACTCTTGGTTTAATAAAGACTTTCTGTCCTGTCTAACTTCTTCAGAACCATCCATGTACACTATCAGTGTGTCCCACATTTCCTTTGATGTTTTACAGTGTATCAAATTCTGAAATGCGGCATCATCTATTGCACTTACAATTATATTCTGAGCCCTCTTGTCCATTGTGGCCAGAATAATCTCATCTTTTGTCATCTCTGAAAAATCTTTTGGAGTTCTTTGATTTGCATTTAGAACTGATATTTTCATAGGCACATATGGCCCTTTTTTGACTGTGATATAGATCCTAGGGTCAGAAACTTCCATAAATAGTCTAACCCTTTCTTTCCAGATGCCAAAAATCTCCTTTCTGCAGATTGGCAACTTCATGGATCCTAGTTCTTTGTGAGTCTCTGTTGAACCCATTTTCTTGATTTTCTTGATTATACTGAATCTGCCAACAGGATCTTTACTCAGACTGTTATGTCCTTTTTGAGTAACCTCGCTTTGATACCACTTGAAAGAAATTGTACCTAATCACCTAGAGGGGGGGGGGGGTGAATAGGTGACCTTAATCTTTTTAAACTTTTAGGCAGATTTAATCACAGAATTCACAGAACATTACACAGCAATCACATCAATATTCACACACATAGAACACAGAGATTTATAGTGGTTCCCCAAGGTCTGGGTACATCCACTTTCCCCCTTCGCCTATCTAGTAGTGTACTAGATTCGGCCAAACTCCTCCACTATTCCTCAGATCAACAGATCTTACAATCAGAACCCCAAACAGGTTCCTACAACTCAGGCTCAAAGCCCTACCACTCAGTCTTCACCAAGACATACACTCAGCCTTCAACAAGGCCTACACTCAGCCCACAACAGGCCTACACTCAGAGAAATGAATCTCCTACACTCAGGCACACAGGCCCTACCACTCAGCCTTTATAATTTCAGGCTTACAACTCAGATCCCTTAGGATCCTACAAGAAATTAAAATTACAAAGTGTAAACCTACAACTCAGAATGAGAGAGAAGAGTTGTCTGGTTTCTTGAAGAGTTCTTGGAAGAACTTTACTGAGATCAACCTCCCTTGGCTTTCTTCAAAGCTTCTTGAATTTAGAACACAATAGGGTTGAGTCTCTATGCAGCTGATCTTCAATCACTGCTAACTTAAGAATCATATCTCAATCTGAAACTTTTCTTCACAGCCCGGTTCCACAGCTGTCTTCTTAGAAGGAGCTCTCTCTCTCCAACTTCTTAGATCCTCACTTGAAGGTCTTCTTCTAGTTGTGTTGTTCTTCACTTTGTTGATTTCCAACTTGTTCATCTGTTGAAGGTATAAGACTTTATATAGACTTTCTTCATGGTGACCGGCTGATCCGGTTCCTAACAGCTTTCTGACAGCTCTGACAGTTGCAGTAGACCGGCTGGAATGGCAGTTGTCAAGTCATCCAGTCACTTCTTGAATTTTCTGTAACTGTCTGAAAGTGTCGAGACAGTCAGTCTTTAAGTGTCGACACAAATAGACCAAGTGTCGACACAAGTAGACTAAGTGTCGACACTAGCCTTCATGGTGTCGACACAACTCCTTATGTTGTAGAATCTGCTTCTCGACACTGCTTTTTCAACATGTGTCGACACTGATCCTGTGTGTCGACACAAGTCCTTCTTCTTTGATACTTAGTTGAATTCTGCTAAGTGTCGACACAACTCCTTTATGTCGACACATCTTCTTGTGTTGAACTTGTTAAGTGTCGACACATCTTCTTGGTGTCGACACATGCCTTCAGTGTTGATACTTTTGCTGAGTGTCGACACATCTCCTTTGTGTCGACACTTGTACTTAGACTTCATTGAAATTTGCTGTGTCGACACAGTCTCCTAGTGTCGACACTTTCTTCATGTGTTGAGACTTTTGTTGTGTGTCGACACATTCTTCATTATGTCGACACTTGTACTTAAACTCTGTTGAAGTTTGTTGAGTGTCGACACAGCCTCCTAGTGTCGACACTTGTACTTGAGCTTTGTTGAACTTTTACTGAGTGTCGACACAGCTTCCTAGTGTCGACACTTTCTGATGTCGACAAAGTTCCTCTGGGTGTCGACACTGCTTCTAAGTGTCGACCCAGCTTCTTCGGACATTTCTTCATTGAGTGTCGACACAGCCTCCTAGTGTCGACACTTTGCTTCTGGTGTCGACTCTGCATTCCTGGTGTCGACACAATCACTCTAAGTGTCGACACAGCTTCTCTGGGTGTCGACACAAGTCTTCTTAAGTGTCGACACTTTTCTTCTAGGTGTCGACACATGGACTTAGAAACTTTTAAGCTTTCCCTGCAATTACTTAACCTACACAAGATAACTCAAAATACATCAAATACACCTTGATGTATATCATTGAGTAGGGTGAGGCTTCTTCAAATCAGGTACATATTTTCCAATGTACCCAACATCAACTCTAGCCCTAAAGTGGTCAAAGTGCCCTAACTAAGGGTCAAGTGGCCTCCAAGGTGCCAAACCAGCCCTACCCAACCCTTCCTAGAACTTAGGAGAGGCCAATGAGTCACTAAGGACCTATTGGATTCAACCCAAAAGGTCAATTTGACCAAGGTCAGCTCAACCCTAAGTTTAGGTCAAACTAGCTCAAGTTGGCCTAACCTAGCCCAATCCATTTGGGCTAAGCCCAATTGAAATGGTCCACTAGCCTCATGAGGTTTAGAATTATCCAAAATTCCACTCATTTTTGGAAATAATGATTAGGAGAGAAAAAATCCATTTGCCTTTTAATGGAGGAGATAGAAAGAGAGAGAAAATGAGAAAGAGAGCCATTCATGGACAAGGGATGCCAAGGGCCTCCACATTCAATTCCAGTGGCTAGATTCTTCTCCTCTCATCAATTCTGAGAAGATCAAGGGGCTGTCCCGGCGAAAACAGTGGCTGCATTCAGTGAATTTCAGGTTGGCCAAAAATTTTATAGTGGCCATTAATGGAAATTGAAGCTTTTAACCTCTTCTACAACCATCTGAGTATTTTAAAAGGTTTCCCAGACCCAGAGCAACTGTTTCCACCTTTTTTATAAAGCAGTTGAGCCCATTGGTAGTGTTGTTGCAGAAAACTGAGCGGCACCACCACCGTCAATGGCGACACGGCGATTGGCCCGACTCCAGCCCTCCCAAAAAGTGCTATCCTCCTCTCCATCTTCAGTGGGTAGATCTCAATCCATCGGCGGCTCAATTTGGGGCCAATTGGCTCTGGATCGGGTAGGCTGAAAGCTTGGTTTTCAAGCTTTTAATTCCAACCACAACACACAGTTCCGGCCACATCCGGCCCGCCAACCACCGTGAATCGCAAGCCACCACCTCAACGAAGGTGGTGGTGACGATGGCCGGCCGAGAAGAGGCGTGGGTGGTCAGGAATTCATGGGCAAAGATGGCCCAGGACGGGCCAATCTTGGCCGTTGGCTCAAGGTAGAAGATGACAAGATGTCGTCAATCCCTGCTTCAAGATTCATGCAACAATTTAATAAATTCATTTTTGTCACTATTATTGCAGTGCCTTAAACTAATTATTAAATATATTTAGAGGTCTTTTTTGGGAAAATGTTCATCATGATTGTAGCACTTGATGTCTACTTTATTTTAAAATTAATTTCAACTCATTTGGGTCAGTGGTCTGACCACAACACTCAATATGGTGCAGCCTATACATAGACATGACCAAAGACTAATCTGAGTGCCCCAACTAAAATAGCCAGGAAAATTCCTTGGAATTTGGACTATAGGCTATTTATATAGTCACACTCATCATATCCAAAAATGGTATTTTTTGAAAAAATATTTCCTTAAGTTTTTGTAAAAATTTAATAAAATATGTATGGATTAATTAAGTGTTCTAATGACCTCAAAACCAACCAAAATTTTGGTGGATGACCCTTATGGTCATGGTAGGTCACTGATAAAAATCTTAATCCATTTGGGGTTGATTTGAATAGGTATTGGTGTGACCAAAGTTTGGTCCCTTAAGGGTAAATTAGGGCAAAAGGGTGCTTGGGGCATGGAGGGGCTAATTCTCACCCAAAGGGGATGGGAATTTGGCCAGAGCCTCAAGGTCAGTTAAAAAACCCTCACTTGGAGTTTGGGGCGGATAGAGGTGGATTTTCCTAAGGACCCTAGTTCAAATCCTAAGGTTGAACTTTGGGGTTTGTGAATGACATACGGTGATATGTCCTTGTATGGACTTGGAGTTTAGTCCATGTGATCTTAGGATGGTGAATTGCCCTAGGAAAACAATTGGTGGCATTTAGACACAAGCACACAACTTTAATCAATTGGAAATAATTTAGGCCTATACCTCTTTATGTAATAATTGAAAGGTCATTTGATAAAGTGTAAATATTCGTATTTTTACGTAGTTTATTTAAGTCATTTTAGTTTATTTTTAGTATTTTTAGTTATTTTTCTTTAATAAAATGCTTTTTTTTATATATATCTTCTAATTCAGCTTAATTTTGTTTTTCAGAAATTTTAAAAAAATGAAAAAATCGAAGTACACACCCGTGTACTTCTCGGTCATGCCCGTGACCTGGGCTTGTTACTTCGATTCTAATAGAAAGTTCCTCCAGCTCGATGTTCAGCGTTCGATGTTCGTAAAACGACCGATCACGTCAGTGTCCCGATTCGACACGCCCGTGACATGCCCGTGAGACGCTTCTGCCACTCAACGCCATCGCCACTAAACGTCATCGCCACTCGATATCATTGCCACTCGACGCCGTCGCCAGCTCGACGTTCGGCATTCGACGTTCGTTGAACTGCCAGTCACCCCCATGTCAAGTCAGAAGCACGCACGTGACCATCACGCCACTTGTCCCAAACAAAATGCCACTCAATACCTCCGTCACTCGACACCTTCCCCAGTTATACCTTCCTAACACGCCCGTGTCAATTCAGAACACGCCCTTTCCTGCCTCGATTTTACCAATAAGATTCGCCAGCGCGGCATGGATTCGACGTTTTGGCTAGTCACGCCCATGCTACACGCCCGTGACCGCAGGTTCACGCTCTTGACTTCCACGTGGAAAGCCCCAAAGTCAACATGCAATAAAGTTTCAGTTTCAACTCAGCGTCAGTAGCTACACGCCCCCTACACGCCCGTGACCAGGGCGTGTAATCTGAAATTTTTTGTCTATAAATAAGACTCAGCTGTAAGGTCCAATGTTCCTCTTTTTGAACCATTTTGCTTATGGTAGAGCTGCTTAGGTTCTTTTCAAGCTTTATAAGGAGATTTTCTCCCCCCTCCCTTTTTTTAGCTTTGTAATCAACTTTTCGTCTTAATAATATTTGTAGCGTTTTTCCTCCTTATGTGATTTTGGATTTCATTTGAGCACCCCTCCTTAAGCAATCTTATTTTGTTTTATTTTTATCTTTGTTTTTATTCTTTTTAAAATTAGTGTGTGTGTGAGAGAGAGAATAACTTGGTATTTTTATGTTTAGCTTCTTTATTTTACTTAGCCCTTTCTAGCTTTTATGCTTTTTAATAGCTTTTTACATTCTTATAGATTTATAAAAATGATTCTAAAAGTGATTTTTTTTAGTTAGTCTTTTTATTTTTCTTAAACTTTTTGTTCTTTTACTCTTTCTCCCACTCTTTAAGCATTTTTATAGAGTTATAAGAATGGATTAGTTGTTATTTTGATTTTTCAAACACTTTGATTTTGCTTTTATTTGAAAACCGTTTTGCTTCTTTAATTTTTATTTCATCTTTTTATGCATTTTTAACAAATTCTAATGGTAGAAATATAGTTGTTTTAATTTTTCAGTAACTTTGTTTTTCTTATTTTCGTTCGTGTGCGTGAGTGTATGAGTTAGCATTTTTATTGATTTCATTCTTTCAATGTAGAGTGCATGTGTGTATGAGATAGATTTTTCAGCCTTAATTTCCTGTCTATTCGTTTGAGTAGGACTCGAAATTTCCTGCCTACTCGATTGAGTAGGACTCGCAATTTACTGCTTTAATTTCCCGCCTACTTGATTAAGTAGGACTTGTCATTTCCCGCCTACTCGTTTGAGTAGGACTTGCAATTTTATCTCTTTCATTTCCCGCCTACTCGTTTGAGTAGGACTTGCATTTTACTGCTTTCTTTTACTGATTTCATTTCCTGCCTACTCGTTTGTGTATGACTTGCACTTTCAATTATGCATTTTCTTAAGTCATCCCCATTCCGATGAGTGGCTAACCGCTCTTAGCCCTCAGTATCGAAGAGCATTGAGACAGAAAAAATCGCTTTAAATAATTAAAAGTCCTCTTTTTCTCGTTAATTAAATATACTTAAGGTTTGCCCTGGGTTTGCGACGCGTAGAACCACATATCGATGTGTGGGATCTATTTCCATTATGAATACGCTAGCTAGCCGTGAGGCTGTGCCTATGGACTGATCACCATTTGGTAAATGGAGTTCCGCACTAACCCTCGAGAGAGGAGGCACGAAATTCTACCGGATTGGGTTCCCCACCCAATAGCGGGGTTCTTAGTGTAATGCAAGCATTAAGAGGAATCTTCCGTCGGACGAGAGCCCGGTCGAATAGTCTTAATGTTTAGGTGAGCGATAGTCCTAGAGATAGGTGAGCTCATTTTTGTGGAACCTCCACGTCCAAGTCTCCGCCTTAATTAATTTGAAATTTAGGATCTCTAATTATTAAAAGTCATTTTAGTTCAAATTTGATTCGATACCGTTGCGCTATTTCTTCATCGACTTTTTAAGTCTATTTTTTTATTTTTATATAAATAATAACCCGACTGTTGGGTACATTGGTCAAATGTACCTGATTTGAAGAAGCCTCACCCAACTCAATGATATACATCATAATGTATTTGATGTATGTTGAGTTTACTTGTGCAGGTTAAGTAATCACTGGACTGAAGCAAAAAGTTTCTAAGTCCATGTGTCGACACCCAGAAGGAAAGTGTCGACACTTAAGAAGACTATGTGTCGACACCCAGACAAGCAGTGTCGACACTTGGAGTCATTGTGTCGACACCTGGGATGCAGAGTCGACACCAGACAGAAAGTGTCGACACTTGGAGCTGTGTCGACACTCAGTGAAGAAAAGTGCAGACAGAAAGTGTCGACACAAGGAGCTGTGTCGACACCCAGTGAAGCTGAGTCTACACCAGAAAGTGTCGACACTTGGAGCTGTGTCGACACTCAGCAAAAGTCTGCAGAGACTAAGTAAGTGTCGACACTCAACACAATGTGTCGACACTAAGCAGAAGAGTCAGCACATGAAGTAAGTGTCGACACTCAACACAATGTGTCGACACTCAACAGAAGAGTCAACATTTGAAGTATGTGTCGACACCCAGAACAATGTGTCGACACACAGCTGAAGACTCTAAGACTTGAAGAAAGTGTCGACACAAGGAGCTGTGTCGACACTTAGCAAAGAACAGAATTATCAACAAAATATTCTAAGTACAAGTGTCGACACTAAAGGAATGTGTCGACACTCAGCTGAAGTCTCAACAAGAAGAAGGTGTGTCGACACAAGGAGCTGTGTCGACACTCAGCAAGAATCAACATAGAAGACTATGTGTCGACACCAAGAAGTAATGTCGACACTTAACAGATTCAACACAAGAAGTTGTGTCGACACAAAGGTGATGTGTCGACACTTAGAAGAATACAGCTAAAGAAAGAAGATGAAGTACTTGTGTCGACACTCAATTTCAGTGTTGACACATGAAGAAGAATCTGTGTCGAGACATACAAGAAGTTGTGTCGACATCTTGTAGACTTGTGTCGACACTTACACAGCATGTGTCGACACTTGGACTATAAGTGTCGACACTTAAAGACAGAAAGTCTCGACACTATCAGACAGTTAGAGATTTTCAAGAAATGACTGGATGATTTGACAGATGCCGTTCCAGCCAGTCTACAGCACCTGTCAGAGATATCAGAAGTCAGTTATGGACCGGACCAGCCGGTTACCATGAAGAAGGCCTATAAATAGGCACCTACAGTTTACAGAAACTGTTGTTGGTTGTTGAAAAGAGTTGTTCAGTGATTCAGATTGTTGATCAAGTGGATCACATTGTTGAAGAACAAGTTATCAAATAAAGAAGATCTTGCAGTCCAAGTGCAGATCTAAGAAGTTGGAGAGAGAGAGCTCCATCCAAGAAATCAGCCTCTGGAACTAGGCTAAGAAGGAGGATTCAGATACATTCTGGATCTCAAGTGGCAGAGTTCAAGGAACAACTGCAGGAGGATTCAGTCTTATTCAGTTCTACTCAAGAAGCTTTGAAGAAAGCTAAGTCAGATTGGATCCAGCTGAGTTCTTCCAAGAACTCATAAAGAAACTCTCAACTCCCCTCTTTTATTTCTGAGTTGTAGAGTCAATATTTGTAAAGCATTTTTATCTTGTAGGATCCATTGGATCTGAGTGATTTGTAAGCCTATAATTATAAAGGCTGAGGGTAGGGCTTGAGAGCCTGAGTGTAGGAGATTGAGTTCTCTGAGTGTAGGCCTTGTTGGCTGAGAGTAGGCCTTGGTTGGCTGAGTGTAGACCTTGGTTGGCTGAGTGTAGGCCTTGATTGGCTGAGTGTAGGCTTTGGGATAAAGCTGAGTTGTAAGGCTTTGGGCCTGAGGTGTAGGAACCAATTTGGGTTCTGAGACAGTGGAGGAGTTTGGCCGAATCTAGTACACTGCTAGATAGGCGAAGGGGGAAAGTGGATGTACCCATATCTTGGGGAACCACTATAAACCACTGTGTTGTGCTGTGATTGTTCTGTGTATGCTGTAAATACTTTGAGATTGCTGTGCAAAAGGTAAAAATCTGTGATAATAAACTGTTTGCTACCAGTAAAGTTAGAAAAGGATTAGGTCACCTATTCACCCCCCCTCTAGGTGTTTAGGTACCATATCTTTCAAGTGGTATCAGAGCTAGGTTCCTCAAAACAAGGACTAACAGTCTGAGGAGATCCTGTTTGGCAGATTCAGTGTAAGGCAACACAGTTTCAAGAAATTCAAGAAGATCAAGAAACATGGGTTCTTCTGAGAATCACAAGGAATTGGGTTCCATGAAATTACCCATATGCAGGAAAGAGATCTTTGGGATCTGGAAAGAAAGGGTAAGGCTATTTATGAAAGCCTCTGACCTTAGAATCTACATCACAGTAAAGGAAGGGCCTTATGTGCCAATGAAGATTTCAGTTTTGGATGCAAATCAGAGAACTCCAAAGGATTTCTCTGAGATGACTAAGGATGAGATTGTCCTAGCTACAATGGACAAGAGGGCACAAAACATTATTGTAAGTGCCATAGATGATGCAACTTTTCAGAATCTTATACATTGTAAGACAGCCAAGGAGATGTGGGACACTCTTATAGTGTATATGGAAGGATCTGAAGAAGTTAGACAAGATAGGAAATCCTTGCTAAATCAGGAGTATGAGAGTTTTAGACAAGGTAAAGGTGATAGCATAACTGAGTGCTACAAAAAGTTCTACAGAATAGTTAATGAACTCATGTCTTATGGAAGAGAGTTCAGTAACTATGAACTAAATGACAAGTTCTTAAGGTCCCTAACCAAAGATTGGGACACCAAGATCCGTGCCATAAGAGAAATGGCTAAGTTGGGGGAAATTCCTCCTCCTACACTGTTTGGCAAGTTATTATCATATGAGATGCAGTTGACAGTGAGGAAAGAGGAGGAGAAATCAACAAGGATTGAACACAAGGAAAGATCAGTTGCTTTCAAGACAGAAGTTCCCAAAAAGTGCAGGAATAAGTCATCAACTACACCTCCAGAGGTAGTTGATTCAGAGTCTGATGAGTCAGTTAGCACAAAGAGTGAGAGCAGTGAAAGTGATGAAGACTTTGCTGCCTTCACTAGACACTTTCAGAAATTCTTGAAGAAGAAACAATGGAGGTCAAGACCCTCTTCTTCAAAGGGAAAGGAAGTCTTTTATCAGGAGAAAAAGCCTTCAAAGAAAGACAGGAAGAGGACAAAGTCAAGCAAGGCAACTGGATCTAAGATAGTGTGCTATTGCTGCAATAGACAGAGCCATGTTATTGCAGATTGTCCAGAGGAGAGAAAGGAATCTGGTGACAGGAAAAAGGCTCACTTCAAAGGCAAGAAAGAGAAGTCTTTTGTTGCCAAGAATGAGAAGACTCTATCAGACATTTCTTCTTCAGAAACTGAGTCTGAGGCTGAAGCCTACATAGGGCTGTTTGCTGGAGAAGAAGAGGAAGAATTCATGCAGATCATGGAGTCTATTTATGAACAAGAAGACAGTCAATGCCAAGGACTAATGGCTTTGACAGACAGTGCCAAAATCCTGGAGCAGCCAGGACCCAGTCAGGTACAAGGTTCAAGTTTAAATTCAGTTTCTTGTTCTAGTTCAGAATTAGATTCATCTTCATCAAGTGACGAAAGTGTATCTGAGTCTGAGGATGATATTCATCAAATTATAGATGAATATAAGGTGCTGTTGCAAGCTTACAAGAAAAGCAAATCCCTAGCCAAAAGTCAGGCAAAGGAAATTGCTGAACTTAAAGCTGGTGCAACAGATTTTGAGAAGCAGTTTGATCAAAAGTTGAATGAGATAGCTAGGCTGAAACACATAACAGTGATTCAGATGGGTACTATATCATTTAAGAATGATCAAATTAAGAGTCTGGAGATCAATCTTCAGAAGGAGAAGGACTTAGTTGCTAGGTTTTCTAAACCTAAGTCAGTGTTACCTTTAATTGATGAATTTGTTCATCAAAAAGGCAAGGCTGGACTGGGCTTTATTAGACCTGCAGGGACTAAGCAGTCCAAGTCTAAGTCCAAGGGCAAAGCCCCAACATTCAACAAGCCTGCTGTAGATAAGACAGCCAAGGCAGTACCTAAGCAAAGGTACAACAAGTTTGAATGTTGGTGTTGTGGCAAGATTGGCCATTTTGCAGTGGACTGTTGGCACAATGCCAGTGCCAAAGTGAGTTGCAAATTACCTGCTGGAAAGCCAGTAGGTAGGTTTGTCAAATTGCAAACTAACAATCACCAAGGACCCAAGAATACTTTGGGTTCTAAGGTTCATTAATTTGTTTTGCAGGTGAGTCCAAGTGGCCATACCCCAACATGGTACTTGGACAGTGGATGTTCCAGACATATGACTGGAACAAGGGGACTACTAAAGGACTACATACCAATCAAAGATGGTCCTAAGGTTACCTTTGGTGGTTCTGAAAAAGGAATCATCAAAGGGTTTGGTAACATTTCTACAAACTTGGTTACCATTACTCAAGTGGCTTATGTTAAAGGGTTGAAACACAACCTAATAAGTATAAGTCAACTAAGTGATGTTGGGTATGACATCTCATTTGTTAAAAATGGTTGTCATATCAAGAGGTCAAGTGATCAAGAGATCATTTTGACAGGTTATAGGAAAAGGAATGTCTACTGCCTAGACATTATGATTGAGAACAATGGTTCTCCAGTTTGTCTTGTAGCTGATGAGACAGTCTCTCATTGTGTCAAATGGCACAAGAGGCTTGCCCATCTTAACTACAAGACTATTAGCAAACTCTTTAGCAAAGAGTTAGTGAGGAATGGTCCTCAAGTTAAGTGTGTCAAAGATGGTATTTGCTCAGCTTGTCAAAAGGGCAAGCAGACTAAATCCACCTTTAGAAGCATAGAAAACAAAGATGCTGTGAGGTGTTTATACCTCTTGCATTTGGATCTCTTTGGTCCAATGCCAGTTCACAGCTTAGGTAGGAAGGTCTATACCCTTATAGTTGTAGATGACTACTCAAGGTATTCCTGGGTGTTCTTTTTAAGATAGAAATTTGAAACACCTAGTGTCTTTTACATCTTTGTCAAGCAAATTCAGAATGAACTAAATAGTACTGTGGTCAAAATTAGAAGTGACCATGGTACTGAGTTTCAGTCTGAAAGCATGACAAAACTATGTGAAGACTTTGGGATATTTCAAGAATTCTCTTCACCTAGAACACCTCAGCAAAATGGCATTGCTGAGAGGAAAAATAGGACCTTGATAGAGGCTGGTAGGACCCTATTAAGTGATACATCACTGCCAGAGTATTTCTGGGCTGAAGCAGTTAACACTGCATGCCATGTTATAAATAGGGCTACCATCACTAAAGGGCTAAACAAGACCCCCTATGAAGTTGTGAAAGGCAGGAAACCAAACCTATCCTATTTCAGGATCTTTGGTTGCAAATGCTTCATACTTAACAATGGGAAGTCTTACTTAACTAAGTTTGCTGCCAAGTCCCAAGTGGGAATTTTTGTTGGGTACAACAATAATAGTAAGGCTTATAGAGTCTACAACTTGACTACACAAGTTGTAGAAGAATCAGTGCATGTAGTTTTTGATGAGACTAAACTTATTAATAATGAGTTGTCTAGCAGTGTATGCAGCCCCACAGGTTTGACAAAGAAAATGGACAAGCTTACTATAGAAGAAGTGCCTGCTGCAAGACAGTAAGGAGAGGAGAGTAGCTGCTGTCCAGGGGGAGAACTACATGTGCCAATTGCTGAAGAAATCCAAGGTATACAGCATGATGCAGATGCTGAAGTGGTTCAACCAGAAGTGAGGATGCCTCCAGCCCACAGGCATCTTAGAGATCATCCAGTAGAGCTGATTATTGGAGATCCAAGACAAGGAGTTCAAACAAGGAGCAGAAATCAGAATGCTGCAATCTATTCCAGCTTTCTGTCACAAGTTGAACCTAAGAAGTTTGAAGAAGCAATACAAGATCCACAATGGACTGAAGCAATGCAAGAAGAGCTTAATCAGTTCAAGAGGTGCAAGGTTTGGGAACTTGTTCCTAAACCTAAAGACCACAATGTAATAGGAGTTAAGTGGATCTACAGGAATAAGATGGATGAACAAGGGGTCATCATTAAGAATAAAGCTAGACTGGTTACTAAAGGATATAGGCAAGAAGAAGGTATTGACTTTGATCAAACCTTTGCTCCAGTAGCCAGATTGGATGCCATAAGGATGTTCTTGGCCTATGCAACCTATCAAGGATTCAAAGTATACCAAATGGATGTCAAGTCAGCATTCCTAAATGGTAATCTTAAGGAAGAAGTCTATGTGGAGCAGCCTGCAGGTTTTGTTGATCGAACTCTACCTCATTATGTCTATAGACTTAGGAAAGCTTTATATGGGTTAAAGCAAGCCCCTAGGGCTTGGTATGAAACCCTATCTAGTTTCCTCATTGAGAACAAGTTCTCAAGGGGGAAAATAGATAAGACTCTATTCCTTAGGGAATCTAGAGGCAAAGTCATACTAGTTCAAATATATGTAGATGACATTATATTTGGGTCTACTGAAAGCAGCCTTTGCAAAAAGTTTGCAAAACTTATGCAAGGTCAGTTTGAGATGAGTAGTATGGGAGAGCTGAAGTTTTTCTTGGGTCTCCAAGTTAAACAGACTGAAAATGGTTTGTCCATTTGTCAGTCCAAGTTCACCCTAGAACTCATAAGGAAGTATGGTATGGATTCATCCAGCACCATGAAGAATCCTATGGGGTCAAGTATGTCTCTTAGCAAGGATGATGTAGGGAAACCTGTAGATGAAACCTTGTATAGAGGGATAGTTGGCTCCCTATTATACTTGACTGTTAGTAGACCAGACATCATGTATGCTACATGTGTTTGTGCAAGGTATCAAGCCTGCCCTAAAGAGTCTCATTTGACTGCAGTCAAGAGAATATTGAGATATCTAAAGGGCACTCCCTATCTAGGCCTCTGGTACCCTAGGAATGGAGACTTTGATCTAACAGGTTATTCAGATGCAGACTTTGCAGGATGCAAAGAGGATAGAAAGAGCACTACTGGAACCTGTCAATTCCTAGGTGGGAGACTAATTTCATGGAGTAGCAAGAAGCAAACCAGTGTGGCTATCTCCACAGCTGAGTCAGAGTATGTAGCTGCAGGAAGTTGCTGTGCTCAACTTCTGTGGATTCAACATCAGCTAGAGGACTATGGATTTCAGGTAAGTAGAACTCCACTTTTCTGTGATTCTACAAGTGCTATTTCAATAGCTAATAACCCTGTATCTCATAGTAGAACAAAATATATTGAAATTAAATATCATTTTCTTAGGGAGCATGTAGAAAGAGAAGATATTTTATTAGAATATGTTAAAACAGATGAACAAGTAGCTGATATGTTTACTAAGCCACTAGAAGAAGCTAAGTTCAATAGATTCAAAATTGAACTAGGAATGATAAACTTAGAGTAAGTTTACAGAATAGAAAATTGGCTAAGTGAAAAGGTGTCGACACATAGACAAGTCTATGTCGACACAGAATAGTGGTGTCGACACTTCAGGCAAAAGGTGTCGACACATCTAGGAATGTGGTGTCGACACTTCAGAATGTTAGTGTCGACACATGCCAAGTAGGTGTCGACACATCCAACATGGTGTCGACACTTAGTATTTACTCAGAATTTTCTAAGTAAAGTCTCGACAATGTGTTGAGATATGTTGTGTCGACACATAACCAAGTGTCGACACATAAAATCTGTTGACTAAACTTGTGTCGACACATGTGTGTCGAGACATTATAAGTCAGTGTCGACACTTATTGCCAGTGTCGACACATTTTAAGTTAGCTGTCCCGCCTGTTCATCTTCAAAATCAGAAAGGTATAAATAGGGTTCTGCCTTTGTTTGTCGACACGCTTTCAAAGTTTCGAGACCAAAACTACTGTGTCGACACCTCTCCTTTCTAAAGACAATTCTCCAAACCCTAATGACACCTAAGCTTGAGGAGAACGTTAACGAGGGCTATGATCTAGTGCGAGGCGCGTTCGACGATGCTGATCAAGAAATTCAGGCAGTGGTAACCCTAGTCGCCGATTCTGGACTAGAATATCTCCTATCAGAACCTACCAAGATTTGGAAGAAGGAAGTACTTGAATTTCTTAATGGAGCTACCGTCGATGAATCTGGATTCAGAATCAAATCCAGTGTTCATGGAACTAAGATTAAGGTTTCACCTAAGAGTCTGAGGAAGGTACTTCAGCTACCAAAAATTCAAGATGAAGAAGAGGTTACTGCTTCAAAGACCAGGGAAGCTTTAACCTGGTGTGGTCTTGATCCAAAGATAAAGATAGGATCTGTCTTTAACAGGAAAGACATGAATACTCAAGGAAAATTCATGTCTGAGATTGTGGGAAAAGTCTTACTCAGTAAGCTAGGAGGTCATGACAGAGTGTCTGCCAATATGTTTGGAGTAATGACAAGAATTATCTTTAATCTAAGAACTGATTGGTCAATCATAGTATTTGACAAGATTAAGGAGAGCTTGAAGAAGCCCAATCTGGGCAGGATCATTAGTCTCTACTTAGCTGGTACCATACCAGAAGTAATGAGTACAGCTGCAGGAAGCAAGATCAACTACATGAGGAAGATGGATCAAAGGATATTTTCAAGATGGGACAGGGTGTTGTCCAAGGAACTGTCAACCCCTGAGAAGACAATTACTGAGAAGGAGATTCCTCCTAAGAAAAAGAGAAAAACTGCTCCTGTGGTACAGGAGTCCTCCAGCAGTTCAGGGAGTGAAGAACAAGTTGTTTTCACTCCTGATGATCAAGAGGAAGTGGCTGCAGAGAAGACCCTTGCTGCTCAAGATATATCTGAGATCCAGGGGGAGCTACCACAGGCTAGCCCCATCCACAGGGATCAAAGCCAGGGGGAGCATCCAGTTGTAGAAGCAGCATCTACACTGGACAGTGAGCAAGCCACCATCATCATCCAAGAGGTACTCACTGACCTAAAAACTTTAGAATATCTTATAGAAGATGCTGATTTGTCTGATGTTCCTCAGTAAACTCAGCTGCCTAGCCAAGAACCAGATGTTGTTATCAAAGACACATCTGCTATTCCAGTGGTTGAAGAGCACAGAATATCTCCAGCTCAATCACCTCAAGAGTTCACCATGGAAGATCTATTTCTCAATCTAGATCAAGTTGATTTTGACATGGACAAAGAGGCTGCTGGAAAAGATACTGCTGCTACTGAGGGGGAGCAAATGCAAGTTCTGGAAGAGCCTTTAAGGCAAGAAACAGATAAGGACACCTGATGTGCAAGCAGAAAAGCCTCAAAGCCCTAAGGATAGGGTTGACATAGCCAGCACTTCAGAATCTGAAGAAGATGAGGCTGCAAAGGCTAAGAAGAAGAAACCCTATGTCTTCAAGAGGAGAAGTCAGAGTTATAAGAAAGTCTTGCAATCTATAGCCCCACAGCCTATAATTCAACATGCTCCAACAGTTGATTATAGTGCCTTACTGACTGCACTGCAGATTAAAATGGATGAACAAAGAAAAGCAATAGAGGCTTATGTAGATGAAGGGCACAAAGCTTTACAATTTGATCTGGCCCAAGATATAAAGTCTATAAGGTTTGAGATGAACCTTAACAAAAAGGAAATGACTGACTGCTTCCACAAGGGTGGGAATGCAGTAGTCTATCTGGCAACACATCAGGAGAAGATCAAAGCACAGGTAGATGATATAGCATTGAAGCAAGGGTATGTACTGGAAAATCAGTTAAGGATGAATGACAACTTGACTGCTTCACACAATGCTATTGTCACTGAAATAAAGAACAAGGCTGCTGAACCTTCAACATCTACTGCTGCTGCCAAAGCTGATTTTGATAAAGTATTCCAGGACGAACTTACTGCTGTTAAGTCTGCTATTAAAGATTCCCAGAAAGTCATCTCTGAACAACTTACAAAGCTGAAACCATTCTTTAAAGAGGGAATCATGTATTTGGATAGTCAGATCAGATTTCAAAAGGATGATGTCAAAGACCATATGGCCAGAGAAGTCATAAAGGGGGAGAGAGTGTTAGTCAAGGCAAGTTCTGAGCATGCCAAATGGATATCAAATTCAATCAGGGCTACACTTGGATACCCTCCTCTGTGTGATGACCAAGAAGTTGCTGAATCAGGCATTAACCCTGCCTATTTTGGAGGTGAGCAACCAGAGGTAGCTCAGGTCATTTATCCACCTCCAGACTTTGAAATGATTCAAGCAGATGTGAGCACAATGTATAGCCCAACTGAGGGAAAGTCTAATGTTATTCTGGATAAGGTTGTTCAGCCTATGACTGAAGCTATGCAAGCAGCTCTTCAGAAAGAAGAAGAAGCTCTACAGAAAGAAGAAGAGACAAGGTTGTCAAAGAAGAGGTTTAGGGAACAAGCAGAACAAAGGCCAGACTTTGAACAGTGGAGCCCTACCTCTAGGAATATAATTTTAACTGCCTGGAAAGCTGCCAAGGACAATGCTCATGAAAGGAACAAGTGGTTCTCTGAAGCAGAATGGAGGAAACATGAAATAAGACAAGAGGCCATTGTTCAATACAGAAGGAAGGCAAAGATGGGAAAGCTACCTCCTACTGCAGTGGAGCCTAGCAAGTACTTCCCCAAGCCATACCATTACTTTGAGAGGCAGAAGATCAAAGCTGAAGAGCTTAAGAAGAAGGACTTGAAAGGAAAGAAGCATGCTGATGCTGAAACTGTTGAAGCCCCTGTCAAAGCTCAAGTTCAAGCTGGCAAGGGAATAGTTATCAAGGAACCTGATCAGAAATAGATTAAGATTATTTTGTAATCTGTTGAATGTAAAACATTTTTGTGAACTATTGGAAATGTATAAGACAAATGTTAGAACAATATATGATCAATATAATTCATGATTGTTCTGTGAATATGTCTATTTCTTAATTGTTCTGTGTTGATGTATGTGTATACATGTGTAATTTAATACATGTTATGTTTACCCTGTTATACATTATCCTGCTTTACATCATTTTGTAATTTTTATTATGAATGGTGTATATCATTGACTAAGGGTTATGACTTCTCCAAATAGGGGGAGATTGTTGGGTACATTGGTCAAATGTACCTGATTTGAAGAAGCCTCACCCAACTCAATGATATACATCATAATGTATTTGATGTATGTTGAGTTTACTTGTGCAGGTTAAGTAATCACTGGACTGAAGCAAAAAGTTTCTAAGTCCATGTGTCGACACCCAGAAGGAAAGTGTCGACACTTAAGAAGACTATGTGTCGACACCCAGACAAGCAGTGTCGACACTTGGAGTCATTGTGTCGACACCTGGGATGCAGAGTCGACACCAGACAGAAAGTGTCGACACTTGGAGCTGTGTCGACACTCAGTGAAGAAAAGTGCAGACAGAAAGTGTCGACACAAGGAGCTGTGTCGACACCCAGTGAAGCTGAGTCTACACCAGAAAGTGTCGACACTTGGAGCTGTGTCGACACTCAGCAAAAGTCTGCAGAGACTAAGTAAGTGTCGACACTCAACACAATGTGTCGACACTAAGCAGAAGAGTCTGCACATGAAGTAAGTGTTGACACTCAACACAATGTGTCGACACTCAATAGAAGAGTCAACATTTGAAGTATGTGTCGACACCCAGAACAATGTGTCGACACACAGCTGAAGACTCTAACACTTGAAGAAAGTGTCGACACAAGGAGCTGTGTCGACACTTAGCAAAGAACAGAATTATCAACAAAATATTCTAAGTACAAGTGTCGACACTAAACGAATGTGTCGACACTCAGCTGAAGTCTCAACAAGAAGAAGGTGTGTCGACACAAGGAGCTGTGTCGACATTCAGCAAGAATCAACATAGAAGACTATGTGTCGACACCAAGAAGTAATGTCGACACTTAACAGATTCAACACAAGAAGTTGTGTCGACACAAAGGTGATGTGTCGACACTTAGAAGAATACAGCTAAAGAAAGAAGATGAAGTACTTGTGTCGACACTCAATTTCAGTGTCGACACATGAAGAAGAATCTGTGTCGAGACATACAAGAAGTTGTGTCGACACCTTGTAGACTTGTGTCGACACTTACACAACATGTGTCGACACTTGGACTATAAGTGTCGACACTTAAAGACAGAAAGTCTCGACACTATCAGACAGTTAGAGATTTTCAAGAAATGACTGGATGATTTGACAGATGCCGTTCCAGCCAGTCTACATCACCTGTCAGAGATATCAGAAGTCAGTTATGGACCGGACCAGCCGGTTACCATGAAGAAGGCCTATAAATAGGCACCTACAGTTTACAGAAACTGTTGTTGGTTGTTGAAAAGAGTTGTTCAGTGATTCAGATTGTTGATCAAGTGGATCATATTGTTGAAGAACAAGTTATCAAATAAAGAAGATCTTGCAGTCCAAGTGAAGATCTAAGAAGTTGGAGAGAGAGGGCTCCATCCAAGAAATCAGCCTCTGGAACTAGGCTGAGAAGGAGGATTCAGATACATTCTGGATCTCAAGTGGCAGAGTTCAAGGAACAACTGCAGGAGGATTCAGTCTTATTCAGTTCTACTCAAGAAGCTTTGAAGAAAGCTAAGTCAGATTGGATCCAGCTGAGTTCTTCCAAGAACTCATAAAGAAACTCTCAACTCCCCTCTTTTATTTCTGAGTTGTAGAGTCAATATTTGTAAAACATTTTTATCTTGTAGGATCCATTGGATCTGAGTGATTTGTAAGCCTATAATTATAAAGGCTGAGGGTAGGGCTTGAGAGCCTGAGTGTAGGAGATTGAGATCTCTGAGTGTAGGCCTTGTTGGCTGAGAGTAGGCCTTGGTTGGCTGAGTGTAGGCCTTGGTTGGCTGAGTGTAGGCCTTGATTGACTGAGTGTAGGCTTTGGGATAAAGCTGAGTTGTAAGGCTTTGGGCCTGAGGTGTAGGAACCAATTTGGGTTCTGAGACAGTGGAGGAGTTTGGCCGAATCTAGTACACTGCTAGATAGGCGAAGGGGGAAAGTGGATGTACCCATATCTTGGGGAACCACTATAAACCACTGTGTTGTGCTGTGATTGTTCTGTGTATGCTGTAAATACTTTGAGATTGCTGTGCAAAAGGTAAAAATCTGTGATAATAAACTGTTTGCTGCCAGTAAAGTTAGAAAAGGATTAGGTCACCTATTCACCCCCCCTCTAGGTGTTTAGGTACCATATCTTTCACCGACAAGTTAATTTCGATAAAATAATAGTCCCTCCAGGTAAGAGTTGAATTAATCAACCCGTCTCCGAGAATAATACGACCCTGATATTTCCCACCGGAATATCCTATACTACACGCGATAGGTGCACTTACCTTCTTTCGTTAAAACTCGATTTCAACTTTTTATAGATAATAAATCCGCGCGCCCTGTCCTTCCAAAATAAATAAACCATCCTTATTCTAAATAAACCACTAGGGGCGCCGTGAGTTTTAACCATCATCATATGACCTTGGATTTTTATGAAATTTTGGCAGAAGAGTTTTTATAGTAATATGAGCCTCTGGAATTTATTATTGGATGTTTGGAAGACAGTAGCGCATACTTATAGTTATAACCTTCATGTTGTCCTTTTGATAATTTTGAGGTAATCATGGTTAAATTAACTTAGAATATTTTGAAACTCTGACAATGTTTATTAAATATCATTTATATGCACTAGTCAGTAATTTGGAATGAGTGGACATTATCTCATAGTAATTCATGTGTTAAGTGAACTAGTGCACCTTGTCTTGATGAATAGATAATAAATATTAAATCTTGTCGGAGAATTAAGTTTCTTGTCCAGAGAAACATTTTGGTCATATTAAAGCTTGGAAAATTATTACATGTTGTTTGGAAGATATTGCAAGTATGTTTCTTAACAAAGTGCCCTATTAGGGATTTATTTGAACTATTTTTCTATATAGCTTAATTACCTTGGAATTGTATGAAACTTAGTCAGTAATATTTTATGATCATATTAAAGCTTTGGTAATTTTTGGATAATGTTTGTGGTACTTCCCTCTTTACCTCTATTTATTATAATTATTTTGAATTAATTAATTATGGGCTAATACATTTATGAAAATTTGTGAAACTTGGTATTCTCTGCTATTTTAGTATCTTATAATGTTCATAATTTTTGGGAGGCCATTACTTAAGAAAATCTAGTACTTCATGTTCAAAACCACTCATGGCCTAATTTTGGGGAATATTTAATAAATGATAAATTAATTAATAAAATTACAAGTTTCTGGATTTAGTCTAAATATGTCATGATAGACCCCCAATAATAATTCGAGGGCATTTGGATGAATATTTGAAGGGGTCACCACTCATGCTCATCATATAGCTTAGGTTGTTCTACGTATAGTAAAACTGCAACATTGTGATAGCATGTAGGATGCACTTAGGGAGTTAGGGTTAATAGTATACTCATTTGATAAGGTGAAAATGAGTTCATCATTAGGAGTCGTGATGGGGAGGGTGTTGGGTTGACTAGTATTAAGTGGTGCTCGGGATCGACGAAAGATCGTCTTTCCTGTGGAGAGAGAGTCAAAATACACTAGAGTTAGATTTAGTATAACATTAAATGGATTGGCTATGGGTAGATACCAACAATAATAAGTATCTTGTGAAAGGGAGCTTTGGGCTTCAGCCCATCGTACTTCCTAGTGCCCTCGAGAGCCCTTCACAGGTAATGTCATGGGCAGTACAAGGTTAACCTTAAACCGTAGGACTAAAATGAATAAAAGAGTAATTCATAATATATTAGAACTTCACTTTCACTCACCTGGGTGACTTGGGATGTTAGCTTAACTAGGTTATCCGAGTGGTAGGCTCGGTCGTTGTGGAAATGGGCAAGTTAGCCCGGCGAGCCGAAGGCTCGGAGGGTAGTTGTAATAGACAGGTTAGTCCGAGGAGCCGATGGCTCGGGAATTCATGTGTGCATGTGCATATAGTGGCGGGTCTTCGGTATTTGACAGTCGTTCACACTGACATCGATATAGTGACTGGGTGGGTGTGGTTTACACCTAGCCAAGGAAAAGACTAGCGGTTGGTCAGCATAGTACGCAGAGACTCTAGTGTGTCCTTCAGAGGCGTAGGTAAGGGCTAGGACTGGTAATGTGAATACTCCTCTAGTAGTGGGGTGGCCCGACCCACTGTCTCCATTGGCCATTAGGGAGGCTCCTGTGAGTGAAGCTAGCTTCCAAAATGTGGGAAACTAAAGGTCTGTGCGCATAGAGTCATGTGGGTGTGTTGCACTTACATGAATCATGACATAACATATCACAACACTCATACCTGCATTAAACCCGACACCTCATCGTATAATCTAGTATGAGATAGCTTATACGATGAGATCCTTGCAAAATACCCCTTAACTTATAAGAATATATGGGCATTCATATAAGTTAAAGTTACTTATTCCATAGTCTACATTACATGTACTTACTGCTATACTTTGCTTGATTACATTACTGCTTCTTACTATAGAACTGCTTGCTTGCATTTCCTTTTATAGCACTATTTATGTTACAATATACATGCTAGATTAGGTCCACCATCACCTGCATTTGATTACTCTCCACCACCATAGATTTCCTATCATTCCTCCTGCATGGTGCCTAGGAGCCACTAGGGGAGGGGTGGGGGAAATTAGGGTTAGTATTTTGAATAACGGTCGGTGGACCAAACATTTCAGGGACTCCAGATGGTAGACAGGGAGCAGCAGCAGGAGATGCAACACCAGCTAAGCACGGTGCACATGGAGGTGGGACAGTCTAGTACGGGAGCACCAGTCTTTAGCTCATTGAGTGTTAGCTTTACTTAACTTCTGCGAGAGAGAATTGTAGTGGGGACTTATTGTACTAGTGTCCGTTTATATTCCTACTTCACTGATCCATTTCAGTACTTATATTATCATGTGGACTTGCTGTGATTTCTATTTCATATATTATATATGATTTGTGGACTTGACTTAATCATTTTCTCTCACTTGTACTTCTACTTCTTGATGATCATCAAAACCCAAAACTTGACTTCGACAAAAGTTCAAAAAATAGGGGCGTAGCCAACACCTGCTCGTCCCATGCTCCGTCCTCTGACTGGTCGTGAAGGACCAGAAACTGACCCAAAGCCTCAGTAGGGAGGTCCCACCGCTTACCCGGAAGATCTCTGAGAACTTCCCCTCCAAAGCGAAAAGCTGGGCTTGGTGCTCCTCAGAAAGCGCAGAAAAATCCTCTCAAGTTCCGGGAAAAAAGTGCTTTTGAAGAACCCCTATGGGTCTATTTATAGTTTTCTGAGTTAGATCTGCAAATAACCACACTGAGCTGACCTAAAATTACCAAAGTACCCCTGGTCGGGTCTGCCAACAGCCAAACTCTGCTGTTCTGAAGAGTTATATGTAGGCCACTAGGGGCAAAAGGGTAAAATTACCCGGGGTAGAAGAGTAAAATCCCCCTTGGGTGTAGAAATGTAAAAACGGCCTCTTTCCATGTGGCGAGTGGGGGAGCCCCCATCGATGAGATGGACCTTCTTGCTCGTCTCGCAAGCATCCATCACCACAGGGCCCTCTCGCCTGTAAAGGACTACTCGCGTCTCAAAAGGGGGCATCTCGCCCATTTTTGAGACCACCCGTCTCGCCTCCTGCGAGTGGACCATCTGGTCCCACTCGCTTATCAGCATCTCTCGCCAACTTTCTTCTATTCGCATCTTGAGGGCCTCTCGCGAGCCCGAGGTTGTACACAATCCCCACTCTTTTCGAGATTATTCTAAGCTCGGAAAGAATGTCCAACCGAGGCTCGTCATTAAGGCATATTTATGGGCGTATTTATGAGGGAATCTTTTGCAAGGCCCCCACCGGAGCCTATAAATATAGGATTCCTGCCCCAAACACAGGATCCCCCAATGCATACTCTCTTTCTTTGGCTTGAACTGTTCATCATGTCTCACAGCCAGAGCTTTCGCGAGCGCCTTGCACTGGTGCGTATGCAGAACAAGGCCAACGTGGCCGCCTTTACTTCAACTCTAGTTCACCCCCTATCCTCTTTACCGCCCTCGTCGTCTCACCTGAAGAAGGTAAAAACAGGAGGCCCCTCCCCTTCCGCCGAGGTGCCATCTCGCGCTGCCATGAAAACCTACCCCACTCCTCCTCCCGCATCTCCCAGGGAAAAAGAGGTGATCTCTCGCTTCTTTTTTTATTCCTTCAACATCGGTATCTGCCCTCTTTAATTTTTTATTTCTTCAGGGATCCCCTGCTACTTTAAAACGAACGGAAGGTTCGTGAGACGACACTGACGTCCACCATGAAGATTCTGACTCGCAACCACCTTCCACTCCTCCATCCACTCCTCCCTGCGAGAGGAGGGACGACCCCTCCCAGGTCGCCGGGACTTCCCGTCCTCCTGGTGAGAAACCTTCCCTCTCGCTTCTCTACCCCACTCGCTACTCCCACGCCCTCCTGCGGGAGCCTCTCTCACCCTGCCCGTCTACTCCTTGTCCATGTGCCCAGACCGACTCACCTGCTGAGGAGCACCCTGGGTGACTCGTCGGCTCCCCTCCCCCTCCTATTGACGGGATGGAAGACTACCTGGGAAACCCTTCGAACCCGGCGGAGATGGAGCGTAAGATGGCCGAGTTATTCTAGAAGCACGTGTGCATCATCCATTCGCTGGCGCAGGACAAGCAGGTGGCGGATAGGCGCATCGAATGGTTGGAGAATGAGTGCGCTCGCCTATCTTCTGAAGTTGATACTGAGTTAGATGTCGATGGAACCAACCCTGATGCCATCATCAGCGAGGTCGATATGCAGCTTCGTCTCGCTCTCTGTGGGCTTGAGTCCGTTCGCGCCTTCCACTCGTGCAGTAGGCCTCCCTGCGCGGGAGCTCGCAGTGGCCGCTGGCAATGCATTCCATACTGAAGGCCGTCCGTCTCGCCCCTTCTTCTCTATTTTGTATTTGAGTGTTGTAATAATAATTAAGTAATGCCTTGTGGTGCCGTCTCGCCGTTAATGTCAGAGGACTTGGTGCCCGCCGTATGCGGGATGATATTTTTTAAACATTTATTATTGCTGCTTTAATTTCTTCATTTTCATTAATTTCTTTTAATCACTATCTCATGATTATGACAGTCCACACAAATCGAGGCTCAGGAGAGAGAGAACCTTCGGCCGACTCTTCCCCTTCCCCTGTGCATTTTCCCGCCCATTAATCACTTTACCATATTTGATATAAATACCCCGACCCTGGATCAGAAGGATATCCACGCCTCTCACTCTTGCAGTGTCCAAGCTCTTGCTCCCTTGTTTCTTCCGTCTCGCCGATCCTTCTCGCTCTCTCTACTTCGTTTCTCTCATCGTCTCGCCTACAATCATCTCGCAAAGAATAGGTAAGAATAGAGTTGAGGAGGGCGAGGGACGCAGCCATTGCAGGAAGCGGTTCACTGACCACGACTTCCCGCTCGGCAGGCTCTCTGAAGAGGACTACCTCGGATTCGTCCGCAAGTACCTGGGGGAGGGGCTCGAATCGCGGCCCCCAAGGTTGGTGAGTCAATGAACACGTATTATCCGGGAAAGCTCTCCTTCCGCGTCTCACACTTTGAGGCGGGGTTGAGGTTGCCTTTATGGCCAGAGGTAAAGCAGGTTTTAAAGTATTTTGGCGTCGTCCAGCGCAGTTCAACCCGAATGCCATTTCGGTGTTGATCACCTTCGCCTGCTACATGCGCCGGGAGCGCATTGAGTTTAGCTTGACGGACTTCCGCAAGTTCTTCATCTATCATGCTAACACCGACGACGTCTCGTTGGCTCAAGGTGTGCGAGATGCCAAACAAAAATCACCATTGGCTCACGAGGTTCGTCTTCATCCGTGGTGACCGTGGTGACTTTGGGGGCATCCCGCTCGCGCCTGTGTCTCCCCCCGAGAGTTTCTATGTGACCCCGCAGGTTGGCGGCATGGATAAGTTGCTGTACGATTACTTCGTCGGCAAAAACTTTGATGTCTACTTCCTGCGGTGAGGCCTCGACTCGCTGCCTTCGGTGCTTCCTAGTGAAGGTATTCATCCTCTTTTGTCTTGTGCTTCATTTTTTCCCGTCTTGCCATCTTATCACTTTCTTCTTTTGTTTCCTAGGGGAGCGAGTCATACCCGCCCACCCTCCTTATAAGAGCAACATCCATCCAACCAAGGGCCTTGATCTCGCCAGCGCGGCAGCTGATGCGGTGAGAGAGTCCTTAGCTCCTGCCCCTCTCAAGAGACCTACAGGAGACACAGCTCCTTCTTATTCCAGCCATCCCAGAAAAAAGATGAGGAAAGTCGTGGTTGTCTCCAAGGGGAAAAAGAAGACGACCCCGAAGGAGAAGGAGTTATCGGGGTCCTTGAGCCCCATCACAGTGGAGGGGTCCCAGTTGCCCCGCTCGCCTCCTCATCAGGCCGTCTCTCCTACCCGCGAGACTACTCTTCCTGACCAGCCTGCTGCCACATCCAATCCACAGGACGCCACCACCTCTCGCGAAGGCGACTCCTCCAGCCATCCCACCCCCTCTTCCCATATGAACTTCAACATGGGCCCCGTCGTTTCAGATGCCGCTGGCGACCCTGTTCTGTTGTGGGGGCGGGACGCCAACCGCGTGTCCATCTCCACCCTCCTTCCCCCTTGGAAGGAGCAGGAAATCCCCACTAGCCATGCCTTTGTCGTGGGGTATGGTCTTTACGGCGGTCTCGATGCAGTCTCACCTGGGAGCGAGTCCACGCGAGATCTCGTCCTGAAGACCACCCACGCCCAAATGCGTGCTTTGGAGTTCTCGTACCGCTCCTCACGCCGCCTCATATACATCAACAAAAAATGGAAGCACAGTGAGACACGCCTGGAGGCAGAGCGAGAGAGATCAGAAGACCTTGCGAAAAGGTTGTCTGTCGCCGAGACTCTCTTCGCCAAAGCCCAGGGCGGCGTGGTAAGCCTCAGCCTTACCCTTGGATTTTCCTTCTTCAATACACTTTACAAATGTCTGGGCGTCTCGCAGGATGGCAAGACGGCGAAGCGGCTGCATTCGCGCATGGCGGTCCTAGAGGAGGAGGTCAAGGACTTGAAAGCCCAGAATGCTCGCCTTCAGGACAACGCCGCGTCATCGTCTCGCCGCCAACCCTTCCAGGCACCGCCGCATTATTCTTTTGACAAATTCGAGGAGCAGTGCCGAGACGCTAGCATTAGCGCGGCGGAGTTGGTCCTCAAAATGATGAAGGAGCTGGGGGTCATGAACGATGGCTCTGAGACGGTGACCGTCCGCGACCTGGTTCCCCAGCTCTTTTGCAAGGAGAGCGAGGATTCTTCTTCTGGCGAGGGGAAATGACACGTTTCCTCCAAGATCTAGAATCCCTCTCTCCTCCACTTTTTTGCTGCTGTAAAAACTTAAAGCTACTTTTTTAAGTTTATTTTTTGTGATCAAAAAACACTGACTTGTAATGAAATGATATTTGATCAGATGTATATTTTTGTTCTGTCCCTTTATTCTACTTGCTCGCTTTTCTTTTTTCTTGCCTTTATTTGCGAAACGATGTCATCCCTTCATCCCGCCAACTCACTCTTACTTTCTTCACTTTGCTTGTCACTTTGCTCAATCTCGTTTTCTATGAGACGGCCCTGTGAGACGACCCTGTGATGCGCTCACGCCGCGAGACAATGCTATGTCTTGTCTCGCAACTTCGCTGGAGAGTTTGACCATTTTTGGAGCGCGAGTCGTCACTTATCTTACTTGTTTGTTAGATCTAGCTGGTATAACCCTCTCGCCTTGGCTCAGGATACTCCTAGCGCGAGCGATTTTAAGTGATGCGGCCTGCTTAAATATTATTAGAGCGAGCCTTCTGTCTCGTGCGAGTGCCCACTCGCTATACGCGAGACCGTCCTCGTAATTGCCAACTGCGAGTGCCTCCACTCACACCGCTCCAGCTTTTGCCTCATAATTTATTTTTTCTTAGACTTAGTAGGGGTGTTTCTCAAGGAGGTTTTCCCAATCATTCTGCCATTGAGTAAGTTTACTGCCCTGCTAGCTCGATAAGAGCTTGGGCAACGGATCCCAAACCGAGATAGGCTCGAGGTGATGCAAAATTTCCAAGAACCAATAACCAATATTTCGAGAATCAATCCTTTCCCCCACAGGCGAGCCTTCGGACCTGCCAGCTAATGAGAGCCTGCGCAGCGGGTCTGCCTGGGGCCGAGCCGTGCTCGGGGTAGTGCGGAACCAAGGACCAAGAACCAGACCTCTCCCCCATAGGCGAGCCTTCGGACCTGCCAGCTAATGAGAGCCTGCGCGGCGGGTCTACCTAGGGCTGAGCCGTACTCGGGGTAGTGCAGAACTAAGGACCAAGAACAAGACATCTCCCCCACAGGCGAGCCTTCGGACCTGCCAGCTAATGAGAGCCTGCGCAGCGGGTCTACCTGGGGCCGAGCCGCTCTTGGGTAGTGCAGAACCAAGGACCAAGAACCAAATCTCTCCCCCACAGGCGAGCCTTTGGACCTGACAGCTAATGAGAGCCTGCGCAGCGGGTCTGCCTGGGGCCGAGCCGCGCTCGGGGTAGTTCAAAACCAAGGACCAAGAACCAGACCTCTCCCCCACAAGCGAGCTTTTGGACCAGCCAGCTAATGAGAGCCTGCGCAGCGGGTCTACCTGCGGCCGAGCCGCGCTCGGGTTAGTACGGAACCAAGTACCAAGAACCAGACCTCTCACCCACAGGCGAGCATTCGGACATTCTAGCTAATTAGAACCTGTGTAGAGGGTATACCTGGGTCCGAGCCGCGCTCGGGGTAGTGCAGAACCAAGGACCAAGAACCATACCTCTCCCCCACAGGAGAGCCTTCGGACCTGACAGCTAATGAGAGCCTATACAGTGGGTCTACCTAGGGCTGAGCCGCGCTCGGGGTAGTGCAGAACTAAGGACCAAGAACCAGACCTCTCCCCCACAGGCGAGCCTTCGGACCCGCCAGCTAATGAGAGCCTGCACAGCGGGTCTACCTGGGGCCGAGCCGCGCTCGGGGTAAGGCAGAACCAAGGACCAAGAACCAGACCTCTCCCCCACAGGCGAGCCTTCCGATATGCCAGCTAATGAGAGCGTGCGTAGCGGGTCTTTCATGTGCCGAGCTGCGCTCGGGGTAGTGCAGAAACAAGAACCAAGAATTAGACCTCTCCCCCACATGCGAGCCTTCGGACCTGCCAGCTAATGAGAGCCTGTGCAGCGGGTCTACATGAGGCCGAGCCGCATTCGGGGTAGTGCAGAAGCGACCATCTTCCTGTCGTTAGAATTCCACAGTAGATCAAGACAAGAAGTGATTTGAAAAATATATTATAATGAACTTGATTTGAGTATACAATTTTTTCCCTCCATTCTCATGGGTAGAAGTGTTTCAAGTCATCGCCGCTCCAGGTGTGGCTCATGGTCCTACCCTCCACATCCTAGAGGTGGTAACCTCCTGCTCTCAGGACCCTCTCAACAATATAAGGCCCTTCCCAATTTGTGTTGAGCTTACCCACGGGGGCGGATCTCCCGCAACATCAACTTTCTTTAGCACCAGATCTCCTTCTGCGAATTGCTTGATCCTGATATGCCTATCGAAGTATCTTGCCATCCGCCGTTTGATCTCTTCTTGTCTGATGGCCGCGATGTCGGGTAGCTCTTCAACCATGTCCAGCGAGAGGCATAAGCCCTCTTCATTTTTAGCCTCCAAGCCTCGTCTCCATCACATGCAGCCGCAACTCGTAAGGACCGTACCTCAAATTCCACGGGCGGGACCGCCTCACACCCATGGGAAAGTTTGAATGGGGTATCGCCGGTAGCCGTGTTTCGAGTTGTCCGCAAGGCCCACAATACAGAGGGGAGCTATTCCATCCAACTCCCCCTCAAGTTCTCTTCCTTCTTCTTGAGCAGATTCATGATGATTTTGTTCGCCGCCTCCACCTGACCATTGCTCCTGGGGTGGTGGATGGAGGCAAACCTGAGGTCGATGCCCAGCTGAGTGCAGAAACTTATAATCTCCTCACTTGCAAATTGAGGACCATTGTCTGTGACGATGGCCTGAGGCAGCCCGTGCCTGCAGATGATCTCTCCCCAAATGAATTTCCTGATGACCAGGGAGGTTACTTTGGCCAGCACCTTGACCTCCAGCCACTTAGAGAAGTAGTCGATCATAACCAAGAGGAACCTCCTTTGCCCACTAGCCGGATGGAAAGGCCCAACTAAATCCATCCCCCGGATAGTGAATGGTCATGGTGTCCTGATGCTTTGGAGCCTCTGAGCGGGCAAGAGCTGGAGGGGGGCATAGAGCTGGTATTTTTGGCACCTCCTCACAAACTCCGCGACATCCTTCCTCAGGGTGGGCCAGAAGTACCCCTGCGTGACCACCCTTGCCTCCAACGTTCTACCTACGGAATGGCTACTACATTCCCTAGAGTGCACCTCCTCCAGAATTCGCTGGGTCTCTTCTTCCGCCATACATCGCGCCAGAAGGCCCGAAAGCATCTTCCGATGTAGACTTCCTTCAAGCATGAGATAATGGGCCGCCTTAGGCCGAAAAATCTTTGCCTCCTTGATCCCCTCAGGGAGGTTACCCATGAGGAAGAAGGTCATGAATGGATCCACCCATGAGGGTCACCGATCTACTTTCATGTGCTCCCCTTCCTCGATCGCTGGACGGAACAGATCGGTCAAGGTCCCTCCTCCTCGAGGTCCAAACTTAGCCAATCAGTTGGCAGCTATACTTTCTTCCCTTGGAACATGTTGAACTGAGAACGTCCGGAACCCTCTGATGAACGCCCTCACCTTTGATAAGTACTTCACAAGGGTGAGTTCCCGAGCTTCGAACTCTCCTCTAATCTGTGATGCCACCATCAATGAGTCCCTGAAAGCCTCCATATCTTGGATCTCAAGCTACTTTGACAAATGAAGGCCGACTATCACAGCCTCGTACTCCGCCTGGTTGTTAGTTGCCGGAAAGTGCAAGACCACCGCTTGCCCTATGGTGACCCCTTGAGGACTTGTCAATACCACCCCTACTCCGATGGAGTGCTTTCCCAAGGCTCCATGAACCGTCATCTTCCACGCCTCCTGTGGCCGCGACTCCTCGGCCCCGACCTCCACACCGTAGTCTGCCAAGAAGTCAGCAACCACTTGTGCCTTAATGGAGAGCCTTGGCACGAATGAGATATCGAACTCACTCAACTCGATAGACCACTTGTCCAGCCTGCCCGAGTGCTCCACTCCTTCAAAAATCTTATGGAGGGGATGGTCTGTCACCACCCTGATCGATTGTGCTTGGAAATATGGCCGGAGCTTCCTGGCCGAAATGGTCAAGGCGTATGCCAACTTTACTAAGATAGGGTAACGAAGCTCTACCTTCTTTAGGATCCTGCTAACGTAGTAGATTGACAACTGCTTCCTACCCTCTTCCCTAACCAGAACAGAGCTCACCGCCTCTGCTCCCACTTCGAGATACAAGGACAAGTCCTCCCACTCCTTTGGGCTTTGAAGTAGAGGAGCTAGGGAGAGCTGCTTCTTCAGCCTTTGAAAAGCTTCTTCACACTCGGAGGTCCACTCGAACCTTTGGTTACCCCGCAGCACCTTGAAGAATGATGATCATTTCTCTCCTGACTTCGAGAGGAATCTACTTAGGCCGGCCAGCTTGCCTGTCAAGCGCTGGACCTCCTTAGCGTTACGTGGTGACTCCAGCTCTAAGTAGCCTTCACCTTATCTAGGTTGGGTTCCACCCCCGCCAGGGTCAGGAGATGCCCAAGGAACTTTCCACGGCTCACCCCGAAAATGCACTTTAAGGGGTTCAGCCTCATCTTGAACTTACGCATGGTGGCGAACGTCTCCTCCAGGTCCTGAAGGTGCGAGTCCACGCCCTTGCTTTTAACCATTAGTTCATCAACATAGACATCCAGGTTCCTCCCCCTTTGGGCTTGGAAGACTCGATCCATCATGCATTGGTATGTAGCCCCTGCGTTTTTCAACCCAAAGGGCATCATCTTATAACTGAAGCATCCCTCCCTTGTGATGAAGGAGACATCCTTGACATCGGGAGGGTGCATTCGGATCTGGTGGTAACCTGAAAAAGCATCCAAAAAACTCATAATTGAAAAACCAATGGCTGAATCAACCAGCGCGTCGATTCGAGACAGGGGGTAGAAATCCTTGGGGCACGATTTATTTATTAAAGAAGAGTCAATACATATGTGTCACTTCCCTCCCCCTTTCTTTTCCATTACCACGTTGGAGACCCAGCCTGGGTACTGGATCTCCAAGATGAAGCCAGCCTCCAGAAGCTTCTTGACCTCCTCGCGGATTGGCTCTTCCAGCTTGGTTGCGATGGTCTTCATCTACTGGCATATGGGGCGCGTTCTGGGATCCAAGTTCAGGCGGTGGCAGACCACATCCGCATCGATGCCTGCCATGTCAGCCGCACTCCAAGCGAAGATGTCGATGTTGCTCTGGATGCAAGCCCACACTCGCTTCTAGTCCTCGAGACTCAGACCCCCGTTGATCCACACCTTCTATACTTGGCCGGCGCTGGTGAAGACTTCCATCTCTACCACCTCCTCAGCCGGCTCCAGCTGCGATTGCTCCCAGCCGGGCCTTTCCTCCTCTTCCTGTCAAAACTCTTCATACCTTCCTGCTTCCTCAACTTCCATCGCCTCCCCTAGGCTCTCACTATGCTCCTGCTAACCCCTACGCCTCCATGGGCCTCCCCCTCAATTTCGTTTCCTTCCACCTCCACCTGCCAACCCTCTTGCAGCTTCGACTCTCCGTCCCCCTGGACCTCTTGCACATCTCTTCCCCTCTGCTCCTCCTCAATCTCCTCCTCCCCGATAACCTCTTCAGTCTCCTTCCTCGCCTCCTCTAGGCCCATCTCCTCCTCTCCGACAACCTCTTCATGAGCTGTCATCTCCTTCTCCAACTCCTCCACCTCTGCCATCCAAGATATGGTGTTGATTGCCATAATGTAGCACTGTCTTGCCACCTTCGGGTCCCCTCTGACCCTAACATGCACCCCTCCATTGCTGAACTTGAGGCATTGATGAAACGGGGAGGGGACGCAGCGAAAGGCGTTGATGAGGGGACGCCCAAAGATGGCGCTATAGCTGCTTGGGGCATCCATGATCACGAACCTGCAGTTCCGTGACACGCCCCCTAACTTCACTTGCAGCCCCACCCCTCCTTCTACTTCCCTCCTTTCTCATTAGAAACCAAACAATGGCCCATTCGAAGCTATGACCCTATTGGTCTCAACCTGCATCTCATCGAAAGCCTTTTTGAAGATCACGTTCACGGAGCTCCCGTTGTCCACCAGGATCTTGGAGACCGTAAAGTTTTCGACCACCGTCTGGATCACTAAGGCATCACAGAACGGGTCCTCATAATCCGTCATGTCCGCTGAAGAAAAAGGTATTTTTTTCTTTTGGAGGGGGGGCCTGGGAGGTCGAGGGTACCCCCCTTCGAAACATGGTCTGGAGGCTCCCCTTTTGAGTTTCCTCAATCCCAACTCCTCCGTGGATCACCCCGATCCCTCCCCTGGTTCCTACATCCACCCAGTCTTCGCATCTATCTTCCGTCTCCTCCTGCTGCACCTCCTCGATCCTTACTAGCGGAGCCTACCTCCTCGACCCCCTGGCTTCTCTCATTTCTAAGAACTCTGGGCAGGTGGACGTTGCGTGGCCCTCCTACTGATGGAAGTCACAGAAAGGCAACACCACCCTGCCCCTTCTCCCTTCTCCACCATCTCTCCTTCCAGCTCCTCCTCGAGCTCCTCTCCTTCCTCCTCTACCTCGACCGACCTCCATCGTCTCCTGCTGATGCGGGAAATGACCCCTCAGCTCCTTCCTCCGTGCCGGCTGATCGAACCTCCTCGGCTCGCGAAAGTGGTCTCTTCCCTGGGAACCTCCTCCTAGCTCCAGGGGGCGCCCCTCCTGAGGCCTCCAACCTAACCAGTTGTTCGGCTCCCGGGCCCCCCGTCCTTGATGTACTCCTTGCTGCCCCTATCCTCGGGGCTCTTCCTTCCTCCTCTCTTTTCTCTGCTCCCTCCGCCTTCCTGTTTTCAGCTCCTTCACATCATCTTCCGCCAACCTGGTCAGCTTCCTTGCAAATGCCAGATTGGCCCTCTCAAACTCTGTCTCCTTCGCCGCCCTCTCCATGAGCTCCTCAAAAGAGAGGGGGCACTCCCTTCAACTCCATGCTAAAGAAACCCGGTCTCAGTCCCAGAGTAAAAGCGAGCATCAGCGTATACCCTGTGACCTCCTGGACCAGGAGGACCTCTTCCTGAAACCGATCCACATAATTTCCCAACGTCTCGTCTCGCTTCTGCCTCACCGCGAACAATCACTCCGCGTCCTTCTTACACTTCTTCGATGTTGACAACCTCAACAGGAAACATCGACGCAGATCCTCGAAACTGTAGATTGACCATGCCGGCAACTGGTGGAACCAGTCTCGCGCCTTCTCCTTCAACGTGATGGCAAACAGCCGATACTTGAAGGCATCCGTCATCTGCCTTATTGAAACAACATATTCAAACCACTGTACGTGCTATACAGGATCATCCTTCCCCAAGTAGTAGGACATGTCGGGCTCTCGAAACCCCTCCAGCACCGGGGCCGAGATGATGAGCTCACTGAATGGGGTCTCTCCACCTTCCTGCCGAGCGGGCACATCTCGCGGCCTCGGTTGGCTGGCCCGATCCACGAGATCATGCCCAGGGAAGAGCTCTCGCACAATCGCCTCCCTCTCACCAACTTCTGCCTGAATCTCCATCCCGGGACGCTGGCCTGGGATGAGCTCTCGCGCTGCCACATCCCTTTCGCCAGCCTCCGTCGGGACCTCCTTCCCCAGGTGCTGTCCAGGGGCGTTCTTGCCCAAGAGCGGGACCTCCTCTATCGAAACATGAGGCGTTGCCCACTCGCTCCTTGCCGAGAAGGCCAAGCTAATGGTCTGCAAGACCTCTCGCCTGAAGTCTTCCAGCATCTTCCTCGTCGCCTCCTCTCCCCGGGAGGGGGAATATCCTGAACCAGATCCTTCACCTTCACCGCCTGCCATAGGGCTAAACTCAAGCTTTTCTTGTATTAGCTACCATCCACGCTCACCGCACCAGAACTGTTAAAGCCAAAACTTAAGTTGGACAAAAGTTCGAAAAATAGGGGCGTAGCCAACACCTATTCGTCCCAAGCTCCGTCCTCCGACTGGCCGTGAAGGACCAGAAACTGACACAAAGCCTCAGCAGGGAGGTCCCACTACCTACCCGGAAGATCTCTGACTTCCCCTCCAAATCCAAAAGCTGGGCTTAGAGCTCCTCAGAAAGCACAGAAAAATCCTCTCAAGTCCTGGGACAAAAGTGCTTCTGAAGAACCCCTATGGGTCTATTTATAGTTTTCTGAGTTGGATCTGCAAATAACCACATTGAGCTGACCTAAAATTACCAAAGTACCCCTAGTCAGGTCTACCAACAGCCAAACTCCACTGTTCTGAAGAGTTATATGTAGACCACTAGGGGCAAAAGGGTAAAATTACCCGGGGTAGAAGAGTAAAATCCCCCTTGGGTGTAGAAATGTAAAAACAGCCTCTTTCCATATGGCGAGTGGGGGAGCCCCCATCGACGAGATGGACCTTCCTGCTCGTCTCGCATGCATCCTTCTCCACGTGGCCCTCTCACCTATAAAGGCCTGCTCCCGTCTCAAAAGGGGGCATCTCGCCCATTTCTGAGACCACACGTATCGCCTCCTGCGAGTGGACCATCTGGTCTCACTCTCCTATCAGCATCTCTCACCAACTTTCTTCTATTCGCATCTTGAGGGCCTCTTGCGAGCCCGAGGTTGTACAGCCGGCAGAATCGACGTTTTGTAGTGGAGACCCTCCCGAGTATCAGTGTCACCGCAAAATGGTGGTTCTGGGCATAAGACACGGTAGCGTAGCAAAAAAATGGGGTCTTACAAACTGGAATAAAAGGAAACATCGATCAGAAGAGAAGAAGTCCACAAAAACCCTAGGACACCCTGCGCTAGCTAAGTTTCAGGACAAACTAGCAGCAAAAGAAATGGTGTGCCCATAAGGGAGAATCACATGCAAAAGTCCACTTTTCATTTGTTTCACTTGTATATTAACTAACAATTGGAATTTTTCTTATAGCATGCGACGAACCCTACTCCTCAGCAGATACAGCCCAGGAACAGAACGTGGTTCCACCCCCGCCAGCTTCGACTCCGTTCTAGCAGACGAAGATGGGGCAGACACTGACGACTATTCTGGAAGCCTTCAGGGTTCAGCAGGCTCTAGCCACACAGCCAAATCCCAAGGATAACTGGCTGAGCGCCTTCCGGGTGCTTTCTCCTCCATCCTACCTCGAGACTGAGTAAGCAGTCTGTACATATGAGTGGATGAACATTATTACGAGATGCTGGCTGGGATTCGATGCCCGATGTAGGAGGTTGTAGCCTTGACAGTTTCTTGCCTGGAGTCACATGTGAAGATATGGTGGAAGTCACTGTTAGACACCACCTTTGCTGGAATGGATTGCGTAGACATCTCCAGGGAGGAGTTCAGAGCAGCTCTTTTGTAGCATTTTGCACCTCAGTCGGCGAGGGACAAATTGGAGGATAGGTTCATGCAGTTGAGGAAGGGAAGCAGGATAGTGTTTGAGTACTACCGGGAGTTCACACACTTAGCCCGCTTTGCAGACTCATATCAGCTGGATGACAGGGGCTATGCAAAGAGGTTTTACAAGGGCCTTCATGACGTCATGAGGCAGGACCTCCTCTTCATTACTAACGGAAGCATGGCTAGGATCTTGGAGATGGCAAAGAAGCTGGAGGCAGACTAGCTTACAGCCCGGGGCCGAAAGAGACTGGCTAACGACTCAATGATTGGTGGGAGGAGAGATCAACCCATAGGTCGTGTCATAGGGGAAAGGAGGAATGGGGATCGACCCTGCCAAGAGGACAGGCAGGAGTAGAGGAACCTAGTTGTGTTGGCTCCTTGGCCCTTGCAAATGCATGAGATGCCGAGGGCAGTGGTTGAGGCACCAAAATGCATCCGGTGCAACCAGTGGGGCACATGCGGAGGAAATGACCCATGAGGGAAGCACCCCCACCAGTACTTCAGGATGCCCCACCTGCACAGCAGTTTGGTGGTCAAGGACACGGCCGATGTAAGACCCCTTTTTTTTGCTACGCTATCAGATCTTACGCCTAGAATCGCCACTTTGCGGTGACAACGACTCTAAGCAGGGTCTCCACCAGAAAGCACTGATTCTGCCGACAATGAAGATCATTAAGAAGTATAAGTACAAATGAAAGACTAATAAGTCAAGTCCACAAATCACATGTAATATATGGAATAAAAATCACAACAATGTCCACATGATAATAAAAGTTCTGAAATAGATCATTATAATAGGAATATAATCGAGCTTATGCCCGGTACATCAAAACCTCACTACAACCCTCTCGCGGAAGCTAAGTAAAGCTAACACTCACGGAGCCAGAAACAGGCACTCTCGTACTATACTGGCCCACCTCCATGTGCACCGTGCTCCACTTGTGCTACATCTCCTGCTGCTGCTCCTTGTCTCCCATCCAGAGCCCCTGAAATGTTTGGTCCACCGACCTTAGTTATAAATACAAAGCCAACTATCATCCCTGCCTCACCCCCGCGACTCCTAGGCACCGTGGGGGAGGAGAGATATGGAAGCTTTTGAGGGTGGAGAGTAAACAAAGTAGGTGATGGTGGGACTGTCCAGCAAGTATATTGTACATATATTGAACTATAAAAAGGAAACAAGTAGTAAATAGAGCAGTAAGTGTATGAAAAGTAAACTAAGAAATAAGTAACTTTAACTTATATGAATGCCCATACAAACTTATAAGTTAAGGGGTCCTTTGCAAGGCTCCCATCGTATAAAAAGCCTCATACCAATTTATACAATGGGGTGTTAGGTTGTATGCAAGTATGAGTGAAGTGATATGTTATTCCATGATTCATGCAAGTGCAGCGCACACACACGACTCTATGCACACAGACCTTTAGCTCCCCCATTTTGGAAGCAAGCATCACTCCCAAGAGCCTCCGTCATGGTAAACGGAGACAGTGGGTCAGGCTACCCCACTTTTGGACGGGCATTCACACTACCAAGCCTAGCCCTTACGTACCCCTCTGAAGGACACACTAGAGTCTCTGCGTACTATGTTTGCCAACCGCTAGTCTTTTCCTTGGCTAAGTGCAGACCACACCCGCCGAGCCATCATATCAATGTCGATGTGAATGACCATCAAATACCGAAGACCGACCACCTTGATGCACATGCAACAGTGAATTCCCGAGCCATCGGCTCCCCGGACTAACCTATCTGTTACAACTACCTTTCGAGCCTTCGGCTTGCCGGGCTAACCTGCCCCTTTCCACAACCACCAAGCCTATTTCTCGGATAACCTAACCACGCTAACCTCCCGAAACATCAGGGTGAGTGTAAGTGAAGTCCTAGTATATTGTTAATTACTCTTGTATTCGTTTTAGTCTTAAGGTTTAAGATTAACCTTGGAATGCCAAGGGAATTCCCTGTGAAGGGCTCTCGGGGGCACTAGGAAATACAATGGGCTGAAGCCCAAAGCTCCCTTTTGTAAGGTACTTATTATTATTAGTATCTACCCAAACCAATCCCACTTAGTGTTATACTGATTCTAACCCTAGTGTATTTTGACCCTTCTAGGGAAAGACGATCCATCGTCGATCCTGAGCACCACTCTGCCCTTGCATCACCAGGCTCACAAATCCTACCTTCTCTGGGTGACCCTATTCATTCTCATCCAGACCAGGTACACCAGCTACCCTTTCTCATAACAGTTTCACATGTTACTCTACTTTTACGGTTTCTACTATGTGTAGACCAACTAACCTATATGATGAGTATGAATGGTGACCTCTTCAAATATTCATCTGATTGACATACAATTATTACTGGGGGCATATCATGATGTTTTAGGAATAAATCCATAATATATTTTTTTCCTAACTAAATTATTATTTAATTAATTTTCTGCAAAATAAGGCCAACAATGCTTTTAAACTACAAGTACACTTTTATCTCTAGGTATGTCCTTAGCAAAATTATGGCAGGTGCATGACATCAAAATAATAATAAATTCTGAAATTTATAATTTTCCAAAAAGGTTTTCAGCTCCAAATAATTATTCACTAAATAGCCACATTAATAGGGAAAACAGGAAATAATAGAAATATTCATCCAAAATTATAGGAAAATTACCAGGTGGCCTACATAAACAGAAAGGTCTTATGACCATGAATTATTATTTTCCAAGCTTTTTGGGTCATATAATTAATTCATCTATTAATCTTGTACATAAGGCACTTGTGCAATTACTTGTGTGAAAAGACTTCCAATAATTGTGTAAAAATTCACAGAGCTAGGTTATATCCTAAAAAATTCCCCGACCAAGTTTCATAATTTTCCAGTGAACATATAATCCCTAAATAATTATCTTGTAATTGAATCAAACTTAGGGTTTGTGATTGAAGTACTACAATTATTAATCCAAAATTCACTATAAAATTTACAGAGAACAATATCACTAAATCAAGTTTACTGCCTAAGTTTCATGAGCATCAAAATCCATTTGAGCAATTAAATAATTATCAGACCTAAGTGCCCTAATTCATCCATAATTATTTTAAAGAAGGTGTATGATCCTAAAAATCCTAAAACTATTCTCCAGAGCCTATTTTTACCCTAGGAACTCACCATCCAAGATCCATGGCCATCCAAGAGCATACTGTCTCATGTCCTTCACTAGGACCCAAACCTCAACTCTAGGGCCTACACTAGGATCTTAGGGAATCTCCACCCTAAACCACCCAATCTCTCTTGAGGGGGTGTTTTAGATGACTTTGATGTAGTGGCCCAAGTTTCACCCCTTTTGGGTGAGGATTGGCCACTCAATCCATCAAGAATACATTTGCCCTAATTCTACCTTAGGGGACCAAATTTTGGTCACACCAAAAAATATTCCAATCAACCCCAAATAGGCTAAAAATTTTACCAGGGTCATGTCATGACCCTAAGAACCATCCATCAAAATTTTGGGGGATTCTGAGGTCATTAGACCCTCTAATTAAATCATAAATGATTTATTAAATTATTACAAAAACTATAAACAAAGATTTCGAACCAGTCCCATTTTTGGATATGTCAAATGTATAGGTAAGAGTGACACCCAGCCCAAATTTCAAGTTACTTAGACAAGTGGTTTAGTGGGGGCACTCAATTAAGTCTCTGACTAGTCCTATGTATAGACTGCATCATTTTGATTTCTGTTGTCAAACCACTAACCCACATGAGTTGAAATTAATTTTAAAATAAACTAGACCTTAAGAGCTACAATTTTGATGTTGACCATTTTTCCAGAAAACACATCTAGATATTTTTAATGAGTAAATCTCTCTGATACATTATGTGTGACAGAAATCAAATAAATGAAATGATATTAATCCTAAACTATTCCAGATGGCGGCACTAATCTTGGCGCGATCCAGCGGCTGCTCGTCATCGTCCCTAGTGCGCCAACAGTCCAAATTAATCCATCTTGGGGCTACTTCTAACCCAGTTTCCTGGCCACCCAACCACCTCCCTGGTCGGCCAGCATTTACATGAAGGACTGACAGGTGGGCACTATCAAGCTGCTCGCACCGCTCACAAAGTGCTAAGCACGGGTTTTTACTGGCCTAGCCTGTTTAAAGACGCGCAGGCCTTTGTGAGTAGGTGTGATAGTTATCAATGGCCGGGCATTATTTCTAATAAAAATGAAATGCCGCAGAATTATTTCCTTGAGTGTGAAGTTTTCGACCTATGGGGAATTGATTTTGTTGGCCCTCTTCCTTCTAGCTTCGGGAATAAGTATATTTTAGTTGCCGTCGATTATGTTTCGCGATGGGCTGAAGCCCAAGCTCTTTCTACGAACGACGCCCGAGTCGTAGTTACGTTTTTTTTAAAAAAAAATTTCTCGATTCGGTACGCCGCGCACCATCGTTAGTGACAGGGGTTCCCATTTCTATAACGCATAGTTTTCTAAAATCCTTACTAAATATGTTGTTACTTATAAGCTTTCAACTGCCTACCACCCCCAAACTAACGAACAAGTCGAAGTAGTGAATAGAGAAATAAATTTTTTTTTAGAAAAGACTGTTTCCATATCTATAAAACACTGGTCAGCCAAATTAGACGATGCTCTATGGGCCTACCGAACAGCATACAAAACCGCTCTCGGATGTACACCATATCGGTTGGTTTATGGAAAATAGTGTCATTTACCCGTAGAATTAGAACACCGCGCTTTTTGGGCCTTACGATTTTTAAACATCGATCCCCACTCTGTCAGAGATTTTAGAAAATTTCAACTCAACAAACTCGACGAGTGGTGCTCTTATGCGTACGATAATAACAAACTTTATAAAGATTGACGAAGCGTTTGCATGATAAACACCTTAGGCACCCCAAAACCTTTAAGTAGGGCGACCAAGTTCTTTTGTATAACTCTCATTTACGTTTATTTCCGGGCAAGTTAAAATCACATTAGTCTAGGCCCTTTACTATTTTAGATGTTTTTCCTTATGGTACTGTTTTGATTTCCCACCCTGATAAGGGTAATTTCAAAGTGAATGGTCAGCCTCTTAAACTGTATTTCTGTGATGATGTCAGTCCTAACTGTGTTAACTCTATCCTTCATGATCTAACTTTTGATTAGTTTGGAACTTTGTTTTATTTTTATTAAAACTTTGAACTATTTCTTTGAACTTTGTTTTAGACAATATTATTTTGTTGCGTCGAGCTCAAACGACATTTTAAACAAAGGGCGCTCTTGGGAGGCAACCCAAGTTATCTTTTTCTGTTTTCTTTATTTTATAATTTTTGCCCCGGACAGCTCAGACAAGCTGAAGCTTCTGCGATCACCTACTCCAATGCTGCTGAATCCATTCACGAAGTCCAAAGAAGACATTTCATGAAGATCCAAAGCGCAAGCATGGGGGAACGACAACACTCAGCTTTCGCAGCAAATAAATCCGAGGAAGTACCTATTTTCAATCCTATTTTTCAAGTCTATACTTTAATTTTTTTTCTCTCTCTCTAACCTCCTTCTCCATTGAGGACAATGTCCATTCTAAGCTTGAGGGAGGACTTCCTCCTTCTTTTTTACTATTTGTGAATATTTGTTTTGCGTTTTGTGAATATATTTCAAAAATCCAAAAAAATGAATATCTTAAAATTCTAATAAAAAAGAAAATATTTCCAAAATCCAAAAAAAGAGAATATTTCAAAATTAAAAAAATATGCTTTTTGTTTTTTACTTTAATAGTTTAGACATTTTGGTATTTCAATAGTACCCCTTGTTTTTGTTTTGTTTTTCTCAAAATCTGATATAAACTTCTTAATTAATTAAAATTTTTCTAATCGTCTTTTTTTAATTATGTTTCACAAGTAAAATTTTGGTCATTCTGTGTTTCTAATTCACTATAGCATGTTAAGGTGAAATATTTTTCTAAAACTCGCATTTCTATTATGGTTTTTCGTTATTTATTTTCTTTACTTTTTCAAAATTTCATCATCCACTATTTTCCTTTTCGTTTTTAGATAATTTTTGAAAGGTCAACTTTTGAATAGCTTAGTAGATGTGAACGATCCAAGTCGCCTATTATTTCTATTTTCAAGATAATTTCATCAATCTTCTTTTATTATCTAGGACTTGTTTTTTGAAATTTTGCAAATCTATGTTTTAAATAAATTTAAAAGCGTGAAAATGATTTAGGCCGTTTTTGTTTTCGTTTGAGCTTTCCTGCAAACCTAAAAACTTTCACAACTAGTTAGCCGCTTTTGAGCCTTTTTTCCAATTTCATTTGATAGCTCCTCTTTTCATATCATTTTCACCAAAGCCAAAATTTCCAACCTATCTAATCACACTAGCCTTTTTGAGTTTCATAAAGAATTTTCATGATTATGGTAGGTTATTTTGTGATATTTTTGGAGAAGTTTTTGAAATAGTATGCTCAAAAGAAATGTTTGTTTTTGTTTGGCCAATTCAAAATGAAAATAAAAATATTTATGGCTTTTGTTTTGAAAAAGAAAAAAAAAGAAAAAAATTAATTGGAAAAGAGAAAAGAAAGAAAAATATTTTGTTTAGAATGAAAATTTTTGAAACTCTTTGTTTTGGATTGGTGTGATTTTAAGCCTCCTTGTTTATCTTTGAATCCCACTCCTAATCATAACCCTAAACCAAACTCTTCGGTCCTATTATGTCCTTTTGATTCACGCCTTTTGAATTTTATTTAATAACTAAGAAAAGAAGAAAAGTAAATCAGTATTAGTTTTCGATTTAAACTTAGATTTTTGTTATTTAATTGATATAATTATAATACGTTGCTTGGATCTAGTAACAACTCAATGTGTTTTTTCATTTTCGTTGCTTTGCTTAAATCTATTTAAAGAATTTCGTCAAAATTTTTGATGATTTATTTTCATTAATTAAATTTTATAAAAGTTAAACCATACCTAAATAATTGTTTTAGATTCACGTTTCACCCTTTCCCTACTTAGAATTTCGCATAGTACTTGTGTAGGCATAATTAGAACCTTTTGATTAGTCCTATTTCATGGTTATCTAGTTTTTATATATTTGCTTGGGGATAAGCAAAGCTTAAGCTTGGGGGAATTTGATAATACATTTTGTACCCTAAACTATTATCGTATTTTCTAGTTTTGAAGGCGCTAATCTTGCCTTATAAGCTTATTTTTATTTTTCTTATGTAAATATTATTGCCACTAACATTTTCTTATCTTTTTGTAGGTTTCCCGAATTTTGGACAAAAATGACCTGACACGCCCCCCTATCACGCCCTCCCTGGGCGTGTCACAGGGCATGTCAGCCGATCCCGAGGAAGCTTGCCAACAGAGACAAAATAATAGGAAAAACGGCTGTCACGCCCCCCTGACACGCCCTCCCCGGGCGTGTCCCCAGGTATGACACAGGGTGTGTCGCCCTCTGCCTGAAGCCTGTCATATTAAATGTTTTTCCACCTCAGCACGTCAACAGTAATGTCATGCCCTCCCTACACGGGCGAGACCAGGGCATGTTTTCCCCCTTTTCCAAGACTGACGGATTTCCGACAAATGAATGAGACTTGATGTACGTGTCACACCCCACCTATACGGGCGTGACCTAGGGCGTGCCCGCCAATGTACCAAAGCAATCATCCTTCCCGCCAAAATCCAGAGCCCGAGGTCAATTCCCATACCTTTCACGCCCCCTGACACGCCCTCCTAGGGCGTGTCTCCGGCGTGACCAACCAGTGAAATTTTCCTATAAATTCAGACCCCCCCTTTCCATTTCAGAAAGTTTGGGCTGAGAGGGGGAGGTGCTGCCCCTTTGGCATCTCCTTTTTTTATGTTTTCCCCCCCTCTCTCTCTTATTTTGTATTTTTCTAATCCTAGCTTAGTTCTCCTTTTGTAATAGCTTTTGTATTAGCTTTGTACTTCATTTGTAGCCTAGTGTTAATGTTAGTTTAGTCTTTTATTTCATTGCACTTGTAATTTTCATTTCCAAGTTGTAAGCTCTCTTTTAGATTAATATAAAAAGGTGTTGTTTTCTCTCTTTAGTACCTTGTGTTCTTTATGCTTTACTACTCATCCCCCCTCCTCCACTTCACCATGAGTAACTAATCCTCCTTGTACTCGATCTTGATGATCCGAGGTTCGAGTGATTAAGTTATGATGCTTTGAATTTACCTTTTCTTTTTAGGTTTTAGGCCTTCAATTTACTCTTGATTTTTCATGGGTTGAAGGTATATCATCGATATATATTCTCCACCTTTGCTTTCATTCTGGGCTAGCCGAGAGACCGATAGTTTGAAGTGAGCATTCAAGAGTAAAGAGAGTTGTCCGCACCCATCGAGAGAGGCAAACGTCCAAATCTCCCGGATTGGAGTAAAATCCAATAGTGGGGTTCCCGCGTAAAGCTAGCTTTAGGCCTCCGATTTAGAAGAGACTCGGTCGGACCTTCCTAAACTCACTTGGGCATGACTTCGAGAGAAGCATGTTCAAGCTTTAGGAACCTCCACGATCAAGGTCCTTTACCCTATTAAGCTTAGGTTTACTTATCATGTTTTTAATCGACTCTTTTCGAGGTGATTCTTGATCGAGTGCATTTTTATTTCATCGTTCCAACCCTTCAGTGTAATCGTTTCTTTTATGCTCTCTTTATTTTTAGTGCAATCAACTCTATTTTTTTTCCTTTCTTTAAATGCGTTTAATTTTCCCCTTAACCCTATGATTTTCATCGATAAAATAATAGCCTTCGTGTGAGTAAGTTTACTCAACAGTTCCCCGATTTAAATATGACACTTGTGTCCCCTTGCTACAGTTCGATAGGTATACTTGCCTAGTTGGGTTGCTAGTTCGGCTGCTCTCTTTTCTTAAGCGAAAGGCCGGGCCATCACTACATGTGATAGGTGCACTTGCCTCCTTTCATTAAAACTCGGTTTCAACTTTTTATAGATAATAAATCCGCGTGCCCCGTCCTTCCAAAATAAAACCTACCACTTTCTAAATAAACCACCCGGGGCGCTGCGAGTTTTAACCATCACCCATCTAGCACTCGCCACCCCAGGTGAGTTGAGGTTTTCAAGAGCCACTCACCCAATAATGTGTGTCGTAATTTTACAATTCCACCCTCGCTGTACTGCCCATAGCCTTTCAAAACAGTGGAGTTACACTGTTGGTAGGACAAATTGGGCTGCATATAGCTGTGTAGAATAGCAGAGGTGAGCTATTGGCAGTGCAACTTATAAAAGCTATAAATTGACACAAGGGGTTACATCAGAAGGCATGCTTACTTGTTCTCTGATCTTCTTACGCTTTCTAAGGTATCCTTAGCTCAGCACTTGGCAAAGGAGGGGAAGCACTCTAAGATCTTCTGGGTGTGTGGTAGGACCTTCGTGCTGGAGCCTTGGGTCCGTTTTTGGCTCTAAGTTTTTGGTCGTCTGAGCTTGTGGGGAGAAGTAAGTGTGAGGTCACCCCTTTCCCAAGGGTCATAACTCCACAAAATCCGGTTCTCGGTTTCAACAGAAGCGACTTATATACTGGTATTAAGATTTATAGAGATAAATCAAAGAAGTTGTTGGGTTTGATCCAAAGTATATATATCAAGATGGTGTTGAAAGTGTTCAACATACTTTAGTCCAAGAAAAGATTCTTACATATGTCTCATGGTGTGAGTCTCTCTAAGGACCAGTGTCCTAAATATTGTGAAGATAAGGACCACATGAAGTTGATTCCATATGCTTCGACAATTGGATCAATTATGTATATAATGATATGTACTCGACCCGGTATCTCCTATGCCTTGAGCATGACTAGTTGGTATCAGTCTGATCCCAATGATAGTCACTGGATTGCCGTCAAGAATATCCTAAAGTTCTTAAGATGGACTAAGGATACACTCTTGGTATTTGGCGGAGAGGAAGAGCTTGTTGTAAAGGGCTACACAGATGCTAGCTTCCAAACTAATAGGGACGAGTCAAAGTCTCGATCATGGTTTGTGTTTTGCTTAAATGGAGGAGCTATTTCCTAGAAGAGTTCTAAGCAGGAGACAGTTGCTGATTCTACAACTGAGGCCGAGTATATTGCCGCTAAAAATGCGACGAAGGAGGCTGTATGGATTAGGAAATTAATCGGCGAGCTAGATGTAGTTCCTAGCATTGTTGATCCAGTAATTTTCCATTATGATAATAATGGTGCAATTGCACTTGCTTCAGAACATAGATATCATCAGCGCTCCAAGCACATACTTCGGCAGTTCCATGTATTCGTGTTATTGTCGATTGAGGAGATGTGAACATTTATAGATTGCCGTCTAAAGAAAAAATTTTGGATCCACTAACAAAGCCTCTTGCACAGAGAAAGCATGATGGTCATGTTGGATCAATGAGTGTTAGATACCTAAATGATCAACAATAGTAGCAGTCTTTTGGGTTGTATGTTTTTCGATTGTAATAATTCATTTGATGAATAGAGTACTATACATTTCATTTTATATTTATTGGAAGTTCTTTTATTATGTCAATTTATTTCTATGTGATAGATTAATTAACGTGATAAATGCTCTTAGAATGTTTGCTTCCATAGGATTCAAATTGATTACTTGAATGTGAGAGCCTATGTTCATAGAAACTTCATTCTTAAATGGACCCTGGTCGGCGTATCATCTTAGAAGCTAAGGGCGATGATGATACATCAAGACTAACATGTGCATTGAATGATGATCGGTTCTCATAAGATATGTTATTGTGATATTAAGTCATCACATGGCTACTTGTTAGTGAACAAGTTGTACTGGACAGACCCACCATGAGAATACTTTGTGGATTATTATATGAACATGTCATAAGTAGGTCTCAAGTGGCAATGGTGTTTGTGGTTCTTTGACCTGAAGTCACAACATTCATTAAGTGAGGAAGAGCGTACTTTGATGTCATCCAAAGTCTTCATTGAGAAAGGTTAATGATAAAGGTGGTTATTGGGTACATTACAAATCATTTGGGTGTTTGCGTGTGGATAGAAATGGGATTTGTCCCCCTATATGACAGGTGTTACATCCATGGGCCCCTTGATACAACAGAACAAAGAAATGCATGACCATGGTTGGTTGAGTCTCTAAGGCCCCCCAACTTTTGCCCAGTTTGGGCCGGAGGGGATCTTACTTTCCCAGAACGTCCACGCAGTGCTTCATGAGAGGTAACAACCTACACTACTAAGCATTAGGTTACCGCTTTGCTCGGCTTAAATCACAACATTCACATCTCATCATAGAGTTTAGCAGAATAATTCACAGGAAGCCACAAAAAATAAATATAACAATATATGTTTAACAAAAAATGCAAAAGTTCGTAGCCACCGTTTATACATGAAGCCCGTAGGCTATAATAGTACTACAACTAGAAATCCTCTCTCTCTCTCTCTCTCTCAAGTCTACTCACTAGTATTCTCATCGTGAAAATTTGGAGACGATGGGGGTGCTTTTACTCGTGTAGTCCTATCAACTTGAGTGTCGTCCTGCAGCAGCTGGTATCTATGATGCTCCATCTCCTGTGAATGGTTATTAAAATAACTGTTAGTCATAGAGCTAAGTGAAATCAAATCTCCTTCCCGGATCCATATCCCGAGGACGAGCACATGCACCCAACAATATAAGATAGCAGAAGTAAGAGAGGGTTAGCATATCATTTCATAAGTAGGCTAGGAGCAACCAAAAGATGCACAACATAATATAACTGGACTAACATCTCTAATTTATGTCAGTAATAGTTTTGCCTCCATTAGCACAGCAGCACAGAAGGTATTCAAAACCTGAATGAACTTCACAGGCCTTCAAGCCCCACACACACTGTAAGCATTCACAACAGCGCACAATACCCTATGTCAACATAGTGTGGACTACTTCTCTTCAAGCACGGTATCGAGCCCCGCGGGCATCAATGATGTGGCCGTCAGTGAGAGTACTCAGTCCTGCCACTTCTAGGGATGGTCGTACCGCACAACCAAGGTCGTAACGTACAACCCATTGTACTCTTTGATGTTAGCAACATCCAGTGATTCAACATTTTGGTATACCAGCAGAGGAAAACCAACTGGGAAAACATAACGACCGATCACCCGTACAACTCATCTCCCTATCACCTTGAGTCGTCAAACTTCACGCACTGGTACGAACAGTCCGCGAAAGTGATTGAATTGCCATAGTTTTCCACAAGCAATTTACATGCAAACAATAAGAAAGTTTCTTAGAATGCACTAGGTTCCCAATGGTTTGCCCTACTATGCCTTAAATATTCCAGGCGATCAGCATTTAGCTCGACTTTCGACAAGGAGCATGGGAGCACTTTATTTGGGGCTAACTTAAGAGGAACATCTCAACTCCTCTTATCCCTAACTAAAGCTTAACCTATCAAATTATAGCTCATAAGGGCAGTACCAGTGCTTAAAATAGTAAATTGCAGAAATAAAAGTGCGGTAATAAAAGCTGCTGTTAGTATAAGCTGCAGAATTGAAATGCAATAAAGAAATAGGACCAGTAGGACACTGGAGTAGTATTGAACTAAAAGTAAGTACTGAAAAGAACTTGACCAGTACAAGACTGGAATAATACTTAAAGAAATGAACTAAACTAAAAGTAAATAGCCAGGACCAGTATGAGACTGGAGTATTGAATAGAAAGTACTGAACTGAAAGAACAGAACTGAAAGTAAGTACTAAAAGAACTTGACTAGTACGAGACTGGAATAATACTTATATAAATGAACTAAAGTAAATAAATAGGACCAATACGAGACTGGAATAAAACAAAAAATGGTTATATGTCCAATCACTCCATTTAGGAGGCTTCAGTTTTGTCTTCATTCTCAGGAGGTTTAGTTCAGTTCCATCGCCATTCTCAGGTGATTTAGTTCAGTTTCATCTCTATTCTCAGGAGGTTTAGTTCAGTTCCATCTCCATTCTCACGAGGTTTAGTTCAGTTTATTGGATCCCTACTTTGATTTGTGTTGGGTACAACAACAATAGTAAGGCTTATAGGGTCTACAACTTGATTACTCAAGTTGTAGAAGAGTTTGTACATGTTGTCTTTGATGAAACAAGACTTATTAACAGTGAGTTGCCAAGTAGTTCTTGTAGTACTACAGGTATAAATGAGAGAATGGACAAGCTTACCATTACAGAAAATTCAACTGAAAATCAGGAAGTGGAAAATGGTGGCTGCTGTCCAGGGGGAGTACAAGACTCTCCAAATGCTGATGAAAACCAAGAGGTGCAGCATAATGAAGAGACTGGAGGTGTTCAACCTGAAGATAGACTACCTCCAGCTATTAGAAAATTAAAGGATCATGCAGCAAATCAGATAATTGGTGATCCAAGACAAGGAGTACAAACAAGGAGCTGGAATCTGAACACAATTCTTTGCTCTAGCTTCTTATCTCAAGTGGATCCCAATAAATTTGAAGAAGCTGTTCTAGACCCACATTGGATTGATGTCATGCGAGGAGCTGAATCAGTTCAGAAGGTGCAAGGTCTAGAAGTTAGTTCCTAAACCAAAAGACCACAACATCATTGGAACAAAGTGGATCTTTAGGAACAAACTGGATGAGAGTGGGATCATTGTGAAGAACAAAGCAAGACTTATTGCAAAAGGATACAGGCAGGAAGATGGTATTGACTTTGATCAAACCTTTTCCCCAGTAGCAAGACTGGAAGCAATTAGGATGTTCCTTGCTTATGCTGCATATCAAGGCTTCAAGGTATTCCACATGGTTGTAAAATCAGCATTCCTAAATGGAAATCTAAAAGAAGAAGTCTATGTAGAGCAGCCCTCAGGTTTTGTTGATTCTCTCAAACCTGATTATGTTTATAGACTTAGGAAAGCTTTATATGGGTTAAAGCAAGCCCCAAGGGCCTGGTATGAAACCCTATCTACTTTCCTCATTGAGAACAAATTCTCAAGGGGGAAAATAGATAAGACTATATTCCTTAGGGAATCCAAAGGAAAGATAATCCTAGTCCAAATATATGTTGATGACATAATATTTGGTTCTAATGGAAGTAACCTTTGTAGAAAGTTTGCAAAACTTATGCAAGGGAAATTTGAAATGAGCAGTATGGGAGAACTTAAGTTCTTCTTGGGTCTCCAAGTAAGACAGACTGAAGATGGCTTATTCATATCTCAGTCTAAGTTCACCCAGAAGTTAATTAAGAAGTATGGTATGGAATCATACACTATCATGAGAACTCCAATGGGGACAAGTGTATCTCTAAGCAAAGATGATGCAGGGAAACCTGTAGATGAAACTTTGTATAGAGGGATAGTTGGCTCCCTCCTATATCTAACTACTAGTAGACCAGATATCATGTATGCTACATGTGTCTGTGCTAGCTACCAATCATGACCTAAAGTATCTCATCTTACTGCTGTTCAAAGGATTTTGAGATATCTTAAGGGCACACCAAATCTAGGCCTTTGATACCCTAGGAATGGAGATTTTGTACTGACAGACTATTCAGATGCAGACTTTACAGGTTGGAAAGAAGATAAAAAAAGCACTACAGGCACCTATCAATTTCTAGGAGGAAGATTGGTATCTTGGAGCAGTAAGAAGCAGACTAGTGTGGCAATTTCCACAGCTGAGTCTGAATATGTGGCAGTAGGAAGTTGTTGTGCACAGCTGTTGTGGATTCAGCACTAGCTAGAAGACTATGGTATTCAGGTAAGTAGAACACCTTTGCTTTGTGATTCTACAAGTGCTATTTCTATTGCTAATAATCCTGTTTCACGTAGTAGGACTAAGCATATAGAAATTAGATACCATTTTCTTAGAGAACATGTAGAGAAAGAGGACATCTCACTAGAATTTGTCAAAACAGATTATCAAATTGCAGATATGTTTACTAAGCCTCTAGCTGAAACTAAATTCAATAAGTTTAAAATTGAATTAGGAATGTTGAACATAGATTAGTTTAACAAAATTGGCTAAGTAAAACTGTGTCGACATATCCAACAAAATGGTGTCGACACAGAGATGTGGTGTCGACACTTCAGGAAGTTGTGTCGACACATCTAGGAGTTGTGTCGACACTGGGAATAAGTGTCGACACATAAGTTCTGTTGACTATATTGGTGTCGACACATGCAGATATCTGTGTCGACACTCAAACACTGAGTCGTCAGTTAAGGATATTTGTGTAGACACATCATAAATGGTGTCGACACATAGAAGTCAACACCATTGTCAAGACTTAAGTAGTCTGTGTCGACACTTTTCAATAGTGTCGACACATTCAGTGATTGTTGACGCGCTTTTTGACCTTCTTTGTTCAAAAAGGTATAAATAGGTCAAACAACAAACCCTGTCGACACGCTCTCCAGATTCTTGAGACCAGAATCTAGTGTCGACAAACTCTCTTCCCTCACACCATATTTCTCTCAACAACTGGTTCGGAACGCATTTGATGGAGCGGAATCAGAAATTACAGAAGTAATAACCCTAATAGATGAAAACGGTCTAGAATTCTTAGTTTCTGAACCAACTAAGATTTGGAAGAAAGAAACACTAGAATTATTTGGTTGTGCTACCCTATATCAAACTGGACTCAAAATTAGATCCACAGTCCATGGAGTAAAGGTGAAAATCACCCAGAAGAGTTTAAGGAAAGTTCTTCACCTGCCAAGAACACAAGAAGAAGATGATGTACCCGCATCTAAGCTAAGGGAAGCACTTCAATGGTGTGGACTGGATTCCACCATGAAGATTGGCTCAGCTTTGAACAGGAAAGGCATGAATATGCAAGGGAAGTTCTTGTCTGAAGTTGTAGGAAAAGTGATTCTCTGTAAGCCAGGGGGCATGATAGGATTTCTGCCTATATGTTCAGCCTTATGACCAGAATCATCTATAGACTAAACACAGTTTGGTCAGCAGTCATATTTGAAAGGATTAAGGAAAGTATGAAGAAGACAAATCTGGGAAGAATTATGAGCTTGTATTTAGTTGGAACAATACCTGAAGTGATGGAACAGTCATTTGGGACTAAGATAAATCACATGAGAAGGATGGACATCAGGATCATCACCAGGTGGGAGAGGGTATTAACTAAGGACATGCTTGATGAGTAGAGGCAAGAGATTCCTGAAAAATCTACAGCACAAGATGTTCCTGCACAAGACCCTACAGATGGTGTTCAAGTGCAGGGGGAGCCTCATATTGAGGAAGAGCTGACTCACTTGGAAAGTGATATGGCTACACAAACTATTCTTGAGGTAATACAAGAGGTTAAGCAATCAATTCTTATTGATAAAGATGAAACACTAACTGAATATTTGATTGATGTTGACCAGTCAACTCAACTAAACAGTCAAGCACAAGATGCTATCATGGAGGATACATCTGCTACAGATAATGCTCCAGAGATAAGAGTATCTCCAGTTCATACTCAACATAAGTTTACCCTAGATGAGTTGTTCACTGCTATGGAGAAAGGGACTCAGGGGGAGATAAAAAGAACTAGGGGAGAGCAAACAAAATTTGAGGGGGAGAAAGCAGACTTTGAGGGGGAGCAAGTTAAACTTGAGAAGAAGCAAGTAAGTACTGTGGGGGAGGAGCAAGGGACTCAAGGGGAGCTAACTAGGACTGCACAGGAATTGCCTCCTAGTCCAAAGGATAGAGTTGATATAGCCAGTACCTCAGCTTCAGAAGATGAAGCTGCAATTCAAGCCAAAAAGAGGAAGCTAATGGTATTCAAAAGAAGAAGCCAGAGCTATAAGAGGGCTTTACAAACTGCTCCACAATCTGCCCCAGTAACTGATTACAGTTCCTTGTTGATATCTTTGCAAGTAAAGTTAGATGAGCAAAGGATTGCCATGGAGAAATATATCGATCTGCAACTCTCCTTGGCTATAGATATTAAATCTATAAGATTTGAGGTAAATCAACATAAGAAGGAAATGACAGACTGCTTTCACAAAGGAGGCAATGCTGTGGTTTTCCTTAGCAACACATCAAGAAAAGATCAAGACTCAAGTTGATGATATAGCTCTTAAGCAAGGTTATGTCCTAGAGAATCAACTTAGAATGAATGATAATTTAACAGAATCACATAATGTGATTGTTACAGAAATGAAGACTATTACTACTGCCCAAATTGAAGCAAGGACTAAGGCCAAGGCCGATTTTGATAAGCAATTATAGGAAGGACTAGCTTCTGTCCAAATAGCTATTAAGGATTCTCAAAAGACTATTTCTGCACAGCTGCTGAAGTTAAAGTCTTTTTATAAAGATGGTGTAAATTTTCTTGATGAGCAAATCATATTTCAAAAAGATGACTTCAGGGATCATGTTGCAAGAGAAGTCATAAAGGGGGGAGAGAGTGTTAGTCAATGCTGGCTCTGATCATGCTAAATGGATATATAATAGCATCAGAGCCACACTTGGATATCCACCCCTCTGTGATGATGACAATGTGGCTGAGTCAAGTATACACCCTACTTATTTTGGAGGTGATCAAGCTGAAGTTGCTCAAGTTATTTATCCTCCAGCTGATTTTGAAATGTTTCACCAAGAAGTTCAATCAATGTATAACCCTCCAGAGGGTAATAACAATGTTATCCTTGAGAAAGTAGATATGCGAGTGTCAGAGGCAGTTTTGAACAAAGAACAAGAAGCTCTATTGTCTAAGAAAAGATTCAGAGAACAGGAAGAGTTGAAGCCTGATTTTGAGCAGTGGAGTCCAACATCCAGAAACATTATACTGACTGCTTGGAAAGATGTAAAGGATCAGACCCATGACAGGGGCAAATGGTACACAGAACAAGAATGGCAAAAGCATGAAGCTAGACAAGAAGCTATTCTACAGTATAGAAGAAAGGCTAAAGCTACGAAGCTACCTCCTAATGCTCAGGAGCCTAGAAAATATTTTCCAAAGCCCTTTCACTACTTTGAAAGGCAAAGAATAAGGACTGAAGAACTTAAGAAGAAAGATCTAAAGGGAAAGAAGCCAGCTGATGATATTGATGCTCCTGTTCAAGCCAAGATCAAATCAGGCAAAGGAATTGTCATCAAGGAGCCAGAGCAGCCTTAGATGATAGATTTACTAAGATTTTACAACTTTGTAATCTTTAATATTGAAATCTATGTACACTTTTGATAAGAAACTATTGAAAGTTGAAACAAAACTATGATTAATGCTTATTGTGTTAGCATTATTATTCTGTGATGATTGTTTGTGTATGTATTGTTTTAAAAGTTACTCTGTCATATAATGTTGTTATACATCATAATGTGTATTTGTTATGAATGGTGTATATCATTGACTAAGGGTTATGACTTCTCCAAATAGGGGGAGATTGTTGGTTACATTGGAAAATGTGTACCAGATTTGAAGAAGTCTCACCTTACTCAATGATATGAATCAAGGTGTATTTGATGTTGTTTTGAGTTTATATATGCAGGTTAAGTAAATGCAGGAATGCAGAAAAATGTCTGAGTCCATGTGTCGACACCAGGAGAAGCTGTGTCGACACTTATGAAGGCTTGTATCGACACTGGAGAAAAGCTGTATCGACACTTGGAAAGGCTTTGTCGACACCTGAAGAATCTAAGTCGACAACAAGAGCCAGTGTCGACAGACAGAGAAAGCATTGTTGACATCAACTGTATCGACACCAAGAGGCTGTGTCGACACACAGAGAAGCTTAGTCGACATCAACTGTGTCGACACCATGAGGCAGTGTTGACACACAGAAGACTTTGTCGACATCAACTGTGTCGACACACTGGACTTGTGTCGACACACTGCAGAGCTTCAACAAAGTTAAAGAGAAGAAGTGATTGTGTCGACACACAGAATCAGTGTCGACACATTTTACAGAAGCTGTGTCGAGAAACAGTATCAACAACAAAGGAGATGTGTCGACACCACCAAGGCTTGTGTCGACACTTAGTCCACTTGTGTCGACACTTAGTCTATTTGTGTCGACACATGATGAAGTTCAGTCTCGACACTTTGCTGACAGACAGAATTTCAAGAAGTGACTGGATGACTTGACAGCTGCCGTTACCAACCGGTCTACTGCAACTGTCAGAGCTGTCCGAAGTTTGTTAGAAACCGGATTAGCCGGTTACCGTGGAGAAAGTCTATATAAAGGCATTCTCCTTCAACAGATATTGAGGATTGATGAGAGCAGAAAAACACTGATACTGAGATAGAATAAAAAGAAGAAGTTGGAGAGAGACAGCTCCATCTATTGAAGTGTAGTTGCTGAACCAGGCTGCTAAGAAGGATTCAGATTGTGATCTGAATATCAAGAAAGAAGCTGATTGAAGATCAACTTCATAGGAGATTCAACCCTACTGAGTTCAGATTCAAGAAGCTTTGAAGAAAGCTAAGAGTGGTGCCATCCGTCCATTCTCTCTCTACCAGGGTGGTGGTAAAATATATTGTTAAATCTATTTTCTGTAGGATCTTTTTAAGATCTGAGCTGTAAGCCTAATTTATAAAGGCTGAGTTGCAGGAGATTTAGATCTCTGAGTGGTAGGCCTTGTTGAAGGCTGAGGTAGGGCTGTGAGCCTAAGCTGTAGGAGATTGTTATCTCTGAGTTGTAGGCCTTGTTGAAGGCTGAGGTAGGGCAGTTTGCCTGAGCTGTAGGAGTGTGGACTCACTCTGAGTTATAGGAACCTTGATTGGGTTCTGAGCTGTAAGATCTGCGGATCTGAGGTGAAGAGAAGAAGTTAGGCCGAATCAAGCACACTGCTAGATAGGCGAAGGGGAAAGTGGATGTACCCAATACTTGGGGAACCACTATAAATCCTGTACACTCTATGATTAGATATATTTTCGTGACGTGTTTGTTGTGTTAGTAGTATAACCAACAGAAAACTAGAGTTTATTATCTGCCTTAGAATAAAAAGGATTTGAACCTATCCACCCCCCCCCCTCTAGGTGGTTAGACACTAATTCTTTCAATTTGGGCTAGGTTCACTAACTTAGGATGATGTGACCTAACATGTATAGCCAGGGTCAAAGTTGTGTCCTAGAGTCTATGCCAAGTCCTCAGTTACAACATCATATTGACAAGGCCATCATCAGACTACCAAAGACTCAAGACTTAGAGTTTTTCCAGAGAGTCAGAGATTTCTCAAGAGACTAAGTAAAATGAGTTCGACGTTCGTCGAACTCAGGTTGACGATAGTCGTTCTCAGCTCGACGATCTTAGAGAAATATTCTCTGAGCTGAGCTCGACGAACTTCAGTCACAGATCGACGATCCTTGGACTCCACCTTCAGAATTCTAAGTCCAGACTGTTCTTTAGACTCAGGTCGACAAACCTAGTTCTCAAGTCGACGAACTTCATTCTTTGCTCAACGATTTCTGGACTTCCACTTCAACTCTATTGCCAGAGGTTTATCAATTTTTCTCTAAGTCCAGAATCATTTTCAGCTCGACGAATTCAAGGTTCTCCAGAATTAGTTCGATGAATTCAAGGTTCTCTAGACTTAGTTCGACGAATTCAACGTTATCCAGACTTAGCTCGACAAACTTAGTTCTCTGGTCGATGATTTCTGGATTCTCTACTTCACCTTCCTAATTCCAGAAGTTATCAATTTTTCTAATTCCAGAATCTTCTCCAGTCGACGAATCGGATTCTCAGCTCGATGAACTTGAAGTACAGTAATGCAAAGCTTCCAGAGACAGCAAGTCATGTTTCCAGCTCGACGATTCTGCAACTCAGCTCGACGAACAGAAGTCATCAGGTCGACGAACTGCAAACTCAGCTCGACGAATTCTGTTATCTGTTCGACGATTCCAGACTTAGTTATTTCTGGCCTTCTGTCCCCACTCTAATGCAATAATTCCTGAGGAATTAATGTTCTAACATTCTCTGATTATAACCGTTAGAAGGATCATTAATTATGGTCTTATCCAGGATTATTGCTTTCGTTTTTCCACGGGACAGTTGTGAAATAAATCAATGCCGATTATTCTCAAGACTGTCAGCATTAATTGCAGATGAATTCAAAATTTTGAAATATAGAGAAGAAGGGAATAACAAATACACAGAGAGACATACAAATAGATACAATCAAGCATCATTAAGAAAGTCTTACACAGAGCACAGCTTACTGAGTAGCATACAGAGATTACAGAGAAAAACATTCAGTCTTGAACAATCTGCTCTGTCAACAAGAAGCATTCTCTAATACATAGAAGCTCTTGACCAGAAGCTCATCAGCACCTGAAGAAGAACAACAACAATACCTATATCAAGAGTCTTTTTTCTTCAAGTACTCCAGGACAATTGAAAAGGACAACATCATTCTCATCTGTCAAAGAAGTTCCTGAAGATTATTGTTGGTCAAGAATTCAGTTTGAAGACCTATCACCCTGAAACTTAACTCATGTTCTTCCCTGATTCATTCTACATCTCAAGGGGAGCCATAAGCTATAATCAAATCCACAAGTCTTCTCAGTTGTATATTGAGAAAGAGAAGACAAAATCATCTCTCACCCCCACTGTATAAAGGGTTGCCATCTTCCTTCAAAAGTGATTCCTTGGTTGCAAGTCTCCTGATCAAAAGACTTAGGTTGGTTTTTGAGCACCTGATCAAAAGCTCATTGGTGTCAGGCACCTGATCAAAAATCTGAGTGGATTCCTACCAAGGTTGGTAAAAGAGTGGATGTACCCAGGTTGGGGAACCACTATAAAATTCTTGTGTCGTCTGGTTGCCTCTTTTTCTTGTGTTCTTATTGTGCTTGTTCTTTAGGTTTATTGTGTGCTAGCCATATTTATTTCTGCACTTTTAATTTACAACAAAAGCAGTAATAGCTGTTAAGAATTTTTTAAGTATACTCTATTCACCCCCCACCCCCCCCCCCCCTCTAGAGTATTTCTGATCTAATTCTCACTTTCAATTGGTATCAGAGGAGGCTCCTTTGGTTGTACAAGTTAAATCTTGAACCAAAAGATTCTTTGTTAGATCTACACAATATTTTATTTTAATTTAAATTATAAACACAACATGGCACAGAACAAGGATTATACAAGCACCAGACCTCTAGTTTGCAACCTTAATAGGTTTGCCATCTGGAAGGCAAGAATTAGGTTATACATGAATTCCATTGATGAAGACATCTACAATTCAATTTTGACAGGTCCCCCACAGGAATCTACATCTACAACATCTTCCAGCAACAATGCTGTCCCACCACCTGAGTGGACTGAAGCCCAGAAGAAAGCAAAGATTGCTGATGCCAAAGCCATGAACATATTGGCTCAGACTATGTCAGATGACATCTTTCCGAAGGTGGCTGAGTGCACCTCAGCAAAATCCATTTCGGATTCCCTAAACCAAATGGTGGATGAATCAGCAGATGAGAGAAAGGATAGGAGATCAAATCTCATATCCTTATATGAGAACTTTAAGAAGGAAGAAGCTGAGACAGTTTCTGATATGTATAATAGGTTAAGATCAATTATCAATGAGCTAAAAATCTTGGATAAGAACATCACTCTTACTGAAGTGAATGACAAGATCCTGATGTGCTTCCCAAGCTCATGGGATACAAGAATCTGGCCCATCAAGGACGCCAAATGCCTGAATGAGATTTCAACTGAATCTCTATTAGGCAAACTGAAGTCATATGAATAGCTGATAAAGACCAGGGAGGTAGCTAAACAAAGAACACCTCCAGCAACCAGAAGAGAACAAAGTATTGCCTTCAAAGCCACTGAAGAGACAAAGACTGCAACATCAAATGAAAGGCTCATGAGTCTCTTTGCTAAAAGATTCTTCAAGATGGCCAGAAAGTATTTCAGGAGAAAGTCAGCAAGAAAAGATGACAAACCAAAATATGACAAGAAACCAACCAAAGAATTTGTGTGCTATGGATGCAGAAATCCTGGGCACTTCCTCTCTGAGTATCCAGAGAACTAGAAGAAAGAGAAGAGAAGAGAGAAGGAGACCAGAAGACATCACTCCAGTAAACCCTCTTCCAGCAAGCACAAGAAGAAGGAAAAGGGCTTTGTGGCTGAGACCTGGAGTGAGACAGAAGATGAGTCAACATCTTCAAGCTCAAGTGAAGATGAGGAAGAAGAAAGAGCAAAGGAGGTTTGCCTCATGGCAATTGATGCCTCCAGAAGTCACTCAGAAGAAGAAGAGTCTGAAGATGAAGGAGTGTTTGAATCAGAGGCAGATCAGGTAATGTCCTCTTTTGACTACAGCTCTGAAACATTTAAATCTGATTTCAAGTTAATGTGCATAGATTGGATTAATTCTGAAAAAGAAATTGAAATTCTTAGGGAAAAATTAGAAAACTTAGAGGATGTTCAATCTGAAAACATTAGGTTAAAATATGAATTAACCTTAGCAAATAAAAAGATAATTTCACTAAAAACCGAGCTTTGTGAGGCCAAACAACTTGAGGAAACTCTCAATGGGAGAAGCCTCAAGCTGATGGATATCACAAGTACTGTTAATGCCAGACTTAATGGCAAGGAAGGCTTGTGTGCTACATCAGGTTTGCCCCCCATTCTCAGGAAGAACATTTTATCAACCCCAATAAAATTTGTATCTGCTAAAGGGAAAGAAACAGTAAATGATAAACAAAAAGTAGAAAAGATCCCTAAGACAATAGGACAGAAAACCAAAAACCAGAAAACACCTAGTAAAAACAAGGTTCAGCAATTTTCGTCGAAATCAGATCGACGAAATGGGGCCAGTTCATCGAACCTAGATCGATGAACTCTGAACGCAAACTATAGTTACATTTATTCATCTAACTGCGATCGACGAACTCTGCATGGTTCGTCGAGCAGAGGTCGACGAACGTGGGGCACAGAGAATGAACATGTTCATTCTCTGGGCAGAGATCGACGATCTCAACCCAATTCGTCAAGCTCTGGTTGACGCACTTACAAAAATTCGTCGAACCCAGGAAGACTTAATCAAAACTATAATTCCAACAGCAACTTAAATATTTCTCAGAAACCATTTAATCCACTAGCTGACTGGATCATACCACCTAGGAGATATCACCCATTAGGATACAAGTCCCAACCTGAATTCTCTGTTATTTCCAGCTTCTCTTATCAGCATACAAAGGACCCAAGGTAACCTGGGTCAAAAACCATTAACTATTTTCTATTGAAGGTGAAGAGCTGTCCAGGGGTAAATCAAACTTAGTACCTGGACAGTGGCTGCTCCAAACATATGACTGACAGTAAGGACATCCTATTCAACTACATGTCCAAGCTGGGGCCAAAGGTTATCTTTGGTGACTCCAAATGTGGTCAGTCAGAAGGATTTGGAGAAGTAAGAATAGGAGCTGTCACATTCAAAAAGGTGACATATGTAAGTGGACTCAAGCATAACCTCATCTCCATAAGTCAGTTATGTGATGATGGTTATCAGTTATACTTTAACTCATCCACTTGTTCTATTATTGATAAAAACAATCAAATAGTTTTAACTGGAAATAGACAAGGCAACATACACTTAGTAAATTTTCTTTCTGTCAAAACTAATATCTGTTTACTTAATTTAACTAGTAATCAGAATGACTTATGACACAAAAGACTAGGTCATGTAAATCTGAAAAATATTGCTAGGCTATCTAAACACAACCTTGTTAGTGGTCTACCTTCTGGTCCCTACAAGAAGGAAGGTCTCTGCAGGGCTTGTCAATTAGGCAAGCAAACTAAAACTAGTTTTAAATCTGTTAATAAGAGTGATTCACCTAGGATTTTCTACTTGCTACATTTGGATCTCTTTGGACCCATTGCTGTACAAAGCCTAGGAGGGAAATCCTATACTTTGGTTATAGTGGATGACTTCTCTAGGTTCAATTGGATATTCTTTCTGAGATCAAAGTCAGATACCTTCAAGGTTCTTACAGATTTTCTCAGGAACATACAGATTGAGTTCTCTACTCATGTTGCATTGATCAGAAGTGATCATGGCACAGAGTTTGAGTCTCTTCTTATGCATGAGTTCTGTGAGAAGGAAGGTATCAGGCATTGCTTCTCAGCTCCTAGAACTCCCCAACAAAATGGGGTAGCTGAAAGGAAAAATAGGCAACTTATTGAAGCTGCAGGTACATTGCTTGCAGATGCTTACATGCCCCTAACCTTTTGGGCAGAGGCTGTAAGCACATCAAATTATGTCCTGAATAGGAGCCTAATTCACAATCAAAAGAACATGACTCCCTATGAATTGCTCAAAGGGAAGAAACCTAAAATCAACTACTTCAAAGTATTTGGATGCTTATGTTACATTCATAACAACAACAAAAAATACATTAGAAAGTTTGAGGCTAAGGCTGAAGAGGGAGTTTTTCTAGGATACTCCCAAGTAAGCAAGGCATATAGGGTTTTTTAATAAATCAACATTAAAAATTAAAGAGTCCATTCATGTTTCATTTGATGAGACTAACATGTATTACAAGGAGAAATAAGTTTCTACCAATAGCAACTTGCAGGTACCCCACTTGTGTGAGACCTTGGATGGACTAAACCTCACCCAAGAGGTTCCAACTCATCCCTCTCCACAAGCCATTGAAGAAAGTGAAGAAGAAGAAGCTGAAGAAAATGAATCTCTACCAACAGCAAATACAATTCCACAGGAGGAATTAATTCCAAATGCTGTTGCACAACCAACTCCACCCACTAATTTTGTCACACTTAGGGATCACCCCAGATCTCAAGTGATTGGAGACATATCAGCAGGTGTATAGACAAGGCATCAACTCACCCAAGATTTGATGCATGCCTGTTTTCTCTCTCAGGTTGAACCTCTATCCATTCATGATGCTGAGCAGGATCCCTACTGGATCCTTGCAATGCAGGATGAACTAAATCAATTTAAGAGATGTAGAGTTTGGGATTTGGTTCCAAGACCCCAAAACTACCCAGTTATTGGAACCAAATGGGTCTTCAGAAACAAGCTAGATGCCCAAGGAATCATTGTGAGAAACAAGGCTAGGCTTGTTTCTCAAGGATATAGGCAAGAAGAAGGAATTGATTATGATCAAACCTTTGCACCTGTTGCAAGGTTGGAAGCCATAAGAATATTCCTTGCCTATGCAGCATACAAGAGATTCAAGGTCTTCCAAATGGATGTGAAGAGTGCTTTTCCAAATGGAGTGCTAAAAGAAGAGGTTTATGTAGAACAACCTCCAAGTTTTGTTTCTCCAACTTACCCCTCTTATGTTTTTAAATTACATAAGGCTCTTTATGGTCTAAAGCAAGCTCCAAGAGCTTGGTATGAGACCTTAGCTAGTTTTCTATTAGAGCATAAATTTACAAGAGGAACTGTAGATAAAACTCTTTTCACTAGACATCATAAGGACCAAATCTTGTTAGTACAAATCTATGTGGATGATATTATATTTGGCTCTACAGATTCCAAATTATGCAAGAGGTTCTCTGACCTCATGCATTCCAAATTTAAAATGAGTAGCATGGGTGAGATTTCTTACTTCCTTGGTCTCCAAGTGAAGCAGCTCCCTGATGGCATCTTCATCTCTCAAGCAAAATATGCTAAAGAACTTCTAAAGAAGTTTGGGATGGCTGATGCCTCATCAAAGAAAACTCCCATGGCTGATATATTCACCATAGTAGGACAAAATATATTGATATAAGACATCATTTCATTAGAGAGTGTGTAGACAAAAATAAAATCAAACTTGTCTATATCTACACTGATTTACAAAGGGCTGATATATTCACCAAACCTCTAGATGAGAGAAATCATATGTTCTTTGTAAATCAACTTGGAATGATCAATGGAGAAGACTTTATTTAATTTCTGTCCGCACTCGAAGAATTTTCCAAAGTTCGTCGAACGGAGTTCGACGAACCGGGGAAAGTTTGGGAAATATTCGTCGAACGGAGATCGACGAACTCTCTGTGAGTGAAACAATTTTCGTCAAATGGAGTTCGACGAACTTGCTTCCGAAGATATTCGTCGAACGGAGTTCGACCAACTGTCTTCAATTCTCTGGATAAGATCGACGAATTATTTCATTCAAAATTATTTCGTCGAACTCAGTTCGAAGAATTATTTCTATTTTCGTGGAGCGGAGTCTGTCGATTCATATTCTTGAAAACCCTATATTTAGATTTTCTTCGACCTCCGTCCTGCGCTTTCTGTTCCTTTACACGTGATCGCCGTTTTTGTGTCTCTCTTGCAGGTAACCATGGCGATTCAGGCAAGCATTCTCGCAGGCATGAAGTTCGATACTGACTTTGATGTGGATTTTGATTTGTTTCAACATTCTGATCCCATATTCCTTTACATTCTAGAACTCCTTGAAGAACAAGAACTCAAAACCTTGATGACTAGAAGAATCAAACTACACAGCACTGAAATCAGAGAATGGGTCTGCACCCTATCGCCAACAGAGGAGAATTCGATGACAGGCACCATTGCAGGTAACTCCGTCTCGTTAACTCCCGCAATTTTAACTGAATTTTTTGGATTAAGGAATGGAGAAGAGCAATTAGAGATTGAAATAGAGGAATCTGACGTGATGCTGAGCCTAATGGGTTATACGGGAGATAACCCTAATAAACTTTTGATGAAACACCTCTATGCCCCTTATAAGTTTTTGGTAGATTTGGTTGGAAACATTTTGCTTGGGAAACATACTTCCCATTACTACATCACCAGACACCAGTTTCTGGTCATGTGTGCAATCATAAATAAGAAACCAGTGGATTGGGCACAAATTCTTTTTGATCTGATAAATAAGAAGAATAATAAAAAGGAAGTTTGCTTTGGACGGATCCTAGGGATCGTTTTACAAGAAAAAACTGTTGAATCACTGGTCTCCCAGACCATATTCATCAATGCCAGTAAAATGCTAACATGTGCCTTATTTGGCAGGTGGGAGAGGACCATCACTAAGCCATCCAAGGCTTCTACCTCTTCCACCCCAGCTTCTGAAGGCACCAGGGCTGTTAAAGCCACTCCCCAACCTACTGAAGAGATTCATCCAAAAACACCATCTCTTCTAACAACACAAATCCATCCCTCTTCCACACTTCCATCATCCCCTACTCAACCTCCTACTCCACCAGAATCTCCACATGCTCACCAGCACCATCTCCTCCATCATCTCCACTTCCTCCTCATTTATCAACCATACCATCTTTCAACATACCAGCCTCACCTCCAAATTCTCCTCTTCCCCCGCATCTCTCTTCAATACCATCTTACCATCTACCAACAAACACCATCATGCAAGATGCCACCCATCCATCCCCATCAACATCTGCCATCCCTCAACATGCATCCCCTCCAAATGTCCACATACCAGATGCTCCACTTTCTATCCCTACACATGTTTCTACTCAAATCACATCTGCAACATCTACTGCTCTTCCATCACTGGACCACTCCACCATATCTTCTATCATTTCCATAATCACTCCCCTCCTCAAATCCCTTATAGCAGAGGCCATTACACCTCTTTCTACCACCATATCCTCTCTCTCTACACAGATCACTTCCCTCACTACTGCCCCATCTTCAGTCAGGGGCATGGCTTCAGGACTTGCTGAAATCATGCAGTGGGAGATGTCTGATGATGTAGCTGCAATAGTTCCAATAGCAGCAGCATCTCCAGCAGCAGAGGTAGCAACAGTAGCAGCAGACTGTACAGAGTATATTGATACAGATGATCTTGATTTTATTAATTTTATCGATACTGACATGGACTTGGAAGAATTAGTCTCTGAAGAGCCCAATACTGTTGGTGATTTCATTCTAAATCCCATAGTAGATATTACTAATTTGTTAAGAATTTTTGATAATGTACATTTGAATTACCTTCCAGCTGAGATTACTAAGCCATCCTTGGCTATTATACCATACACTTCCCCCATCTCTTCAGAAGTTGCTAAGCAACTTAGGGAAAGTTTTGCTATTACACAGCCAGCAGTCACTCCACCTCCAGAAGTAGTGGCTATTCCCATTTCTTCAATAATATCTTCAGCACCAACCTTTGTCATGGATGCTCTCCTATGCCAGATCTAGATGCACTGATCTTCGATGATATTGAAGATGAAAATAAGGTAGCAGCTGAAAGCTCTGTCTAAGTTAGTTCAGATTCTTTTGTAGCTTCTCCTCCAACTCTGGTTGAAACTCCTGCTCTTGCTCCAGAAAAGTCTGTTATTTCTGCTATGGCTTTGAAAGCTTTGGATGATTTATATGATAACCCTCAGGGTTCTGAAAATGATGATGATGAAGATGAGGATGAAGACTCAGATGAGGAGGATATGAAAGTGGAGGATAAGATTTATCTTAACTCTAGAGGGGGGGGGGGGGTGGGTGGGTGAATAGAGTATATTAAAATAATTTTCTAGATAAAAATTATTTGCAGTGGAAGACTTAATTTAAATAATATGTGTATAGTGCTGCAGAAAATAAAAATATGAAAGCAAGAAATAAAACAACACAGCACACAGCAAAACACAAAGAAGCAACCAAAGGACACAAGGAGCTAAAGTGGTTCCCCAATCAATCTGGGTACATCCACTCTTCTACCACCCTAGATACGAATCTACTGCAGGATGAGTTGATCAGGTGTCTTGGGAACCAATGAGCTTTTGATGAGGTGCTCAAAAACCAAACTAGATTTTTTGATCAGGTGTCTTGCCACCACTGAGTTTTGACAAGGTCTCAGAAACCAACACAAACTTTTGAAGGTAGTTTGATAAACCCTTTACAACAGAGAGAGAGAGAGAGGTGAGATGATCTTCTCTGTCAACAATCAGAGAGAAGATAGTGGATGTTGTCAAAGCTCCCCCTGAGATCTTGAGTTGTTCAGGAAGTGAAGCTTTACAATAGGGTGATAGGCCTTCAGAAGATTAGATCTCCAGCAAAAGATGATTCCAGCAGCAGCTGAAATGTGTGGTGTCTAGAGTCTTGAATGATAAGGCCTTTGAACACTGGAATCAAAAGGGATCTAGAAATTTCAGTATATTGATCTCCTTTAGTGATGTGTGTTCCTGTAAGAATTCTATGACTGTGAATATCTGCAGCTTTTTCTCTCCTTCTTGTTGTTATTATTAACCAGCAGAATGAATAATCTTTTATTCCTTAGATCTGAATAGAATAATTCTCTGTCAAAGATAGCCGTTAGCCTTACATAAATGACTTCCTTAAATGCATTTTGTCTTCTGGAGGAAAGTCCAATAAAACATTCCTTTAAAATCTCCTTGAAACTTGCTCCAGATTAATTGAAATGGCTACAAGATTCTTGGAATAAATGCTGGGAATAAATAGAAGGGAATACCAAAACTGACTGAATTTGAATCTTGAAAAATGTCGATCTCTACAGAAAAACATCGACCTGAGCTCAACTATCGTTGAACTGAGCTCTGCGACTGGACTTAGACTGAAGTAGAAATCGTCGATCTGAGCTCAACTATCGTCGAACTGAGCTCAGAGATAGGAAAACAAACTAGAGACAGGAACGTCGATCTGAGCTCGAAGATCACCGAACGGAGTTCGACGACTCGTTGAAGTGAGCTCAGAGATCGTAGAATGGAGTTCGACGATTCATCGACCTGAGCTCGACGAAATGACTTAGTCTCCTGAACTGAAATATCTGGTCTTGAGGGTCTTGAGGGCAGCTTTCAAACCTAAATACTAACCCTTAGACTCAATCTAATTGACCTTTAGATCTATACAAGGAGGTCAAACAAATTTCCTAAAGGACATAGTGATCCTTGCCCAAATCAGTAATAGAGTGTTCCAACAATCTCCTCCTATTTGGGTTAGGATTACTATTTACAAACATTATAAAAATAAAAACATACAATGCAGAAATATAACCAAAAAAGCATTTCAGAAACACAGATAGTCAGAAATAGGTATCACTGTCAGCTTACAAAATCATTCTTTCTCCTTGCTCTTTTTGAGAACTATTTCTCTGTTAGGGTTAAGAGCTTCTTTCTTGGATCTTCTGTCATCATCTCCACATAGAAAAGTTTGATGTTTTGTACTGGGGACTACAACTTCTAGGTGCAGCTTCATATAACTTTCTGAGTCAAAGAATTTGCTGGAAGAATATCTCTCAAGTTCTTTCTTTCTCTATTCTGATAGAGTGGTGAAATTTGATGTGTCTCTTCCTTGTTCTCTAGCCTTTTTAATTTGATGTAATGCAGCCAACTCTTTCATTCTGGCAGTCCATGAAGTGGGATTATTTTCAGGGTCTTCAAAAGGGACTGGAGATTCATATCTATTAGTTGACTCATCAGCAGGAGCTCTGGAAGAGACAAGATCTTTAAGCTTATAAGGGAAAGGACCAGAAGTAGAATCTGTAGGGCCTTGTCCTTCCCTTTGATAAGGATGTTGCCTGGAATATCCTTTAGAATACACTCTGAGTTCTCTTTGATTACCTCTGAACTGTCCTCTTCTTGGTTGGTAACCTCTAGACTGGTTTCCTCTTTGCTGAGATCTTCCTTGAAATTGATATGAACTTTGGCTTCAAGCAGTAGATTGAAAGGCAGAACTTCCACCTGTACCTGCATCAGGTGAAGGAGGAGGAGGAGGAGGATTGAAAAGGGATGAACCTTTGTCAAACTTCCTTTTCTTTTTCATAGCTTTCAGCTGATTTCTGGAGTACTGCATCCATGGTTCTGTAATCTAGCAATCATGCAATATATAATAAGGAACATCATTTGCATCTTTAACCTTCTCTGGGGGAACTCTCTTCATGGCCTTGCTTCTTGCTTTCCTTTTCCTCGCAATTGTTGCAGAGGAATCATCAGAGTCAGTTTTAAACTAATCACTGTCTGAACTTTGTGGATTAGCATACAATGCATCAATCCTTTTGATATATTCTTTCTGTTGTTGAGACTGAGCAGAAGAAATAACAGCAGGAACAACAACAAGAGCAACAACAGCAGCAGGAATTGGAACAGAAACAACACTGGCAGAAGGAACTATAACAGCAAGTTCAGAAACAAAAAATTCAGGAACAATAAGCTCAGATACAGAAGGCTCAAAATCAATTGCCTCTGTCATATGCACATCCTCAGAAACTGAAACAGCAACATCAGAACTAACTAAAACATCAACAGCAGCAGCAACAATTTCAACATTGTCCACAGCCTGGACAGAATCTATAAAAGAGGCTAAAATGCTGGGCTCACAGCAAGAAATAGGCACAATGGCCTTAGTAAGGTCTTCAGTATGCTGGTCTGGAAGGCAGCTGAAGTATACAGAATCAAATACGGATAGCAGTGACCTGAGGTCCACTGTAATGACTGCAACTGGAGCTTGAACTAGAGTTACTGCAGCAGGCAATCTCTCATCTTCATAAGGCATCTCCCCCTGCCTAGATTCAGTGATAACTGGATCAAGGCACCCAGTAGAAGGGATTGCCTGAGGAGGAAGAAAAGATGATAACCTAGCAGACAACTCCTGAACAGTTTTCAGAAGTGGAGCCAATGAAGTCTCCAGTAGTAGTGATAGCCTTGGAGCTATCAGCTCATATAGCTTGTCTGCAATAGCTGGAAGGTCTACTTGCTCAAGAGGGACTTGAGTAGAGGTAGGGATGAAAGTTGGAGCAGCAGGAGATGTTGTTGGACAAACTGTGGATGGTGGAAGTGATGGTTGAGATATTGGAATTATGGAGATGGAAGATAATGGAGTGGAGATGGATGGTATGAATGATGGTTGAGCAATGATTTCCTGAAGTAATTGTTGATAAGAAGTGGATGATGATGGTGGCTTAAGATGGGATGAAGGAGAATAATCCATATAGGAATCATCTAGAAGAGTGAATGATGGAATATGAGATGATGAATCAATTTCCATGTGTGGGTAGTGATGTAGTGGATGGAAGATTTCTTCAGTTGATGTTGGAGTTGGAGAAGTGATTGAAGTTGGAGATGGGATGGAAATGGGGGATGAAATTGTGATAGTGGATGTGATTGTTGTTGATGAAACAATAGGTGGAGAAGGAGGAGATGATGAGGCAGGCAAATCTTCTGCAGGGGCAGATACCTGAGGGGAAGAGACTGAAATAGTCCTTGTGCCTGAAGAAGAGATCGCAGAGGATCTGCTGGGCTTTACAATCTGCCTGTCCCATTTCCCAAATAGGGCACAGGTAAGCCTCTTGGAGGCATTGATGTGTATTCCATTGGACACAAGCAGGTCAGGGCATCTATTGTGAAGAAACAGCCCTAAAATCCTCCCAAAATTAACAAAATTCTTGTTAATTTTCTTCTTGATCAAATCAAAAAAACACTTCTCTCCAGTTCAGCTGTTTCTTGTCCACCAAGGCACCCATCAAACAGAGCTGATACCTAGAGATGGTATCATGAGCAGAGTGTTTTGACAACAACACTTTCCCAACTACATCAGCAAGAAATCTGTACTCAACTAACAGATTCTTCTTAAGCAATTTATTAGGGTTAGCTGCTGAATGGCCCATCCTCTCAAGCATAATTGAAAATTCTTCTCCAGAAAGCTCAATAGAATCTTCACCAGAATTTAATCTTCACCTTTGTCAAAACAGCAGGTGTTAAAGGTACCTGAGTTCCTGAGATGGTTCCGATCACAGTGTTCTGATCCAGATTATGGACAGTATACACCCATTCCTTTATTTCATCTGTGGCCAATTTGATCCTTGTAGACATTATGTTAACTAACTGTTGGTCCTTGAAGAGTTCCAGAATGTCCTTGAATATTTAATCGCTGTTATCGAAAGAATCCATGTCTATATCAAAGCCAGTATCAAATTTTATGGCTGCCAAGATTGTGACTAAAACTGCCATTGATTCTTGCAGAAAAAAAATGAACAAACACAAGAGCAAGTGCAGAAAAGTTTGGAGGGAAAGAGAAATTCTGCAGAGAGTATGAAAGCGCAAAGGCAGAACGACGGCTGAAAATGAGTTTTATATTAGGGTTCGACGCAGATAAGGAAAGATCGTTGAACTCCGTTCGACGATCTGGGCTTCTAAAGGAAACTGAAAGGTCATCAACATCGTCGATCTCCGTTCGACGATATTGGAGAGCGTCGAGCTCCGTTCGACGATCGCTGACCGGAAGAAGATAGCTTAGTACTATCTGGAAAGCGCTGAACTCCGTTCGATGATTTCTAAGAACGTCGATCTCCGTTCGACGATCTTTGGGAAAAACATCGAGCACAGTTCAGAGACTAGAAACACCCTATAGATACAAAATAAAATCAAATTGTTTGCCTAGTCTTGGTCATTTTTAGATTTTTAAAATCTTGGATCTTATTTTAAACTTCCTTAATCTAACATTCCTAACTAATTCAGGAAGAATGTATGTTTCTTTTCATCTAAGGGTTTGGTGAAAATACCTCCCCTTTGCGAATCAGTTGGGATATATTGAAGTTCAATTTTGTTTTTCTCAACATTATCCCTTAGAAAGTGATGTCTAATTTCTATGTGTTTTGCCCTACTATGGTGGACTGGATTTTGTGCAATGGAAATAGCACTGGTATTACCACAAAATATTATAGACTTCTCTAAGTTGTAGCCATAGTCTAGGAGTTGGTTTTGAATCCACAAGATTTGTGAACAACAACTACGTGCAGCCATATATTCAGCTTTAGTAGTTGAAGTTGACACAGATGTTTGTTTCTTGAAAAACCAGGAGACAAGTCTGTCACCAAGAAACCGACAAGTTCCACTGCTGCTTTTCCTATCTATTCTGCATCCAGCATAATCAGCATCTGAAAATCCAGTTAAGTCAAATGCTGAATCTTTTGGATACCAGAGACCTAGATTTGGACAACTTTTCACATACCTAAGAATTCTTTTTACTAAGGTTAAGTGTGACTCTCTAGGGCTCACTTGGAATCTAGTACATATGCATGTAGCAAACATTATGTGAGGTCTACTAGCTGTAAGGTACAATAAAGAGACAATCATTGCTCTATATGTTGTCTGATCAACAGATTTCCCATGTTCATCAACATCTAATACAACATTAGTAGGCATAGGTGTTTTCATACATGATGCTTCAGACATACCAAATTTCTTAACCAATTCTTTTGCTTACTTGGTTTGAGAAATAAATATGTCTTCAGCATATTTTTTGATTACAATCCTAGAAAGAAGGATAGCTCACCCATACTACTCATTTCAAATTTAGAATGCATTAGGTTGGAAAACTTTCTGCACAAATTTGAATCAGTAGAACCAAATATAATATCATCTACATAGATTTGTACTAGTAGGGTATGCGACTTATGGGTTCTAATAAAAAGAGTTTGGTCTACTCTACCCCTTATAAAATCATTTTTCAGAAGAAAGCATGCTAGGGTCTCATACCATGCTCTAGGAGCTTGCTTTAGACCATATAATGCTTTATGCAATTTGAAAACATGATCAGGATGAGTTGAAGAGATAAAACCTGGGGGTTGTCTGACATAGACTTCTTCCTTGATGTCTCCATTGAGAAAAGCACTCTTTACATCCATTTAATATACTTTGAATCCTTTGTGTGCTGTATATGCTAAGAAGATTCTTATGGCCTCTAACCTTGCAACTAGTGCAAAGGTCTGGTCATAGTCTATCCCTTCTTCTTGAGAGTACCCTTGAGCAACTAGCCTTGCCTTGTTCCTTATAATTACTCCTTAATCATCCAATTTATTTCTGAACACCCATTTTGTTCCAATAATAGAGTGATCCTTTGGCCTTGGCACTAGTTCCCAAACTTTGTTCCTTTCAAATTGATGCAACTCCTCTTGCATTGCAATGATCTAGTGTGGTTCTTGCTCTGCATCATGAATGGATTGAGGTTCAATTTGAGAAAGAAAGCAAGTGTGCATCAGGTTTTGGTTGACCTGATTTCTGGTTTGCACACCTGCTGAGATGTCTCCAATCACTTGGGAGATTGGATGGTGTCTTGATGTTACTAAATCAACAGGAGATGTTGATTGTTCACCAACCTGTGTTGTTGTTTCCTCTTGTAGTACAACAACTATCTCTTCAAGAAGATTCTCTTCAAGATGTTAAATGACTTCTTCATCTTCACTGCTTTCATCTTTTTGAATAATTTGTAACCTGTCCAAGTCTTCAGCAAGAGAGTGTACCTGCAAAGGTTCTATGGTAGAAGTATTCTTCTCCTTGAAAGACATATTAGATTCATCAAAAGATATATGAACAGATTCTTCAATTTTGAGAGTAGATTTATTATATACCCTATAAGCTTTACTGATCATGGAGTATCCCAGAAACACTGTTTCATCAGCTTTAGCTTGAAATTTTACTAAGTATTTCTTGTCATTATTATGAATGTAGCAAATACAACCAAAGATTTTGAAGTAATCTACTTTAGGTTTCTTCCCTTTGAGTAATTCATAGGGAGTCTTGCCCTTCAGTTTATGTATTAAACTTCTATTCAACACATAGTTGGAGGTGTTCACTGCCTCTGCCCAAAAGGATAGAGGAAGATGAGCATCTGACAACAATGTAGTAGCAGATTCAATAAGGGTTCTATTTTTCCTTTCAGCTACCCCATTTTGTTGAGGAGTTCTAGGAGCTGAGAAAGTGTGCCTGATCCCTTCACTATGACAGAACTCTTGCATAAGAAGAGAATCAAACTCTATCCCATGATCACTTCTGATCAGGGCAATGTGAGTATTGAACTCACTCTGTATGCATTTGAGAAACTCTGTCAGACATTTAAAGTTATCAGACTTCTTCCTCAGAAAGAACACCCATGTGAATCTAGAGAAGTCATCTACAACCACTAAAGTATAGGATTTCCCTCCTAAACTTTGTACTGTAATGGGTCCAAAAATGTCCATGTGTAACAGATACAAAATCCTAGGTGAATCACTCTTATTAAGTGATTTGAAACTATTTTTGGTTTGCTTGCCTAATTGACAAGCCCTGCAAAGTCCTTCCTTCTTGTAGGGGCCAGAAGGTTGTTAAAATTCAACAAACCGCAGACGCCCCCTTGGATACCCTGTTGAACACTCAACAAACCGGAGGAGGATACGCCCACTTATAATGCTGAAAGTTTTCCCGGATCGTGGAGTTAGCAGAGGTTATCTCAATAAAGCAGTAACAACCAACAACACATGCAGCACAAGCTTCTTTATTGATCAAGAGCAAACTTCTTTACAAGGCGAGACATACATGGCGAGACATGCTTCACCAAAAACCAACACCGGGAGAGCAGAGATAGTTACAAAGACAAGAACAAAAAACAAGCCGCGCGGACTCAATCAACAAGCCGTCGACCTACTGCTGTGGAGTCCGCTCAGTCCGCCAGGTCGCCAGACCGCAACCCAAGCCGCGTGGACTCACCCCTTATTCCAATGCTTAGCTCTTCACCGCCGATCTGCAGGCCGCCTGACCGCGAGGTTGCCTAGCCGCCAGACCGCACAAGCTGCGTCACCGAATGGAACAGTCCGCCTGAAGCAGGCGACTTCCTGAACCCCGAACCAAGTTGCCAAAGAGGAGACCGCCTGGTCGCTATCCGCGACCTGCTGTTTACCGCCTGTTGCTTAACCGCAGAGTCCGCACTGTCCCTGACCGCAATCAGAGCCAAGTCCTGGCTTTCCAGCGCTATCCGCACAACTTCGGTTCAGGTTCCGTTACTCCTGATGTGACATGGGTCCTATTTATAGGCACGATGATGAGTATGGTCATCGCCCTAGCCGATAGGATCACCGCCACATCCCGCAGCAAGAACTAGTGTGTCCGCCAGCCCGCGGACACACATTCCAGTTCGCCGCTCCTGTGCAGATAGCCAGTCCGCCCCAGCTTCTCCAAGGCCGGACTCCAATATCCAGCCCGCCTTGCCGCCAGAGGCCAAGCCAGGACCACCACAGCCGGACTCCACAACAGCCGTGTCCGCCAATCTGCGGACAAGGCATCAGCCCGCAAACCCCGAGCCCGCAGCCTCGCCTTCAAGGCACCTGCTGGACTCAGCGGACACTCGGCTACCGTCTGCAACTCCTTAGTCCATTGCCTCTATCTTCAAGTCACCTCCGGACTCAGCGGACACGCCGATCCAGTCTGCTTACACAGCAAACACCAATCCGCAATCCTGAGCTCATAACCTCATCACAAGGCTAAATCGAACTCAGCGGACTCCAGCTTCAGTCCGCATGCTCTTGCACAGGCAATCCTCCAGTCCGCATACCCCCAAGCTAGCAATCAAGGCATCAGTACTTCTACTAGGCTTGGCGGACTGAGAAAGCAGCCCGCGCTCCACTGCGCGATCTCCCCGGACTGAGCCATCCTGGATTTGGTTCAGATCACACCAAGTCCAGTCCACTGGCCACATGGGACAGTCCGCACTTACTGGCGGACACTGGATCTAGCCCGCCATACCGTGCGACCTCCAGTTTCTGTCCGCGCTGACCGGCGATCTCCACGGCTTCTACTTGCCGCTTCACTGGAGCAAGACCAAGGCAACTGCCAAACCGGTCTGCCGAGCTCCAGTTCATCAGTCCGCTTCAAGCCGGACTCCGCGGATAGGATTTCTATCTGCCCGGTTACTTCCTGGGAGTCAACTGCCTACTGAGCATACACTGGCCTGTCAGACCGCTGCTGCTGTCCGCGTAGTCCGCGCGAACAGACTGCCCAGGCCGCCACAGAGCAAACCGCCTGCAACATCCCTGCCGACCTAGCAGTCCGCCAACCCTGTCCGCGTAGTCCGCGCGGATAGGTTTTCCAAGCCTTCCATTCACCCACTTTCACTTCACATAATTCAACACTCCCCCTTGAAGTGAGAAGTGGTGAATAACTCCAGCAGCTCCCGTAACCTTGCACCTGGTCCTTCCGATAGCATCTACGAAGAGATGTCAAAGACATAGTCCTCGCCCCGCATATCATGGACCATGAGGGAGCCCTCCAGCATCTCCAAAAAGGATTCATGCTTCCCTCTGCCTTCTTCAGCTTCAACCTCCACTCATGCATCACAGGAGTATCACCAACTTCCTTGGACACTGAAGTCCAAGCCTCGTTGCCTCTGAGAGAAGTCACCTCTTCAGCCTTGGTGTCAAACACCTCCTTGATTCTAGTGGGTTCATCACAGCCAGAAGTACCTTGCTCGACCTGAGGGCTAACAAGGAAACACAAAACCAAGTCCGTCGTGTTCCCTTCACTATATCGAGCTGGTGGCTTACTGATCCTCTTCGATCTCCGAAGAACCTGATCATGGCTAACCACCTCCGCTGCTTTTGAACCAGCTCCGTTCCCGGGCAAATCCGGAACAATGCTCCCTTTGCTCCCTGAACAAGACGCCTCCTTACTGGAATCAGAAGCACCTGGAGCAACGCTCCCCCTGCTACCTGAACCAGAAGACTCCCCTCTTGAACAAGAACGGCCTGGAACATCGCTCCCCCTACTTCCTGAACAGGAAGCCTCCGCCTTCAAGCCAGAAGTACCTGGAGCATCGCTCCCCCTACTTCCTGACCCTGACGCCTTTGCCCCGGAGCTAGAACAACCTGGAACACCTGGTGACTCAGGTAACTCCACTTTCTTAGCAGCAGCCTCCTTCATCCCACCATCTAACATGCTTATCTCTAGCTCCACATAAGAGCTACCCCAATACGGCGTCAACTCATTGAAAACAATGTCTCTCGACACTTTGAGTTTCTTCGTCGCAGGATCCATACACCTCCATCTTCTTCTCTGCTCATCATACCCAACAAAGACTAGCTTTGTCTTGAGAGCACCCGGAGAGTGTATATAGCAGGTAGATCCAAACACCCGAAGGTACTTCACTGAGGGCTTCACTCCGAACATCAGCTCATAAGGAGTCTTCACTATGATCGGATTAAGAGGCATCTGGTTGATGACATGAGCAGCACAGGCCATTCCTTCCGCCCAAAGAGCCTTCGGAACGCCTTTACTCTGAAGCCAACACTTGCAGGTCTCCGTTAACCAACGGATCATCCGAGCTGCAATACTATCTTGTTGTGAAGTATGTCCACAAGAAAGCTCCATCCGGATCCCTTGCTTCCTGCAAAAGCGTGAGAACTCGATTGAGCCAAACTCACCAACGATACTTGTCCTCAACACCTTGATCCTCCGGCCAAGCTGGACTTCCACAAGCTTCTTGAACTCCACAAACAAGCGTACCATGTTGGACTTCTTCTTCATGAAGTATACCCACGTATACCTAGAATAGTCATCAACCAATATCAGCATGAACCTGCTGCCTCCAAGACTGGCCGTGACGGTCGGTCCCACCAGAGCACAATGGACAACCGCCAATGGTGCATTACATCTGGATTGTGCTTTGTCAGTCATGAAGTGATAGGCTCCACTTTCCTGACATCCCGCACACCCCCGACCATCGCCATAGGATGACAATCTAGGCAAGCCTCTTACGAGTCTTCTTTCCGCCATTGCTTTCAGCTTGTCCATCCCAACATGCCCCAGTCTTTTATGCCAGATAGCTGCACTATCACTGGCATTCATCCGATCAGCTCCAGAACTTGTTGATAACCCAACAAAGTTCTTCTCCTTCCTCCCTACATGAGCTACGTTCGCCGAGAGCAAGACAACCTTGCACTCCTTCCGAAGATGACCATGCTGCTTTCATTTATAGCGCCGTGGTCCTTCCTTCCTCTTCCTATCACGCCTAGGAGAAACACTCCTTTCTTCCTGATACGAAGTAGAGGGACCATCGTCAACAGCAACCTTCACCTCCTTCCTGAACAACCCATCAAGGGAAGTCCAAACCTCCGTAGCTGACCGACATCCACTGATGTGGTCCAAGAGCTCCGATGAGATCACCTGCTTGAGAATAGACTACGCTTTCGCATTTGCCTCCTTCTAAGCTCTCATCGCCTCAACATTGCCAGCAGTATCCTCTTGTCTTCCTGCTCCGCATACAACCTCCCAAAGGTCCTCGCCAAGAAGAAAGCTCTTCATACAGGACTTCCACCATTCACAGTTCGTCTCTGTAAGAAGATCAATTCCAAGACAACTTGCATCCTCCACTGCCATGGTTTTACCACTGGTTTCCTCTACAGAAGAGCAACTACTTCCATTGAGCACTGCTTGACCACTCCAACAACCTCCCTCTGATACTATGTTAAAATTCAACAAACCGCAGACGCCCCCTTGGATACCCTGTTGAACACTCAACAAACCGGAGGAGGATACGCCCACTTATAATGTTGAAAGTTTTCCCGGATCGTGGAGTTAGCAGGGGTTATCTCAATAACGCAGTAACAACTAGCAACACATGCAACACATGCTTCTTTATTGATCAAGAGCAAACTTCTTTACAAGGCAAGACATACAGGGCGAGACATGCTTCACCAAAAACCAACACCGGGAGAGCAGAGACAGTTACAAAGATAAGAACAAAAAACAAGCCGCGCGGACTAAATCAACAAGCCGTCGACCTACTGCTGTGGAGCCCCGCTCAGTCCGCCAGGTCGCCAGACCGCAACCCAAGCCGCGCGGACTCACCCCTTATTCCAATGCTTAGCTCTTTACCGCCGATCTGCAGGCCGCCTGACCGCGAGGTCGCCTAGCCGCCAGACCGCACAAGCTGCGTCACCGAATGGAACAGTCCGCCTGAAGCAGGCAACTTCCTGAACCCCGAACCAAGTTGCCAAAGAGGAGACCGCCTGATCGCTATCCGCGACCTGCTATTTACCGCCTGTTGCTTAACCGCAGAGTCCGCACTGTCCCTGACCGCAATCAGAGCCAAGTCCTGGCTTTCCAGCGCTATCCGCAGAACTTCGGTTCAGGTTCCGTTACTCCTGATGTGACATGGGTCCTATTAATAGGCACGATGATGAGTATGGTCACCGCCCTAGCCGATAGGATCACCGCCACATCCCGCAGCAAGAACTAGTGTGTCCGCCAGCCCGCGGACACACATTCCAGTTCGCCGCTCCTGTGCAGATAGCCAGTCTGCCCCAGCTTCTCCAAGGCCAGACTCCAATATCCAGCCCGCCTTACCGCCAGAGGCCAAGCCAGGACCACCACAGCCGGACTCCACAACAGCCGTGTCCGCCAATCTGCGGACAAGGCATCAGCCCGCAAACCCCGAGCCCGCAGCCTCGCCTTCAAGGCACCTGCCGGACTCAGCGGACACCCGACTACTGTCCGCAACTCCTGAGTCCATTGCCTCTATCTCCAAGGCACCTCCGGACTCAGCGGACACGCCGATCCAGTCTGCTTACACAGCAAACACCAATCCGCAATCCTGAGCTCATAACCTCATCACAAGGCTAAACCGAACTCAGCGGACTCCAGCTTCAGTCTGCACGCTCTTGCACAGGCAATCCTCCAGTCTGCATACCCCCAATCTAGCAATCAAGGCATCAACACTTCTACTAGGCTTGGCGGACTGAGAAAGCAGCCCGCGCTCCACTGCGCGATCTCCCCGGACTGAGCCATCCTGGACTTTATTCAGATCACACCAAGTCCAGTCCACTGGCCACATGGGCCAGTCCGCACTTACTGGCGGACACTGGATCTAGCCCGCCATACCGGGCGACCTCCAGTTTCTGTCCACGCTGACCGGTGATCTCCGCGGCTTCTACTTGCCGCTCCACTGGAGCAAGACCAAGGCAACTGCCAAACCGGTCTGCCGAGCTCCAGTTCATCAGTCCGCTTCAAGCCGGACTCCGCGGATAGGATTTCTATCTGCCTGGTTACTTCCTGGGAGTCAACCGCCTGCTGAGCATACACTGGCCTGTCAGACCGCTGATGCTGTCCGCGTAGTCCGCGCGAACAGACCGCCCAGGCCGCCACAGAGCAAACCGCATGCAACATCCCTGCCGACCTTGCAGTCCGCCAACCCTGTCCGCGTAGTCCACGCGGATAGGTTTCCCAAGCCTTCCATTCACCCACTTTCACTTCACAGAATTCAACAAAGGTAGTCCTCTAACAAGGTTGTCCTTGGATAGCATAGCAATGGTTCTAAGGTTTATATGCCCTAGTCTCTTATGCCATAATTCATTAGGTCTACAAATAGAGTTGAACAAGCATATATCTAACTTAGTTGAAAGAAAATCTACAAGATAAATGTTACCTTTCCTTTTACCTGTCAACATAGTTGTGTTGTCCTCTGATTTGATTTTGCATGAGGATTTGTTGAAAGTCACTTGATAGCCTTCATCACACAGTTGACTGATACTGATTAAGTTGTGCTTCAGTCCTTCCACATAGGCTACTTTCTTAAAAGTGACTGTGTCAATCTGGACTTCACCATATCCTTTTGTTAGTCCAAAGTTTTAATCACCAAATATTACTTTGGGTCCAAGCTTGGATTTGAAGGATGTAAAATTATCCTTGTTTCCTGTCATGTACTTTGAGCACCCACTATCCAGATACCATTGCTGGTTTGATGTTGGATAGGTCTTCTCCTGCACATAAACCAATTTATTTGTTTTTGACCCAGTTTACCTTGGTCCTAGGTTGATAACCTTTAAATTCTGAAATAAAAGACATCTCTGGTTGACTTTTACAGCCTTCAGGATGATATCTCCTAGGAGGTATTATTAATTCAGTATAAGGGTTAAACCTCTGAGATGTAGGACCTATAGGATTGAAGTTTGAATTACCTTTGAAGGATTTTTCAAAACTCTGAGCTCTGTTCGACGATCTCTGAGCTGAGTTCGACGATCTTGGGTCAGATCCTCGAGCTCCATTCGAAGATCGACTATGCCAGAGTTTAGGGTTCATAAATCGTCGACCTGATTTCGACAATTCAGCCTGAGATCGTTGAGCTCCATTCGGCGATCGTCGAGCTCCGTTCGACATTTCATGTTAAACTTTTGTTTTCTTAACTAAATCAGAATTCTTCCTAGCCACCTCTGCAACTCCCTTACCTTTATCAGAGATAAATTTGATTGGGGTTGTTAATACTATGGGTTGGCTAGATGAGGCACCCAAGCCCAGTGTACTATTGAATCTTGAGTTCACTGTGCTTGTGATATCCATTAGTTTGATACTTCTCCCATTAAGGGATTCTTCAAACTTTTTGGCCTCTGATAGCTCACTTTTCAGTGAAGCTATCTGCTCCCTATAGCATTCCAAATCCTCAGAGAGTTTGAGGTTTTCTGATTTTAAAGTGCTGTGTTCAGATAGCTGATTTCTGAGAGAAATGATTTCCTTCTCAGATTTTAATAAATCTAAACATAGTGCTTTAAACTCACACTTGAAGTCCTCAGAATTAAAATCAAAAGAATTTATTACCTGGTCCTCTTCAGATTGAGTCTCTGATTCTGACTCTGACTCTTCTGCATCAGAATTTTATTGTGAGGCATTGATAGCCATCATGCAGAATTCTTTTTCATCAGCATCATCTTCATCATCACTAGAGCTGGATGAAGCTTCAAGTTCTTCTTCTATCTCACTCCAAGTTTCAGCAACAAACCCCTTCCTTGTATTTTTGTTCTTGCTGGAGGAGGGTTTGTCATTGCTATTTTTCTTGAAGTCCTTTTCTTTTCTCCTTTCTTTCCTGTCCTTCTTGTCCTTGTTTTTATTTTCTGGACAGTCAGGCACAATGTGGCCTGGTTTCCTGCATCCAAAACAAATAATCTCTTTGTTATTTGATTTGTCATACCTGGCTTGTCATGCCCTCTGTATGATCTTTTCCTGAAATCCTTCCTGGCCATTTTATAAAACCTTCTGGCCAGTAAGCTTAGCAGCTCTTCATTGCCTGTGACCTTGTCTTCAGGCTGATCTTCAATAGCTTTGAATGCTATTGATTTCTCTTTTCTGACTGCTGGTGAAGCAGCCTTCTGCTCTTCTTCTCTATTCTTGATGAGCAGCTCATAAGACTTGAGCTTTCCCAAGAGAGCTTCAGTTGTGATCTCATTTAGGCTTCTGACATCCTTGATTGGCCAGATCCTTGAGTCCCAAGTGCTTGGGAAGCACATTAGGATTTTATCATTGAGCTCAGTTAATGAGATCTCTTTGTCCAATGTTTTCAGCTCGTTGACTATGAGACTGAGTCTATTATACATATCTGCTACTGACTCAGCTTCTCCTTTCTTGAAGTTCTCATATTGGGTTATGAGATGAGATCTTCTATCTTTTCTCTCATCAGTAGATCCTGAGACTATCTCAGATAACTTGTCCCAGATGTCCTTTACTGAGTTGCATTCAGCTACTTTTTGAAATATATCATCAGACATGGTTTATGCCAAACTGTTCATTGCTTTGGCATCTGCAACTTTCCATTTTTTTATTTCTGCATCTGTTCCTGAAGGAGGTGGAACAACACTTGTACTTGTATTTGCTGGTGGTCTTGGACAAACTGTCAAAACAGAATTAAAAATATCTTCATCAATAGAATTCATGTACAATCTTATCCTTGCCTTCCAAAGTGCAAACTTAGATAGATTGCACACTGGAGGTCTGGTGCTAGCATAATCTTTGCTCTGTAACATGGTTTTATATAAGGATAAATATAATACGAATAATAAAAATAAAAACCCTCTATAAAAGATTGATCTTATCAGAGATCTTTTTGTTCAGGTGTTAGCCTGAGGAACAACTAATCTGATGAGGAATTAGTTGAATAACAACCAACCTCTAGGGTCCGGTATTTTAACCAACCTGGCTCTGATACCAATTGAAAGTGGAGGATAAGATCTATCTTAACTCTAGAGGGGGGGAGTGAATAGAGTATATTAAAATAATTTTCAAGACAAAAATTATTTGCAGTGGAAGACTTAATTTAAATAATATGTGTATAGTGCTGCAGAAAATAAAAATATGAAAGCAAGAAATAAAACAACACAGCACACAGCAAAACATAAAGAAGCAACCAGAGGACTCAAGGAGCTATAGTGGTTCCCCAAATAATCTGGGACATCCACTCTTCTACCACCCTAGGTAGGAATCCACTGTAGGATGAGTTGATCAGGTGTCCTGGGCACCACTGAGCTTTTGATAAGATGCTCAAAAACCAAACTAGATTTTTTGATCAGGTGTCTTGCCACCACTGAGTTTTGACAAGGTCTCAGAAACCAACACAAACTTTTGAAGGGAGTTTGATAAACATTTTACAGCAGAGAGAGAGAGAGAGAGGTGAGATGATCTTCTCTGTTAACAATCAGAGAGAAGATAGTGGATGTTGTCAAAGCTCCCCTTGAGATATTGAGTTATTCAGGAAGTGAAGCTTTGCAATAGGGTGATAGACCTTCAGAAGATTAGATCTCCAGCAAAAGATGATTCCAGCAGCAGCTGAAATGTGTGGTGTCTGGAGTCTTGAATGATAAGGCCTTTGAACACTAGAATCAAAAGGGATCTAGAAATTTCAGTATATTGATCTCCTTCAGTGATGTGTGTTCCTGTAAGAATTCTATGACTGTGAATATCTGCAACTTTTTCTCTCCTTCTTGTTGTTGTTATTATTAACCAGCAGAATGAATAATCTTTTATTCCTTAGATCTGAATAGAATAATTCTCTGTCCAAGATAGCTGTTAGCCTGACATAAATGACTTCCTTAAATGCATTTTGTCTTCTGGAGGAAAGTCCAATAAAACATTCCTTTAAAATCTCCTTGAAACTTGCTCCAGATTAATTGAAACGGCTACAAGATTCTTGAAATAAATGATGGGAATAAATAGAAGGGAATACCAAAACTGACTGAATTTGAATCTTGAAAAACGTCGATCTCTCCAGAAAAACGTCGACCTGAGCTCAACTATCGTTGAACTGAGCTCAGCGACTGGACTTAGACTGAAGCAGAAATCGTCGATCTGAGCTCAACTATCGTCGAACTGAGCTCAGAGATAGGGAAACAAACTAGAGACAGGAACGTCGATCTGAGCTCGAAGATCGCCGAATGGAGTTCGATGACTCGTTGAAGTGAGCTCAGAGATCGTCGAATGGAGTTCGACGATTCGTCGACCTGAGCTCAATGAAATGACTTAGTCTCCTGAACTGAAAATATCTGGTCTTGAGGGTCTTGAGGGCAGCTTTCAAACATAAATACTAACCCTTAGACTCAATCTAATTGACCTTTAGATCTATACAAGGAGGTCAAACAAATTTCCTAAAGGACATAGTGATCCTTGCCCAAATCAGTAATAGGGTGTTCCAACAGGATACAAAGAAGAAGAAGCAAGTATCAAAGAAAAGAAAAGCTCATCCTCCTTCTCCTAAGCCTAACCCAAATAATGACACTCCCTATTACATTCTTCAAAAGATAACACCATATAAAGGGATGCCAGCATGGATGTGTCTATCTAAGAATCAGCAGAAGGAAAGGAAGAAGAGTAGAAGGTACTCTCCTCCACCAGTTCAAAGGTATAGAGAAGATCCACCACCTCCTCCTCATGCAGCTGGTGCTCCTGGTTCAAGCTCTCAAAGATCCGCCCTTATTCAAACATATCAAATACATCAAGGGAGATCTTATCATGAAAGCAGCCAACACAGGAAACACTCTTCAGGAAAACAACATCAACAACAACAACAACATCAGCAACAACAACAACATCAACAACAGCCACAACATCAGCAACAACAACATCAACAACAACAACATAAACAAGCTGAAAGTATTAAAAGACCACCCTCTCTTCCTGTTCCTTATGAAGATCCAGAAACAGCCAACACAGCTAAAATGGCCAGGTTCCAGGAACTAGTAGGCCTTTCTATGATCAACAAGGCAAAGGCTGAAGGGAAGGATATTTCTGAATACACTATAATGTCCAAATATAGGAGAGAAGAACTAAAAAGGTTTGAAAAGCCTAACAAAATTTTTAATGTTGATGATTATATGAAATTACATCCTGAAGCAGTGGTCCCTAGAGCTATGTCTCTGAAGATTATAGGGGCTGCTGACATGACAATGACTAGGGAACAAGCTTCAAATCCAAACAAGGAAATAATCTTTACCAAGCCAGGAGACAAGGGCAAGGACGTAAAACATCAGGAGAAGAAGCAGAAGAAATGAAAGTTGAACTATTTTATTCCTATTTTTCTCTCTCAAAAACTATTTCATATTGTCTGAACAATGCTCTTATGTAAATATATCTGCTGCATGTGTTAATTATCTCTGCCAGATATATGTTTTTCCTGCTTTGTTTACTTTATGTTTTTTATTTTGAGTCTATTAGTGACCTCACCCAAATAAGGAGAGATTGTTGGATCCCTACTTTGATTTGGGATAGGTTCACTAACTTAGGATGATGTGACCCAACATGTATAACCACGGTCAAAGTTGTGTCCTAGAGTCTAGGCCAAGTCCTCAGTTACAACATCACATGGACAAGCCATCATCAGACTGCGAGAGACTTAAGACTTAGAGTTTTTCCAGAGAGTCAGAGATTTCTCAAGAGACAAAGTAAAATGAGTTCGACGACGATAGTCGTTCTCAGCTCGACGATCTTAGAAAAGTATTCTATGAGCTGAGCTCGACGAACTTCAGTCACAGATCAACGATCCTTGGACTCCACCTTCAGAATTATAAGTCCAGACTGTTCTCTAGACTCAGGTCGACGAACCTAGTTCTCAGGTCGACGAACTTCATTCTTTGCTCGAGGATTTCTGGACTTCCACTTCAACCATATTGCCAGAGGTTTATCAATTTTTCTCTAAGTCCAGAATCATTTTCAGCTCGACGAATTCAAGGTTCTCCAGACTTAGTTCGACGAATTCAAGGTTATCTAGATTTAGTTCGACGAATTCAAGGTTCTCCAAACTTAGCTCGACGAACTTAGTTCTCTAGTCGACGATTTCTGGATTCTCTACTTCACCTTCCTAATTCTAGAAGTTATCCATTTTTCTAATTCCAGAATCTTCTCCAGTCAACGAATCGGATTCTCAGCTCGACGAACTAAAAATACAGAAATGCAAAGCTTCCAGAGACAGCAAGTCATGTTTCCAGTTCGACGATTCTACAACTCAGCTCGACGAACAGAAGTCATCAGGTCGACGAACTACAGACTCAGCTCGACGAATTCTGCTATCTGTTCTATGATTCCAGACTTAGTTATTTCCGGCCTTCTGTCCCCACTCTAATGCAATAATTCCTGAGTAATTAATGCTCTAACATTCTCTGATTATAACAGTTAGAAGGAGCATTAATTATGGTCTTCTGCAGGATTATTTCTTGCCATTTTTCCACGGGGCAGTTGGGGAAATAAATCAATGCCGATTATTCTCAAGGCTGTCAGCATTAATTGCAGATGAATTCAAATTTTTGAAATATAGAGAAAAAGAGATTAACAGATACACACAGAGACAGACAAATAGATACAATCAAGCATCATTAAGAAAGTCTTACACAGAGCACAGCTTACTGAGTAACATACAGAGATTACAGAGAAAAACATTCAGTCTTGAACAATCTGCTCTGTCAACAAGAAGCATTCTCTAATACACAGAAGCTCTTGACCAGAAGCTCATCAGCACCTGAAGAAGAACAACAACAATACCTATATCAAGAGTCTTCTTTTTTCAAGTACTCTAGGACACTTCAAAAGGACAACATCATTCTCATTTGTCAAAGAAGTTCTTGAAGATTATTGCTGGTCAAGAATTTAGTTTGAAGACCTATCACACTGAAGCTTAGCTCCTGTTCTTCCCTGATTCATTCTACATCTTAGGGGGAGCCATAAGCTATAATCAAATCCACAAGTCTTCTCAGTTGTATATTGAGAAAGAGAAGACAATATCATCTCTCACCCCCACTGTATAAAGGGTTGTCATCTCCCTTCAAAAGTGATTCCTTGGTTGCAAGTCTCCTGATCAAAAGACTTGGGTTGGTTTTTGAGCACCTGATCAAAAGCTCATTGGTGTCAGGCACATGATCAAAAATCTGAGTGGATTCGTACCAAGGGTGGTAGAAGAGTGGATGTACCCAGGTTGGGGAACCACTATAAAATTCTTATGTCGTCTAGTTGCCTCTTTTTCTTGTGTTCTTGATGTACTTGTGCTTTAGGTTTATTGTGTGCTAGCCATATTTATTTCTGCACTTTTAATTTACATCAAAAGCTGTAATAGCAGTTAAGAATTTTTTAAGTATACTCTATTCACCCCCCCCCCCCCCCCTCTAGAGTATTTCTGATCTAACTCTCACTTTCACAGTTCCATCTCCATTCTCAGGAGGTTTAGTTTAGTTCCATCTTCATTCTCAAGAGGCTTAGTTCAGTTCCATCTATGTTCTAAGAAGGTTTAGTTTGGGTTTCACCCATTATTCAGGTCTGATAATAGTTCTATTTCATCCTTTATTGTTGTGGCTTAATCAATCTGGAAGGATTTAAGGGTTACACCATTGTTATTCATCGAGCATGATCGCTCGTATTTTCATTTTTTTAAACTTGCACAAGTTACTTGGAGAGCATTATAATGGATAAATACGAGGCACTCGGTGGATCCAGGAAACCCTCGGAATATTTAGAGCTTGGGCATTTTCCTCGGATGCTCTTGTACGTAAAATAATTTGAACCTATTAACAAAACCCAAAAGGATGGTCGCTTGCTCAAAATTTTGTTTCGAGAAAATCAGATGCATTAATTTTTGAGCGCGATACTACGCTCCATTAAATTAAAAAAACTTTAGTTTTTATCTCAAGGTTCCCAAATTTTGTTACAACGCCTAGGGAGGCCTAACATGAGCTCACAAGTTTTCTCAAAATTTTTTGATAAATTTTGGTCCTCTAATTTGGCCAATTTAAAATCATTTGGGTTTTAAAAAATAACAAATTAACTACAACAATTCTCAATTTTTTTGTGGAGAAGTCCCTTATTGATGGTATAAATTTTACGGTTCAACACTGTTTCCTTCAGAGCATATATTTTTTAATAGGAAATGTCCAAGGTTCAGCATAATATTGGTCTACATATAGCAGATTAGGCTTGATCCTCTCGCTAGGATTGCGCCAGATCGAGGAAATGGCCAGCGCTATCCCACAATGAATCAGCCACAGATCCGTTGTTCAGGGCACAAAAGATGAGGCGGGAGAGGGGGGATTGGGAAAATCACGGCCATTCATCTCATTCTCGTGAGATTAATGGAGGTGATCTTTCCCCATCGAAAAAGGAGGCGCTGGTCCTCTGCCACCGCCATCCAGCCATTATCGGGCGCCGGTGCTACCCCCGATCGACTCGTCGGGGACCGGCGAGCCTCTGGACATGGTTCTGGCAGCCGACCACCGTCGGAATTTGAGAATCGAGAACATGTGGCAGTGGCTCTGCTCCCTGCGCCGTCGCGCCAACCTACCTCTCTGGTGGCTTCACTATCCACAAAACCACAGTCGGCTGGAGTGCTGGGGCAGTGCTCCTCCCCGATAGTGGCCCAGCGACCAGCTGCCGCCTGCCACTGCCGAAGAAAAAACAGAGCAAATCTCTATTTCTCGGGTACTGCCAGAGCGAAAGTTTTCGGCGGTACCTCGGCCTTCCACCACCGGTATAGTCATCCCCGGTGGTTTATCCCTTCCCCTGTGCTACCACCTGTGCTGGGAGAGGCATACCTCCTACGTCCACCACCCGACCTAGTGCTTGGCTTGGGTGGTGTCAGCGACGCTCCGGCCACCGGGAGGGCCATTTAGGACTGCAAGCTGGGTTTATGTTGAGGGAATGCTGGTTGAATTGAGGATTTATGCAAGGCATATCCTCGGGATCCCAGGTAAATATATCCTTGTTCTTGTAGAGTTAAGATGTCAATTCCTCCTTTTCTTGCTGCGATAGGAGGGAGCCAAGCATGACAGTGCGAGCAGGAGCAGTTGGTGACATGGGGACTTCGACCAATCCTTCAATAGGCATTCCACACAGCAGGATCGCCTCGTCACTTAGGTCGAAGTCATCGATATTTAGAGTCGTAGCTTTGGCGGGCCATGCATGCTTCTTGTAACACGTCATAGCAGCCTCTTGATTCCAACGCATGACTCTGATCCCTCTTGAAGTCAGAAACATCATCGTGAGATGGGGAATCGAGGGGATGGATTTGAAAATGGACTGGACAGGTCTTCCGAAGACAGAATTATAAGATGAGTTTGAATCCACCACAACAAACTGGACTTCATGCGTGGCCTGCCTTGGGAACTCTCCCATAGTAACCAGAAGGGTAATCATTCCCAACACCTAGAATGGGTGGTTGTCGAATTCGTACACTGGTCCCGCAACTGATGTCAAATGTTGTTTGGAAAGCTTCATGTTCTGAAGGGCGGAGGAGAACAGCATGCCAACTGAGCTTCTGTTGTCGACGAGGATTCCCTTGACATTATAGTAGAGATCCCCGATCCCTGCGCTGATTACATGAGGGTCTTGGTGAGGTGTTTGGAGCCCCTTGAGGTCTTGATCTCCGAAAGTTATGGTGGTGTCTTTCCTACACATCTTATCTTTATGAATGCCCCCCTGCGTGCATACCGAGAGTATCTGTGCAGAAAGAACGGGTGATCCGGCAATTTTCTCGATGTTTCCAACCATCTGCCTACCACCGGCTCCTCCTTGCGGGACATTTTTCTGATGTCTGGGCGACCTAGGTGGTTCCTGCTGGTCTTATAGGAGTCCCTGTAAAAACCTTCCAAGTAGCCCTAGGTGAACAAGGCGCTCAATTTCGTCCTTCAAACAGGCACAGTCTTCAGTAGTGTGCCATGTAATTCGATGAAACTCACAGTATTTGTACTGGTTGTTCATAGTGTTATGAGTCGGGTGCTTAGGCCGATGTTGGGCCGGCTCATTCTATATTGCTTAGAGTACGTTGGTGCGTGTGTTGTTGCGGGGAGTATAATCCTGGGGCGGCTGATCTCTCTTACGGTTATGTCGGCGTTGCCCGTCCCGACGTTCTTCTCAGAATCTTCCTTCTTGGTGTTGAGGGGCCGACTCCTTCTCCCCCTTGAGCTTTTTGTTCCTGTCGAACTGTTGATGATGAGCTTCAATAGCCTCGCCGACTGCGAGCTGCGCCTCTATGCAGCGTACGAGGTCGGGGTTGCTAGGGACGGTTTTCCTCATTAATGCTGAGTAGAAGCCGCTAGGATGGAGACCCCCAAGGAACACTCCTCGTAACAGTTATGGGTCGACACCAGGGATTTGGTGACCTTATGTAGAGAACCTACGGAAGAAGACCTTCAAACACTCTCCTTCATTCCGGCGGATACCTGATAAGTGGGAAGGGTGGCGGACAATCCTCCTATTTGTAATAAACTGATGCGCGAACTATCTCGTTAGCTCAATGAAGTTTGGAATGGTGCCCATCCTCAAGGAGTGAAACCATGTTTGACCCTTCCCCTTGAGAGTGGTTGGAAACACTTGGCAGAGTAATTGATCATGTGTGTTGTAGATCCTCATGATGGTAATAAAGTGGTTGACATGTTCCAACGGATCTTCTATTCCGTCGAACGTCTCGATATTTGGCAGCTTGAAACCATGAGGAATTGTATGAGCCAGGAAGTGGTTGACATGTTCCAATGGATCCCATGTGAGTTCCGACACTCCAGCGCTCAAGCACACTAGCCTTGGCAGAGTGGTCGGCGAGTATTAATATCCCGTTGCCCGCTTGTTGGTATTCTTCTACAATCGCCTCACAAATTTCTTCCCACAGATGGCGCCAAACTGTTGCGGACTAACTCGGCGTCCCAGTCAGACCGGAATAAACTGGACCTCCTTAGCTCTCGGGATGGTCGAGCGCGCACAAAGTTAATTTAAAGAGAGAGTTGACACATGATGTTTTAACGTGGAAAAACCCCTTAACTGTTTAAAAAAATCACGTGACTGGATCTGTGCGGGTCAATGTCCACTATCAGGTTATGGTTACAATATGTTCAGAGAATGGATGGTGATAGGCCCATCCTCGTTAGAACTTGGGGGTGAGAGAATTTCTGACTCACAACGGGAAACAGGCTGCACTGAGGGAGTGCTAGATGCTAACTTAGTGGCAGGTGTGCTTGAGCGCTGGAGGTGGTCATCTTCTCTTCTCTTCTCTGCGCACATGTGGACTTGGCCGTTCCTCTGGCTCGTTGCCGTATTGAAGATGACCCAAGGGAGGAGTTCTCCAGAGCTATGGCCTGAGGAAGAAGAAGACTCCAGAGTGAAAAGTTGAGAAATGAGGAGGCCTTGTGCTCCTTTTATAGCCTCCAGGAGGTGGTTGCAGTGGACCCCCCACTAACTTGGTGGTTTAGTGGGTGGTTACCTATGGATCGGATGATGACATATGCTCTGTAGTGATCGGATGGTGGACAACCTGCAAGTGGTGGCGGCGGTTGGCAGCTAGAGCTGGCCGGTGGCGGCGGTCGGCTGCGGGTTGCAGCAATGGTAGGAGGCCACGACAACGGTGGCTGGCGGCGGGCGGTGGTGCCGGTAGGCGGCGGAGGTCGGTGGTGGGCGGCGGCGGTAGTAGTTGTTGAATGGGAGGTCCCCATGATTTCTCCTATTGTGGTGGAGATCATGGGGAGTGGTTTGACTGTTCAAACCCATGATCTCCACAATAGGAGAAATAATGGAGGAAGTGATTAAATGCACACCCAAGCCTTTAAATGGAGTCTTATCCCCTTCAGAATTTATGATTTTGTAAAGATTTGTAGATGAGTCAAATAAAACATACATAAAAGAGAGATTAGAGTAATGATCTGACAACCCAAGAGGCTCCTCCTATAAAATAGGTGGAAACCTTAGACACCCAGATTTGTTTAACAATACTTCGGCCTTTATTTTTGCATGAATCAATGGTGTGTCCAAATATATGACATTTGGCACACACTATAAATGGGGTTGAGAACCTTTTCTTAGTTCTATGTGAAATCTTGCCGGAGTTGAGGTAATAGGAGAAAATTAAATATTTTTTATTATTAATTAGGTGTTTACTAGAGTTATTGTTATCGCTGATGATAGAAGATATCATCGGGTGATATTTTCAAGAAACATAACCAAGCCCTAATTTCACACTTCCATAGCATTGGTTGTCCAAAATAACGTCAAGGGATTTTTGGCCAATTCTAAAATTTTAAATTGCCATGTTTAAATCGTGTATTTGAACTTTTAAGGCAGTGTTTTCTATTACAAGCATAACACACCAATTCAGAAATGTTTTGTTTCCTATTTCTATTTGAGAAAGATGACTTAAGAGTTCTTACTAAGTCCCAATTCTCTTTAGTAAGAGATTCGATAGTTAAATGAGACTTAGCAAGAGCTTCTTCCAAGTCTTTCATCTTTGCCAAGTAGTGATTGTACTCTTGGCAAGTCATCTTCTCTTTCCCTAATTACTTAACAACATTAGTTAATTTATTTTTTTCTTTTAATATAGTTTATTTTCAGATTTTAGAAGATCAATATCTTTTAATCTTTTATCAACAAATATGTAAGTTTTCAAGAATTCAGTATATAAATCATCACAAGAGGGAGGAGGTACCTCAATGTCAATTTAGACACTTCATTCATCATCGGATGGTGCTTTTCACTTTCAAATCAAACACATGTTCATCTCTTCTTCATTACCTGAGGTTGATTTGCTGGATTCCTCAGAGGCAGAGTCATCTTAAGTATCCGGTTTAAGCACATTTCTTCTCTTTTCTCTTGTGCCACATTTTTTTTCTTTTTTCAGAAATTTTGGGCACTTACTCAAGATGTGTCTGACCTTTTTGTAATGATAACACTCCGGTGGTGGACGCATGCCCTTCATCATTGTCATCGCTACCTTTTTCATTTCCTTTTCTCAAAGACGACTCCTTGTTGAAAAATTTCCAAAAAGTGTTTTCTTTTCAGATTCTTCCTGAATCTTTTGAATTTCTTCACGAACAAACTCTCTTCATCTTCTTCATTCTCGTCATCAGTATTGTCGCAGTCATCCTTCTTTGATTTCAATACCAAGGCCTTTCTCTTTGGTTCCACATTATTCTCTTCCTGTTGAATTTTCAGCTTAACCTCATAGGTTTTGAGATTCCCAATAAGACTCTCGATTTGGAGCTTCTTTAAATCATGCAACTTCGAGATGGTCGTTACCTTAGGATTGGACTTAGGTGGGAGATATCTAAGAATCTTCCTCACCAAATCACCTTGGAGAAATACTTTCCAAGTACTTTCGAGTTGTTGACAAATTTGGTGAACCGTGTGTACATTGAATCAACAACTTCATCTACTTCCATTCAGAACTTCTCGAACTCAGACTCCAATTGAAAAAATGTTGAATCCTTTACCTATAATGTACCTTCATGAGCAATTTCTAGTAAATTCCAAATATCATGAGCAGTCTCACAAACACAAGTCATATTGAATTAAATTCTTTCTAATGCAAAAAATAATGCATTCATAGCTTTAGCATTGTGAATTTTAATTTATTAATAACAACCCACTTATTCTTAGGTTTTTGCATGGTAACATCTTCATCTATTATTATAGGAGTAGTATTGTTCAACCATATTCTATACATCTATATCTAACGCATTTAATAAACAACATATTCTAGTTTTCCAGTAGTTGTAATCAGTTCCGGTGTGTAACGGGTTCCACAACATACAACTCAAAAAGATGACCACTAGCACCCCTAACATCCAACTTGAAAGGGTTCGACCTTAATCAAACTGCAAAACATGCACCCACAACCCTCTCTCCATCCATAGGCAGGTTGTTGGAGGCCGGGGCCTCCCTTTTGATGAGGAACCTCAAGTTAAGTGGGCAGCATAAGGACTTCGCAGGTGGTCACCCATCCCAGAATTACTCCATCCCGAACGTCCTTAACTATGAAGTTCTTTTACTTCTCATCACTAATAGAGCCAAATAAATTTGTGATGAGGTGTGGAAGAACTTCATAGTTAATCATACTCGGGTGGGAGTAGTCTTGGGATGGGTGGCCTCCTGGGAAGTCTCCGTTCTATCCACTTAACTATCGAGTTTCTCTCATCGAAGGGAGGTTGTGGCCTCTAACAACCCACCCATGGATGGAGAGGGGTTGGGGTGCATGGTTTGCATGCCAGTTGTGGCTTAACTCTTGTAAGATTTGTGCTCAAAGTTTTGGTTGTCATCCTTGTGAATTATGTGTTGAGGAGGCCGCTATATGGTAAATAAGGGAGGTCTACTAATCCCTTGCCCCTCATAAAAAGCATGATTGAGATGCACCATTATTCTCGGTTATGAAACCAGTTTGGAATAACCTAGTTCTGATACCAAGTATTGGATCTTATAATGCCCTTAGGGGGTGAATACAAGGTCTTATAAATATAAGTAATACTAAGAAATTTTCTAAGAAAATTGCTGAATCAGGAAAATTTAGTTTCTGATGATATCGTCGACAATCATAGTATCACCCAACATTAGCTATAAACAAAGATAAATGTAACAAATTGATTTTTCTCAGAAATAAATAAATGAAATAAAATTTTAGAAATTCAGAAAAGTTGAAACATAATTTTATTTCTAAAATATAAGTATATAAATCTTTGATTTTAATAAAGCTTGAAATCGAGGCTTATAAGAAAAAAAATCCTTTTTGTTTTCTCACCGGTCCTTCGACCAAGTACTTGCCGGTTACAAGTCTATATATGGTACGTGGAGCTTGCCACTTTATTGAGAAAATGGTGGCTTGAAGGGAATGATTCCTGGCATGTAGTTGCAAGATATGCTCCTGGGGAATTAGAAGTCCCTAAGTCCCTCAGTAGGTCAAGCGCCTGAGCTTGGCATTCTTCTATCTGATGCATCCGTTCTTCCACTAAATATGCTAGTGTGGCGATAACTTCGTCAAGGAGCGGCGGGTTGCCGGCTAGTGAGTTAATAGGGATTTTATTTTTAGATTTCTTGTCAGTCGCTTGGTCCACGGTATGTGCACCTCTTCCTATCATTGTCGTCGGGTGAGGGTGCCTGCGCGAGGAAAGCACTGCTTCCACAAAGTTATTGCAGAGTTGGGAACACTTTCCCATAGACAGTGCCTATTGGGAAAACCCTTATGATTTAACTTAACAAATTATATTTCAAGTGATTTTACATCCTATGCTTATTACCCATGTTGTATAGAAAGGGTAATGTGGTCTTAGAAGTTCAAGGGTCTCTGTAGAGTCTTGGACATGAAATAGGTATACTGAATTCTAGAGGGAAGTCATGACAAGACAACATGTGTTAATTAGAAGTTGATGCAAGATCGACCTTATATCAATGTTACTTTGACTGGAAGTCAGAGCAACATAATAAGATCAATCGACGCTTCTTCAAGGTGCTTGTTGATGTATACTTCAACATGTTATCGACGTAACACTGACTATAATGTTAGGTTGATAGATATTCAATATGAAGCCAGATTTCGATGCAACTACAACATGATGTCGACATTGTGTTGAATAGAATTTGAAACAGAAGTATCTAAGAATCAATTCAGGCTTATTCAAGAAAGATCTAATGTAATAAATGATTCTTGGAGATGTTGGAAGTTGATGATAATAAGGAAACTATTCTCTGTCAAAGGTGTATATATATGCATACATAGTTCGAAAGAGACATGAACAGAGGCAGAGCGATCATACACAGAAATAAAAAGTTCATTATCAAATTGAATCGACATAACTGATTTGGAAGACGATCTTCAATTTCTGATGAATATATTCTTCCAAGATTGATTCGATTTAGTTTTTGAATCAAATTAGAGAGCCTGGTCTTCTCTTTCTCTAGGGCACTCCAAAGGCTGCAACAAATTTAGTAAAATCAAAGAAGAAATCATTTTGATCAAAAGGCAGATAATCCTTGAATCTTCTCAATCAAAGATTCATCAGAGATCAAGGATGAAATTCACTAAATGCCTAATAGTCCTCAGATCTTGCTGAGAGGACTCATTAGGGAGATCAATTCTTCTTCAGTTTAATTCTCAATCTCATTCAATTTCTCTTTTATAGATTGAGAAAAGTGTTTTTAGAATCCCACTTCAAAGGATTTAGATTGTGGTTCTGAGAGTCTCCTTGCCAAAAGACTCAGATTGTATTGGTACAAGATCTCCTTATCAATAGATCTAGAGATTGATTATGAGAGTCTTCTTATCAAAAAAACTCAAGCACTGAGATAGTGAATTCCTACCATACTGGTAGAAGAGTGGAGGTACCTAGATTTTGGGAAACCACTATAATTTTGTGTCTTTTGTGATTGTTCATTTTTTGTGTTTATTCTTTTTATTGTGCTATAATTTATATTGTTGTGTTTAAAATTCTGGTCAGAAATCTATGCGTGCATGCAAATTCTCTAAAAATTATAATTAATATAAGCATAAGTTTTAATCTCTGTTCACCCCCCTCTAGAGAATACTCAGAGGATTTATTCAACTGTTCATACTTTCTATTGGTATAAGTGCTAAGTTGATCAAGAAAAGATTAACACCTTGATTATAAAGATCTGAACTGTTATAAAACTAAAGTAATATATATATAGATATATAAAAATCTAATTTCAAAATATCATTTAATACTTTCAAATTATTTGCATCCACTAGGGCTCAGTATGTAATCTTAAAAAGTTTTCACCATGCAAGATCAGAATTAAATTATACATAAATTCTATTGATGAATATATATTTGGTTCTATTTTGATATGACAACTTATCCATACAGGAAAGATGCAGATGACAACACCACCTCAGAACCTATGCCAACATCTGAATGGACAGAAGAGGATAAGAAAGTAAAGAATTGGGATGCAAAGGCCATGAACATCCTAGTCTCAATAATGCTTGATGATATAGTCAAGAAGATAACCGAATGCTAGTCAGTAAAAGAAATATGGGAATCTTTATCCAGAATTGTTGATGGAAGTTTAGAAGAGAGAAAAGATAGAAGATCTCTTCTTATATCTCAATATGAGAATTTTCAGAAGAAAGCTGAGGAATATGTGGCTGAGATGTATGACAAGTTCAGCATTATAATTAATGAACTCAAAGGGCTGAACATGGAAACCTTACTCACAGAGATCAATGATAAATTACTTAGTGCTTCTCAAGTACATGATATTCAACAATATCGGCTATTAGAGAGTTCAAATGCCACAGGGAAATTACTACTAATGTCATGTTAGATAAGATAAAGTTCTATGAACTTCTCCTGAAGAGTAGGGTTGAGTAAGAAGCAAAGGGCAATGTCACAACCCATAGAGACAAGTCCATTGCATTAAAAGCTACTGGTGGAGAACCCTCAATTTGAGAACAAGAAATGTTCAATCTCTTAGCCAAGTGATTCAGAAGTTGGATCAAGACAGGAGATTCTAGAAGGAGAGACATGAGTCTGAGTAAGCCTAGATTTGACAAAACTCCAAACAAGGAGATAATTTGTTTTGCTTGTAGAATGCCTAGATATATAACACATGATTGTCCTGAAGAACAGAATGACAGATCCAATAGAAAGGATCAGAAAAAAAAATATTTGTTTGGAAAACCCTTATGATTTACCTTAACAAATTATTTTAAGTGATTTTACATTCTATGTTAATTACCCATGATATATAGAGAGGCTATTATGGGATTATATGTCCTAGAATATCAGTAGAGTAAAGGATATGAGAAAGGCACACTAAATTTCGAAGGAAAAATCAAGAAATGCAAACATGTGTCGACTTGAAGTTGACACAACTTCGACTTAATGTTGACGTTACTTCAATTAAAGTCAGAGCAACAGAATTAAATCAACCGACATTACTTTAAGGTTTATATCAATGCATACTTCAATAACTTATCAACATAACGTCAATTATAGAGTTAAGTCGATAGTCAATCAGAATCAAGCCAGAGTTCGACGCAACTACTATATGATATTGATGTTACGTCGATTAGTGTTCTGAACGGAATTTTTCTGTTGAATAATTCTAAGTTTATTCAAGAAAGGTTTAATTTGAATAACTGTTTCTTGGAGACGTTAGAAGATTATTGTTCTCTGTCAGATGTATATATATAGACACATGATTAAGAACAAGAACAATGATTGATCAGATATAAATATCAATACACACAAAAACATATAGTGATTTGGAATTTTTTTGAATTGATAGAGAAGATTAAGAAGACCATCATTTGTACAACCCCATATTCAGTGTGTGGGGTCGGAAGGAGCAGGCCCGACCAAGTAATACGCGGTCTATGTCTCGGTCGAGTCAGAGGAGAGAGTGCCATTAAGTTTGGCCGACTCGCCCGTGAGGGGGGAAGCAGAATACGGAGATAGTGGAGCACCTGGGCTCGCACTCGCTGTTGGGTATTGTATCTACAATAACTCTGATTTGAAGAAGTGTCCCTTGAACTAAGATGAATTAATTTTGTATTTGATGTTCTTTTCTAGTTATGTGCTTGCAGGACGATATCTAAGTACAACCCAATGTCAGGTTACAGTGGGTCTTGAAACACAGGACTATACAATATAATCCTTCATTGTGTAGGCGAAGTTGTTGACTCATATGTAATCTCTCTATTGGGATGTACTTCTACTTCAAGTACATTAGAAGAATCCACGAAGATCAAGTTGCGGCTTTCAGAAGAGCAGATTTTCTCTAAGTAAAATTCGTTAAGTATAACAACGAATACTCAACGAATTCGTCGAGTATACTCATGAATACTCATTGAATTCATCGTGTATGCTTACTGGGACTCGTCGAATTCATCATATTTACTTAGATAATAATCTCTGAATTCCTGGAAATTAGTTAAGTAAAAGTCATCAAGTGTATACACGTCAAGTGTATCAACCGATACTCATCGAATATACATGTCGATACAAGATGAATTCGTCAAGTCATCTTGACTTTACTTCTCTGGATTTCTCTAAGTGATATTCGTTGAATATCACTTAAACAAGCGTTGAGTCTACTAGCTGATACTCGTTGAATTCATCAAGTATACTAGGCGATGCTCGTCGAATTCGTCGAGTATCTCTTTTGCCAAATATTGAGTTACATGATCGATCTGTCTGGAATTGCCCAAGTAAATTTCATCGAGTTTCAAAGTGGTTCGACGAGTATACCCGTATATACTCGACGATACTCGATGAATTATACTTAGGGTTATTTCTTCTATTTTCAAATTTTCGGCTCGGTTTGTCCAGATCGCCATGTACAGTAATTTTCGGATTTCTAGATAAGGAAGGTTGTTTCTAGCCGTTACAGAAGAAGGTTTCCTATATATATGTAGGGTGGATTTCAAGCAACCCTAATCGTGCATATATGCTCAAATCGAGACTTTCTAAATAGAGACCCGTCGGCTATGGTTCTCGTATTTTTGCGATTCTCTCTCGGCTGACATTAACGACACACGATCCTATCGTCTTCTACAAGTGTCAGCTAGATCTCTATTCTCAAAAGGTTGAAGATTCATTCAGATCTAGTGGATTCATTGTTCAGATCGAGCCTTCAAGATTTCATATTTTCTTTCTCCTCTAGATTTTCAAGCTTCACTTTTCGTGGAAAGGAAGACTGAAGTGTTCAGATCTGTAGAAGATTTGCTTTAATCTATTTTTGTAAATCTTTTACGATATTGTAGGAGATTTTTCCTCCGAGTTGTAAATCATTATTTTACGATCGAGTTGTAGGAGGGGTTGTTCTCCGAGTTGTAAGAGAGGTTGTTCTTCGTGTTGTAAGAGAGGTTGTTCTCCAAGTTATTGTAGAGGTTCTTCTCCGAGTTGTAGGAGCATTGTCTCCGAGTTATACGAGTTCCGGATCCGAGGTGTAAGATTTGAACAATCCGAGATAAAGGTGAAGTAGCCAAATCTATCCCTTTGTGGTAGATAGGTGAGGCGGGACAGTGGACGTACCCAATTCAGGGAACCACTATAAATCTCTGTGTTTATGCGTGTTTTTTTGTAGTAATTTTTATTCCGTAAAAAGGCGCAGAACTCAACTATTCACCCCCTCTAGGTGATTTATGTTGACACTAGATACTTTCAATTGGTATCAGAGGGGTGTTGTTCGATATAAGGCTAAAGATGCACGCGAAGCCCGACTGTGATTTATCTAGTGACACGCTCGGTTTGGATTTCACACGACGAAGGGAGGAGGCAAGTGCACATATCACAAGTAATATAGGACTATTATCTTACAAAAAAATAAATTTGTCGGATTATCTAACTAAGGAAGCTATATAAAGAGCGCAGAAAAGAGACTGAAAAGGATTGATGAAGAAATAACGCTCGATATCGAATTACGTTAGGACTAAAATAAATTTATATAACTAGAGATCTAAAATTTCAAATTAATTGAAGGCAACTAGGTTGTGGAGGTTCCAAAAGAATGAGCTCACCTATCCCTAGAGCTATCGCTCACCTGAACATTAAGAATATTTGACCGAGCTCTCGTTCGGCGAAGGATTGCTCTTAATGTCTGCATTACGCTAAGAACCTCACTATTAGGGGTGGGGGTGGTGGGGGTGGGGAACCCAATCTGGAAGAATTCCGCTCCTCTCTGGAGGGTTAGTGCGAAAACTCTTTCTACTCGAGGGTGATCAGTCCATACGCACAGCCTCTAGGCTACCTAGCGTATGGATAACGTAAATTGAGCCCACACATCGATATGTGGTTCTACGCACCCGTGGTAAACCTTAAGTTCTTAATTTAAAAGAAAAAGAAGACCTTTAATTATTTAAAATGATTTTTATGTCCCAATGCACTTCATTACTGAGGGATAAGAGTGATTAGCCACTCATCGGGATAGGGACGACTTATGAGTTTGGTGAGGCTTGAGTTCTAAACTAAGCGTTGAAGGGTTACAAAAAAAGAAGAAATAAAATAACCTAACATTAGAAAGTGAAAAGGTTACTAAAAAAGGGAACGCACGCACTCAACCAAAGACATAATAAAAAGATAAAGCTAAGTTACAAAAAAAATTACATAATTGAAATTACAAGTTCTACTCATACGAGTAGGCGGGAAATGACAAGTCCTACTCAAACGAGTAGGTGGGAAATGAAGCTGTAAATTGCAATTCCTACTCAAACGAGTAGGCGGGAAATGAAAGCAGTAAATTGCAAGTCCTACTCAAGTGAGTAGGCGGGAAATGAAAGCGATAAATTGCAAGACCTACTCAAGCGAGTAGGCGGGAAATGAAAGCGGTAAATCGCAGGTCCCTACTCAAGCGAGTAGGCAGTAAATGAAAGCAGTAACAGCTATCTCATACACACACACACACACTTTACATAAAAAGGGAAAACAATAAAAACCTAACTCATACATTCACACACAACAAAAAAGGAGAAAAATAAAGTGATCAAAAAATTAAAATGATTACATTTTGAAAGTGTTCAGTTGTCTATCTAAATCACGTAGTGGGGGGTGAATAGGTGAGTTGTGTGTCTTTTTGCAGAATAAAAAATTAGCGATCTATGCACAAAAATCTACCAAAAATTCACATACGACAAGAGATTTATAGTGGTTCCCCAACCTTGGGTACATCCACTTTCCACTCACCGATCTAGCAAAGCACTAGACTCGGCTACTCCACTATCTCGGATTGAAACCAATCCTATGCCTCAGAACAAAGTTCCTACAACTCGATCCACAACACGGTATCGACACTCGGAAGATAAAAACTTCCTACAACTTGAAGAGCAAAGCTCCTACACTCGGAGAGTAATCTCCTACAAGAATAAATTGAAAATATGAAATACAAACAATATATTTCTCAGTTCTGGAGATGTCAGCCAAGGTCTTCTTCCTTTGAACTTTGCGAATTTATCAGAAAACTTGAAGAAGATGCTCGGCTATATCTGGATCTGAAACTTCTTGACTCACAAGATCAAAGAGAAGATGAAGAAGTTGAAGAACATTCTCGATCTGTAAGTCGACTGATCTGAATCGTCTTGAACGAAAACCCTAGGCGATCTGCACGAAGATAGGCGGCGACGGCTTCTGTTTTTGGACAGAGAAAATTCCGATTCAGATTTCTTAGAATAATCTTTTCAAGCGTTTGTTAGGGTTAGTCGATTTGACAAGAGCTTATACAAGATCTCCCTAACGGTCATAATTAGCATTAATGACATCCACGTTGACCAATCACGTTAAGACATTTGAAAATCCTGTCAGTTCTGGACTTAGCGAAATTCTGGAAAAATTTACTAAATTACTCGAGTGGAAGATAAGCTACTTGAGTACAGTAATATGAGTTCTCGTGTGGACAATATCAGACAATTCGTAATGATGTTCTTCAGGAAAATAAGAACAGAATATGTAATCACTCGAGAGAAAAAGACGTACTCAAGTGCTAGAAGTATCACACGAGAGGTGGAGATGAACTACTTCGAGAGATAGAAGTGAACTACTCGAGAAAAGGACTTTGAAAAAAAATTTGGGAGATAAAATCTGGTTACTCGAGTACTGGATATAGACCACTCGAGAAGAAGATAGACTACTCGAGTACCAGAATTTCACTACTCGAGTAGGGTAGATTCTCACAAGAACTTTCCTTCTATAACTCGAGACAAAGGGCTTATCTACTCGTGTGGTTAACATGACAACTCGAGTAAAGTACTTTGAATAATTCTGAGATAGAAAATCTGTTAACTCGAGAATAAGAAGGGGTCTACTCGAGTAATGAACTTGGCCACTCGAGTGATATGTTCAGACTACTCGAGAACCATTTCCCTTACTTGAATTCAGACAGACTTACTCGAGTATTTACTAAGGGTTCAACTAGAGTACTTAAGCTTCTACTCGAATGAAATTCTTAGAATATTTTCCTTCATGAGGATTTTCCTTTCTTCAATAAAATCAGCAACACGTCTTTCTCCAATCAATCCTAGTGCTTGAAAATGAAGTCTATCCCAATAGAGAGGCTATACATGAGTCAACACCATGGATCACACAATGAGGGATTACATTGTATGGTCCTGTGTTTGGTGACCCATTGTAGACTGACATTGGTCTACACTTGGCAATTTAGTCCTGCAAACTCATAACTCAAACAATACATCCAATACAACTTCAAATTCCATCACGGCTCAATCCCGACCGCCATGTACAGTATTTCGCTATTCCTTTATTTGGTATGGATTTCTAGCCGTTGAAGAAGAAGGATTCCTATAAATACATGGGGTAATTTATTCTCTACCCTAATCATTCATTTATGCTCACATCGAAACATTCGAAGAAAGAACCCGCCGACTATCATTCACGATCTTCGCGATTCTCTCAACCGACATCAACGTGACCCATAAACGCTCCCTGGCTGACCGCTGTCTTTGACGAAGTCCAAGTGCTTACCCTTGCACTGGATAACTTCATCGTACCTGGACAACCAGTCCATGCCCAAGATAACATCGAAGTCCTCCAGGTCAATCACCTTCAGATCTGCCTTTGCTAGAAAATCCCCCAACAAAATCGGACAGTCATGGACACCCAGGTCTGAAACCACAGAGTCACCGGAGGGGAACTTAACACAAAAGGCACCACCAACACGATCTAGGCCCAAACTGAGCGGCTCCACGAAGGCTCTAGCCACAAACAAGTGGGTAGCACCGGAGTCGAAAAGAATGCGCGCCTAACAGTTCTTTACCTTAAATCGTCCTACAAATTGCACACACATCTAAGGCAACAAACGCTAAAACGAAAACTACAACCAAAAAGGAAACATGACAAAACGGCTGGGGAGGAGTCGAACCTGAGATAACCTGGGTCGAAGTCTGCGCTTCGTCTGCCGAAAGCACATTCAGCTTCCCCTTTCCTTTATCCATTTGCTGAGGCGGTGGCAAAGCCTGGAGGGGAACTGGCTGCAGAATAGGCTGGATCTGTGGGCACCTTGTCTTGAGATGACCCTTCTGCCCACACTGAAAACAGACTTTATCTTTTAACCAGCAACGGGCAACATCATGCCCCTTCCTTCCACATAAGGCACACACCAAGCCTCCTCTGGGAGCACCCTGAATCGCATGCACCTGTTCCTTCTTCTGCGCTCCCAAACTTTTGAAACACCTCTCAAAGGGGTGGCCTGGCCGGCCACAGAAGCTACAAACCACTTTGTTCTTATTTCTTGAGACAACATCAGGCTCCTGACGGCTCTTCCCTCCCCGGAGTTCCGCTTATCCTTCCTCATCTGCTGGCCTCTATTCTTGGCATTCGCAATGGCCTCGACCTTCAAGGTAGCTTCAACCACGCTGGCATAACTGACTGCTCCGTAGGCATTCGCTACCTGCTGAATGTCTCTTCTTAGTCCACCCAGAAATCGTTTAACTCAATCTGCTTCAACACTCACCAGACCAGGAGCAAACCGACTCAACTTGCTAAACTCAATCTCATACTCACTAACCGTGAGTTTCCTCTGCTTCAAATGAAGGAAGTCATTCATTAGTCGGTCCCGCTCGACTGAAGGCAGAAACTTACTTAACAGCATCACCTTAAATGACTCCCAAGTGCATCCTGCCACCAAGCTCTCTTTCTCCCTCAGCCACCAAATCTTTGCTAAGCCCTTGAGCTGGTAGGCAGCGAGCATCACTCTCTGATTGTCCGCAATCCCAGAGTAAGAGAACATCTCTTTAATGGAAATCAGCCAGTCATCCAAAATCATGAAATCTGCTTGCCCATCATAAGTAGGGGGCCTAAGCCGCTAAAACTGAGATATGAATGCCATCTCCGGGGGCACCACAACCGAAGGCACGGGAGGAGCAGGAGGGGTAGGAACATCTACCCCCTCAGCGGGGTCCTGAACTCTCGGAGTCTGTCCCGCCACCACTGCTACAAGAGACTGAATCTGAGCCTGCATATCCACTACCTGTCTCGATAAGGCCTCGTTACTCTGCCGCGGGCTTTCTATCAACGCCTCGCTCTGCGCTCCCGACGACTCACCCTCTGATTGGGGAGTCGATCTCGTCGCAGAACGTCTCGCCATCCTATATTTGCACAAGCTTTAGACAAAACCTAGCCTAACAGCTAGAACAAAACTACCTGGTACAGACAAACACACTTAAATATGAACTTCAACTGCTAAACTTGCTCTGGGATTTGTTTTTACCATGATGATGTTATGCTTAGGCTCTGTTTGGGAGGGCTTATTTTCACCAGTCAAGCGGTCACGACCGCATGAACCGGGGCTTAATTAAGGTCTGGTTCATGCGGTCGTGACCGCTTGACCGGTGAAAATAAGCCCCGCCAAACGGAGCCTTTATCTAAGATGGTTCACCACCATCATACTAACTAATGTGCCCAAACCATGAATGCATGTATTTGTATTCTTTTTGACTCAAAACCATGCGTGTACATATGTCATCATGAAAATCTTTAGCTTGGCACGTTGTGCTTATGAAATGTTATGCTATGCATGATGTGCTATGCATTCTAAAAAAAGGCCTTAATGCATGTCATGGGCAGCGTACATATGAAAATGTTATGCATCTCATACTACATAACATTTCCATGCAACGAAAAGAGAAAACGTGCTAGCCGCATTCATATGGTGAGGTTATGCATCCCATACTACATAACCCTCACATGTTGCCTCCTATGGTGGATCCATATACAAACACATATTATGCATCTCATACTACATAATATGCCCCGTATACTTCTTCATGCTCATGAGTGTAGTGTTCGTGCTTTAGCCAAGATATGCTGATGACATATCGGTGTGTGTATGGTATGACGCTAACTACTAATGCAAACAAGGGAAAGGTTGCCCGACCATTTGCCAAGCAACCTCCCTCTGATACCAACTGTCACAACCCACATTTTCTCGACGATTACACCGCATCAGATCAAGAGAAAATATGTGCCGTGATGCCACGTCATGCAGGGGATAACTGCACACGTTCAGGCAAAACTCCAGACCTTAGATTTTAAGAAAAATCATAGTTTAATATGAAAGAAAGCCAGTTATATTTAATGGCTGTATCCCTCGCCACAGTGGATCAGCTAGTCCACAATTAAAAGTATATTTATATGCAGCGGAAAATACTTTGGTTAAATTGAGTTGACACCCTAAATGAGCATAAGTGTCCCCGAGGGACGACTCATGGTATGCACGACTCTAAGGTTAGTATAATATATAAAAATGTAGTCTTTACGCTAAAGGAAATGTAGTGTCTTAGTTTTATAAATATGACATGCATGAGATACATATAGTAACGCTTTTAGGGTTTAAAAAAATCTAACATGCAACCTAGCATAAAACATTCCCAAAAGCAAGTAAACAACCACAAATAGGCAAAAATAGCAGTTTTAGTTCATACCCAGCATCGCAAGAAGCCACCATTGGGCGTCAACAACCTGACACGAACCCACTAGTGAGTATGCATGTCTATACAGAAAGGAAAAGAACTACCTCACGAAAATCGAGGATCAGCTATCTCAGCTACCCAAGAGGCCACAAACAAGCCCCTCCAAGAGAACTAGCCGCTTCAACTGGCTACAACCTGGACCTGAGGAATTCAAGAAAAGAACACATCAGCAAGAAAATAGTCAAAAAGGTAAATAGAGCATTAGATTTATGAGCAAATAAGAAGGGTTTACCAACCCGACAACAAAATGCTATCAGTAAAAGAAAGGACATGACAGTAAGAAAAGAGCACTGTCTAAAGAATAGCAAAGCACACCAAGTGTGAGTAATAAAAGCAACATGCCCTACAAAAGAGCCTACAACAGCAACAAGACATATACATATATGCCAAGAGAAATAGCCATAAAATAGGAAAGGAACTAACACTCCTAACTTGTGGGTTAATGGCAGGGGTTCAAAACATGGATCTGAATACATAACCAAAACCAGATCCAAAAAGGGCTAAGGGGTCAAACAGTGGCAGCTCTAGGGTCCCACACACACCAACCCAAATCGGGGCAAAAGGTGGTGGCCACAACTCTCCACATAAAACCACCCCTCCAGAGGCACCAAAACTCCACCACCTGCCACAACCCAAGAGTCGGCATGCAAAAACTTGCCGAACACCCAATACCCCCCCTAGGGAAAAGTCACACTAAAAATCCTAACGAAACACATGAACCCAAGGCAGAAACGTCGAGCCCACTCGATGCGCAGCGTTGAGTAAGCTCCACTCACTTGACGCCAAAATACTTAGCCGCAAAACGTACGCTGGATGACGGCGTTGAGTGAACTCGGCTCACTCAACGCTGTCAGTGCTTTCTACTTAGGTTAAACATAAATTTTAGTTAAAACCGCAGCCTAAACTCTCTCAACGCGTGGAAATAGAGAGTTGGAAATTTAATTCCAACTCTCCCCTCTATCCTATCTACTCGGGGCTACCGCAACTATACTTAAACTACAACTAAACGCAGCCATACCCTAACTCTAGCTACCCACTGGACACCAAACTGCGAATAAATAAAAAAAATACTAGCCAAAATTCCTAGACAACCTAAATCGAACATGGCTGAATGAAGGAAAATGTCAACCTGCTGCTCTAACTTCTAGGGAGGAAATAAAGAGAATAGAGCTATTGCACAGGAAAAGAAAACAGAGTAAGGGTTAGAAATAATTTGGCAAGGGCAAGGGAGCCACTTGCCTCTACCTCTAGGAAAACAACAGCTATCTCCAAAGCTCGGCACCGGCGGCAAGATCGGCCACCTAAAAGATCAAAACTGAAGTTTGAGGAAGAAGAAGAGAAAACTCGAAAAACCCTAGCTCTTAATAAAACCCTAGAACAAAAGATACTTGCCTAGGAAGGAAGATCTAGGCGAGAGCAAGCCAAATCTGCAGATACACGAGGAAACCGAGCTAAAATCCTTAAGAAATCACCGGCCAAAACCCAACACCACCTCCTCCCAAAACCTTCCACTGGAAGCTTCTGCAGAATCGGGAACGAAGAAATGAGGAGGAAAAACAACTCACGGCATAAAAGGAAGCACTCAGGAGAAAAAAATACGGAACACGCCCCAGACACGCCCGTGACACACCCGTGTCCGGTCCGACACGCCCGTGGCATGGGGCGTGCACTCACTCACCTACCCACTTGACGATCGTCGATCTCAGCTCGACGAAACAGGGGACACGCCCTGTTACACGCCCGTGTCACAGGCCGTGTACCAACCTAACTAGCGCTCGACAATCGTCGAGCGCAGATCACTGACCAGGAGTCATGCCCTATGACACGCCCGTGTCAGATCCGGCACGCCAGTGTCAGGGGGGCGTGAACTCAACCAAACGCTGCTCGACTATCGTCGAGCGCAGCTCGACGAATCATCGAGCATGACGAATCGTCGAGCGCAGCTCGACGAACCGAAGGGGACTCGCCCTGTGACACGTCTGTGTCACAGGCCGTGTTCATACCAAAAACACCCGTCGACCGAATTTTGTCGACCACACAACCGAGAGCTCTACCCGAGCTTGACACGCCCTGGGTCACGCCCATGACCCAGGCCGTGTCACCCAAACATACACAAAAATACAGCTGAAATCCTTTGCTAAAAAAAAGAAACAAGGCACCAGCCTAACAAGCTCGGCCACACCAGGCCATGCACAGCACAACAAACATTACAACTAACATAACAAACGTTGAAACGACGCGAAAGAAAACGATCTCGGACTTCGACCAAAACCCGCACCGTAGCCAAACACCCAAGCCACGAAAACAACAGTGAGGTCGAAAACAACATCCGACGATCTCACACTCGGGCTAACACCTCCCGAAGCCAAAACACAAGCATTCCCTAAGAGGCCCAACCGAGTCATCAAAATAGACTCCGGTTAGTTGGGGAATCTTGCTAACAGGCTACAACCAGGATACAGAAGGAACCTAAAGAGCTAAGACCACGCACTTCAACGTCGAAAGGCCGGAAATGTGTCATCGTAATGCCAATCAAAGATCAAACAAAACACCAGAAAAACCGGGGGCGTTACACGGGCATCCCTTTGGTACGAGACAATCTTCCACCGAAGGACTCGCGCCCCCAAACCACCACTAAGAGCTATGCGAGAGACCAGGTACTCGCCTTTGGGACCACCGGGCTGGGCTCATTGTTGCTAAAAACTCCTGGTCACGAACCATCCCGCGACCCTACCCCCGATCTTGCACTCACGGAGGGAGGAGTTAGGGATATCCCCATTCTAGGTTTTGATCTGATCACCTACCCGAACTCCTATCTTCCAGGTCACGGTAAGGTGCTCACCTCTCCTCTCACTCGGCCCCTTCAGGGACAGCCAAACTCTTCCCGCCATCCACACATCTAGGGGACGTCTGCCTCGCACGGTTAGTTGAAGCATTCGCCGTATTTAGAACCCCAAGTCCCTTATTTGGATTAGTTATCATCGCAGGCCATCCCGGTCAATCTAAAGCAAAAGAATCCTCCGATCCGGGACTCCACTCGCCACCTCCCTCTCCTAGCGCGTTGGAAGACTTCCTGGATGTCTCAATCGAGCCTGCCGAGATGACGAGGCGAACTGTTGGGATCCTCGAGAAGTATGGGATCGCCCTGCATGAGATTCAAGAGGAGAGTTCTACCGATGGGCAGCAGCCGCGCGCACTTGAGCAGGACTACATGCTGCTGGTGGACGAGCTGAGGCGTGGCTCGGTTAGCGGGATGACTTCCCCCGGACCACTCATGGATCAGACATATAAGAACCTGCGCTTCATACACCAGGATCTTGAACTGGTCTGCGTGTTCAAAAATCCTCATTAACCACCGGGGACGGGGGCACGAGGCTGGGGTAGATGCAAATGGCTCCCGAGCTGAGCCTACCGGCACGCGCCCATTGGACCCCTTAGCTCTCGCATCATGCGATAACTTCTCCTATAATATTTCTTTTTGTGAACTCTCGCACTACTGTGCTTAATAACTTTGACTGTTTAATATTTAAATGCTTGTTGATCTCGCATGTATACTACGTTTTAGATTCGCCTCGCCTAGTGATAGAACAAGTCGTAAGAACTGGCGAGATGGGGGTCGACGAGCTGGGCTAGGTGGGCGGCTCGACAAGAATTAATCCATTTTCATTAAATAGTACTCATTACCAATCCCCAACCCAACGCCTTTAATGCAGACATACACTCCACTTTAGGCACACTTCTTGCCACTTGCACTCGCACGAAGGCCTGCTAGAAACAGGAAAGACGTGAGCCGATGTCGACGAGAGGTCGAAGTGTGCTAATCAGTTCGCCGAGTACCCATTTTTTGATAGGAATCCCACAGAGCAGGAAAATATCGCCTTTGTGGCAGATCATGTCCCTTCAGGGTTCACTGCGCGCCACCCTAGGAGGGGCAAGACGATTAATAACTTCTTCACTGACATGATCACCTTCCACAATCTCGCATTTTGAGGTGGGACTGCGCCTTCTCCTCTGGTCGGAGGTTAGCCAGGTGTTCAAGTACTTTGGGGCTGTCCCCGCGAAGATGAACCCCAACTTGATTGACAAGCTCGTGGCTTTCGTAAGCTTCCGTCGTATGGAGCGAATTGAGTTCAATCTTGTCATTTTCCGAAATTGGTTTATCTACTGCGCCACTAATGATGGGGTCGCGTTCTTTGCCTGCTCGTAGTTTAAGGTGCGTGAGACTGGCAACAAGAACCAATACTGGTTCACCAAGTTCGTCTTCATCAAGGGAGCCTCAGCAAGATCCCCTATTCTCCCATCCAGCGGGGCGAGAAGACATACCGGCTGCCAACCTTGACGGGGGATGACTCCAAGCTCCATCAATTCTTCCTCCACAAAGCTTTTGAGGTCGCCTTCCTGCGAAGAGGCCTCGACTCGCCCTGCCAGTTCTTCCCGACGAAGGTATATTATCCCTTTTCTTTATCGTGGGATCGCAAAGAGGACTATCTTTTCTAACAAGGTTAAGTTTATTTTCTACAGGGAGTGGTTGATCCTGGAGCACCAGCCTTTTGCGGACTCGGGGCTACACCGTGACCCACTCGCGTGGGAGAGGGAGGCTGCAGCGGTTGTTAGATGGAGTAGGAATCCGCCAGACCCGTCACCCAGAAGCAGCCCTACCTCCCTAGTTCCAGCTTGACTCGCCTCCCACCGCCGCCAAAGAGATTGAAAAAGGCAGTGATCTCCAAGGGCAAGCAGATCTTGCTCGATTTCTCTGAGGAGCAAGGAGACGGTGACCTCCCTGCACCCACAGATGTCGAAGTATCTGGGGCCCGCGAGCCGGGCATGCCGAGTGACCATCAGAACTATGGTCTCGGTGGGAAGGCGAAGGACCGAATCGGCGAGCCGATGGTTCGGTGGGACGAGAAGGCCCACAAGGTGTCCATATCTTATCTCCTTCCATCCTGGTCTGAGCGCAGGCCTCCTAGCAGGCATGCCTTCGCCCTCGGCTTCAGTCACTATGGATGCGAGGATGCTAAAGCCTTCAACTATATGACCCTGCAATGACTAGCACATGACTACACGCGAGCCACAAACAAGCCATGAAGCTCACGCACATGTCCGTTCGTCGCAACTTCACCCTTAACCGCAAGTGGGCAGATGCCGAGGAAGACCGGGCCCTCACCGTGGATGAGGTGGTCGACTTGAAGAAGTGGCTGGAGATCGCTGAAACTCTCCTCGCAGAGTGTCAGTGGGGTGGTAGGTGTTAGTTAGTTTTCCCTTTTTCTTTCACTCGTATAATTCTTCCGCTTACACCTTCCACCTCACAGGATGCTAATAGTGTCGACCTCCTATGCACTCGCGCGATTGACCTCGAGGAAAGGAACTGTGCGAACAGAAAACAAGAGACCGAAAAATTGGAGCAACAAAAATTTTATTATCCAAAAAAGGTATCTATTACAAAGGTATAACCTCCCTTTTATAGAATTAAGGAGATGAGAGAGATTACAATTAATCAATGTGGGACTAAATAATTACAGGTGTAAGTAGTTTAACATAAAATAAGCCGAACAGGCCGCGCGGTTAGACAAATAGGCCAACCTCCTGGCCACCACAAGAAAGAGAGCACAAGCCGCCATAGGAGACCGCCAAACCGCCCGGTCTCCAAGCCGCCGGGGACAAACCGTTAGACCGCCTGGATAACCACAACAACAGTCCTGCCACCAAACCGCAGGGGAGATACCGACAGACCGCTCGGTCTCCAAACATCCAGAATCATACCGCCAGAACGCCCGGTCTCCATACAGCAACACTCCCCCTCAAACTGGAGCATATATGTCGATCATACACAGCTTGTCGCAAATGTGAAGAAAGGAGACGGACACCGGCTTAGTGAAAATATCTGCCAGCTCTTTATTGGAGGTGATGAATGGAGTACAAATTTGTTTCTTCAAAATCTCTTCCCGAATAAAGTGGCAGTCGACTTCAATGAGCTTTGTTCTCTCACGAAAGACTAGATTTTTGGAGATGTATATAGCTGCCTTGTTGTCACAAAACATAGGTAGAGGATGATTGTAGACCTCTCCTAAGTCAATCATGAGAGCCCATAACCACTTCAATTCATATGTGCTCGATGCCATACTTCGATATTCTGCTTCGGTGCTGGACCTGGAGATGACAGACTGTTTCTTGCTCTTACAGCTCACAAGATTTCCTCCCACAAAGGTCCAAAAGCCCGACGTTGACTTACGGTCTCCATTATCATTAGCATAGATTTAATCTGAGTATGCTTCAATCTTCAAATGACCATTCTTCTGAAAGAGTAGTCCTTTCCCAGGCGCTGATTTAATATACTCCAATATCCTCAGGGCATACTGTAGATGTCACTCCCTAGGAGCCTGCATGAATTGGCTAACCTTGCCTACATTATAGGCGATGTTGGGTCTGGTCATTGTGAGATATATAAGTTTGCCAACCAGACGTCTGTACCTCGTAATGTCTGAAAGAAGAGGAGAGTCATCCGTCAATGTTTTATCTTCTCCAGTCGCCATGGGGCATCATACAGGTTTAGCCCCAGTCAACCCTGCCTCTTTTAGCAAGTCAAGAGCATACTTGTGTTGGGAGAGGACAAGATAATTGGGCTTCCGAGAGATTTCTATCCCCAGAAAGTATTTTGGAGAGCCCATATCCTTTGTGTCCAGGTGTTGGCGAAGATGTTTCTTTGTCAAGGTTATCCCAGCCTGGTCATCTCCAGTGAGAAGAATATCATCCACATATACAACAAGCACTACCAGACCCAAGGAGATTTTGCAAATAAATAAGGAGTGATCGGCAGAACTTCTCGTAAAACCCACGACCGCCATAATCCTGCTGAACTTGTCAAACTATGCCTGATGGCTCTGCTTGAGACCATAGATAGCCTTCCGTAGCCGACATACCTGTGTCTCCCCCTGAGCAACATACCCGAGAGGTTGCTCTATATAGACGTCCTCTTGAAGGTCCCCATATAGAAATGCATTCTTCACATCTAGTTGAGAAATCAGCCAATCCAGGTTGACAACCATAGAGAGCAGGACCCTGATAGCGTTGAGACGAGCAACTGGAGAGATGGTGTCAAAATAATCAACCCCATACGTCTGGGTAAAGCCGTTGGTAATAAGATGGGCCTTGTAACGATCCACACTGCCGTCAGGGCGGAACTTCACCACATAGACCCAACGATAGCCAACAACATCTATGCCGAAGGGAGGAGGACAGAGGGTCCATGTACCCTGTTCAGTGAGAGTAGAAATCTCCTTATCCATGTCATCCTTCCAATGAGGAATAGTAAGGGCCTCCTGGTAGGAACGGGGGGTGGCAGCGGCCGAGATAGCCAGTGCAAAAGCCCTACGGGAAGGGGTAAGATGATCATAGGAAACAACAGCAGCAAGTGGGTGTTGGGTACATGCCCGAACCCTTTTACGAAGAGCAATGGGGAGATCCAGGTCAGTGGGTTCTTCAGTATCCGGAGTATTCGTGGTGGAGAGAGCTGGCCCGAGAGTAGAGAGATGGCTGCAGAGAGGAAGGAGATAGTGCGGGAAGTGGACACAGCGGAGGAGAGGGTGGAGATGGTGGAGATGGTGGAGGTGGCACCATGGAGAACTGTGCAGGGAATGTGATTGATGAGATAGCAAGAGAGGAGGACAACATAGCCCCAATAGGAGTGAGGAACATGCATCTGTGTCATCAGAGTGCGAGCAACATCGAGGAGGTGACGGTTTTTGCGGTCCGCCATCCCATTTTGTTGTGAGGTGTGGACACAACTAGTTTGATGAATAACACCATGTTGCATACAAAAAGAAGAGAAATCATGGCTAAGATATTCCTTAGCATTGTCAGAACGAAAGAGTTTAATAGATGTATCAAATTGAGTCTTAATCATATAATAAAATGATGTCCAGACAGAGAACAGTTCGGAGCGATCCTTTAGAAGATACACCTACATAAGCCTAGAGAAATCATCAATAAATTTGACAAAATATGAACTACCCAGACCGATGGTGAGGGTAGGAGCAGGGCCCCATACGTCAGAGTGAACGAGGTCAAACGAACGGGAAGAGCCATGACTTTGCGTTGGTGGGAAGGAGGAGCGGTGATGCTTGCCAAGCTAACATGCATCACAGTTGAGAGGTGGATGATGCAGAGGGAGGTAGGGCAGAAGCTGGCAAAGAAGCCGGGGAGGAACATGACCAAGGCGAAGATGCCATTAGAGAAGATCTATGGATGAGGAGAAGAAGGCGGATAGAGAAGAAACGTTGTCGAGGAAGTAGAGGCCGCCGCTCTTAGTCCCCGTAGCAATCGTCCGTTGGGAGTCCAGATCCTGAAAATAACAAGAAATAGGAGTGAATGTGATGGAACACCGTAGTTGCTTGCATAGAGATGTAACTAATAATAAATTGCAAGGAAACTTGGGCACATAGAGGGTATCTGCCAGGCAAAGAGACAGAGTGACTTGAACCACTCCCGTCCCATTGACAGGTGAGGAAGAGCCGTCCGCCACAAAGACCGGGGGCAACCGATCATGTGTTTCTAGAAGAGAAAAACACTGAGGATTGCCTGTCATATGATTGGTAGCACCAGAGTCGATCAACCATCTGCCATGAGTAACAACGTGGGCACTACCGGAAGATGTGACCACTGAGGCGGGATGCATGGAGGGGGTGGACGCCATAGAAGAGAGACTGCATGATCAAATAGGAGATCGTGCAAGAACAGCAGGAAGCGGAGAGAAAGAAGGTCGCGGCGGCAGAAACACCAAGCCGGGTGACTAGTAAGCAGGGCGAGCGGCTAGGAAGGGTGGAGCCAAGAAGTAGAGCAAAGCAGAGGAAAGAAGTCGCACGGCTAGAGAGAAGACCTATGCGAATAGGAGAGAGAGAGAAGACCACGCGAATTGGGAGGAGTTCGCGAGAAAGGCAAAAAAGTCAAGCGAACAGAGCAGAGACCGCGCGAGCAGAATCTGGCCGCACGAAGGGAGAACAGGTTGCGGCGACTTAGGAATAGGTCGAGGGGACAAGAGAGCCGGAGCGGCTAGAAAAGGAGGCCACACAAAAGAGAATAGGTCGTGGCGACTTAGGAACAGGTCACGCCGATGAGAGAGCGGGAGCGGTCAGAAAGGAGGGGCAGAGAGTACGCCCACACAAGGTAAGAAACCGCGCGAACAGGGCGTGATAAAAGAAGAAACAGATCGCAAGAACAGGTCGCAAGGAGATTTACAAGCCGCGCGGACAGGTCGTGCTGACAGAGAGGTCTTAAAAAAATCCGGAGGAAAAGATCGAGTGCTCTGATACCATGTGCGAATAGAAAACAAGAGACCGAAAAAATGGAGTAACAAAAAATTTATTGTCCAAAAAAGGTATCTATTACAAAGGTATAGCCTCCCTTTTATAGAATGGAGGAGATGAGAGAGATTACAATTAAGTAATGTGGGACTAAATAATTACAGGTGTAAGCGGTTTAACATAAAATAAGTCGAACAGGCCGCGCGGTTAGATGAATAGGCTAATCGCCCAGCCACTACAAGAATGAGAGCACAAGTCGCCATAAGAGACCGCCAAACCGCCTTGTCTCCAAGCCGCCTGGGACAAACTGTCAGACCACCCGGATAACCACAACAACAGTCCAGCCACCAGACCGTAGGGGAGAAACTGACAGACCGAACCGCCAGAATCTGACCTCCAGACCGCTCGGTCTCCATACAACAACAGGAACAAGCAGCTGGAGGAACAGAACAAGTTGCTCCATGGTGAGGTTTGTCTCCTGATGGATTCCCTTCTTTCTTCGAGTCGCGACGAGCCGAGCACCCAGACCAAGAAGCCAAAGTCTTTCAGCGAGGCGGAGGTCAACGAAATGCTGAGGGTCAACTCCATCAAAGTCGTCGATCACATTCTTCAGGTTATGCGAGACCTAAAGGTGCTGATGGCAGACTGCGAGGAGGTGACTACAAATGACTTGGTCCTAGAGCTGTTTCTCCCCGTCCCCACCCTGGCGAGGAGGAGGATGACTTCGACTTGTTGTTCGATGATGTTGAGGGCTTTCAAGATGAACCTTCGGGGGGAGGAGACTAGGGGGCCTGGTTGTAAACTCTCTTCTTTTTTTGTAATGCCCCATTTTTGTATACTCACTGCGAGGCAGCTTCCTTTTTGTAATCGCATATAAATTAATGAAATTTATACTTGGAAATTTTTTGTTCTTTTCTTTCTGTGTCTACTCGCCATGTTACACTCACACGTGCGCACCACCTTTTGAGGTATGATTTCCCAAAAGTAGAACTCGCCACTAGAATCCATCCAAGTTAGGTTAGAGTACATACCTATGCGAAGGCCTCGAGATCTCTCCCCTAGTAATAGGAGTTGGACCACTCGCCACACTTGAACCCGTGAACTTCGGATAATCGGATGGGTCATTTGGGAGCCTGATTTTCCCAAGCTGAAAAAGCGATAGGTCGGTTAGTAGTCGCCGAGAGCAGCCCCGTACCTTCTCACCCGCATGTCAGTTCTTGCGGATCCTCCTGGGGACTAAGTATGAACAGAGGGTTAAGCTCGGCTTCTCAACCTCGAGGTATGCGAGCCCCCCGACCGGTGAGATCCACCCCCGATCGGCTGGACTCACCCTCTTTCAGTATCGCTTTGCCGAGTGGTTATGGCCCTCCACTCATTTGCGAGATCTCGGCCACATAAAGCCCAGTTACATGGATTTTGCCGGATCCAATCACTTTGCATCCCCGAATGATTTTCTGCCCTGCCAACTAGTGGCAGCGGGATTTGCTCGGGGTTATCTTTGGAGACACCATCGAGTGACATCCAGCCCTATCAGCTAATGGGAGCCTGGCAGCGGGATCTTCTCGGGATCAACTTTGGAGACACTATCGAGTGACATCCAGCCCTGCCAGCTAATGAGATCCTGGAAGCGGGATCTGCTCGGGGTCAGCTTTGGAGATACCATCGAGTGACATTCACCCCTGCCAGCTAATGGGAATCTGGTAGTGGGGTTTGCTCGGGGTCAAATTTGGAGACACCATCGAGTGATATCCAGACCTGCCAGCTAGTGAGAGCCTTGCAACAGGATCTGCTTAGGGTCAACTTTGGAGACACCATCGAGTGACATCCAACCCTTCCAGCTAGTGGGAGGCTGTCAGCGGGATCTGCTTGGGGTCAGATTTGAAGACACCATCGAGTGACATCCAGCTCTGCCAGCTAATGGGAGCGTGATAGCGAGATCTGCTCGGGGTCACCTTTGGAGACACCATCGAGTGACATCCATCCCTGCTAGATATTGGAAGCCTGATAGTGGGATCTACTCGTGGTCAACTTTGGAGACACCATATATTCCTACAATCCATTGCAAAAGGTCTGGAATGTTAAGAGATCTCATATTAGGAAAGGAAGTTACATACATGTCTTAAGGGTAGAAATGCTTCAAATCATCATCGCTCCAGGTGTGACTTAGAGTCTCCCCCTCCACATCCCGGAGGTGATACCCTCTTGATCTCAATGCTTCCTTAACCATATATGGACCATCTCAATTTGGGTTAAGCTTTCCTACTGTCGTTAATCTTCCTGCGACGTCCACCTATTTCAGAACCAGGTCTTCTTCTGCGAATTATTTTATTCTAACATGTTTATCAAAGTATTTCGCCATGCACAACTTAATTTCTTCTTGCCTAACTGCGACCACATCACAAAGTTCCTCTGTCAGGTCCAGAGAGAGTCGCAACTCATCCTCGTTCTCGACCCACCATTCTTCTCTATCTTCGTCCGCCTCTACTACTCACAGTGACCAGACCTCGAACTCTACCGCGAGCATAAATTCTGTAACGTCCCGAATCGCTCTAGGCCCCTAGTGTGTGTTTTTGAGTCAGGAGGGTTGACTCGAGTCCTGAGAAGTGCAGCGAATTGGACTGCACTTGTGGAGAAGTGGAGAAATCAGTGCAGAGTGACACGGGTAGTGACACGGGTAGTGACACAGGTAGAGACACGGGTAGTGACATGGGTAGCGACACGGGTAGCGACACGGGTGTGTCCCTACCCGTGTGCATCGAGTTGAGCTCGACGAGGCATGTCGAGATCGGCAAGCCGGGTCGACAACATGTGACACGGGTAGCGACATGGGCGTGTCACTACCCGTGTGTGCTGAGTTACACTCGACAGGCCGTGTCGAGACTGACGAGCTGTGTCGACATCATGGGACATGGGTAGCGACACGGGCGTGTCCATACCCGTGTGTGTCGAGTTACACTCGACGAGAGGTGTCGAGATCGACGAACTGTGCGTCGACTTCGACGAATGAACATGACACGGGTAGAGACACAGGCGTGTCCCTACCCGTGTGCTCCAGTCGATGATTTTGATCGATCGTCGAGATGCAACCCGAGAAGGACATGGCCAAGGACACGGCCAGGAACACGGCCGTGTCAAATATTAAACTGACATGGAAACTGCCGTTGCCGCTTCGCCAGGAAGGACACGGGTAAGGACACGGCCGTGTCCCTACCCGTGTCACTTTTTATATATAAGGGGGACAGAAAACCCTAGCCGTTTTCATGTTCATTTCATCCCCTAATTCCTTTGAGAACTCCTGGTGAGAGGGAAACTGCTGGAGCAAGTTCTACCGAAGGAGATCCGCCATCGCCGTGAAAGAGAAGATGCCGCCAAGGAGAACTACGAGATCCATGGCCGGAAATGGTGGTACCGCTGGAGCCAATGTGAGTTTCCTACCCTCTCCCTTGGTGCTAGATCTATAGTTATTTTTCTAGGAGAGACATCGGCTCAAAAGAGTCTTGATGGAGAGAAGAAGTCTTCTAGGTTTGGCCATGCTAGGACTTGTGTTCTAGATTTTAGATCTCTTCAACCAGTCTCTTCTTCTATGTGATGATGGAGGATGGTTTCGTGAAGAGTATTGGACTCATGAGGTTGAATAAGGGTGGAGGAAATTCTGGAATGATTTGGGATGATTGCATTGAGGAGAAAGATGAACCGATGCCGTTCATTCCGCCTTAAGATGCGTGCAGAATCTGTATTCTGCGCGCAGCGAACTTCGTGGCCATTTTTAAGTTTGATATGTCCAGATCTGCGCTTTCGGATAAACACGAAAGTTGAAGCCCTTTCAAATACCTTTCCAACGAATGGTTGCACGACTTCTGGCGAAGTAGGTAGCCACGGGAAAGTCTAAACGAAAATGGTGTTCAATAAATCTCGTATGCAGAAACTGTGTTCTGTACGCAGCGGACTTCAAGTCCGATTTCAAATAGGATAATGTCAAATCTGGGTTGAGGTCTGAATACGAGAGTTCTAGACCACGGAAATACCTTTCCATCGTGGGGTTACACGACTTCACCGGATTCCTGTAGCTTCGGGAATCTCCGTTCGAAGTTGCTGTCTAGATTCAACCTGCACCTAAAATCTGGGCTTAATGGAAAATGGATTTTGATTCGGTGGAATTAATAATGCAAGATACTTGACTTGGCTGAACTTTTATGAGTATTCATTTGTTGCATGATTGAAGTAGCTTATTAATCAGATTTCATATTATCAAATTGTGAAACAATCTTATTTAAACGAATTGAATTGGTAGAAATTGAAAGATTGATAATTGGGCTCTTCATGTTTATATTATGACACTATCGAATGGAAAGTGTGTTACATCTTTATATGCCCACCATGTTTATATTACATTGTCATCATTTAGAAAGTCATATAGATGTATAGATTACGGCCATGGGTATGATTGGTTAATGAAATGAGTCTAGTAGTCCAATACCTAGAGCGCCGACTCCCTACGGGTAGTATTGCGAAGGGATGTAAGTGCGGTGTTGACCGTCACTTGTTTTGGTTGTGTTGCGATAAGGTATGGATGGATGGTTGGGCTGTGTTCTCGTGCTTACTTCCGAGGCCCCTTCCATGTTATGTTGATGTGGTATTTGCATGTGGTGTGAGTCGATACGCGGTGTTGTAATCCTGTGTTAAGGATAGTGTGACAGGTCTACGGGCTCGCCAGTCGTCACATCGACGGGAGTTGTCAGTTAGACTTGGTCGGTTTGGGCTGTGTCCTCGGTGTTCACGTCCCGAGGCCCCTCCGGCCATGTGAACGGTTGGGCTGTGTCCTCGTACTTTCTTCTGAGGCCCCTTCCGGGTCACACAAGGCCAGTTCGGGCTGTGTTCTTGGTGCACATCTACCCAAGACCCCGCTGGGCCATAGTACGCATGGGCTCCGCTGTTGTGTTCTTAGCGTTGAGGCGTACGGAGGCCTAGGTGAAGTAGTGTGATACCCTCCTAGTAGTAGAAGTGCCCGTTCTACTGTCACCGCCTGGCCACGGCGGCTGATGCCTAAGAGGTTAGCTACCTACTCGAAAAGTGGGAACTATAGTCTGTGTCGACATAGCAATTGCATGGGTGTGCATGGGTGAGTCATTGCATAGCATTCATAGCATTTCATAACATTGCACAACAAGATCCTCATCGTATAAGTTTGTATGGGAACTCCTATACGATGAGTTACTTTATGTAACCCGATCCTTAACTTATAAGTTTGTATGGGCATTCTTATAAGTTAAGTTACTTTCCTGCTGTAGATTTCCTTACACTTGTTGTTATATGATGTTAGCTTGTAGAACTACTAGATTATACATTATATTCATGTACCTTGCCACCTGCTTATACTCCTTTACTTGCATACTTGTTATCTACTATACTCTTGTTCCTTTTCTCCGCGCGGTGCCGAGGAGTCGCCGGGGGAGCGGATGTGAAACCACTTAGTCGTTTCGACTAACGGTTGCTACGTCTTCCTTTTTAGGAGGTCACGACGCAGGTAGAGCAGCCGCAGACTACGCAGCAGGACAGCCAGGCCAGGATGACAGGGCCTGATGTGACGGTGCTGTCGATACCATCGGTTACTGATGTTAGTATTTTGATTACTCTGATGTAGCCGTTTGGGCAATGATTAGCTGTACTCTGATATTTTGTAGAAGCATGTTTAGCTTCTCATTATTTCATGTTTTTGGACATTATATACTTAGTGCGGATTTTGACTTCTCTTGCTTATTTATTTGGTTGGGTTGGCATGATATATTGATATTGTTGTAGCCGGCGGAATAGGCGTCTTGTGGTACAGGTTAGCCCGTGTGCTAATGCTACCGCAAGACGGCTGTTCCGGGCATAAGACTCCCCCTTCGTGCCGTGTTTTGGGATCAGGGGAGGAGGGGTCTTACAAATGGTATCAGTTTGCCACGATCCTCAACTAAGAAGTCATTCAACAATGGTGCCACCCCCGTTTGGTTAGTCAGTTTGGGGACAAACTGACTTAGCGGAAGCAGTGGTGTGCCCATATGTAATTCACATTAAGTTTGTCCAACTTTGACCTTGAGTTTAGCCAACCTGACCACAAATTTGTCGTGTACGTGTAGGTTCCACTGCATGTTGAGCCGATGGGGGGTACTCCTACCCCTCCCATACCCACTCAGTTCCAACAGTCTGAGTTGGGGCAGACGCTCACCGCCATTCTTGATGCTTTTAAGGCACAGCAGGCTCCGGTGCAACAACAGGCCCCGAGCTCCAACTGGCTGAGCACCTTCCGGGCTCTCTCCCCTCCAGTCTACCTTGGGGCAGAGTCAGCCATACGTACAGAGGAATGGCTAGACACGGTACAAGAGTTGTTGGCTGGTATCCGTTGCCCGGCCAACATGGCCGTGACATTGGCAGTGTCCGTCTTGGACTTACATGCGAAGAGGTGGTGGAAGTCCCTCATGGGCTCTACCTTCCAAGGCCGGATCTACACAGAGATAAGTTGGAGTGAATTCTCGGGTGTTTTCTTGGAGCACTTTATCCCTACATCGGCCCGAGATGAGCTTGAGCAGAGGTTCCTTCTACTAAAGCAGGGATCAAAGTCGGTTACAGAATACCAGCGGGAATTCCAGCATCTCGCAAGGTTTGCGGATTCTTATGAGTTGGATGACAGAGGTTATGCCAAGCGCTTCTATAAAGGGCTGCGAGATCCCCTAAGGCAGTCCCTTTTGTTTATAGCGGATGGTAGCTTGGCGGAGATCATTGATATGGCGAAAAGATTGGAGGCGGACCACCTGGGATATAGTAAGAGGCCTGCGGAGGACGTGATGGAAGCCGGCCCAAGTAATAGAAGGAGGCGGGACTTCAGAGGAGGAAGAGGCTATCAAAGAGGTGGAGGGCGTGTCCACCGAAACTATAGGGTGGAGCATCCAGTTCCGCAGCCGCTTGCATTGCCTCCACCCCCCAGCCTCAGAAATTTCAACAACCTGAAGGGCGTCGTGGTCTGGTGTGCTTCAAATGCAACCAGCCAGGCCACATCCGACATTTCTGCCCGCAGCTATATGGGAACGCCTCTCCTGCTCTCCCTCCTGCTCTCCCTCCTGCTCTCCCTCCAACAGCTCCACGAGGGCGGGGATATATGCGTGGTCGAGGACGAGGACCGCCAAGAGGAAACCCCGGACCGGTCCGGGATCAGGTGTACGCACTTGACATGGCACAGGAACGGAACCCACAAGATGTGATTGCAGGTATGATTTAATTAATTTACATATTTGCATGGTCTAACTTGAATTGATTAGAACTTACTAGCCACTAGCAATAAGTTTTGGTTGTGGGTACTTAGGCACCGTGATTATTTGCGGGAAGACGGCCTATGCGCTGTTCGATACCGGTGCCTCACACTCCTTTGTGTCTGAGGATTTCATAAAAGACGTGGAGGGTGTACAGTACTTCACTGGCATAGCCCGACGTGTACGCCTTCCGGATGGCACGGAGATGATCGCAACCGCCATGTGCGAGTTGGAGTTATTTATTGATGGGAAGGCCTTTGATACGCCGGCCACGGTTCTGAGAATGCCAGAGTTTGACATCATTTTGGGCATGGCATGGCATGGCTGGATTGGCACTTCGCGAGGATCGACTGCGCAGAGAAGCGGATCTATTTGAGACATGGACACTCTGACGTCATCTTCCAAGGTATTGGCTTCGCGCCGCGTATGATATTATCTTATGTTCAGGCTGTAAAGGCTCATATGAAGGGGGATGAGGTCTTCATGATCTGGTTCGAGTTGAAGGAAGCAGCATTGGAATTAAAGGATGTACGGGTAGTGTGGGATTTTCCCGAGGTATTTCCTGAGAAGCTACCAGGATTACCTCCGCATAGAGAGGTTGACTTCCAGATTAATCTAGTACCAGGTGCCAAGCCTGTATCCAAGGCTCCGTACAGAATGGCTCCGAAAGAACTCGCGGAGTTTAGAGTTCAATTGCAAGAACAGGTGGAGTCAGGGTTCGTTCGCCCCAGTTCATCACCCTGGGGAGCCCCTGTGCTGTTCGTGAAGAAGAAGGATGGAACCCTGCGATTATGCATAGATTATCGGGAACTCAATCGGCTGACGGTGCGGAACACTTATCCGCTACCTCAGATCGACGAGTTGTTAGACCAATTAGTGGGAGCACATTGGTTCTCTAAACTGGATTTGCGCTCTGGATACTATCAGTTGAGGATACAAGAAGGGGACATTCAGAAAACAGCCTTCAGTTCGAGATATGGTTTGTATGAGTTCACAGTAATGCCGTTTGGGCTCACAAATGCCCCATCGGCCTTCATGAGCTCGATGAACAAGGTGTTTGAACCGTATTTGGACATCTTCGTCATTGTTTTCATCGACGACATCTTGGTCTACTCAAAGACGGAGGAGGAGCATGTCGAGCACCTGACCTTGGTTTTGAAGAAATTGATGGAGCACGCCTTGTATGCCAAGTTTAGCAAGTGTGAATTCTGGCTTAAGGAGGTTGCCTTCTTGGGGCATGTGATCAGTGGAGCAGGATTAGCGGTGGATCCAGCAAAGGTGCGAGCCGTGAAGGAGTGGTCGCCCTTGAAGTCGGCGGCCGATGTACGAAGCTTTCTTGGACTTGCTGGGTACTGCCGCAAGTTCGTGAAAGGATTTTCCAAGATTGCCCTTCCTCTTACCTCCTTGACAAAGAAGGGAGTGTCGTTTGAGTGGACACCTCAATGTGAAGCAGCATTTCAAGAGTTGAAGGATAGGCTTACCTCCGCCCCCATCCTTGCACTTCCGTCAGGGAAGGAAGGATTTCAGGTTTATACGGACGCGTCATATCAAGGGATGGGAGCGGTATTGATGCAGCACATGCATGTGATCGCTTATGCTTCAAGGCAGTTAAAGAAACATGAAATCAATTACCCGGTTCATGATTTGGAGTTGGGAGCAGTGGTGTTTGCTTTGAAGGTCTGGAGGCATTATTTATATGGCGTCCGCTGCGAGATCTTTTCCGATCACAAAAACTTGGAGTATGTTCACACTTAGAAGGAGTTGAACATGAGACAACGGCGGTGGTTGGAATTTCTATGCGACTATGAGTTCACCATGAACTACCACCCCGGGAAAGCGAACTCGGTAGCCGATGCCTTGAGTAGAAAAGCGCCAGGCTCTAGCCTAGAGTCTCGGTTGATGAGTATGGAGTTGGCTCGGATGATCGAGGAGATGAAAATTACTCTAGTATTCAAGGCTCCTTCGGCAGATTATGCGGAGTATTTGGCCAACATGAGCATAGTTTGTGATATCCGAGACCGGATTCGGGTGGAGCAAGGAATGGATGCGGCCATGGCCCCAGCAATCAAGGCAATTGAAGATGGGACCACCGATGAGTACACACTCAAAGACGGCCTCGTTTATTTTCTTGGCCGACTCTATATTCCCAAGGGCGGCAAAATTCGGGAGGATATCTTGAGAGAGGCACATTCCTCTCAATATTCAGTGCACCCGGGTATTGCTAAGATGTACGCCGGATTGCGAAAGACCATGTGTTGGCCGGAATGAAGAAGGATGTCCGGTATTATGTCACTCATTGTCAGGCATGTCAAAGAGTGAAGGATGAATGCAGGAGTCCCGGTGGTTTGTTGCAGTCGCTGCCCATCCCCGAATGGAAGTTCGAGGATATCTCCATGGACTTTGTTCATGGGTTACCTCGTTCCCGCTCCAGGAATGATTCAGTGTGGGTTATTGTTGATCGACTGACAAAGGTGGCCCGGTTCATTCCAATGAAGAAGGAAGCACACGTGGATGTTTTGGTACGCCTTTTGTGGAGCAATTTGAACGGTATCATGGCGTGCCCAAGACAATTGTTTCGGATCGGGATGGTCGGTTTACATCCAATTAGTGGAAGGCGGTACATGCGTATTTGGGCTCGCGCCTAACCTTTAGTACTGCATTCCACCCACAGTCGGACCGGCAGTCTGAAAGGACCATCAGGACACTGGAAGATTTATTGAGGTTATGTGTGCTGGACAGAGGAGAGCCATGGGAAAGGCTCTTGCCACTAGGGGAATTCTCCTATAATAATAGCCATCAGGCGAGCATCGGCATGGCGCCCCATGAAGCCCTTTACGGAAGAAGGTGCAGGACTCCCTTGTCTTGGGTGCAAGATGAAGATCCGAAGGAATTGTGAAACGAATACATATATGATACTGATGCGGCGGTCTGATTGATACGGGATCGCATGTTGGAGGCTCAAAGTCGACAGGCGAAATATTAAAATAAAAAGCACCGGAGAGTGGAGTTCCAAGTGGGCAAAAAAGTGTTTCTCAAGATTCGGCCGATGCATGGTGTGTCGCGGGTACGTGGGGTGAAAAAGCTCAGCCCAAGGTATGTTGGGCCTTATACTATACTAAAAAGGATCGGCCCGTTGGCCTATCGGTTGGAGTTACCACCAGAACTAGAAAATCTCCACGACGTGTTCCATGTGTCGTCGCTTCGAAAAGCACTGTTGCGGCCCGACCAATATATTCCCACTACTGATGGTGCAGTGGCATCAGATATGTCTGTGCGACTAGAGCCGGTGCGGATTGTTGACAGCGAGACACGAACTTTGCGCCGCAAAAGTGTACCCTTGGTGAAGGTGCTATGGTCGAATCATGGGAAGGAGGAGTACACATGGGAGACAATAGATTTGATATAGCAACGCTACCCGGAGTTGTTTGCTCAAGGTAATCTTATTTAAAAGCATATGTTAAATTTCCTGTTATGCTTTTCTCCCCACAGCCTAAGCCTGATTTCGGGGACGAAATCTTTTATTTTGTTTATAGGATTTGTAACGTCCCTGTTAAAATTCAACAAACCGCAGACGCCCCCTTGGATACCCTGTTGAAAACTCAACAAACCGGAGGAGGATACGCCCACTTATACTGTTGAAAGTTTTCCCGGATCGTGGAGTTAGCAGGGGTTATCTCAACAAAGCAGTAACAACCAGCAACGCATGCAGCACAAGCTTCTTTATTGATCAAGAGCAAACTTCTTTACAAGGCGAGACATACATGGCGAGACATGCTTCACCAAAACCCAACCCGGGAGCACAGAGACAGTTACAAAGACAAGAACAAAAAACAAGCCGCGCGGACTCAATCAACAAGCCGTCAACCTACTGCTGTGGAGTCCGCTCAGTCCGCCATGTCGCCATACCGCAACCCAAGCCGCGCGGACTACCCCTTATTCCAATGCTTAGCTCTTCACCGCCGATCTGCAGGCCTCCTGACCGCGAGGTCGCCTAGCCGCCAGACCGCACAAGCTGCGTCACCGAATGGAACAGTCCGCCTGAAGCAGGCAACTTCCTGAACCCCGAACCACGTTGCCAAAGAGGAGACCGCCTGGTCGCTATCCGCGACCTGCTGTTTACCGCCTGTTGCTTAACCGCATAGTCCGCACTGTCCCTGACCGCAATCAGAGCCAAGTCCTGGCTTTCCAGCGCTATCCGCACAACCTGCACAGCACAACCGGGTCAACTCTCTATCCGCGCGGACACCAAAGTCCAGACCGCAGCAACTTACGCGAGCTCAATTACTATTCACTTACTTCGGTCCAGGTTCCTTACTCCTGATGTGACATGGGTCCTATTTATAGGCATGATGATGAGTATGGTCACCGCCCTAGCCGATAGGATCACCGCCACATCCCGTAGCAAGAACAAGTGTGTCCGCCAGCCCGCGGACACACATTCCAGTTCGCCGCTCTTGTGCAGATAGCCAGTCCGCCCCAGCTTCTCCAAGGCCGGACTCCAATATCCAACCCGCCTTGCCGCCAGAGGCCAAGCCAGGACCACCACAGCCGGACTCCACAATAGCCGTGTCCGCCAATCTGCGGACAAGGCATCAGCCCGCAAACCCCGAGCCCGCAGCCTCGCCATCAAGGCACCTGCCGGACTCAGCGGACACCCGGCTACCGTCCGCACCTCCTGAGTCCATTGCCTCTCCAAGGCACCTCCGGACTCAGCGGACACGCCGATCCAGTCTGCTAACAGCAGACTCCAGTCCGCATTCCTGAGCTCAACCTCATCACAAGGCTAAACCGAACTCAGCGGACTCTGGCTCTAGTCCGCACGCTCTTGCACGGGCAATCCTCCAGTCCGCATATCCCCAAGCTAGCAAACAATGCAACAGCACTTCTACTACGCTTGGCAGACTGAGAAACCAGCCCGCGCTCCACTGCGCGATCTCCCCGGACTGAGCCAACCTGGACTTGGTTCAGATCACACCAAGTCCAGTCCACTGGCCACAAGGGCCAGTCCGCACTTACTGGCGGACACTGGATCTAGCCCGCCATACCGGGCAACCTCCAGTTTCTGACCGCACTGACTGGCGGTCTCCGCGGCTTCCCGCTGCACCAGAGCAAGACCAAGGCAACTGCCAAACCGGTCTGCCGAGCTCCAGTTCTTCAGTCCGCTTCATGCCGGACTGCGCGGATAGCATTCCTATCCGCCCGGTTACTTCCTTGTAGTCAACCGCCTGCTGAGCATACACTGGCCTGTCAGACCGCTGCTGCTGTCCGCGTAGTCCGCGCGAACAGACCGCCCAGGCCGCCATAGAGCAAACCGCCTGCAACATCCCTGCCGACCTAGCAGTCCGCCAACCCTGTCCGCGTAGTCCGCGCGGATAGGTTTCCCAAGCCTTCCATTCACCCACTTTCACTTCACAGAATTCAACACTCCCCCTTGAAGTGAGAAGTGGTGAATAACTCCAGCAGCTCCCGTAACCTTGCACCTGGTCCTTCCGATAGCATCTACGAAGAGATGTCCAAGACATAGTTCTCGCCCCGCATATCATGGACCATGAGGGAGCCCTCCAGCATCTCCCAAAAGGAGCCATGCTTCCCTCTGCCTTCTTCAGCTTCAACCTCCACTCATGCATCACGGGAGTATCACCAACTTCCTTGGACACTGAAGTCCAAGCCTCGTTGCCTCTCAGAGAAGTCACCTCTTCAGCCTTGGTGTCAAACACCTCCTTGATTCTAGTGGGGTCATCACAGCTAGAAGTACCTTGCTCGACCTGAGGGCGAACAAGGAAACACGAAACCAAGTCCGCCGTGTTCCCTTCACTATATCGAGTTGGTGGCTTACTGATCCTCTTCGATCTCCGAAGAACCTGATCATGGCTAACCACCTCCGCTACTTTTGAACCAGCTCCGTTCCCGGGCAAACCCGGAACAATGCTCCCTTTGCTCCCTGAACAAGACGCCTCCTTACTGGAATCAGAAGCACCTGGAGCAACGCTCCCCCTGCTACCTGAACCAGAAGACTCTCCTCTTGAACAAGAACTGCCTGGAACATCGCTCCCCCTGCTACCTGAACCAGAAGACTCCCCTCTTGAACAAGAACTACCTGGAACATCGCTCCCCTTGCTTCCTGAATCGGAAGCCTCCGCCTTCGAGCCAGAAGATCCTGGAGAATCGCTCCCCCTACTTCCTGACCCTGACGCCTTTGCCCCGGAGCTAGAACAACCTGGAACACCTGGTGACTCAGGTAACTCCACTTCCTTAGCAGCAGCCTCCTTCAGCCCAACATCTGACCTGCTTATCTCTAGCTCTACATAAGAGCTACCCCAATACGACGTCAACTCATCGAAAACAATGTCTCTCGACACTATGAGTTTCTTCGTCGCAGGATCCATACACCTCCATCTTCTTCTCTGCTCATCATACCCAACAAAGACTAGCTTTGTCTTGAGAGCACCCGGAGAGTGTAAATAGCAGGTAGATCCAAACACCCGAAGGTGTTTCACTGAGGGCTTCACTCCGAACATCAGCTCATAAGGATTCTTCATTATGATCGGACTACGAGGCATCCAGTTGATGACATGAGCAGCACAGGCCATTCCTTCCGCCCAAAGAGCCTTCAGAACGCCTTTACTACGAAGCCAACACTTGCAGGTCTCCGTTAACCAACGGATCATCCGAGCTGCAATACTACCTTGTTGTGAAGTATGTCCACAAGAAAGCTCCATCCGGATCCCTTGCTTCCTGCAAAAGCGTGAGAACTCGGTTGAGCCAAACTCACCACCGATACTTGTCCTCAACACCTTGATCCTCCGGCCAAGCTGGCCTTCCACAAGCTTCTTGAACTCCACAAACAAGCGTACCATGTTGGACTTCCTCTTCATAAAGTATACCCAAGTATACCTATAATAGTCATCAACCAACGTCAGCATGAACCTGCTGCCTCCAAGACTGGCCGTGACAGTCGGCCCCACCAGAGCACAATGGACAACCGCCAATGGTGCATTACATCTGGATTGTGCTTTGTCAACAATGAAGCGATAGGCTCCACTTTCCTGACATCCCGCACACCCCCGACCATCGTCATAGGATGACAATCTAGGCAAGCCTCTTACGAGTCTTCTTTCCACCATTGCTTTCAGCTTGTCCATCCCTACATGCCCCAGTCTTTCATGCCAGATAGCTGCACTATCACTGACATTCATCCGATCAGCTTCAGAACTTGTTGATAACCCAACAAGGCTCTTCTCCTTCCTCCCTACCTGAGCAACGTTCGCCGAGTGCAAGACAACCTTGCACTCCTTCCGAAGATGACCTTGCTGCTTGCACTTATAGCACCTTGGTCCTTCCTTCCTCTTCCTATCACGCCTAGGAGAAACACTCCTTTCTTCCTAATACGAAGTAGAGGGACCATCGTCAGCAGCAACCTTCACCTCCTTCCTGAACAACCCATCAAGGGAAGTCCAAACCTCCGCAGCTGACCGACATCCACTAATGTGGTCCAAGAGCTCCGATGAGATCACCTGCTTGAGAATAGACTCCGCTTTTGCATTTGCCTCCTTCCAAGCTCTCATCGCCTCAGCATTGCCAGCAGTATCCTCTTGTCTTCCTGCTCCGCATACAACCTCCCAAAGGTCCTCGCCAAGAAGAAAGCTCTTCATACAGGACTTCCACCGTTCACAGTTCGTCTCTGTAAGAAGATCAATTCCAAGACAACTTGCATCCTCCACTGCTATGGTTCTACCACTGGTTTCCTCTACAGAAGAGCAACTACTTCCATTGAGCACTATTTGACCACTCCAAAACCTGGCTCTGATACCATGTTAAAATTCAACAAACCGCAGACGCCCCCTTGGATACCCTGTTGAAAACTCAACAAACCGGAGGAGGATACGCCCACTTATACTGTTGAAAGTTTTCCCGGATCGTGGAGTTAGCAGGGGTTATCTCAACAAAGCAGTAACAACCAGCAACGCATGCAGCAGAAGCTTCTTTATTGATCAAGAGCAAACTTCTTTACAAGGTGAGACATACATGGCGAGACATGCTTCACCAAAACCCAACCCGGGAGCACAGAGACAGTTACAAAGACAAGAACAAAAAACAAGCCGCGCGGACTCAATCAACAAGCCGCCAACCTACTGTTGTGGAGTCCGCTCAGTCCGCCAGGTCGCCAGACCTCAACCCAAGCCGCGCGGACTGCCCCTTATTCCAATGCTTAGCTCTTCACCGCCGATCTGCAGGCCGCCTGACCGCGAGGTCGCCTAGCCGCCAGACCGCACAAGCTGCGTCACTGAATGGAACAGTCCACCTGAAGCAGGCAACTTCCTGAACCCCGAACCAAGTTGCCAAAGAGGAGACCGCCTGGTCGCTATCCGCGACCTGCTGTTTACCGTCTGTTGCTTAACCGCAGAGTCCACACTGTCCCTGACCGCAATCAGAGCCAAGTCCTGGCTTTCCAGCGTTATCCGCACAACCTGCACAACACAATCGGGTCAACTCTCTATTCGCGCGGACACCAAAGTCCAGACCGCAGCAACTTACGCGAGCTCAATTACTGTTCACTTACTTCGATACAGGTTCCTTACTCCTGATGTGACATGGGTCCTATTTATAGGCACGATGATGAGTATGGTCACCGCCCTAGCCAATAGGATCACTGCCACATCCCGCAGCAAGAACAAGTGTGTCCGCCAGCCCGCTGACACACATTCCAGTTCGCCGCTCCTGTGCAGATAGCCAGTCCGCCCCAGCTTCTCCAAGGCCGGACTCCAATATCCAGCCCGCCTTGCCGCCAGAGGCCAAGCCAGGACCACCATAGCCGGACTCCACAACAGCCGTGTCCGCCAATCTGCGGACAAGGCATCAGCCCGCAAACTCCGAGCCCGCAGCCTCGCCATCAAGGCACCTGCCGGACTCAGCGGACACCCGGATACCGTCCGCACCTCCTGAGTCCATTGCCTCTCCAAGGCACCTCCGTACTCAGCGGACACGCCGATCCAGTCTGCTAACAGCAGACTCCAGTCCGCATTCCTGAGCTCAACCTCATCACAAGGCTAAACCGAACTCAGCGGACTCTGGCTCCAGTCCGCACGCTCTTGCACGGGCAATCCTCCAGTCCGCATATCCCCAAGCTAGCAAACAAGGCAACAACACTTCTACTATGCTTGGCGGACTGAGAAACCAGCCCGCGCTCCACTGCGCGATCTCCCCGGACTGAGCCAACCTGGACTTGGTTCAGATCACACCAAGTGCAGTCCACTGGCCACAAGGGCCAGTCCGCACTTACTGGCGGACACTGGATCTAGCCCGCCATACCGGGCAACCTCCAGTTTCTGACCGCACTGACTAGCGGTCTCCGCGGCTTCCCGCTGCACCAGAGCAAGACCAAGGCAACTGCCAAACAGGTCTGCCGAGCTCCAGTTCTTCAGTCCGCTTCATGCCGGACTCCGCGGATAGCATTCCTATCCGCCCGATTACTTCCTGGGAGTCAACCGCCTGCTGAGCATACACTGGCCTATCAGACCGCTGCTGCTGTCCGCGTAGTCCGCGCGAACAGACCGCCCAGGCCGCCACAGAGCAAACCGCCTGCAACATCCCTGCCGACCTAGCAGTCTGCCAACCCTGTCCGCGTAGTCTGCGCGGATAGGTTTCCCAAGCCTTCCATTCACCCACTTTCACTTCACAGAATTCAATAGTCCCGAATCGCTCTAGGCCCCTAGTGTGTGTTTTTGAGTCAGGAGGGTTGACTCGAGTCCTGAGAAGTGCAGGGAATTGGACTGCACTTGTGGAGAAGTGGAGAAATCAGTGCAGAGTGACACAAGTAGTGGCACGTGTAGTGACACGGGTAGTGACACGGGTAGAGACACGGGTAGTGACACGGGTAGCGACACGGGTAGTGACACGGGAAGCGACACGGGTAGCGACACGGTCGTGTCCCTACCTGTGTGCGGCGAGTTGAGCTCGATGAGGCATGTCGAGATCGGCGAGCCGTGTCGACATCATGTGACACGGGTAGCGACACGGGCGTGTCACTACCCGTGTGTGCCGAGTTACACTCGACAGGCTGTGTCGAGACTGACGAGCTGTGTCGACATCATGGGACATGGGTAGCGACACGGGCATGTCCATACCCGTGTGTGTCGAGTTACACTCGACGAGAGGTGTCGAGATCGACGAACTGCACGTCGACTTCGACGAATGAACATGACACGGGTAGAGACACGGGTAGAGACACGGGCGTGTCCCTACCCGTGTGCTCCAGTCGACGATTTTGATCGATCGTCGAGATGCAACCCGAGAAGGACACGGCCAAGGACACGGCCAGGAACACGGCCGTGTCAAATATTAAACTGACATGGAAACTGCCGTTGCCGCTTCGCCAGGAAGGACACGGGTAAGGACACGGCCGTGTCCCTACCCGTGTCACTTTTTATATATAAGGGGGACAGAAAACCCTAGCCGTTTTCATGTTCATTTTATCCCCTAATTCCTGTGAGAACTCTTGGTGAGAGGGAAACTGCTGGAGCAAGTTCTACCGAAGGAGATCCGCCATCGCCGTGAAAGAGAAGATGCCGCCAAGGAGAACTACGAGATCCATGGCCGGAAATGGTGGTACCGCTAGAGCCAATGTGAGTTTCCTACCCTCTCCCTTGGTGCTAAATCTATAGTTATTTTCCTAGGAGAGACATCGGCTCAAAAGAGTCTTGATGGAGAGAAGAAGTCTTCTATGTTTGGCCATGCTAGGACTTGTGTTCTAGATTTTAGATCTCTTCAACCACTCTCTTCTTCTATGTGATGATGGAGGATGGTTTCGTGAAGAGTATTGGCCTCATGAGGTTGAATAAGGCTGGAGGAAATTCTGGTATGATTTGGGATGATCGCATTGAGGAGGAAGATGAACCGATGCCGTTCATTCCGCCTTAAGATGCGTGCAGAATCTGTATTCTGCGCGCAGCGAACTTCGTGGCCATTTTTAAGTGTGATATCGCCAGATATGGGCTTTTGGATAAACACGAAAGTTGAAGCCCTTGAAAATACCTTTCCAACGAATGGTTGCACGACTTCTGCCAAAGTAGGTTGCCACGGGAAAGTCTAAACGAAAATGGTGTTCAATAAATCCCGTATGCAGAAACTGTGTTCTGTACGCAGCGTACTTCAAGTCCGATTTCAAATAGGATAATGTCAAATCTGGGTTGAGGTCTGAATACGAGAGTTGTACACCACGGAAAGACCTTTCCATCGTGGGTTTACACGACTTCACCGGATTCCTGTAGCTTCGGGAATATCCGGTCGAATTTGCTATCCAGATTCAACCTGCACCTAAAATCTGGGCTTAATGGAAAATGGATTTTGATTCGGTGGAATTAATAATGCAAGATACTTGGCTTGGCTGAACTTTTATGAGTATTCATTTGTTGCATGATTGAAGTAGCTTATTAATCAGATTTAATATTATTAAATTGTGAAACAATCTTATTTAAACGAATTGAATTGGTAGAAATTGAAAGATTGATAATTGGGCTCTTCATGTTTATATTATGACACTATCGAATGGAAAGTGTGTTAGATCTTTATATGCCCACCATGTTTATATTACATTGTCATCATTTGGAAAGTCATATAGATGTATAGATTATGGCCATGGGTATGATTGGTTAATGAAATGAGTCTAGTAGTCCAATACCTAGAGCGTCGACTCCCTACGGGTAGTATTGCGAAGGGATGTAAGTGCGGTGTTGACTGTCACTTGTTTTGGTTGTGTTGCGATAAGGTATGGATGGATGGTTGGGCTGTGTTCTCGTGCGTACTTCTGAGGCCCCTTCCATGTTATGTTGATGTGGTATTTGCATGTGGTGTGAGTGGACACGCGGTGTCGTAATCTTGGGTTAAGGATAGTGTGGCAGGTCTACGGGCTCGCCAGTCGTCACACCGACGGGTGTTGGCAGTTAGACTTGGTCGGTTTGGGCTATGTCCTCGGTGTTCACGTCCCGAGGCCCCTCCGACCATATGAACAGTTGGGCTGTGTCCTCGTGCTTTCTTCCGAGGCCCCTTCCGGGTCACACAAGGCCAGTTCGGGCTGTGTTCTTGGTGCACATCTATCCAAGACCCCGCTGGGTCATAGTACGCATGGGCTCCGCTGTTGTGTTCTTAGCGTTGAGGCGTACGGAGGTCTAGGTGAAGTAGTGTGATACCCGCCTAGTAGTAGAAGTGCCCGTTCTACTGTCACCGCCTGGACACGGCAGCTGATGCCTGAGAGGTTAGCTACCTGCTCGAAAAGTGGGAACTATACTCTGTGTCGACATAGCAATTGCATGGGTGTGCATGGGTGAGTCATTGCATAGCATTTATAACATTTCATAACATTGCACAACAAGATCCTCATCGTATAAGTTTGAATGGGCACTCCTATACGATGAGTTACTTTATGTAACCCGATCCTTAACTTATAAGTTTGTATGGGCATTCTTATAAGTTAAGTTACTTTCCTGCTGTAGATTTCCTTACACCTGTTGTTATATGATGTTAGCTTGTAGAACTGCTAGATTATACATTATATTCATGTACCTTGCCACCTGCTTATACTCCTTTACCTGCATACTTGTTATCTACTATACTCTTGTTCCTTTTCTCCGCCCGGTGCCGAGGAGTCGCCGGAGGAGCGGATGTGAAACCACTTAGTCGTTTCGACTAACGGTTGATACGTCTTCCTTTTTAGGAGGTCACGCCGCAGGTAGAGCAGCCACAGACTACGCAGCAGGACAGCCAGGCCAGGATGACAGGGCCTGATGTGACGGTGCCGTCGATACTGTCGGTTACTGATGTTAGTATTTTGATTACTCTGATGTAGCCGTTTGGGCAATGATTAGCTGTACTCTGATATTTTGTAGAAGCATGTTTAGCTTCTCATTATTTCATGTTTTTGGACATTATATACTTAGTGCGGATTTTGACTTCTCTTGCTTATTTATTTGGTTGGGTTGGCATGATATATTGATATTGTTGTAGCCGGCAGAATAGGCGTCTTGCGGTACAGGTTAGCCCGTGTGCTAATGCTACCGCAAGGCGGCTATTCCGGGCATAAGACTCCCCCTTCGTGCCGTGTTTTGGGATCCGGGGAGGAGGGGTCTTACAACTTCACAGCCATAGGAGAGCTTGAAGGGGGTCTCCCCCATGGCCGTGTTGGGAGAGGTTCTCAGGGCCCAAAGGACTGAAGGGAGTTGCTCCACCCAGCTCCCCTTCAGATTTTCCACCTTCTTCTTCAAACAATTTACGATGATCTTGTTTGCCACCTCCACCTGCCCGTTACTCCTGGGGTGGTGGACCGATGCAAACCTAAGATCAATCCCGAGCTGGTCACAAAAAACTGATGAATTTAGCGCTAGCAAACTGTGGCCCATTGTCCATGACAATAACCTGGGGCAACCCATGCCGACAAATGATTTCTCCCCACATAAAATTTTGAATTACCTGGGAAGTCATCTTGGCCAGTGCCTTGACCTCCAACCACTTAGAAAAATAGTCGATCATGACCAACATGAACCTTCTCTGCCCGCTGGCCCGGGAGAAGGGTCCTACTAGAGCCATTCCCCAAATAGTGAAGGGCCAGGGTGTGGTGATTCTTATGAGCCTCTGAACTAGCAATAGATGGAGTGGGGCGAACTGCGGGCACTTCTTGCATTTCTTGACGAACTCGGTGACATCTCGGCTCAGGGTCAGCCAAAAATACCCTTGCGTGACTATTCTTCCCTCCAGAGTCCTGCTCCCTGTGTGGCTACCACACTCCACTTCATGGACTTCTTCTAAGATTCTCAGAATCTCCTCCTCAGCCACACAATGTGCTAGTAGTCCCGAGAGAGTCTTCCTGTATAGCTTCCCATCGCGCATTAGATAATATGCCGACCTATGCTTGAAGCGCTTTTTGTCCATACCTTCCGGGAACTCCCCTGTGGACATGAGAGTAGCGAAGGGATCCATCAAGGAGGGGCGTCGATCCACTTCCATCAGCTCCCCTTCTTCAATTAAAGGGAGGAACTGGTCAGTCAAGGATCCCCCCACACGGGGTCCGAACTTGGCCAGTTGATCTACTTGCTCATTTTCTTTCTGCGGCACATGCCAGATGGAGAACGTTTGGAACGTGTCGATGACTTCCTTCACCTTTGCCAGGTATAGCTGGAGAGTAGGCTCCCTTTCCTCGAACTTACCGTTGATCCGGGAGGATACAACCATGAAGTCTGTTAGCACCTCCACGTCTTGCACTCCCAATCCTCTTGTTAGACGCAGCCCTGCAATTACCACTTCATACTCTACTTAGTTATTGGTAGTGGAAAAATGGATGACCACCGTATGCTCTATCCTCATCCCTTGAGGGCTCTCCAGGATCACTCATACTCCCAAGGAGTGTCTTCTTAAAGCGCCATCCACCTTCACCTTCCAAGGGACCAGACGAGTGAGCTCAGTGTCTGCTACCTCGACCATATAGTCAGCCAAGAAGTCGGTCATTGCCTGTGCCTTGATCGAGAGGCGAAGGACAAAAGAAATGTCGAACTTGTTTAGTTCTATCGACCACTTTACTAGCCTTCCCGAGTGCTCCACCCCCTCAAAGATGTTGCGAAGGGGATGGTCAGTCACACCCCGGATTTAATACGCTTGGAAGTAAGGTCAGAGCTTACGAGCCGAGATGACCGAAGAGAAAGTCAATTTCTCCAAAATTGGGTATTGAAGCTCTGCCTTTTTCAGGACCCTGCTCACATAATAGATTGGTAGCTGCTTCTTGCCTTCCTCCCGGACCAGGACGGAGCTCACAGCCTCGGTCTAGACCATAAGGTATAGGGATAGATCTTCCCCCTCCGTCGATCCCTGGAGAAGCGAAGCCTGAGTTAGCTACCTCTTCAAAGCTTGGAAATCCCTCTCACACTCCTCGGACAATTCGAATTTCTAGCCCCCTCTCAGCGCTTTTAAGAAAGGAGAGAAATTATCTCCTGCCCGAGAGAGGAACCTGCTCAGCCCTGCCAGCTTCAATTCCCCGGCAGGCGTTAGACTTCCTTGCCATTTTTAGGTGACCCGAACCCATGATCGTCGTCACCTTATCAGGATTGGGTTCCACCCCCGCGGGAGTAAGGAAGTGGCCTAGGAACTTTCCTCTGCTTGCCCCGAAGACACACTTCAAGGGGTTTAGCCCCATTTTATATTTTTGCAGGGTGATAAAGGTCCACTCTAGATCTTGGAGGTGAGAGTCCACATCCTGACTCTTGATCATGAGGTCATCCACGTATACCTCCAAGTTCTTTCCCTTCTACTCCCGGAAGATCTGGTTCATCATTCTCTGACATGTCTCTCCTGCATTCTTCAGCCCAAAGGGCATCATTTTGTAGCAGTAGCACTCGTCTCCCGTGATGAAGGAAACATCTTTTATGTTGGGCGGGTGCATCCTAATCTGGTGATATCCTAAAAATTCATCTAGAAAACTCATTAGAGGGAAACTGACGGCTGCGTCAACCAATGCGTCTATTCGAGGTAGGGGGTAACAATCTTTGAGACATGCTTTATTCAGAAGAGAAAAGTTAATACACATCCTCCAGTGTCCATCCCCTTTTTTGACCATCACCACATTGTAGACCCAGCCCGTGTACTGCATCTCCGATACAAACCCTGCCTTCAGGAGCTTTTCCATCTCTTCTCAGATGGGCTCAACCAGCTTGTCGGTACTGGACCTCTTCTTTTGCCGGATGGGACGGGCATCGATGTTAAGGTTGAGGCGGTGACACGCCACATCCGCATCAATTCCTGGCATGTCGGCCTCGCTCCATATGAAGATGTCCAGGTTCTTATGGATGCACTCTAGCATCATCTTCTGATCCTCCGGGCTTAGCCCCCTACTAACCCGCACTTTCTGCACCCTTCCTCAATGGGTGAGAACTTCCATCTTCGCCACATCCTCCTCTTCCTCCAGCCGGGACTGCTCTTCCCAGTTTCCCATGACCCCCTTACCTAGCACAAGAAATTCCTCCTCAGCTTCCTCTATGGCCATCACCTCGGCCTGTTCCTTCAGAACCACCTTTGCTGCCTCCACATGGGCGCAAACGTCTTCTACCTCCACCTCTATCTCCTCAACTTCTCCCATGGTATCCTTCCTAGACATCTCCTCCATCCTTCTCTCCATTTCCTCAGCTCCTCTTTGTTAGGAGATGGAATTGACCGCGGTCATATAGCACTCCCTTGCTACCTTAGGGTCCCCCCGGACCTGGATACCCTCGGCATTGAACTTGAGACACTGGTGGAAAGAAGAGGGCATGCAACGGAAGCCACGGATGAGGGGCCATCCAAATATTGCATTGTAGCTACTAGGAGAGTCCACGATGACGAACCTGTAGTTACGGACTAGCCTCCCAAGGTAACATGGAGCCCCACTCCTCCTTCCACCTCTTTCCTTTCTCCAGAGAACCCGAACAAAGGCCCGTCCGAGGCCAATACCCTCCTGGCCTCCACCTTCATTGTGTCAAATGCCTTCTTGAAAATGATGTTGATTGAGCTTCCATTGTCAATGAGGTTCTGGGAGATGGTAAAATTTTTGATGGCGGCCTGAACTACCAGCGCATCGTAGAACGGATGCTCATGATCTAGCATGTCCTTCCGAGAGAAGGTGATATTTTCATCCGGGGGTGGAGTTAGGGACGTAGAGGCGACGCTCCGGCAATACATGGTGTGAAGACTCGCTTTACGGGAGGCCTCGACTCTTCCCCCCACCCCCACCCATATGGATCACCATGATCCCTCCTCGGCCTCCTACATCAACCCGGCCTTTGCACCTATCCTCCTCCGCTCCGGGAAAGACTTCCTCTATCCGCACCTCTTGGTAGTGATGCGGTTGCTGCTGGGTCTGCTCCCTGACTCCCCTTAGTTCTAAGAACTCCAGGCAGGTGGCCGTCACATGGTCAACCTCCTAATGGAAATCGCAATAGGGCGGCTCCGTCCTGTCTTCCTGCCTCCTCCTCTAGGGGCCTTTCCTCCTCCTTCCCAGGGCTATGGCCATAGCCTGGTGCTACTTGGGGAGAGGAGGTCTCTAGCCTTTCCTCCATCCCGGAGGGTTGAACTAGCCTTGCCCTCCTTGGCGATGGTCTCCTCCGTGAAACCTCTCCTTTGGCCCTGATCATGCCATTCCGACTGCATCCATCCTAGCCGATTATTAGGTTCCTGGTGGCCCGATATCGGTTGCTGTTGTTGCTCCCGCGACCGGGGCTCTACCCTCCTGACCTCCTAGCCCTTACCACCTCCCGACTCTCTCTCCTACTCAGCAACCGACTTGGCTAGATTCCTGGAAAATGTCGATTTCGACTCTTCTCCCTCGACTTCCCTCGCTGCCCTCTCCATCAACTCCTCGAAAGATAATGGAGGCACCCGCTTCAGCTCCACCCTAAAGAAACCCTATTGTAGTCCCAGGGTGAAGGCCATCATGAGGGTGTGTCCGAGCATCTCCTGGACTTGGAGGACCTCCTCCTGGAACCTGTCAACGTAACTTCCCAGCATCTCACCCACCCCCTACTTGATGAGAAATAGGGACTCTGACTCCTTCTTCCTCTTCTTTGAAGGGGTGAACCTCAATAAAAAACCCATGGTGTAGGTCCTCAAAGTAGTAAATAGAGCTGGCGGGGAGATGATGGAACCAATCCCTCGCGTTCTCCTTGAGAGTTTTAGTGAAGAGTCGGCACTTAAAGCCATCTGACATCTGCCTGATCGAGACCACATCCTCGAACCACTGTATGTGTTGGACTGGATCATCCCTCCTGGTGTAGTAAGACATCTCGGGTTCACGGAACCCCTCTGGGACTGGGGCAGATGTGACCAGCTCGCTGAAAGGACTTCCTTCCCCTGCTAGGTGAGCCGGATGATCTCGCGCCTCCGCCTCGCCGGTCCTGCCCGTACTCGTCGAGCCGGGGAACAGGGCTCCTCCCGGGAGATCTCGCTCGCCGCCTTCCGCCATAATTTCCTTCCCAGGTCGCCTGATGGAGCATTCTCTCCCAGAGCTAGGGCATCGACCACTGGGACGGAGGGTGTCGATCATTGGCCACAAGCCCCGAGTGCGAACATGATGACGTTCTGGACTTCCTGCTTGAAGTCCTCAAACATTCCGAGGGTGGCGAGAGGGGGGGGGGGGGGGCGGTGGCGAGTCAGCCTGGTCAGATCCTCGTCCTTCGTCTCCAGTCATTGAACTTACCTGAGGATTTTCTATTCTGGTCACTGTCCATGCTCACCGCACCAAAATGTTGAAACTGAAAACCGGCTTCTGTGGAGTTCGAACCATTAAAAAGGGGTGACTGCACACTTACTTCTCCTAATAAGCTGGCCTGACCGAACACTTAGGACTTGAGACTGACCCAAGGCTCCAGCACGGAGGTCCCACCACACAGCCGGAAGATCTTAGAGCACTTTTCCTCCTTAGCAAGTGCTGAGCTCAGAGTACCTTCAAAAGCGCAAGAGGATCCGAGAATTAAAAAACGGGAGAACTTGCCTTCTTAGGTACCATCTTGGGTTTATTTATAGATTTCTGAAAATTGTCTGCTAATACCGCAAATCCGCTATTCTGAACGGATATATGCAACCCAAATTGGTCTGCCAACAGTGCAACTTCGTTATTATTTGGGGGATACTGGCAGACCAGCGGGGGTGGAATGGTAAAAGAATTGCTGGGCGAGTTGTCCCGAAATTACCACTCACCTTGGGTGGCGAGTGTCGTGATGAGGCTGGCACTCGCTGCCTCCACAGGGCCCAGGGCGAGTGCGGACCTGACCGTCCCACTCGCTTGTTATCTACCGAGGGCCAGGGGCAAGTGCGAGCCCGCTTACTCAACACATCACACATCTGATCTACCCCTAGCCTGGGTGAGTCAGAGAGCTCTAAAGCACTCACCCTCCTGCCAACTCGCCTGAGGCTTGGTCCGCATGATTTGGCTGCTCTGGCTCCTATTGATCCCACTATCAGGTACGACGTTGCCAGACACCTTAATGCAGCATTGTGAGCATCTCTTTGCTCATTTGTTATATGTTGTTTCCATCGTATAATAGGAACATGATTAACTTCCCTTTGATGTGCTCCTACAGACGCAGTTACTTGATCAATTTCTCCCGGTGTGCTACGCATATGCCTACATTTGTTTGTTTTTTCATCGCTCGTTATATGAAGAGATAAAGACACCATTTGGCATGGTGGCGACAGTGGTAAACGCATGGGTTAAATCATCATTCGTTAAGGATCGCCTGACAAACATCATCCGTTTGAACATAAGGGTGAATGAAGTTTCTTAGGTGGGCGTTAACGAATGAGAATTCAACCCCCATATTCATGACCGTTGCCACCATGCCAAACAGAGCCATATAGTTGAGCCTATAAAATCATCCAATTATTTTGTTGATGCCTATCAAAAGCTTAATAGAAGAAAATATGATAAAATAGAATACAAAACTTAAGGGGGTACTCGGGAAGCTTTCAAAATCTTGCGGAAAAAGTGATTTGATCTTTTATTATGGGAAAATTGTTTGTCAATGAACTGGGAGTTTCTTCGGGCAACCAGTCCAGAAACCCAAACTAGAATAATGTACATTATCTAAAATAGTGTGCTTTATTGGAAACAATTGGGCCTTATAAAATTAAAGTGCATCACCATGTATTATGTCTCTCAACGATAAATATTTGCATTTAATGAATGAATATTGTGTGTTATTGATGATATTGCGCCTTATAAAATTATGAACTTGGATGAAAAATAAGTTTCTGAACACGTCTTTTCGAGCAATATTGGATGGTCTACAAATTTTACTCTTCAGGAGATTCGTGTGTTGGCTGTTAACCCCGAAATCGGCGATCCTTCCCAAGGCAGTCAGCTCGCTCGTCACAGCCTGCCCCGGGTTCCTCCTGGAGGCCGTGATGCCCTCGGTTCGGCGGACAGAATTCTCTGTCCGCTCAGGCCGCGCGGCCTGCGCGGTCTCAGCGGCCTGACCCCCCAGGTCGCGCGCCCTTTTTTTGGTCGGCAGGGTCCGCGGACTGCTTTCGCAGTCCGCCTCTGCAGACCGCCCCTTTTTCAGCTCAACTGCAAGGTTGTTTCCGCAGGTCTCTCTCTGCCGGACTCAACTCCATATCCGCCCAAGCCACCAGACAGCTACCACGGCTTCTACCTCGCCAGTCCGGCAGGCCGCATGTCCTTTGTCGCCCAGCAGCGTGGACAGCCACCTTCGCCAGTCGTCCTAAGGAGTGCGGACTCCAACTCCGCCACCATTCGCAGAAGTCAACAACAACACCCCATTCTTTGCGAGCTCGGCGGACTCAAAGTGTGGTCAAGACGTCCAGCCCGCCTTTATAGGTGAGCCCCAACAGCCAGGCAGCAGAATTCCCTCAAAGCAGTCCCAGATCGCCCAGTCTCCTGTAGACTTTGCGGACTCTGCGGACTCAGCGGACTCTCCTCCGCTCGCATTCCCTTTGATCATAGTTCAACTGTGGCGGACTCCGCGGGTTCTCCTCGCAGTCCGCCACATCGCTCCCAGCTCCCGCTTTCCAGCAGCGGGCAGTCCCTCAACTCAGCAGTAGCGGACTCTACGGACTCGCCTCGCAGTCCGCCACTCAGTTCGCCATCAGCAGCACCAGCTCCAGCAGGAAGTCTCAGTCCGCGCGGCCTGTTGCGGACTCGGCGGACTCCATCTCCATCTCGCTCAAGTTACCGTCTCACCGGGGGTAACGTCACCGCAAGCCGTTACCTCATCGGGCCTATAAATATCCCCCCATGCCTCTCACATGGCAGGGGGATCTACGCCCGGAGGTCTCACCGCTCTCGCGCCCGAAGTCAGCCAGTCAGCTCCTGCGGACTCCGATTTTCAGACCGCACCCGTCTCTGCTGCTTAGTCACGCGGCCTGCCGGCCTCTGATCTCCAGTCCGCGCGGTCTCCCGTTTTCCCTTAACCGCGCGGCCTACGGATTGGGATCTTCAGTCCGCGCGGCCTCCTGACATTCTTCTTCCTTAACCGCCAACTTCCTTTTGTACCCCTTTATTGCTTTGTTGTGAAGGTGTACTAGCAAGTTGTAACTCTCGCTATTAATCAAAGGAAAGCCCGTCGCAAGAGTGGCATTTAAGCCGCGGTGGGCGAAGTCTGCTGTTGCCGCTGCTAGCGGCCTCTTCTATCTTCTCTTTAGCTCAGCTCAGCTCTTTTCGGCACCAACCTGCAAGCACAACCGTCAAATAAAGCGTCAGCTTGATAGCTCCTGATCAACCTCCTCCTCTCTTGATCAACCTTCTTTGTTGATCAAGTCTCTCCATTGCTCTCAGCACCCTCTCCTCTATCCCCGCAACCCCTTTGACAAGCGCTTGCTCCACTCTCGAGCACTCACAAGCTTCCTTCCTTCTCCTTCCTCTCCTAGCTTGTGAGACCAAACACACCCCCTCCGTGTTAGCTGTGCCCCGGTGCCGTTTTCGCGCATCAATATTGGCTACTCTAAAAAGACTGCCTATGCAATACTTTAGAACTACGTTGATTTAAATCTATCTAGCAGGGAATACAGAGTACGTAAGCAGCGTGAGCTCCTTTTTTTCCTTATAATCACCTCATACATATAAGTTTGTACTCATCTCTTGTTTCTCCCCAATGTTTATGCGCTTCATTCCATCTCATTTTTGAAATTGTTATGTTTGTTTTACTATGTGGAATTGAGTGATTGTCTGGAGCTAAGTCGTAGAAGTCCTCGACCACACCTAGACAACACGAGGGAATGACATTGGATATTAGATCTATGTTGCAGAAGTCCTCGACAACACTTAGGGGGTGCGAGAACGCAACCCTAGATGTTGAAGCTATGATGTATAAATTCTCAACAGCACCAAGGGGCACAAGGATGTGTGCCGATGTTTGAGCCCAAGATCGAGGCCCTAAATATTGGAGAAAAGTTGTAGAAATCTTCGACAACAATATGTGACGTCATATGTGACAGTGTTGGAGCTAAGTTATAGAAATCCCTAACAATACTCATGGTGAGAAAATACATCAATAGATGTTGTATTTTCCCTCCGTAAGTGTTTTAGGGTACGAGAATGCATCCTAGACGAGTGCCTTGGGGACGCAAAAATCTTGGGTATCAGACCAACATCTTCAACAATAACCTTTTGGACCCAAGTAGTGTCGGGGTCTAGAAATTTATATATACTTAGTATAACATCGACTATGTAACACCTCTCCTGTGTCCATTATATAGTATGGGTCCAACCAGTCCCTATAACATACAATTCATATAAACATGATATTATAAGTGTAATGCATCAAAATTCGAAAGAGGGACGGACAGCGTTCAGAGCCAAGTTTGGGTCTTGGTGAAGGTCACACGACCTAGGACACGGGCGTGTCCCTGGCCGTGCCATGCTCGGGTTCGACGAAGAACTCGGGTGGTCGACGAACTGGTCTCGACGAAGTGTCAAGACAGTGGCCACATCCTAGGACACGGGCGTGTCCATGACCGTGTTGTGCTCGGGTTCGTTGAGAGCCCAGGAAGTCGACGAACTGCGCTCGACGAAGTGTCGAGACAGTGAACACGGCCTAGGACACGGGCGTGTCCAAGGACGGGTCGTGCGTATGTTCGACGAAGTGGCAGTCGACGATTGTGGAGACTTCGAACACGGCCTGAGAAAAGGGCGTGTCCCCAGGCCGTGTCCTGCTCGGGTTGTTTGCCGGGCCTTGTGAGGGGATAGACACGGCCTGGAGCGCAGGCGTATTCGTGTTGGACACGGGCGTGTCAAATGTGACACGGGCGTGTCGAGTACCCGGGTTCTCCTCAGGTGGGGTTTGTTCCTGTGTCGATGGAGGAACACGCCCAGGCACATGGGAGTGTACTGAGTGACACGGACGTGTCAACTTTGACACGGGAGTGTTCAGAGCCCGTGTCCTGTTCTGTGTGCGACAGTTTCGGCGTCGATTGAGGCACACGACCTTGGACAGGGGCGTGTCTCAAGCCGTATCCGGCCCAGGAATTTTGGCCTGAAGTGCAAATCGTGGCCGTTCCTTTCCTTCTTTTAGGATCTGATGGTTCAGGGCTGTCGTGGCTGAGTTATGTCCGGGAATAGGGTTTGAAACCCTCATTTCTTCTTCAAGTTTCTCTTTCTAAGGTTTTAGAGAGAATGGAGAGCAAGGAAGAAGGTGAAGGACAGATCCGACTGCTGGAGATGCTTCGGAGCCCTAAATCACGAGCCGAGTCCGGATCCGCGGAGGCGAGTCCGTTGCGGTGGTTTTCATTCGGCTAAGTTTCCATGGCTAGGAAGAGGGGTCGTAAGGTAACGACACTTCTCCTCTTGGTTTTAGGATGCATGTTTAGCATCTTTTCTTTCAAGCTTCTGGGCACCAAATCTCTCAAATGAGAAGGTTGGGTCGCCATGGTTCAAGAGGAACCTCTGGGTCGATTGAGTCCGTCCCCGACATCATTTTGCATTAGAGATCCGCTCCGTTAGTGGATTAGGCATGGTGGGTGAAGCTGTGGCCGCGACCGTTAGTCTAACTCGGTGATGTTGCGAGCTTTAAGGATTTTGTAGAAATCCGTTGCGGCAAGATGCCGTTTATGATGCTTGTATATTCCCCCTTTTCTCGAGTAAGTACGTGTAGCCGGAACCGAACAAGGTTAGCTCCGCAGTTGCGATAAATGGTTTCCTTGGTGGACAAGGTTAGCTCCGCATTGGCGGTAGATGGTTTCCTTGGTGCGCGGGGACGTTGTAGTATAAACGTGAGATTAGGATGGGAACGATTATGGATTGTGATGTGCTAAGACGCGGCTTTGTCTCCATGGAGTGATGACTATCCCGTGACGTGCAAGTCATGTGGGGAGAGTGTCCCAGCGAGACTAGTCACCTTCTATGAGACTGACGAGAACGCCAAGCATAGGGCAAGCCCGGGCAATGAGGCCATGAGCGGGTGGGTTCCAGCAAGGGTTTTTAGAATCGGTTAGTGTGTGAGATGGAATCCTGACGTGAGAAGTCAGAGCTTGCAGGCAAGCCTGAGTCTAAGACCATGAGCGGGTGGGTCCTTGACAAGAGTTCCATGTGGCGGCTTGTATGCCGTTAGGGGAATTGCAGTGCCCCTTTTTGTTTGTGGCTTAACGCCAATGGGGAATGTGGAAGTACCTAGATATTATGATGATGTGCTAAATGCATAGACAATAGGGTGCCCTGGGTGAAGCCCGGGTTTTGCATATACATGTTGCATAGTAGGCCCCTTTTAATAATATGCTCAACATAGAAAATGTGCATGTTGTTTGAGACATCCAAACCTGTTCTTTTAGTGCTTTACTTGTTTATGTATATGATATACGAAGTGCTGACTTGCAGGTTGGAGGGGTACCCCGGGGTCCGTTAGGGGCGGCCAGGAGGAGATGTGTTTGTTACACAGTTAGAGGTCAGCCTTTGCTGACCCACGTTACAACCAATTTTTACAGGGCAAGGATCGCAAGCATGAGCTAGCTCGCCAGCCAAAAGGGCAAAAAGCTCATGAAGTGTTTGCAGTTTTGTACTAGCTCTTTTCCTTTGGTGGCCTTGTATGCTTGATGCTTTTGTTTTCCGGCTTGCATGTCGAGGTAGTCTAGGAGTGTTTATGCACACTTTCATTGATGTTAACTTTTGAAGTTTGGACTCTCTAGTGTTGTAAAGCCATAAGGCCGTTTCGATACTCTTGTGTATGTGAATAACTTCTAGTCTTGTTTGTTGTTTCCGCTGTTGTTTGATATTGAGTTTTGAGATTGGGTAGTAATATAATATTTTAATGCTAAAGCTGCGACGTCTATATGTTATGGGGCCCCGGTCGGACCCATATTATATGGTCATTACAGGGTAGGTGTTACAATTTTGGTATCAGAGCTAGGTTTCGTCCAAAGTCAGTGTGTATAGAAGTTATCCACATAGGAGTAACGCAGGACCATGAGTGTCCTTATATTTGAGTCTTGCAATTAAGAGACTGATTCCTTGTTTCCTTGCTTTTCTTAAGATTGCAAGCAACGAGGCGAGTACATCGAGACCAAGAGAAGAGCTTTCAACGAGTAGCGCTACTGCTCAGGGTCCTTTGGGCATGGGTGTAAACCCGGCCGACTTCTGTCGCATGCTTGCAGAAGCAATGGTGGAAGCCCAAGCTGCAATGACAGCTCAGGTAGCAACCCCTGCTATACCAGATACAACAACGGCCGTGCCGGGCGGAGAAGCCAGGAGAGCAGAGCTGTTGGCCCAAAGAGTGGTGGTCGAGCATGGAGACCGACAGATGAAGTATTTTTTGAGCTTCCATCCTCCCACGTTCAAGGGAGTTGGTTCGCTGACTGATGCGGAGGATTGGTGGGCATGGATGCAAGAACTTTTGAGGGCGGCAAAGACGCCAGAGGAAAAGAAATCTGAGTTTGCGGCCTTCATGTTGGAGGGAGATGCAAAGTTATGGTCGGTGAGCCATAGCGGCCGCCAGTTTCCCGGACGCACCCCGTCCATGGAAGAGTTTGGGAATGCTTTCCTGAAAAAGTACATTCCTGTTTCGACAAGGTTGGCCCTCCAACGACAGTTTCTGCATTTGGTGCAGCAGGACAAGACGGTGGATGAGTATGTGCAGGAGTTCACTCGGTTGGGACATTATGCTGGAATGAGAATGGCAGACGATGAGGAGAGGGATAGCCTCTTCTACCAGGGGCTGAGGGAGAATCTAAGGCAACCCCTCATCGCTATGAAGAGAGCTGGTTTCAATGAGTTGGTTGAGGCTGTCAGGACGTTGGAGAGTGATCTGGAGCGAAGCCAACGTTGTAAGGGTTTTGCGCCTAAGCAAGGGGAGGGGAAGCCTCCTCAATCCCAAGGTAAGTCTAAAGGGAATAGTTGGAGGAAAAAGCCCCACCCATTCAAGTCTAGTGAGAAAAGCAAATTGACGTCCGGAGGGTCTCACTCTAAGGGACCACCAACGTGCTTCAATTGTGGTAAGGTGGGGGGAACATTGCTCGTTTTTGTAATCAAGGTGGTGCGGAGTAGGAGGCAAGGCAGGAGCAGACTGTGTGCTCCGGCCCTAGTGCCGCATAGAATGGGAAGATGGCGGAGTCTAGCGCTTCTCGGTTCCAACCGGTGCAACCAAGGGCTTACAACCTTAGACAGCAGGAAGCGATCCGCCAACCCGATATGGTGACAGGTATGAGGAAGTTTAAGTTTAACCTTGTTCTTCATACTTTCGGATCGTTATATTTGATGTCTATGTTTTAGGCTTTGTGTTAGTTTCCGGATAGCCCGCCAGGGTATTGTTTGATACGGGAGCATCACACTCTTTTATTGTGGAAAGCTTCATCCAGAGAATTGGAGTTGAGTTGTTCTTGGCGGACGTAGAGCTGAAGGTACGCATGCCCAATGGGTCATCCATGACCACCAGTGATAAAGGGCGCATTTTTTGGGAGCTAGGCGGAGTTGACTTCGTGTTAATAGCAGCGGTCCTACCGTTGGTTGAGTTTGATGTGATATTGAGAATGGACTGGCTAGCAGAGCAGCGTGCCATTATTGATTGCCTATCCAAGGTGGTGACCCTAAGAGGCGAAGGACAGACAGAAGTCAAGTTTGAGGGCCTTAATGGAGTGGCCTGTTCCCTGATTTCGGCCATGCAGTTGGTGCAGGCATTTAACCAGGGGTGAGTAGCCTTTGTAGCATTATTGGAGGTCCGCCTTTCAAAGTTATCACTTAGGGAAGTGCCCGTAGTGGCAGAGTTCAAGGATGCATTTCCAGATGAATTTTCGGGAGCACCTCCTCGACGGGAGATTGATTTCTCGATTGAGTTAGTGCAAGAGGCTAGGCCGGTGTCACGTCCTCCATTTAGGATGGCACCAAAGGAGTTGGCTGAACTCAAGGTACAAGTGCAGGAACTGTTGGAGTAGGGATATATCAGACCCAGTTCTTCACCGTGTAGCGCGCCTATGTTGTTCGTGAAGAAGAAAGATGGTAGTATGCGGTTGTGCATAGACTACCGAGAGTTGAATAAATTGACTGTCAAGAATAAGTATCCGATTTCTCGGATAGACGACCTATTTGACCAGCTGGTAGGGTCGGCGGTGTATTAAAAGTTGGACTTGAAGTCAGGATACTATCAGTTGCGAATTCGAGACGAGGACATACCCAAGACAGCATTTGGTATGAGGTATGGTCACTTTGAGTTCTCGGTGATGTCGTTCGGTCTGACGAACGCACCATCCGTATTCATGGATTTGATGAATCGAGTATTTCAGAAATGCTTGGACTCTTTTGTAGTTATCTTTATTGATGATATTCTGGTGTACTCCAAATCAGAAATGGAGCATGAGACTCACTTGAGAGTAGTCTTGCAAGTGTTGAGAGAGAACCAACTTTATGCAAAGTTCTCAAAGTGCGATGTCTAGCTAGAGAAGGTGGCATTTTTGGTCCATATGATTAGTGGGGATGGGGTGGCGTTAGATCCAACAAAAGTGGAAGCCATCAGAGATTGGCCGATCTTGAGGACCATGGCGGAAGTCCGAAGTTTTCTTGCACTAGCCGGGTACTATAGAAGATTCGTAGAAAACTTTTTGCGGATAGCTCTACCCCTCACGTCACTAACTTGTAAGGATCAGAAGTTTGTGTGGACTCAGGAGTGCAGTCAGGCATTTGAAACACTGAAGGAAAGGCTGATGGCGGCTCCAATCCTAAGTCTACCGAAAGGGACCGAAGGATTTCAAATTTTTAGTGACGCATCGGGATGCTGTTTGGGTTGCATTTTGGTGCAACATGGCAGTGTGATAGCCTATGGGTCTATGCAGCTGAAACCTCACGAGAGGAATTACCCGTTCATGACTTGGAGTTGGCGGCAGTAATTTTCACGTTGAAATTATGATGGCACTATGTTTATGGTGCGAAGGTGGAGATCTTCACAGATCACAAAAGCCTGAAGTATCTCCTAGATCAAAAGGACTTGAATATGCGGCAGCGCAGGTGGGTCGAGTTCCTTGGAGACTGCGAGCTGGCGATTCAGTATACGCCAGGCTAAGCCAATGTGGTGGCAGATGCCTTCAGTAAAAAATAATCGGGGCAAGGGAATTGGATCGAAGCTCATGATGAGCGGCTGGTGCTGGACTGGAAGTCCCTCGGCTTGGAGTGTATAGCAAGGGGCGAGTCTAGTGTGGCTCGGTTGAACTGGATTGAAATGCAGAACGATTTGTGTGATCGTATTCAGGAAGTGACTCGTTTGGATGTGGAGTATCAGCCTTACGTGGTGGAAGCTCAAAAGGGCGAGAGCAGCGCCTGGGAGTTAATTGATGGGATCCTGAGGAAGGACAAAAGGATTTGTGTACCGCAGTTCGGCAAGCTCCGTGAGGAGTTGATGTTTGAGGCCCACTTCACAAAGTACTCCATTCACCCGGGCAGTACAAAGATGTACCTGGATATGAAGAAATCCTTTTGGTAGCCTGGATGAAGCGGGACATAGCTTTGTACGTAAATCGATGCCAAACTTGTGCCTTGGTGAAGGCCGAGTGTCAGAAGACGGGCGGGTTCCTGAAGCCTCTTCCAATCCCCGAATGGAAATTTGATGACATCTCCATGGACTTTGTGCATGGGTTACCTAGATCGCAGCAGGGTAACAATGCGATTTGGGTGATTGTGGATCGCTTAACCAAGGTGGCTCGCTTCATCCCAAATCAGAAGGAGTACAGCGTGGAGAAGCTGGTAGAGTTGTATGTTCGCAACATTGTGCGACTACATGGGATTCCTAAGAATATAATTAGTGATCGCGATGGACATTTCACGTCCAAGGACTGGAGGTTGGTTCAGAAAAGTCTGAGCACGAAGCTAAAGTTCAGCACGGCTTTCCATCCTCAAACTGACGGGCAAACCGAAAGGACGAACCGTACTATGGAGGACATGCTGAGGATGTGTATTCTGGACTTCAGCAAGAAGTGGGAGGATCACCTTTTCATGGTGGAGTTCGCCTATAACAACTGTTACCAAGCAAGTATCAAGATGGCTCCATACAAAGCTTTGTATGGGAGGCGGTGTTGAACACTGATGTCTTAGACAGAGGTGGGAGACACCAAACTTTTGGGAAAAGAAGTGGTAGCTGATGCATGCGAGCTGGTGCGAACCATTCAAGGGCGCGAGAAGGTGGTCTCAAGATCGGCAAGCAAAATATTTTAATGCTCGCCACAGGAAGCTGGAGTTCGCGGTATGCGATTGGGTATATCTAAAGATCAAGCCATTCAAAGGCGTTTCACGCATTCGCCGACTCAAGAAGTTGAGTCCAAGGTTTTTGGGGCCTTTCGAAGTTATAGAATGGGTGGGAGAAGCAGCATACAGGTTTTCATTGTCCGCAGAGATGAGTGGTTTACACGATGTCTTTCATGTCTCAGTTTTAAGAAAGACTTAGTAGAGGCTAGTGTGGTGATCGAATCGACATCAGTGTCGATAGAGGAAGGCTTGAGGACGCGAGTTCGTCCAGTTGCTATAGAGATTCAGAAATTTGGCAATTGCGGAACAAAGAGGTCAAACTCATAAAAGTCTGATGGGACAATTATGGTCGTGAGGAGCACTCTTGGGAGAGAGAACAAACCATGCTGGAGGAGTATCCAGAGTTATTCCTTTCAGGTATAATTTAAGTTTTGTGTACCCTTTTTGCTTTCTGTAATTCCGGGATGAAATCCTTTTAAGGGGGAGAGAGTTGTAACGCTCCAAAATTCGAAAGAGGGACGGACAACATTCAGAGCCAAGTTTGGGTCTTGGTGAGGGTCATACGGCCTAGGACACGGCCATGTCCCTTGCCGTGTCATGCTCGGGTTCGATGAAGAACTCGGGTGGTTGACGAACTGGTCTCGAGGAAGTGTCGAGACTGTGAACACGGCCTAGGACACGGGCGTGTCGATGAAAGTGTCATGCTCGGGTTCGTCGAGAGCCCGGGAAGTCGATGAACTGCGCTCGACAAAGTGTCAAAACAGTGAACACGGCCTAGTACATGGGCGTGTCCAAGGCCGTGTCGTGCGCGTGTTCGACGAAGTGGCAGTCGACGATTGTCGAGACTTCGAACACGGCCTGAGACACGGGCGTGTCCCAGGCCGTGTCCTGCTCGGGTTGTTGGCCGGGCCTTGTGAGGGGATAGACACGGCCTGGAGCCCAGGCGTGTTCGTGTTGGACACGGGCATGTCAAAAGCGATACATGCATGTCGAGTACCCATGTTCTCCTCGGGTGGGGTTTGTTCCTGTGTCGACGGAGGAACACGCCCAGGCACACAGGCGTGTACTGAGTGACACGGGCGTGTCAACTTTGACACGGGCATGTTCAGAGCCCGTGTCCTGTTCTGGGTGCGACGGTTTCGGCGTCGATTGAGGCACAAGATCTTGGACACGGGAGTGTCTCAAGCCGTTTCCGGCCCAGGAATTTTGGTTTGAAGTGAGAATCGTGGTCGTTCGTTTCCTTCTTTTAGGATTTGATGGTTCAGGGCTGTCATGGCTGAGTTATGTCCGAGAATAGGGTTTGAAACCCTCATTTCTTCTTCAAGTTTCTCTTTCTAAGGTTTTAGAGAGAAGGGAGAGCAAGGAAGAAGGTGGAGGAGAGATCTGACTGTCGGAGAAGCTTCAGAGCCCTAGATCGCGAGCCGAGTCCAGATCCACGGAGGCGAGTCCGTTACGGTGATTTTCATCCAGCTAAGTTTCCATGGCTAGGAAGAGAGGTCGTAAGGTAACGACACTTCTCCTCTTGGTTTTAGGATGCGTGTTTAACATCTTTTCTTTCAAGCTTTTGGGCACCAAATCTCTCAAATGAGAGGGGTTGGGTCGCCATGGTTTAAGAGGAACCGTCGGGTTGATTCAGTCCATCCCCTACATGATTTTGCATTAGAGATTCACTTCGTTAGTGGATTAGGCATGGTGGGTGAAGCCGTGGTCGCGACCGTTAGTCCGACTCGGTGATGTTGAATAACAAGCTTTAAGGATTTTGTAGAAATCCGTTGCGACAAGATGCCGTTTGTGATGCTTGTGTATTACCCCTTTTCTCGAGTAAGTACGTGTAGCCGGAACCGGACAAGGTTAGCTCCGCATTGGCAGTAGATGGTTTTCTTGGTGGACAAGGTTAGCTCCGCATTGGCAGCAGATGGTTTCCTTGGTGCGCGGGGACGTTGCAGTACAAATGAGGGATTAGGGTGGGAACGATTATGGATTGTGATGTGCTAAGGCGCGACTTTGTCTCCGTGGTCGGCTGGCTATCCCGTGACATGCAAGTCATGTAGGGAGAGTGTCCCGGCGAGACTAGTCACCTTCTGTGAGACTGACGAGAACGCCAAGCATGGGGCAAGCCCGGGCAATGAGGCCATGAGCGGGTGGGGTCCAGCAAGGGTTCTTAGAATCGGTCAGTGTGTGAGACGGAATCCTGACGTGAGAAGTCAGAGCTTGCGGGCAAGCCCGGGTCTAAGACCATGAGCGGGTGGGGCCTTGACAAAAGTTCTGTGTGGCGACTTGTATGTCGTTAGGGGAATTGCAGTGCCCTTTTTGTTTGTGGCTTAATGCCAATAAGGAAAGTGGAAGTACCCAAATGTTATGATGATGTGCTAGATGCATACGCAATAGGGTGCCTTGGGTGAAGCCCGGGTTTTGCATACATGCTGCATAGTAGGCCCCTTTTAATTATATGCTCAACATAGAAAACGTGCATGTTGTTTGAGACATCCAAGCCTGTTCTTTTAGTGCTTTACTTATTAATGTATATGGTATATGAAGTGCTGACTTGCAGGTTGGAGGGGTACCCCGGGCTCCGTTAGGGGCAGCCGGGAGGAGATGTGTTTACACAGTTAGAGGTCAGCCTTTGATGGCCCACATTACAACTAATTTTTACAGGACAAGGATCGCAAGCAGGAGCTAGCTCGCCGGCCGAAAGGTCCTAAGCCTCATGAAGTGATTCCAGTTTTGTACTAGCTCTTTTCCTTTGGTGGCCTTGCATGCTTGATGCTTTTGTTTTCTGGCTTGCATGTCGAGGTAGTCTAGGAGTGTTTATGCACACTGTCATTGATGTTAACTTTTGAAGTTTGGACTCTCTAGTGTTGTAAGGCCATAAGGCCATTTCGATACTCTTGTGTATGCGGATAACTTCTAGTCTTGTTTGCTATTTTCGCTGTTGTTTGATATTGAGTTTTGAGATTGGGTAGTTATATCGTCTTTTAATGCTAAAGCTGTGGCATCTGTATGTTGTGGGGCCCCGGCCGGACCCATATTATACTGTCATTACAGGGGAGGTGTTACAATAAGATGATACAAAACTCCCATGCAACATATAACATTGTATAAAATCAAAAATCGAGCAAAAGCTTAAATTCAATGAATAAAACTGCACACACTAAACCATAATAAGGAGTAGATCATACAACATTACATCATCCAAAATAGTTGATATGGCCTTTACATCATTACATCAAAAGTTTAAAGGAAGAAGCTAAGAACGTAGATGCACACAACCAAATAGAGCAATGATAAGCAATACACTTCTTGTTTTTTTAACTTTGTCTGCTTGCCCACTATGTGGTCACTTAGGCACTATGAATACATACAAAAAATCATAAACGAGAAACTAGGATAAGCATAAGTTTACTAACTATTGTGTAACAACTCCCTCCTCAGCCATCCTAGTAGTGAGCTATCTCAAATTCTGCAAATACATATGGAGCAACCATTTAATATGAACAACAAGCAAGTGAAGTAAGTTATTCTACACATGCAATGCCTCAGGAATCACAATTTCTATATTAAGCTCATAAAGTAAAGGGGTCTTGCAATGCATTATGAATTATAGTTGAGTTAGTCCGGAGACTCACTGTAGCCCTTAACACAACATTGTATGAGTCTATATAGAATACACACATCATCAAGTTGATTAAGGGCACTAATAGCCACCCAGTCACAAGCATGCCTTATAATACCCTCCCTGTAATTGCCATATATTATCAAACCAACCGGGTCCCACACTATACAACCATCATAAGCTAAATATTAAAAATGGTATACAAGACTGCTCAAATAAATTTTTTCAACACATAATACTTTAATTATAATTGAAATTACTACAAAAACAAGAGTATACATAAACTAAAACTATCTAGCATAGTCCATTACCTTATGGCTCAGTATGTAGGCACACACAATATGAAATAAAGTACAATAACAATTAAAGTAAATATATCACAAGTTATTTTTTTATTTATTTTTTTGCATCCTAGTGTGCACCCGCTTTTAATATATCCACTGCAATCAAATACACATGAGAGAAAAAATGAGGGCCAAGTATAAGATAACTGCAACCACGTAACAATCCCACTCTTAACAATCTTAGCGAACTCCGTGAAACTACTTCACCATGGAAGTCAGCACTTCATACAATAATAAAACAATAAGTAATTCATAGACAATGAATTTACCTAGGTGTTACAAACATCAAAGACATTGTTTATGTTAAGCATATAAGTGCTTAATTACAATGCGATATGAACACAAACTGGGTATGTATCTCCCCCAGATCCATTACGACACCTGAAACATGTATGATTTTAACATATGCTCAAAGCATATACTTCAAACACACTCATGACATCATCAAAGCATAATATAGTGTCTAGTCGGTCATACCCTTCATCCAGGCCCTTCTACTATGACTCTAGTTAACACTGGTGTGACCTATTATACCCATCCAATGTGTCCTTCTACCATATCTTTAATGTTTGGAGTTGTTAATTATACCCTTCATCGGGCTCTTTTACCAACTCCTAAATTCATTTTCAATCAAATTCATCCACATGAGAGGCTGATTATACCCTACTATTGGTCCATATTACCATCTCTCAATTCATACGCATTCAATTATTGGGAGAGGATGATTATACTCTCACATGGGGCGCCCTTCTACCAATTACTGCTAAATCGATTAAAGGAGAGGTTGGTTATACCCTTTTCAGGCCCTTCTACCATATTCTCAATCAATGGAAACAAATCCCTTTTTTGTGTAGGGATGACTTAGCTATTACACATTCATAATGATGTGTGGGGACATTTTTCCCCATATATGCATTAGGTTTCTTGTAATATCAATGTGCCCTAACCTTAACATGGTTAACCCCCACAAAATGTGGGAATCAAACATATACTAAAGTTGATTTGACAAAAATACTAGGCTTATAATTAACCTAAGGCTATTACAGAAGAGAAATACTTTGTAAGTAATTAAAGGTATACAACTTGTTTTTTTGCTGAATATAAACCACACACATCAAAATCATTTAAAATTCACGCATTCATTAATAATGATTTAACACATGAGCCGACAACTTTCATGTTAATCATTTTACAGGAATTCCATAGTACTTAGTTTATTCAAGGCAAGGGAGTTATTTAAGCGAGATAAATGAATTTAATTTAAACTATACTCTTCCAGTGCATAATTCAAGATGTGAGTTAATCATGACCAAATGTCCTTAAATTATAACCCAAGGTTAGTCATGATATGATAAGTATACCAAAAATTCTGGGAATTTATTTCAATGATTAAGATCATAACATTTCAATAATTTACATGTGTGACAATTAAATGAATTAAACTATATCTTTAAAGTGTATAATTCATAAAATAAGTAAATCATGTCCAAATATTCTCAAAATTTAACTCAAGATTGGTCATGAGATAATAAGTGTACCATAAAATGTTGGGAATTTATTTCAGTGATTAAGATCATAACATTTCAATAATACACATGTGTGGCAATTAAATAAATTAAACTATATCATTCAAGTGTATAATTCATAAATGAGTAAATCATGCCCAAATGTCCTTAAACTTTAACCAAAGATCAGTCATGACATAATAAGTGTACCATAAAATATTGGGAATTTATTTCAATGATTAAGACAATAACATTTCAATATTATACATATGTGACAATTAGATGAATTAAACTGTATCTTTTAAGTGTATAATTCGTAAAATAAGCAAATCAAGCCCAAATGTCCTCAAACTTTATTCCAAGATAAGACATTACATAATAAGTATACCATACACTTTTGGGAATGTATTTCAATGTTGAAGATCATAATATTTTAATAATGTACATGTGTGACAATTAATTAAATTTTGAACCAAACTATAAGAAGGTGTGTCCCAAAAATTCCAAGGATTTAACTATAAATTTATAACCTTACAATAAATATATATCTTAAATTTCATGTTCAACCTATGTGAATTGATCAAAAAATACACAAAATGTGATAAGACCTATAGTTTACATCATATTTGCTTCCAAAATGTTCCATCTCATTTTGGAATGCTCGGAGCAAAACCGACAAAGTTCATGTTGACAACTTAGTCTGATTTAGCCACTAAATCACTTAAAATTCCAATTTAAGTTTCTGTCATGGGGTGCACATAGAAGAGAATGGAATGAAATGATTTATATAGTTCTAAATATAAATAAATCATAAAAACACGGATCTGAACACTGATCTAATGACACTGAAGAGCGTCAGGCTATAAAATGACCTTCCCCCGGAGCAGACCCGTTGTTGATCCACTGTGGGGATCAACCCAATCATTATTTTGGCGTGATTAAGATAATCAGATGGAACCTAGATCGTCTTCAATCTCTGGCCAATTATGATGATTGATCTCACCTTGAAGGAGCTTTCAGGGTTCCTCCACCACTGTACGACTTCCTATTATCATCGCCACCGACCGGAATTACAAGGTCATTCTAGCGGCCATTTTCACCAAATTACGTGAATCAAAGCCCAATTGAGCTCGATTTCAATTTGAAATCCTTCTGGGATGTTTGCAAAAGGAGAAGAGGGGGAAATCTCACCTCAAATGTCTGTGTCCTCTTGGAACGTGTATGGGGTGGCATGGCTTGGTCAGCCTTGAGCTCTCCACACCTCCTGAGATCTTCCACTTGATTTTTTTTCTTAGAATTACTGTTTGGGAGAATTGTGAGATAACATAGGGGTAATGTTGGGTACATTGGGAATTCTGTACCTGATTTGGAGAAGCCCCTTATCAACTCAATGATATACACTAAGTTGTATTTGATGTATATTAAGTTTACATGTGAAGGACTTACAGTGAAGAAATTTTTCTAAGCACAAATGTGTCGACACAGTTCAATTGTGTCGACACCTCTGCAGAAGCTATATCGAGACAAGTAAGTTGTCTCGACATCTTGAAGACTAAGTCAGCATACTTGACAAATTAAAGAGGAAAATATGTTGAGTAAAATTATGTCGAGATAAACCAACTATCTCGACATAATACATGTTAAGTAAAGTTGTCAACACAGCAGACAGATTGTGTCGAGACAATCTCACTATCTTGAGACAAGACATAATCAGAAGATGTCCATACAGCAGACAGATTGTGTCGAGACAATCTTACTGTCTCGACATAAGGCAAAATCAGAAGATATAAACACAGTATAAAGATTGTGTCGAGACAATCTCACCGTTTCGACACAAGGCAGAATCAGAAGATGTCAACACAGCAGACAAATTATGTCGAGAAAATCTCACTATCTCGACACAAGGCAGAATCAGGTGTCAACATACCAGACAGAGTGTGTTGAGACAATCTAACGGTTTCGACATAAGGTAATATTAAGAGATGTTGACACTGAAAATGGGTGTGTTGAGACAAGTCAAGTGTCTCGATACTTTCAACTTCTGATGAAAATTATTCCAAGTTAGAATGCGTCGAGACTACTAAGATATCTCAACACATGTGTTGAGACATCGGGAACATCTTGACGCTTATGTTTCAGAATTTGCTGAGTCGACACCAATCAAGTCAAGACAAGTCAGGACTGTCAAGTAAGTTGCGGCAAACTCATACGTCAACAGAAATAGGTCAAGGAGGGTTGTGATGTATGTTGCTGACGTCATCAAACAGAATCCAGCCATCTGCAAAAACTATAAATAGGTAGTGCTGCCTTCATAAAAAAAAGACATATACTAGAGAGAAAATTCATAAAGAAAAGACGACAGATCAAATCAAGCAATCAGAATTTCTCGTTCTAATTTCTTCCAAGTCCTAGCCAGGTGACATGTTCGAGAAAGAGGTAGAAGATGAAGGTCTTCAAGAAGTTCCTTAGATCCCTTTTACTAGGTTAATCTGAAGATCTAATTGCACCTGATCCATAATTTCTTCAAGGTATTCATGCTGATCAACATCAAGAAGATTGCTATTTCAGAGAAGGAACTTTTCAGACTACAGATCTATCAAGAAGAAGTCAATTGCAGCTGATTTGAAGAATCTGTGTAAACAGATGTATCAGATTACAAGTTTACTATTTTCAGAAGTTTATTTTACCGATTTATATTGTAAGATCTCCTTGAGATTTGAGTTGGTAGGAGAATCTTTTCTCTGAGATTGTAAGCCTAAATTATAAAGGCTGAGGTAGGGTTCTGAGGGACCTGAGGTAGGTGGTTTGGGTAAATCAATGAGTTGTAAGCCTATTCTATAAAGGCTGAGGTAGGGTTTTTGAGAGGGCATGAGGTAGGAGATTGAGGGTGAAAATTATTTAACTTAAGGTTAGCTAATCACCTAGAGGGGGGGTGAATAGGTGTTTGAGGTTTTCTTAGTTCTTTTGCTGATTTTTAAGATGATTTATCTAGAGCTTATTCTTAACACCTGTAATAAATTAGAAAACAAGCACACAAAAAAACACAAGGATTTATAGTGGTTCCCCAATTGGGTACATCCACTTTCCCTCCCACATATCCAACTGATTTGTTGGACTAGGCATAAACTCCACCAATATGCTCCTCAAAGCTTACACCTTAGGCCCTCAGCCTATTACACAGATTCTTCACAGATTCCAAACTCAGAACCACAAGGGTTCCTACCTCAAAGCCCTGCAGGGCTCATACAGCTCAGTATCCACTGATCACCTACCTCAACCTTATTTCTAAGGCCAACAACTCAGGCTCTTCAGCCCTACATCTTCAGGCATGCAGCCCTACTCTCAGAGTGCTGCAGCACTCCTACAACTCAGTACCCTTCCAGGTACCTATAGCTCGCCTCCTCTAAGGCCTACAACTTAGTGATACACTTGTCACATGCAGCTCAGTGACACTCTATTCACCTACCTCAGACACAAGGCCCTACACTCAGGCTGGGAGGACATCCCTACCTCAGATCTACACTTGGATACTACCTCAAAGAGCAACACTATCCTATCTCAGGCAATTAAGCCCTACAGCTCAGATCCACACTTGGATCCTATATCAGTACCCCAACATGGAACGTACCTCAGTGACTAATTAGTAACCTACGTCAAGCTCAAAGTGCCCTACACTCAGATTCAGATAAACTGAATCCTACAGGAAGAGAGTACAGAATAATTAAGAAAAATAAACAACTGACTCAGAGATAAATCTCTGAGTTTACCTTGCTGGAAAGAACTATCTTGCTATGCTTGAAGAGCTTCAGCTAACTTCCTTTGCCTTTACAGCTATCTCTGCTGCTTTAGCTTTCAAGCTTGATGGAGAAGAAGATGTCGAACCGCCTCTTGATTTCCTTTTTTTTCATTTCCCTAATATCTTTTCTTTTTTTCTTTTTATATGCATTGATTTGAATTAACGACACACTTGTGTGTGGGCCCAGCCAAGGATTGGTGAGCCTCACCTTCTTCAAAAAAGGACAAGGTAGCTTTTAGCGCCACTACAACTTTCCCTCAACGGCTACATATAAGTTGACTTTGATAACATCAGCAATGATCATCACCATCTGGACTTAGAAAATATTACATAAATCCATAAAGCGTTGAGTGATGTTAATTCACTTAACGCCATTTGTCTTGGCACTCAGCACTTCTGGACTTGTGAATTTTCTCTGGATTTGTCTCAGCGGTTCTGTCTCAGCGGTCTCAGCGGTTTATTCTTAGCAGCTATGGTAGGCCTTTGTCTCAACGCTTTCTTTTTATCAGCTGAGACAAGTTTCTGTCTCAGCGGTATCTTCACAGCGATCTCAACGGTTTTTGCTTCACAGCTGAGACTATCTTCTGCTGCTGAGACTATCTTCTATCTCAGTGGTTTTCCTCTTAACTATCTCCGCGCTGCCTTCTTCATTAGAAGCATTGAGTGAACATGCTTCACTTAATGCTTCTGGACTTAGGGAAATCCAGCTAGTTTTGTCTCAGTGCTTCCTTCTTCATTAGAAGCGTTGAGTGAACCTGCTTCACTCAATGCTTCTGGACTTAGAGAAATCAAGCTAGTTTTGTCTCGATGGTTAAGCTGACACATTCTTATGAGTTATCTTAGATGTCTCAGCAGTCTCAATGCCATCTTATCAGTTATCTTAGCTATCTCAACTGTCTCAGCGCGTTTTGCCGTAGTCAATTTTTCTGGCATTAGCTGCGTTCGACGATCTGTGGGCTGCGCTCGACGAACTCTGATCTTCTCAGCGGTTTCAGTGCTTTTTGCCTTAGTCAATTTTCTGGCTTTAGCACAACAAGTGTTGATCAGAGCTCGATGATCTTTAAGCTGAGCTCGACGAATTCCAAACAGAGCTCGATGAACTTCAAGCTGATCTCGACAAATTTTGAGTTTATCACCAAACTCATTTTCTTCACCTGTCAAATCCTGGACTACCTGCATTCATGAACTAGAGCACCCATCAAAAATATTATGCCCCTTAGCATGATTGGTGATGCCTCTTCAAATCATGAGGAACATTATATGGCACAATTCCCAACAATCTCCCCATATTTGAAGAAGGTAGAACACACATCCATGCTAAGGTGAATTAACACAAAAAATATCATGATAGGTCTAATGAAACATTATTATGACAACTAGCCATCCCAGTACATGATAATTCCCCCTAGATGAGATGGCTTAGCACTATGATTGAAAAATCAATGGTACATGTGAATTATCAATCATTGACAATGTGATAGTATGATTAACAACAAAAGCTATTATTAATCATTAACCAGGTAAACATTATGATCAAGATGAACCTAATCATTAACTAATTTAGATATTTTTAGTCAAACTGTAGTAGGTAAAATTTGTGATTATAAGATATCTATCAAGGAATAACATATTTATCAAACACAGACATGTAAGTGAAAATTTCAGGCACATTTGTCACATCAATGTAGTCAGGGCCAAAACATATTCATTTCCTTGATAGAGATTTGAAGCTTTTACACTATTGATATTCATTACAAAACATAGATTAAACAATTTTTAAATAAGCTTAAGTCTAGCAGTCTTCTATCAGCTGTTCTTTGATGAACTTACACCAGCATCCTTGGTTGCAGCAGTCTTCTTCAAGTTTTTAGCCATGTTCTTCTACCACTTGAAGTAAAGGAATGACTTTGGAATATATCTGGGAGGCATTTTCTTGGGGTTGCTCTTCATTACCAGATTCTCCTTGAATACTCTTTCCCTTAGGGAATTTCTTTCCAGATGCTTTATCCATTCCTCAGAAAGATATACACTATCAATATTCTTTAAGATTTTTCCATGGCTTACCAAAGTATTGATAATGATGGATTCAGAGGCATCACTTAGCTGTTCATAGTATGGATCATCTCTGTTCTCAGCTCTCCTCTTTGACATGAACTCTTCAGTCATTTGAGTTTCTTCCCTCTTTCTTCTGGCAGCAAGCTGTGCATCCTGTGCAATTCTAGCTTGAGCTGGGAAGTCGAGGTCCTCTGGCCTCTTTCTATCCAGGAGGGGCAAGTATAGTGCCACCATGGTGCCTTAAATTATATTGAAGGCTTAATCTTCAATGAGTGCTGCTGCCTTAGCATGGCTTCTCTCCCCCTTTATACCTTCTTGAGAGATGGTCTTTTGTAGTAAGGTGGTGTTGGCTTCATTCTTGCTTGATATAGAGTTGAAAATTCTTTCATTATCAGCAAGCAGCTCATCTTTCAGAAGTATTGCCTCCTTCATAAATTGGAAGGCAATATTGGTGATATGCTGATTTACATGATCTGCTGCACCCTTGATCACCTCATCAGTTGTACTTACATAATTCTTGACATATCCTATGTCAGCTGCAGAGAGTTTTTGGCTTGTGTCCAAGGATTGCATGAGGGTGGTCAGTTTGATGACAGCAGTTCCAACCCTATCAAACCAGGTGGTGACCTGTTTGTTTAAGTGAGAGATTTCTTCTTTATTTTCATTGACTTCGGTTGTCAAGTCATCCCTCTATTTGGCAACTAATTGATCAACATACTCCTTAAGGGTTGTGGCTGAGCATCCAAGAGTGCTTTGATTTGGTTTAGAAATTCCTCATTAGAGATAAGGGTAGATGAAGTATGACTCATAGGAGGAGGCACAACATTATGAGCAGGGATCTGAGAAGGCTCCCCCTCAACTACAACACCTATAGTAAGAAACATTTCCTCAGCTGAAGCTGTATTAACACTACTGATTAAGTGATAATGGGTATTACCTGTAGTGGGTGCAGACTCAACTATTCTGTTGACAACTTGATCCAAGTTTCTCAAATCCATCTGATCATGCTCTCTCTCAGACTGAGCATCCTTCTCTGGGCTTGACCTATCAAGATAAGTATATAAAGCTTCAGGAGGCTCAAGGTTATCATCTGTAGTAGGCATATCATCAATTACAGCTACATCACCAGTATCTGCCATATCTGCCTCATCTTATGCAACAACTTCTTCCTCATTGCAAATCTTTGACACTTGTCCTGACCTAGGGATGGCATGGATTTTATCAACATGCACAATTATGTCCTGGAGTTGAATGTTTGCAGAGGATTTACTGAGTGATAGGTCAACCTCCAGACCAAAATCAGCTAGAGAGGATGATCCAAGCTCTAGTTCAGGGCTGGAAGTTCTTTCTTCCTCAATAGGTTTCTTCCTTGTACCTTTAGAGGAGTTCTTTATTCCTGAATGTTGGATCATTGGTTGGACCCTAGAGAATCTGTCCAATGTCTTTATGTCCATTCTTTTTAGGTAGTGAATCTTCACCCCATGTTCCTATTTAAAAGTATCAGGATAGGTGTTCACTAGGTATAAGGAAAGAATTCTGCCCATGTTTGGAGAGGGTATATAGTCTACTAATCTCTGATAGATGAGAGAAGACCATGAGGTCTTTTTATTCAAGATAATTCTGGTCATGACATCAAACATGGACTTGGAGATAGTGTCATGTGATCCAGGTTTGCAGATAAGGGCTTTCCCTACAATATTTGCTAGCAGTTTGCCTCTCTGATTGAAGAATTTCCATTTAAGAGACCCAAACTTGGCCTCATTGTATCCACACCATCTGAGAGCACTGTCTCTATCCATGTCAGTGGGCTCTTCTTCCTCGCTAGGGTTGATAGATGGTATAAGAAGGGCCTTTCCTAGACTCTTAGGGTTTATCTTAATTTTGATATCTTCAATCTTAGACTTAAGAGAGTTTTGAGAGGAGGACACTTTAATGTTCGAGAAGAATTCTACTAATTCCTTTTTAAGAATGGTGGAGGGTTCGGACAGGGTGTACTCCAGGCCTGTGATTTCAATCATCCTTATCACTGCTTTAATATCTAGAGAGGCATGACTGAATCCATCCCTCACAATTTCATATCCTTCCTGGAGCTCCTTGATGACATTTGACACCATTGAACCAGTGCGACAAGACACTGAGAGGGTTTCGGTCTCGACGGCTAGGGTTAAGGCTTTTAAAGAGTGGAGTGGCTTTTCGTTTCTTGTCGCCTTTCTATTTATAGTAAAAGGATTCAATTATCAATTAAGCATTTTTTAGCTTAAAACTTATTCATTTCATTTTAACGGGTTGTGTTACGCTTCCTGTTACGAAACAGAAGATTTAGTGCTTTGATTTTTCTACCCTCAGCTTTTCTTCTACTTATTCAATGCATGTTTAATTTTTGACTTCCCTTACTGATGGGATGTACAATCTTTTTGACTTAATAAAACAATTATTAGTTTTAAATAGAAGGGGACCTAACATGTTAATGAGCCAGTTCTATTGGCACTCCAATTTATGCATTGGTTTACCTTAAAGCTTGCCAATAAGTTATTTGAATTTTAGAATAAAGCCTACAAGAATTAACAGTGTAGATAATTGAGTCACTATTTTTATTTGGTGTGCTTGATTTGGTTCAGCATGAGCACATCTAACATAACTAATCAATTAGCAAACTTAATCTCTATATAGGAGAGAAAGACTTACCTTGAGGCTTGCTTCCTCTAGCTTTTGAGGATTACATTCTTGACAGCCTCAACCTTAATTTGTTTTTTTCCTTGATATATTCCTAGAGCAACTAACCTATCACAGACATTTGCCTGGAACATCCATTGTCCAAATAACAAGTCTTAGTTGGACAGGTACTTGGACTATCCTGCAAAACAAAATTCATTTACCCTTAGGCACCTAATGATAATTGGGTCCTAAGTTCTTGTTAGCATCATAAAACTTTTGCCCAACTCTCTGCCTGGGATGAGCACCCTTCTATCCACTTATCACATTCAGGCTATGCCAATAATCAATGGCAAAGTGACCCACTTTCCCACAGCACCAACATTTATGAATGTTGTATCTTCTCTTTAGGCCAACACAAAATTGCTGTCCATGAGAGATGTAAGCAACACCAGACTTTGTTGGATGAGCATTGCATGATGCTGCCCCCTTCCTCCTGAGTGAATATGCTGAGAGACTAAATACAGTTGGTCCAGTATGGGCCTGATGTATTTTTGGAGACTGCCATCTAGTGGACTCACTCATTTCCTTAGATAAAGGATATTTGGATCCAAATCTAAAGAACTTCACCCGAACTTTGTGGATAGAGTGGACAGTATCACACTTTCTTGGATCATGTGCCTTCACCCCACTGGTGGAGCACATATTAGATTGATCCTTCTGGAGTGGTGCAAACTTGACAGTTTTAGAAGGTGAATTTGCCTTTTGAAACACTGTCCTCTTATCAGGGAATTCAGATTTGAAATGATGATTGATGTGATTAATACCCAGCTTCTCAGGGACTGGGGAAGTTGCAGCTTTTGGCAACTGACCCTGTGACTGAGAAGGGTTAATCACAATCCCCAATCTCTCCGTGATCTTTTGCTCCAGATATCTAATATGCCTTTCTTCTCTTCCAGAAGCAAACTCTGACACTCAAGATTTTCTTGAGTTCAGACACCTCATGACTTTTCTTATAGAATTCAATAGATTTATTATTATAAAGAGTTTTATAAGGCATGAGGACTTCTATCTCTATGGCTTGCCTTTTGGCAAAAATTCTGCTCTTCTTTAGAGCATCTAGGAGTAGTCCATACTTGTCAATCAATTGATTGACATCAATCTCAGATTCTGAGCAATCTTTATCAACGGATGAAGATGCACCCATATCTGGACTGGTCTCATTGTCAGAAGAAGATGCATAATTGAAAATAGGTTGTACCTTGATTGATTCTGAATCTGGCTGACTTCTTTCTTCTTCAGTCATTGCCATCAAACCATGACATCCATAATCTTCTTCATCTTCCTCATTGTCACTGTCTGAGTGTGATAGAGGGGCCCTGATTCCTATCCTGGCAGCATGATATTCCTCCTCTTCTCCTAGATCTACAATAATAGATATCAGCCCTATATAGGCTTCTCCCTCTTCATCTTCAGATTCTGAGGATGAAGAATCTGTTCAGGTTCTCTCTTTCTTAGCCACAAAGGACTTCTCCTTCTTCTTTCCCTTGTGGTGATGGTGATGCTTTAATTTTTTCTTCTCATCTTCTTCCTTTCTTTTGACTGGGTAGTCAGCAATGACATGCCCAACCTTACTACAACAATAACAGATGACATTAGAAGAAATCTGTTTACTAGTTTTAGGGATATACTTGTCATCCTTGGATGACTTCCTGTGATAAGAGGATGAAGATGGTCTGCTCTTCCATTCCTTCTTATTTATGAACTTCTGAAATTGCCTGGAGAAGGCAGTAAGATCTTTATCAGACATGTGGTTATCTGATGAGCTTAGCTCAGAATTTTTTGATCTAGATTCAACTTCCCTCCTTGGTGGTGAGGGAGTCTTTCTTCTGCTTCTTCTTGGGGCTTCTGCCTTTAATGCCACAGACTTGTCCTTAGACTTGAATTGGTTGCTCTTCTCCTCTTCTTGTCTAGCAGCCAGCTGCATTTCATAGGACTGCAGCTTTCCAAAGAGTGTTGGTGGAGGAGTGTCTGCTAGCTTAGCCATTTCCCTAATGACACAAATCTTGGTGTCCCAATCTCTAGTGAGAGATCTAAGGAACTTGTCATTGAGCTCATAGTTACTGAAGGTCCTACCATAGGTTCTTAGTTCATTTACTGTTCTAAAGAACCTTTCAAAACAGTAAACAATTTTTTCAGACTTGCTTTGCCTGAAGCCCTCATACTCTTGATTGAGCATGGACTTTCTATCATCTCTAACTTCCTCAGAGCCTTCCATGTAGACCATAAGGGTGTCCAATATTTCCTTGGAGGTCTTGCAGTATACAAGATTTTGTAAGGTTGAGTGATGCGTGCGAAGCCCGACTCTAAATTATCTGGGGAGCACGGCAGTTCCGGATTTCGCGCGGTGAATTATAGGGAAGTGCACCTATCGCAAGTAATACATGATATTTGGGAGAATATCGAGATCGTAAATTTCCCAGGAACGAGTTGATTATCCCCACTGCTCTAAAAGGACTATTATTTTACCGAAATATTTAATTTGTCAATTTTAACTAAGAAAAAGCTGGAAATAGATTAAGAACAAAGTCGATGAAGAAATAACACTCGGTATCGAATTACGTTAGGACTAAAATAGATTTGAATAATTAGAGATCTCAGGTTTCAATTCAATTAAAGCGGAAACTTGGTCGTGGAGGTTCCAAAAGATGAGCTCACCTATCTCTAGGAATATCGCTCACCTGAACAATTAGACTATTAGACCGGGCTCTCATCCGACGAAGGATTCCTCTTAATGCCCACAATACGCTAAGAACCCCGCTATTGGGGGCGGTGAACCCAATCCGATAGAATTACGCACCTCCTCTCTCGAGGGTTAGTGTGAAACTCTCTTTACCCAGGGGTGATCAGTCCATACGCACGGCCTCTCGGCTACCTAGCACATAGATAACGAAAATAGAGCCCACACATCGATATGTGGTTCTATGCATCGTTAACCCAGGGTAAACCTTAAGTTTTTTAATTAAATAGAAAAACAAGACCTTTAGTTTTCTAAAACATTTTATATACCAATGCTCTTCAATACCGAGGGCTAAAAGCGATTAGCCACTCATCAGAATGAGGATGGCTCATGAGTTTGGTTAGGCGTGATTTATAAACTATCCGCTGAAGGGTTACAAAAAAAGAAGAAAAATAAGATAACCTAATATTAGAAATAGAAAAGCTACTAAAAAAATTAAAAACACACCACTCAACCGAACACATAATAAAGAAAAAGAAAAAAAGCTAAGTTACAAAAAAAAGAAAATTGCATAATTAAAATTTCAAGTCCTACTTAAACGAGTAGGCTAGAAATTAAAGCGAAAAATTGCAAGTCCTACTCAAACGAGTAGGCGGAAAATTAAAGCGAGTCCTACTCAAACGAGTAGGAGAAAATAGATGCACACACACACACACTCTACATAAATGAAAACACACACACACACACACACACACACTACATAAATAAATACTCACACACTCACTCTACATAAATAAATACTCACACACTCACTCTACATAAATAAATACTCACACACTCTACATAAAATGAAATACTCACACACTCACTCTACATAAATAAATACTCACACACTCTACATAAATGAAAACACACACACACACACACTTTGCATAAATGAAAACACACACACACACACACACACACACACACACACACACACACACACACACACACACACACACACACACACACACACACACACTTTGCATAAATGAAAACACACACACACACTTTGCATAAATGAAAACACACACACACACACACACTTTGCTGAAATAAAAACACACACACGCACTCTACATAAATGAAAACACATGCACACACTCTACATTAATAAAACAAACACACACACACACACACACACACACACACACACACACACACACACACACACTGCTGAATTTAAAACACACACACGCTATAGAAATTAAAATGCACACACACTACAGAAATTAAAACGCACACACACGCACACTACATGAAATGAAATACACCCACACACTCTATTGGAAATGAAAACATACCCACTCTACATGAATGGAAACACACGCACACACTGTACAGAAATAAAAGAAAGCTATAAAAATTAACTCATACACGCACACACACATACAAAAATAGCGAAAAACAAAGTTATCTAAAATTTAAAATAACTATATTTCTACCACTAGAATGTGGTAGAAATGCATAAAAAGAAAAAATAAAAATTATTTGAGCAAAAGAATTTTCAAATTAATACGAGAAAGCAAGTACTTGAAAAATTAAAATGTTTATATTTTTACCGTTATAATTTGATGGAAATACATAAAAAGTAGAAATAAAAATTATTTGAACAAAAGAGTTTTTAAGTAAATGAAAAATCAAAGGTGTTGAAAAATTGAAATAAAACATAATCCATTCTTATAACTTTGTAAAAGGGTTTAAAAAGTGAAAGAAAGTTAAAAAGAAGCAAAAGATTTACAACCTAAAAAAGAAAAATTTAAGTTAAAGAGTAATGAAAACCACTTTTGAAATCATTTTACAAGTTCATAAGAACGAATATAAAAGCATAAAAATCCTAAATCTAAACCATTTTAAGGAGTATGATAAGAAAAATGGCTATAACAATGACTAGTAATTTTGAGAAAATCTAAAGTAAAGCAAAGCGATTTTTCATATTAAAGCATAAATTCCGCAAATCTAACTCATACACGCACACGCCCCATACAAAAATGAAAAATAAGGATGCATAAGATTGATAAAAGGGAGGCATTTAGAGACATTCCAGAGCAATGTAAGGATGAAAAACTAACAGTTTTATTAAGAAAGAAGTTGATTACAAAATATAAAACAAACTTATAAAGAAGGGGGGAGATTATCCTTACATAGCACTAAAACAACTCCAAGCAACATCCCCTAAGACCAAAATGGTTCAAAATTTGGAACCCACACACCTTACAACAAGGTCCTATTTATAACAAAAAAAATCAGTTTACACGCCCTAAGTCACAGGCGCGTAGGGGGGGCGTGTGAGCACTGTTGGTGAAGTGAAGCCGAGCATTCAATGCATGTTGACTTTGGGGCGGTCCACGCGGAAGTCATGCCCGTGACCTTGCTGACACGGGCATGTAGCATGGGCGTGTCCGGAAGGTATATCTGGGGGAAGGCACCGCGTCATTTCATCGCCGGCGACGTCTTGTCTCGGACACGTGGAAGTCATGCCCGTGTCAAATCTTGACACGGGTGTGTCGGTTGGTTCGATGATCTTCGAGCGCAAAACATCGAGTTGGAGTGACAAGGGGCTTCGTCATGGCCGTGTCATATTGCACACAGGCGTGTACTTGGGCATGTTCAACAATTTCTTTGCGGGTGACTGATTTCACTTGGATTTGGAGGTACATGCCCAGGTCACGAGCGTGACTTGAAGTACACGGGCATGTACTATGCAATTTTTGACTTTTTCTGAAAAATTTCAGAAAACAAATAGAGACTAAGTTAGAATAATATTTAAAAAAATAGGAGCATTTTATTGAACAAAATTAAGTAAAAATAACGAAAATAATTTAAAATGACTTAATTAACATACGTAAAAATACGTATATTTACAATTTATCAAATACCCCCATACTTAAGCTTTTGCTATTCCAGAGCAAAAGTTGGAGATATACTTATAAAGAACTAAAGAAATCCTAAATTTATCTATCGTTTGAATTAATTAAAAGAGAGATCAAAGTAATTATCAAGGGTATAAGAGTTAAGTCCTAAATCATGAAATTGATTTAAATAGAGGAAAATTTTTGGCCAAAAGACTTCTTGAAGTAGCCAAATAGCAAGCAAAAATTATAATCGTTAGCTAACAAAAATAGATTGGAATTATAGGAACTTTAGCTTAAGAGTTTAAATGAAATAATGCAATTTTAAAATTATGCTGTCAAAAAGTTTTTATATTAAGTCTAGAGTCATTGAATATGCTAAGGGGATTGTTTTGGTTTATGAAGAGGGCTTTGGAGGAGGTGAGGTATATATTTCTTTTCTCAAACCTCGAATACAAATTTTTTGAATATAAATGTTTAGGAAAACGAAGTCTTATTTTCCAAAACATGCAATAGTAAATTTTTTTGTACAACTTCATATAACCCAATGTAAATGTATAAGAGTAATGAATTTTATCCTCTTACTCCGTAACATATAATCTTTTCAAATATTGGATGCCTATGTTTGCCAAACAAAATCTTATTCCCATTGACATAGGTTCTTTTAAGGATAAAATATGGGGAGATGATTTTTTCAAAAATAAAACTAGATTTTAATAAAAATAAATTTGAGAGCAACCCTTATAAATTGAACGTTCCCGTGTTTCTAAAAAGCTTGAAGTAGAAATAATTGATGTCTATAGTCATTTTTCTAACATAATACACATGCCTTTATTTTAGATAAATTAGAAGTAGTGCCTAAAACAAGTCCCCTATAATTAGAACAAAGCATAAATTTTTTTTAAAACTTAACCTCGGATATTTAAATCAATCAATCTCTAATTAATAAACGGATAGTAAACAAAGAATTAATGAAATTCACTTATAAATAAACTCGTAACAAAATTTTTGGAGAGCAAAAAGGGTTAAGAATGGAATATTCGAGTTGTTTATTTCATAAATTATTTTTGGGATTTTTAAAGTTTTCATCATTTTTTGTGTTTTTAATTATCTTTTTTTTGTGAATTTTTGTTTTGTTTTACTGTTTTTTTGGAATTTTTAACTTATTAGCTTTTTTTGTGTTTTGTGTTAAATTTTGTTATTATATACGTACTAAAAAAGCGATAAGATATATATTTTTGACACGTTCTAATTTCTTTTTTGTATTTTTGATTTTATAAGCAAATATTTACAAAATAAGGAAAGGGAGAAAAGTTATTTACAAAGAAGAGAAAGAAAGGAAAAGGGGAAAGAGAGAAAAGAACATTTACAAAAAGATATGTGCATAAAGTATTTTAAAAAATTATTTACAAAATAAAACTAAATATTTTTTGGAATTTTTTGTTTTATAATTTTTTTTGGAATTTTTGTTTTTGTTGTTTTTTTTATGATAAAAAGAAAGGAATTTTTTTTTCGAGTTTTCATTTTAAAGTTTTTTTTTTTGCTTTTATATTTTTTGGAGTTTTTGTTTTTAAAATTTTGTTTGTTTTGTTTTATTTTGTTTTTATATTTTTTTGTATATATTTTAATTTTTGGAGTGCAGAAAGTAGAAGTGCAGAAAATAAAGCAAGAAAACACCCCCATACTTAAGTCCAACATTGTCCCCAATGTTGCAACGTAAGTATGCGAAATAAAAAGATAATGCAATATTTACCAAGAAAATAAGATGGGGGGGGGTTAAAAGCTTCCCTGAACGAGGCCCAGTTTAGGAACCCTGCATTATTAAGAAAAAAATAGCAAAGAAAAAGTAAAGAAATAGCGAAAAAGATAAACATGGGGTGCCTCACAGGAGCGCTTTGTTTATAGTCATGTAGCTTGATTATTTTGGAGGTTTATATGTCGAGGAGGGTTATGGATTCGATATTACTGCCCTATATATAATTTTAACAGGATCGCTGGGTGGGAGACTGCTATATATGAAGGGGCCGGACCAATTTTACCGGGAAAAAGCTAAGTTGTGATAGAAGGACAAGACCAGAGAAAAAGTTTTTTTGGTCTTTATTTTTCACTTTAAACGCTCCTTATAGAACTTATTACTCTCATTTGCACGCCATTCTGGGTGGGAGACGAGTACGATTTAAAAGTAAAGCCCAAAGAGCGCCCTATGGGGAGATATGTATACTAATCGCCAAACCGATTTTATATCAGTATGATATTCAACTTTGAACCAATCTTTCCTATTAAGGTTTTCTCTAATATACGCTTAATCTCTCGATTTACTACCTCCGGACGGGTGGTAGGGGGACAGTTTGTGCGTCGTGATTTTAGTTTACTGGGTGTTGCGGCATCCCCTTATCGAAAAAGTCGAGAAAATAGTTTTTTAAGTTGTGAATTATATAGAAAGACTAAAATATAATTATTTTTAAAAAGATAGGGGGCCAACACCCAGAGCATTTTAAAAACAAAATCTCGTCGCGAAGGTTTTTTTGGTCTTGATTTTTGGGCCAAAAGAAGCACGAGTGCCTTCCGCGCGGTCCGGTTACGTGCCCAACAGCCGGTAAAATTTGCGTGCATCCACACCCGTAGAACGCTTCTACGAAAAATATAGAACTTATTACTTTTGCTGGCTCGAAAAATATTTGGGAGCACCCACGCAACTAAATAGTTCGTAAGCAGGGAAGATGAACTCATATTTTGCAGCGTTCCTCGCCATTCATCGAGCTTCCGCACCGGGTTTAAGCGGGAGAGTTGCATGTTTCGCGTTTTCTATTGCAGGAGAACAATTGAGGCGGGGTTTGGCGCGGCAAATATTTTAAGTTAGCTTTAGATAGCATTATATACGAGATTACAAAAACGACGGCTAAAAGTTTTATTGTCGTGTAATTTCCTTGTGCGGAAGTGAGAGTCCTAGAGTAATAAAAGATTAAAATATTTATTTATAGCACGATGCAATATCACTTCTAATCGAACGGAAGGGTCTCGGGCGCCACTAAAATGGGTGTATTGGGTTTTATAAAATTAAATGAGATGACACGCTTTGTCGTAGACTAATCGATAGCCTGCGTGGCCGAAACTCCTAATAGCGTACAACGATAATTTCAATTGCGATTTTGAAATCTTATGGCCGAGAACCAAATGCAGTTACATTTTTTATAAAAACAAGATGCGTGTTCTATTCCCACAACAGGAAAGAGCATCGTCGACTTCCATAAGTTTGATGAACCTTTGAAATAATCTTTCCTATTAAGTGAAACAGTTTTCTCTGGAACCGACAATATACCACGGACACGCTTAATCTCTCGATTTAACACAGAACACTACCTAAAGAACCCATAATTGAATAATCAACTATCATGAATGTCCACAACTAACACAGGAATGAAATAACAAATACACTGAAAGTACTAGGCCTTATGGCCATACAAGAGTTTCACTTAACAAAGTAGTGTCTCACATACATCAGCTCACAGGCCGACCACACATGACAAAATAAAATACAACTATTCACTTTGGCCTTCGAGGGCCAGCTCAACAATATGGTCTTCAGCCCGCTATTTGGTACTCGGCTCTGCAGCACCTGCAAGCAACATTCCACTGCATGGTGAAAACAAAGCAACGGTCAGCCAAATCCGACCAAATTATAACGACCCCACCCCTGACTCGGGATGGCGATGCTCCTTCCCTGCATTTCATTGGCCCAGCTAAACAATAAAGTACAAACATAATTCGCCACAGGTGTAGGCTCGCACGGCCAAACACCCCGTGCACTCAGGGCACATTATCGGTGAATCCTATCAATTCAGTGGCTTCACCACCATCCCCAGGATGGCAACAACGTGAGCATTTTAGCATTTCTGACCACTGTCTAAGGCTCCCGACTATTCCAATGGCGAGTCCCTCTATGGGTCTCTCGCACCGAACCACATAGCCCGGGTCCGATTCCACTTGCCCGTTGCTCACTCCGCCTAGTCACTTTAAGACATACATGCGGGCCAAGCTTCTCTCGGATCCCAAATCATTTCCAAACAGCATATAACCCAGTTATGTTCAAGGCCGGCTCCAGGGCCGCCAAGTTAGCAGAATTACATTTCTGCTCAGTTTTCTGGGTGCGCCTTGGAGTTAATCCCCAAAGATCCCTGCTGCAATCTACCGTGTAGAAACCCGAAAACACAAAGCACAGAGTCTTCTTCGGCAAACCATACAAAATGTAACATCACCGATCCAGACCAACATGTCCGGGTAGGCTTCACACACAATGCCTATGTCCGTACTTCGATTCCGGACTCTATATGCAACACAAGGGGGACTATTCCTGTCAACCCCAAGGAACACCGCACACTCGCGAGAGCGGGTTTCATTATGCAAAATAAGGAGAGCTTCACATGCTCAAGTAGAGAATCGTTACCCCTGTAGTACGCTTTTGCGCCATGGAAAAACTATACAGATAGAAGGCTTCACAATGGAATTTCCTCCGCGGATCTGCTCTCGGTTCTCGAATCAGTGCTATAATGCTCCGCCGGCGGCCGTAATCCCTCCATTTCCTTCCTCCTCTCTCCAACTCCTTAGAAAGAGAATGGTAAAGAGAAAATGAGGAATTAAACCTCCATTCCCGGCCTTATCAGAGCAGGAACACATCTGGGCCGTCAGATCTTACTTAAAGAAAATGAACGGCTCAGATCCGCAAAAAATCCTCAAACCTGGGCCGATTACGGCCTCACACACGGCCGTGTCCCAGGCCGTGTGCCTCGATCAAGACACGATCGTCGAGCACAAAAAAGGACACGGGTCAAGACACGCCCTTGTCTCAATCTGACACGCCACTATCGGGTACTGACACGCCCATGTCCTAGGGGCGTGTTACTAGTAACCGCCACGCCAACCAACATGACCCTTGGGAATACGGGTGGTGACACGGGTATGGACACGCCCGTGTCCCTTGACACGGCCGTGTCACGCTGCCGTGTTTCCTGCCGTGTCCTTCTCTGGACACAACCGACCAACACATAGAACCACACGGCCTTGGACATGCTCGTGTCCTATGCTGTGTACCCCTAAACAGGCACCAAAAATTCTCTTGGACACGACCAGCTCGATAATGATTTTCAGGGAGTTATAGAAGGTACCAAACGTGTAGGTAAAAGTTATTTTCTCTTGGTCATTAGGGGAAATGGTGATTTGGAAAAACCACGATAAGCCATCAAGAAAACGAAAATATGGATGATCGGATAAATGCCCCAGAATTTGGTCTAAGAATGGTAGTGAGAAATGGTCCTTACGGGTGGCATCATTTAGTTTTATATAATCGATGCACACCCGCCAACCCGTCACAGTACGAGTTGGGACGAGTTCATTATGCTTATTTTTCACTATGGTAAGACAGCCCTTTTGGGAACGACGCGAACAGGACTAACCCACGTACTATCCGATATACGATAAATAATCCCCGCATCTAATAATTTATTAATTTTGGCTTTAATGATGTCTTTCAAGTTAGGGTTAAGATGGCGTTGTGGCTGAATAGTTTTGCGACAATTATCATGAAGGAAAATCTTATGGGTGCAGAAAGAAGGGTTAATCCTTTTTAGGTCAGAAATTTTCCACGCAATTGCGTGGCGATGTTTAAGTAAAATTTCCAATAAATTGGAAATCTCTGAATTGCTCAAATATGAAGAAATGATAACAGGAAGGGTATCATCTTTTCCCAAAAAGGCGTATTTGAGTGATTCGGGTAGGGGTTTGAGTTCAAGGTAGGGTGGTTCTTCTAACGAGGTTTTAATTTTAATGTCTTTCAATCCAAAAGGTTCGAAAGACAAATTAGTAGAGTTATCCTCATCACAGTTAAAATTTTCGAGCGCAAAAGTGGCGTCGTTTAAAAAGGTAGTCTCGAAAATAGGGGAAGAACAATCTCCGAGATAGGTATCTAAATTATAACCAAAGTAATCACTCGTTGACGAGTCTCCTATGGAGGGATTAATTGAGAAAGTAACTTCATATCTCCTACCCGAAGGAGGAGACGACCGTTACTTACATCAATTAATGCGCGGGAGGTGGCGAGAAAAGGGCGACCGAGTATAATTAGTACATCGGTGTCCTCCTCGATGTCTAGGATGATGAAGTCTACCGGAAAGATAAACTTATCAACTCGGACAAGTACGTCCTCCACTACCCCGACAGGAAACTTAACCGAGCGATCCGCTTGTTTGATTCACATTTTAGTAGGGGCCGGAGCGCCCAAACCTAATTTTTGAAAGAGCGAGAATGACATCAAATTAATGCTCGCGCCTAAATCTGCAAAAGTGTATTTTACTAATATATTGCCAAAAAGGCACGAGATGGAGAACCGTCCCGTGTCATTTCTTTTAAGTGGCAATTTATTAGCAAGAGCCGTTGAGCAGTCAACATTCAGAGATATATGCAAAATATTTTCTTATTTTTGTTTATTAGAAAGAATTTGTTTTAAATATTTCACATACTTAGACATATGCGAGATCGCTTCGCAGAAGGGAACATTAATATGAATTTTTTTTAATAATAAAATTAATTTTTCGTACTGCGTGTACTTACGCTCGCTATCGAGCTTATGTGGATATAGTAAAGGGCGTTTTAATAATTTTTCGTTTAAAATTTGTAAAGGTGTCGTAATCAAAGAAGGGGGAAGAGGGGTCGGAGGTGAAATATGTATGTAACATCCCGATTTGCGCTAGGCCCCTCGTGCACTTTTGAGTCAGAAGAGCTGATTTGGGCTCATGGAAGTGCTGACAGCTAGGCTTATACTTGTGTAGGGGAGGTGAGGTTAGGCCAGATAAGGACACGGGTAGAGACACGAGCGTGTCTCTAGCCATATGTGTCCAACCAACGACTTGAGTTATTCCAAAGAAAGACACGGGTAGTGACACGAGCATGTCACTACCCGTGTGTATGTGGACAATGTAGAGACACGGTGTGTTCCTGCCCGTGTCTGTCGAGTAGAGCTCGACGAAATGTGTCCCGAGGAGGACACGGGTAGAGACACGGGCGTGTCCCTACCCGTGTGTGTCGAGTAGAGCTCGACTAGATGTGTCCCGAGGAGGACACGGGTAGGGACACGGGCGTGTCCCTACCCGTGTGCGTCAAGCAGAACTCGACGAAGCATGTCCAGAGCAGGACATGGTAAGCAATACGGCCGTGTCACTTGGATACGGGTGGAGACACGGGTGTGTCTCTACCCGTGTTTGTGTATCGAAATGACAGTCGAACCGTCGACGACGCTTCAGCCGAGCAGGACACGGGTAAGGACACGGGCGTGTCCCTACCCGTGTCATTTCCACATATAAGGGGGAAATGAAACCCTAGCCGTTTTCATTCTTTATTCCAAGCCCTTTCTCTAGAAAAACTGCTGGATAGGAGGAACAAGGTGCTGGAGAAAGTCTTCATCCCGTGGAGAACCGCCGCTGTCGAGGAGAAGAAGATGCTGTCGAGAAGAGTGATAAGATCCTGGGCCGGAAATGGAGGAAACGACAAAAACGAGATGAGCTTCCTACCCTCTCCCTTGGTGCTAGATCTTTAGTTATTTCTTAGGAGAGATATCGACTCAAGAGAGTCTAGATTTGAGAGGAGAAGTTTCCTAGGAAGGGCCATGCTAGAACTTGTGTTCTAGGGTTTAGAAGTCTTCAACCTCTCCCTCCTTCTATGTGATAATGAAGGATGGTTTCATGAAGCAAAGGGGACTTTTTGAGGGTGAATAAGGGAGGAGGAATTCTGGATGTGATTTGGGGAAGATCGGCTTGAGGAGAAAGATGAACCGATGTCGTTCCTTCCGCCTTAAGATGCATGCAGAATCCATGTTCTGCATGCAGCGATCTTCTTGGCCATTTTCAGGTGTGATATGGCCAGAACTGGGCTTTCGACTAAACATGAAAGTCGAAGTCCTTGAAAATACCTTTCCAATGAATGGTTGCACGACTTTAGGCGAAGAGTGTAGCATCAGAAAAATCTGATCGAATTTGATGGCCGACAAACAAAGCGTGCAGAAATTGTGTTCTGTACGCAGCGAACTTTAAATCTGATTTCAAGTGTGTTACCTTCGGAACTATGTTGTGGTCCGAACATGAAAGTTGTAACCCATGGAAAAAACTTTCCAACGAGGGTTACACGCCTTCACCGGATTCTTGTAGCTTCAGGAAACTTCGGTCGAATTCACTATCCAGAAGGTGTCCTGCACCTAAAATTTCGGGGTTGGTGCAGAATCGGGTTTGGAATCGGTAGAGACGATGTAACAAATTTACATTGAGGTTGGGTGAACTCTTTTATGTTAACCATCATAGTTCCATGAATGATGAAGTTTGATGAATTGATCCCACGTAAATAATTTTTGGAGTGAGGCGTACTTAAACGAAATGACTTGGCAGAAATTGGTGAACCAATAGAAATGCGCATCATGATAATAATGTGTTGAAATCATTTGGAAATGAAATGTAGGATGCTAATCTATGACCATGTGAATAATTGTTTAACAGAATGAATTTAGTAGTCCAATGCTTAGAGTGGCATCTCCCTACGGGTAGCATTGTGAAAGGATGTAGGTGCGAGTGTTTGACCGCACTGATTTTGATAGTGTCGAGAAGAGTCATAAATGGACGGTTGGGCTTGGTCCTCGGTGTTCATTCCCTAGGCTCCTTCCGTGCCATAGTGATGTCGAACTGCATGCGGTGTGAGTCGACACGCGGTGTCGTAATCCTGGGTTAAGGATAGTGTGGCAGGTCTACGGGCTTGCCAGTCGTCACACCGATGGGAGTTGACAGTTAGACCTTGGGCGGTTGGGCTTGGTCCTCGGTGCTTATTTCCCGGGGCTCCTTCCAAGCCAAGTGGATGGTTGGGCTTGGTCCTCGTGCTTTTTTCGAGGCTCCTTCCGGGTCACATAAGGCCAGTTCAGGGCTTGGTTCTCGGTGCACATCTACCCGAGACTCCCGTTGGGCCGTAGTACGCATGGGGGCTCTGCTGTTGTTGTCTTAGCGTTGAGGCGTACGGAGGCCTAAGTGAAGTAGTGTGGATGCCCGCTTAGTAATAGAGAAGCCCGCTCTACTATCACCGCCTGGCCACGACCGTTGACGCCTAAGAGGTTAGCTACCTGCTCGAAAAGTGGGAACTACAAGTCTGTGTCAACATAGTAATTACATGTGCATATTCATGGGTGAGTCATTGCATTGCATACATACCATTACAATACATTGCATAACAAGATCCTCATTGTATAAGTTTATATGGGTACTCCTAAACGATGAGTTACTTTACTGTTAAACTGATCCTTAACTTATAAGTCTGTATGGGCATTCTTATAAGTTAAGTTACCTTCCTGTTTTAGATTTATGTACCTGATGGATTGACATATCTTGTATGGAATTGCTAGAGTAGACTGCTATTAATCATGTTATACATTTCTTCTATTACTGCTCACGATATGTGTACTTAATCCATCTGCTTGTACTTGCTTATATTGTTATTTATATATTGTACCCTTGTTACTTTCTCTGCCCGGTACCGAGGAGTCGTCGGGGGAGCGGATGTGAAAGCCACTTAGTCTTTTCGACTAATGGTTTCTACGTCTTCCTTTTTAGGAGAAACACCGCAGGTGGAGCAGCCCTAGACTATGCAGCAGGACAGCTAGGCCAGGACGACCGGGCCTGAAGGGACGGTGCCGTCGCTACCTTCAGTCACCGATGTGAGTTCTGAGTGATTTTGATGTAGCCCTTTGGGCATATTTTAGCTGTACTCTGATATTTTAGAAGCTTGTTGTAGCTTCTTTTATTGATGTACTTTTTGACTTTTATTACTTATGTGTGGATTGGCTTCTGCTATGTTTTGGTTGGGTTGGCATTTGCTTTATATTGGTTATAGCCGACAGGATATGTGTCTTATGGTACAGGTTAGCCCGTGTGCTAATGTTACCGTAAGGCGGCTGTTCCGGGCACAAGACCCCCTTCCTGCCGTGTTTTGTGTTCCGGGAGGGTGGTCTTACAAATGGTATCAGCTTGCTCCAATCCTGAACTAAAGAAGTCATTCAACAATGGTACCACCCCCGTTCGATTAGTCAGTTTGGGGACAAACTGACTTGGCGGAAGCAGTGATATGCCCATATGTAATTCACACTAAGTATGTTCAACTTTGACCTTAAGATTAGCCAACCTGACCATAGGTTTGTACTTTACATGTAGATTCCAGTGCATGTTGAGCCAGTAGGGGCTCTCCTGCCCCTTCCGTACCTACTCAGTTCCAACAATCAGAATTGGGACAGACGCTCATGGCCATCCTGGATGCCTTTAGGTCACAGCAGACCCCACTCCAACAACAGGCTCCGGGCTCAAACTTGTTGAGCACTTTTCGGGCTCTCTCCCCTCCCGCCTTCTTCAGGACAGAGTCAGCCGTGTGCACAGAAGAATGGCTCGATATGGTGCAGGAGCTATTGGCAGGAATCCGTTGCCCAGCCAACATGGTTGTAACATTAGCAGTGTCCGTCCTGGAACTGCACGCCAAGAGGTGGTGGAAGTCCCTTATGGGCTCCACCTTTCAAGGGCAAGTTTATACGGAGATTAGCTGGAGCGAGTTCTCAGGAGTCTTCTTAGAGCACTTCATTCCCTCGACCGCTCGAGATGAACTCGAAGAGAGATTTCTACTGCTGAAGTAAGGATCGAAGTCGGTTACGGAGTATCAGCGAGAGTTTCAACATCTCGCGGGATTTGCGGACTCATATTAATTGGATGACAGAGGATACGCTAAGCGCTTCTACAAAGGGCTACGGGACCTCCTGAGGCAGGCCCTTTTGTTTAGAGTGGACTCCAGTTTGGCGGAAATAATTGACATGATAAAGAGACTAGAAGCGGACCACCTGGGAAGTGGTAAGAGGCCTGTTGAGGCTGTGATTGAAGCTGGCCCTAGCAACAAAAGGAGACATGACTATAGAGGAGGAAGAGGACATCAGAGAGGTGACAGACGTTTCCACCAGAATTTTAGAGTGGAGTACCCGTTTCCATAGCCGCCAACATTGCCTCCACCTCCACAGCCTCAACAGTTTCGGCAACTAGAGGGGCATTATAGGCGGGTATGCTTCGAATGCAATCAACCGGGCCACATCCGACGTTACTGCCCGCAGTTGTTCGGGAATTCTCCTCTTGCTCTCACTCCGACAGCTCCTTAAGGGCGGTGGCATGTCATCACCCGCATTTTTCTCCGAATTCAAGAAGTATCAGAGTATGAGAAAAACATGCGTCGTGATGCCACGTCGAGCAGGGGATAACTGTCGACGCTCAGGAGAACTCCATCTAACTAGACTATGAAAATTTATTAAGTTTAATGATTAGAAAATCATTTATAATTTTAAGGGCTGTATCACTCGGCTCGGTGGATCATCTAGTCCACGGTTTAAAAACTATACGTATACGCAACAGAAAATACTTTATTTATATTTGACAACCTATGAGAGCACATAAGTGACCCACCGAGGTCAACTTATACTATGCAAGACTCTAGATTTATATTATATTATAAGTAGGAAAACGATCTTTGTTTACATTGCTTGAAAAGTAGTGTATGAGTTTTATAAAACATGCTGATCATGAGATATACTTATAGTATTTTTTTAGGTTTAAAAATATCTAGCAACCTAGCATAAAATTTCCCAAGAGCAAGTAGACTATCTCTAGAAAAGATAGCAGTAAAGAAACATATCTAGTATCAAAAGGTAAAACTACCAGTGAGCACCAACAAACTGACAAGAACCCACTGGCAAGTATGTATGTTTGTAAGAAAAGTAGAAAAACTACCTCACAACAACAAGAGAAAGATCCCTACAACTCAAGGGATCACCAACAACACCGCAGCAAAACTAGCCATCTACCCGGCTACTAGTCAGAATCTGAGACATTCAGAAAAGAAAAGAACACCTCAGCAAGTAAATCATGAAAATATGAATTAGGGCATTTAAATTAAAATGGAACAAGGAGGGTAAGTAAACATGACAGTGAAAACAAACACTGCCCAAAGATGCAAAAGTACACCAAGTACCAAGCAACAACACCAAGCCCTGCAAAAATCCTGCAGAGGCTACAAGGAAAAAGGCAAGAAAACTTGCCACAAAATGTTGCATTTAACCAGGAAGAAACACCTAACAATCCTAATTTGTGAGTTAATGGCAGTAGTAAATCATCATGGACCTTACTTGGTGACCAAAAACAATCCCCCAAACAAAACAGTTCCAACAAAAAAAATAAAATTTCACTGTCAGCACAAAACCACCACAAACTCAGCCCGTACCTGGGATAAAAAGGGCGGCGGCCACATCAAATGCCCAGCCCGTACCTGGGACTAAAAAGTGGCTGCCACGGCTCGCACACAAAACATCCTGCTCCTTTAGAGCGTAAAAATACCAATACCTGCCATAACCCACGATTCGGCCCTCAAAATAAAGGAAGAATGAAAGGCCGACAAGACATTTCCCCTAGGAGGTAATCACTCGGGAAGAAAAGTAATTGAAAAGAAATAAATTTCTGCCTACAGGAATCGTTGAACGCAGCTCGACGATTTTCGTCGAGCGCGGGGCAAATCATCGAGCGCAGGAAAATCATCGATCAAAGGTCATGAGGAAAGTCGTCGAACGCCGTTTGACGATTTTCCTTAACCGCAGGCCACAGGAAATTGTCGAACTCCGTTCGACGATTTTGCGTTAAACGCAGGCCATAGGAAAACGTCTAATACAGGCCACGGGAAATATCGTCAAACGCCGTTCGGCGATTTTCCTTTCGCCGAACACTGGCCATGGGAGAATCGTCGAACTCCGTTCGACGATTTCCGTCAGGCCCAGAACTAAGGCATATCGTCGAGCTCAGCTCGACGATAATCGTCGAACACAGATCAATGATTTCCATCGATCTGGATGCATTGAATGCACAGAAATACCGAACCTCCTACTTCGTTTCCGTCCAAACTTCTTAGCCTAATTCAAACCTATTACTGACAATATAAGTATGAAATCTCACTGCTATTAAATTCTAGGGTTGAAAGGCTAGATCCTACCCAAACAGAGGTTTTAATAGGGAATACTTTGAATGATTATCAGGGAACAATTTGATAAAAACAAACAAGACTACAGTACTCCAGCCGAAGTTTTGAGTTTCAGAACATGAGAGAATGCAAACAAAAACATAAAAGGCCAAAATGGTTAATGATTCACATGCTTTTGACGGAAAAAGCAGAGTAAAATATTAATCTTGGGAAACAGGGAGAAATTATAGCAAATATGAGCATGAAAAGGAGAAAAAAACTTAGCAAGGGTAAGAGTACCACTTGCCTCAAATACTAGCAATTTATCTTGTACAACCCTTCCTCTCTCTATCGGCTCCAGCCGCAACAGCACCTAAACATGATCTAAGGTTTTAATGGCGGAAAAAGGATCAAAGTAAAAATTTTGAGACCTCTGGAAACACCACGAAAATTGAATCTCTTACCGTAGGAATGAAGTTCTAGGCAAGAGTACTCCAAATCCGCTTTCGCAATCGAATTCCGTCCACTAACGCTCCCAAAATTGGCGTCTGAAGGGTACAGGGTTGGCGGTTTTACTTCCTCTCAACAGGCAGCGGTTATAACCTCAAGGAAGGAGACAATGAAAAGTCTGGATTTTGTCTAAGGCTTTATATATAAATGCATGGACGCATCTAATCAGACCTACCGCCTCTGGATTCAATTCAAGTTTCATTAATTAATTATTTGCATTATTATTATCAACACATCAAAACGATGCGAAAACCGAACCACCTCGGAATCCGACGAAATTCACACCGTATCTAATTACCCACGCTACGAACGCAACGACAAAGTCGAAATCAACTTTCGACGAACAAAACTCGGGTTATCACTACCCGAAGCCAAAACACAAGCATCCCCCGAGAGGCCTCACCGGTCACCAAAACAGACCCGGCTTGCTAGGGAATCTTGCCAAAAAGCTACTAACAACCACACAAGAAATCTAGAGAGCTAAGACCACACTCTAACAAATGGCACAACCCGGAAATGCGTCAACGTAACGCCAAACGAGAATTAAAATAGTCACAGAAAAAACGGGGGCGTTACAGTCACTCCCCCTAAAAGAAAGTTTCGTCCTGAAACTTTATATACACTACTTCTACTATAGAAGGAAAGTAACAAAACAAGAGTTACTAGAAGGAAGACATACCAATCAAATCAAGGGAACAGATGAGGGTGAGCCTCCTTCATAGCCGACTCTAGCTCCCAAGTCGCGCTTTCCAAATCCTGATTCCTCCATAGAACTTTCACCATCGGGATAGACTTTGTCTGCAGCACCCGATCTTGAGTATCCAAGATGCAGACCGACACCTCAATATATGAAAGATTAGGCTCCAACTGGGGCACAACATCCAATACTTGCCCACTGCTTCGCACACACTTCCGCAATTGGCTTACATGAAACACATTATGAATACCTGGGAAATTTGCTGGCAAATCCAATCTATATGCTGACACGCCAATCCGCTCAACAATCTTAAACGGGCCCACATATCTCGGGTCCAACTTCCAGTTCTTACCGAACCTCTTAACACCAACCATTGGGGAAACCTTAAGAAACACAAGGTCCCCTACAGAAAACTCCAAGTCAGACCTACGCCGGTTGGCGTTCTTCTCATATCTCTCCTGAGCAATACGAAGCTTTTCCCGAATAAGCTTCACAGCAGTTTCCATCTCCTCGAGCGCATCCGGACCCAACACAGGCCTCTCACCGACCTCGGTCCAAAACAAGGGAGTTCTACAGTGCCTCCCATACAAAGCCACAAACGGAGCCATTCGCAAGCTCTCCTGGTAACTGTTATTGTATGCAAATTCCATAAGCCGCAAACGCTCATCCCACGCTCCACCGTGGTCCAAGATGTAGCACCTGATACATCCTCAACTATCTAGTTCACCTTCTCAATCTGACCATTGGTCTGCGGGTGTTAAGCTGTAGAATACCTCAAATCTGTACCCAAACCCTCTTGCAGACTCCTCTAGAAGCGAGAAGTAAAGCGGGAGTCTTGATCCGAAATGATGCTAACTAGCACTTCGTGCAACCTGATGACTTCATTCAGTTACAGCTCTGCTATCTTTTTCATCGGTTAATCAATCTTGTACGACACAAAGTGAGCACACTTCATCATCCTGTCCACTATAACCCAAACAGAATCAAAACCTCTAGAAGATCTCGGGAAGCCCGTAATGAAGTCCATAGAAATACTTTCCCACTTCCAAGTAGGGATCTCCAACGGAGTCAACTTGCCACCAGGCCTTCCATGATCGGCCTTCACACGCTTGCAAGTGTGGCACTCAGCAACAAATCAGGCTATATCTCCCTTCATCCCATACCACCAGGCAATCTGCTTCAAATCATGATACATCTTTGTAGATCCTGGATGGTAGGCAACACTGGATCCATGAGCCTCTCTGCATAAAATAACCCTGATGTCTCCAACAACGGGGTTGCAAAACCTGCCGCAGTACTTCAAAGTACCTGCATCATCAATAGAGAAATCCGGCAACTCCCCTCTCTCAGACCGGAGGTATAAGTGCAGAAGGTCCGAATCATCCTTTGGGTGCAACCTGGTGAGTGCAATCCAAGACGGCTCTGCCACTGCCAAACTGCTCTGCATGTCACAGCATCCCACGGAAATATCCATCAGGAGGAACTCTTCCACTAAACGATCTGTGGTGAGATTAAAGATCTTCCCCGTCTTCCGGCTCAGGGCATCGACCACCACGTTGGCCTTGCCCGGATGATACTGTATATCCACATCATAATCGGCCACATACTCCAACCAACGCTGCTGGTGCAAATTCAGCTCCTTCTGGGTGAAGACATACTTTAGGCTTTTATGATCGGTGTAGATCTTGTACGGGGCACCATAAAGTAAATGTTTCCACAGCTTCAGGGCAAAGATCACTGCTGCGAACTCAAGATAATGCGTAGGGTAGTTCCTCTCATGAGTCTTCAATTGCCTCGACCCATACGCAATCACCTTCCCTTCTTGCATCAACACACCTCCAAGCCCAACATGCGAGGCATCCACATATACATCATAGTCCTTGCCCTCCGTAGGCAATGTCAAAATAGGGGCAGAACACAACCTGCTCTTCAGCTCCAGAAAAGCCTCCTCGCATTTCTCGCTCCAAATGAACGCCACATTCTTCTGCGTCTGCTTAGTCAAGGGGGATGCCAAGGTAGAAAATTCCTCCACGAATCTTCTATAATAGGCGGCCAACCCCAAGAAGCTCCTAATCTCCTTGGGTGTGCTCGGCCTATGCCAATCCATCACAACAGAAATCTTTTCCGGGTCAACCGAAATGCCGTCTTTGTTCACCACATGACCCAGGAAGGAAACCTGGGACAACCAGAATTCACATTTACTCATCTTGGCGAATAACTGATGGTCTCTCAAAGCAGATAAAACCAATCGCAGATGCTGCTCATGCTCCTCAGCACTGCGAGAGTAGATCAACACATCATCAATGAATACCACCATGAACTTGTCTAGGAAGTCCTTGAACACCCGGTTCATCATATCCATGCATGCTGATGGCGCGTTGGTCAAACCAAATGACATAACCAGGAATTCGAAATGCCCATGCCTCGATCTGAAAGCAGTCCGTGGAATGTCCAACTCACGGATCCTGAGCTGATGATAGCCTGATCGAAGATCAATCTTAGAAAACACCGTGCTACCACGCAACTAATCAAATAAATCATCGATCCTCGGCAGAGGGTACCTGTTCTTTATGGTAACTTTGTTCAGCTCCTTTTAATCAATGCACAGCCTCATCGACCCATCTTTCTTCTTCACAAATAGAACAGGAGCACCCCAAGGTGACGAACTCGTCCTGATAAAACCTTTTGCCAACAACTCGTCCAACTGGACTCGCAACTCCTCCAACTCACGAGGGGCCATCAGGTAAGGCGCCTTAGCAATAGGATTCGTACCCGGTTCCAAATCAATCACAAACTCAACATCCCGCTCGGGGGGAAGAACAGGAAGGTCATCAGGAAAAACATCAGAAAAACCACGAACCACAGGAATCTCCTCCAAGCGCGGTACACTGACAGCAGTCTCAACCACCGAGACTAAACAAGCAAAACAATCAGAATGAAACAGCTTCTGAGCACATACCGCAGAAATGATAGGAAAATCCTGGCACGGATCAGCATACACACTGCCAGGCTGACCGTTGTCCTTGATGAAGTCCAAGCGCTTCCCTTTCCACTGAATAATCACATCATACTTAGACAACCAGTCTATGCCCAGAATAACGTTGAAGTCCTCAAGATCAATCATCTTCAAGTCTGCCTTCACAAGAAAGTCCCCCAACAAAACCGGGCAATCCAAAATGCCCAAATCTGACATCATAGATTCACCAGAAGGGAACTTAACGCGGAAGGTATCACAAACTTGATCTAGAACCAACCGATAACGCTCTACAAAAGCTCTAGCCACAAACGAGTGGGTAGCGTCGGAGTCGAATAGAACACGCGCCCAGCGGTTCTTCACCTTAAATTTCCCTATAGGAGTACATAAGAAACTAAGGTACTATCGAAACAAACTATAATCATTCTAGCAAATAAAACTTTCAGGCTAGGAAAATAACTAACCTGAGATGACCTGAGTTGAAGTCTGAGCCTCCTCGGAAGAGATCACGTTCAGCATTCCCTTGCCCTTGTCCACACGCTGAGGTAGAGGTAAAGCCTGAAGTGGAACTGCCTGTAGAATAGGCTGGACCTGAGGACACCTAGTCTTGATATGGCCCTTCTGGCCACACTGATAGCAGACTCTATCCTTGGACCAGCACTGGGCAGCATCATGCCCGGTTCGCTTGCACACAGAATAGGGAACATCCTTCCTAGGAGCACCTTGAATGGCATGAACTTGCTCCTTCTTCGAAGCTCCCGCCTTCTTGAAACACCTCTCAACCGGGTGGCCTGACCGGCCACAGAAGCTACACACTACCCTGCTCTTCTTTCCCGGAGCAGCATCGAGTACCCGGGGGTTCTTCTCTTCAGTAGACATCCTCTTGTCCTTCCTCATTTGCTGGCCTCTGTTCTTTGCATTCTCAATTGCCTCCACTTTCAGAGCAGCCTCCACAACCCCTGCATAAGTCACTGACTGATCCATAAGCACTGGCTAACTGCTGAACCTCGCTCCTCAAGCCACCAAGGAACCACTTGATTCGATCAGCTTCAACACTCACCAACCCAGGGGCAAACCGGCTCAACTTGCTGAACTCTATCTCATACTCACTGACCGTTAGTTTCCTCTCCTTCAGGTGAAGGAAGTCGTTCATTAGTCGGTCACGCTCGACCGAAGGCAAGAACTTCCTCAACAGCATCTCCTTGAACAATCCCCAAGTTCAACCAGCTACCAAGCCCTCCTTTTCCCTAAGCAACCAGCTCTTAGCCAAACTCTTTAGCTGATAGGCAGCTATCCTAACTCTCTGATCATCTGCAACACCGGAGTACGAGAACATCTCCTCCATGGAGATCAGCCAATCATCTATGACCATGAAATCTGCCTTCCCATCATATGTAGGAGGGTTAAGTCTCTGAAACTGAGAAATGAAGTCCATCTCTGCTGGCACCACCACTGGAGGTCTCAGGGGAGCAGGAGGGGGAGGAGCAGCTGATCCCCCTGTAGGGTCTTGCATTCCCTGAGTCTGTCATGCCACAACTGCCACTAGAGACTTGATCTGGGCCTGCATCTCCACCAACTGCCTGGTCAAGGAATCATTTCTCTGCCGCAGGCTCTCGATCACTGCATCACTCTACGCTCCCAAAGACTCACCCTCAAATAGGGGAGTTGACCTGGTCGAAGGACGTCTCGCCATCCTAAAACCATAGAAACTGAGGTCAAAACCTAGTATAATAGTTGGAACAAACTACCAGTACAGACAATACATACATAAATATGATCTTAAAACTTCTGAACTTGCTCTGGGAGTTTATTTGAACAAAAATGATGCTATGCCTAACCTAGGATGGTTAACCACCATCATCTAACTCTTGTGCCTAGATCGGGAATGCATGAATTTATATTTTTTTTGATTTAAAAACCATGTGTGTACATATGTCATCCTGCAAATCTTTAGCTTGGTACGTTGTGCTTATGCAATATTATGCTATGCATGATTGTGCTATGTATTCTAAAAAGTCCCTAATGCATGTCATGAGCGGCGTACGCATGAAAATGTTATGCATCCCATACTACATAACATTCCCATGCAACGAAAAAGAAACGTGCTAGTCGCATTCTTGTGGTGAGGTTATGCATCCTATACTACATAACCCTCATATGTTGCCCCTATGGTGGATCCATATACAAACACATAATATGCATCCCATACTACATAATATGCCCCGTATACTTCATGTTATGCTATGAGTGTAGTGTTCGTGCTTCAGCCAAGATGTGCTGATGACATATCGGTGTGTGTATGATATGATGCTAAACACCTAATACCTACAAGGAAAGGTTGCCCGACAAATTGTCAAGCAACCTCCCTCTGATACCAACTGTCACCACCCGCATTTTTCTTCAAATTCAAGAAATATCAGAGTATGAGAAAAACACGCGTCGTGATGCCACGTCGCGTAGGGGATAATTGTCGATGCTCAGGCGAACTCCATCTAACTAGACTATGAAAATTTCTTAAGTTTAATGATTAGAAAATCAGTTATAATTTTAAGGGTCGTATCCCTCGGCTCGGTGGATCATCTAGTCCATGGTTTAAAACTATACATATACGCAGCGGAAAATAATTTATTTATATTTGACAACCTATGAGTGCGCATAAGTGACCCCCGAGGTCAACTTATACTATGCAAGACTCTAGATTTATAGTATATTATAAGTAGGAAAATGATCTTTGTTTACCTTGCTTGAAAAGTAGTGTACGATTTTTATAAAACATGCTGATCATGAGATATACTTATAGTAGTGTTTTAGGTTTAAAAATATCTAGCAACCTAGCATAAAATTTCCCAAGAGCAAGTAGACTATCTCCAGAAAAGGTAGCAGTAAAAGAAACATATCTTGTATCAAAAGGTAAAACTACCAGCGGGCGCCAACAAACTGACACGAACCCACTAGCAAGTATGTATGTCTGTAAGAAAAGCAGAAAAACTACCTCACAACAGCAAGAGAAAGATCCCTACAACTCAAGGGATCACCAGCAACACCACATCAAAACTAGCCGTCTACCCGGCTACTAGTCAGAACCTGAGGCATTCAGAAAAGAAAAGAACACCTCAGCAAGTAAATCATGAAAATCTGAATTAGGGCATTTAAATTAAACTGGAACAAGGAGGGTAAGTAAACATGATAGTGAAAACAAACACTGCCCAAAGAAGTAAAAGTACACCAAGTACCAAGCAACAACACCAAGCCCTGCTCAAATCCTACAGAGGCTACAAGGCAAAAGACAAGAAAACTTGCCACAATATGCTGCATTTAACCCGGAAGAAACACCTAACAATCCTAATTTGTGAGTTAATGGCAGTAGTAAATCATCATGGACCTGAGTTGGTAACCAAAAACAGTCCCCCAAACAAAAAAGTTCCAACAAAAAAAATAAAATTTCACTGTCAGCACAAAACCACCACAAACCCAGCCGTACCTGGGATAAAAAAGGTGGCGGCCACAGCAAATGCCCAGCCCGTACCTGGGACTAAAAAGTGGCGGCCACGGCTCGCACACAAAACATCCCACTCCTTTAGAGTGTCAAAATACAGCTACCTGCCATAACCCACGATTCGGCCCTCAAAATAAAGGAAGAATGAAAGGCCGACATGACATTTCCCCTAATAGGTAATCACTCGGGAAGAAAAGTAATTGAAAAGAAATAAATTTCTGCCTACAGGAATCGTCGAACGCAGCTCGACGATTTTCATCGAGCGCGGGGCAAATCGTCGAGCGCAGGAAAATCGTCGATCACAGGTCACGAGGAAAGTCGTCGAACGCCGTTCGACGATTTTCCTTAAGCGCAGGCCACAGTAAATCGTCGAACTCCGTTCGACGATTTTTCGTTAAACGCAGGCCATAGGATAATGTCTAATATAGGCCACGGAAATATCGTCGAATGTCGTTTGACGATTTTCCTTTCTCCGAACACTGGCCATTGGAGAATCATCGAACTTCGTTCGACGATTTCCGTCAGGCCCAGAACTAAGGCACATCGTCGAGCTCAGCTCGACGATAATCGTCGAACCCAGATCGACGATTTCCTTCGATATGGCTGCATTGAGTGCACAGAAATCCCGAACCTCCTACTTCATTTCCGTCCAAACTTCTTAGCCTTATTCAAACCTATTACTGGCAACATAAGTATGAAATCTCACAGTTATTAAATTCTAGGGTTGAAAGGCTAGATCCTACCCAAACAGAGGTTTTAACAGGGAACACTTTGAATGATTATCAGGGAACAATTTGATAAAAACAAACAAGACTACAGTACTCCAGCAGAAGATTTGTGTTTCAGAACTTGAGAGAATGCAAACAGAAACATAAAAGGCCAAAATGGTTAATGATTCACATGCTTTTGACGAAAAAACAGAGTAAAATATTAATCTTGGGAAACAGGGAAAAATTATAACAAATATGAGCATGAAAAGGAGAAGAAAACTTGGCAAGGGTAGGAGTACCACTTGCCTCAAATACCAGTAATTTATCTTGCACATCCCTTCCTCTCTCTCTCGGCTCCAGCCGCAACAGCACCTAAACATGATCTAAGGTTTTAATGGCAGAAAAAGGATCAAAGTAAAAATTCTGAGACCTCTGGAAACACCACGAAAATTGAATCTCTTACCGTATTAATGAAGGTCTAGGCGAGAGCACTCCAAATCCGCTTTCGGAATCAAATTCCGTCCACTAACGCTCCCAAAATCGGCGTTTGAAGGGTACAGGGTTGGCGGTTTTACTTCCTCTCAACAGGCAGTGGTTATAACCTCAAGGAAGGAGACAATGAAAAGTCTGGATTTTGTCTAAGGCTTTATATATAAATACATGGATGCGTCTAATCAGCCCTACCGCCTCTGGATTCAATTCAAGTTTCATTAATTAATTATTTGCATTATTATTACCAACACATCAAAACGACGCGAAAACCGAACCATCTCGGAATCCGACGAAATTCACACCGTAGCTAATTACCCATGCTACGAACGCAACGGCAAAGTCGAAATCAACTTTCGACGAACAAAACTCGGGTTATCACTACCCGAAGCCAAAACACAAGCATCCCCTGAGAGGCCTCACCGGTCACCAAAATAGACCCGGCTTGATAGGGAATCTTGACAAAAAGCTACTAACAACAACACAAGAAATCTAGAGAGCTAAGACCGCACTCTAACAAATGGCACAAGCCGGAAACGCGTCAACTTAATGCCAAACGAGAATTAAAATAGTAGCAGAAAAAACGGGGTCGTTACAGGGCACATGCGTGGTCGAGGACGAGGACCACGAGCAGGAAACCCCGGACCGGTTCGGGATCAAGTGTTCAATTTGGACATGACACAGGAGCGGAACCCTCAGGAGGTGATTGCTGGTATGTTACAATTAGTTATCACATTTTCATTGTTAAACAATAAGTTGTTTAGGGCGTACTAGATATCTCGCATTGAGGATTGTTATTGGTACTTAGGCACCGTGGTGATCAGCGGGAAACCAGCCTATGCGTTGTTCGATATCGGTGCCTCACACTATTTTGTGTCTGAGGACTTCATTAAAGAAGTAAAAGAAGTGCAATACTTCACTGGTATTGCTCGACGAGCACGCCTCCCATACGGCTCTGAGATGACCGCAATCGCTAAGTGTGAGTTAGAGATATTCATTGGGGGAAAGGCCTTTGATACCCCTGCCACAGTTTTGAGAATGCCAGAATTTGACCTCATCCTGTGCATGGCATGGTTGGATTGGCACTTCGCGAGAATTGACTGCGCGGAGAAGCGAATTTACTTAAGACATGGAGACACGGATGTCATCTTCCAAGGTACAAAATTCGCATCTCGTCTGTTATTATCTTCAATTCAGCCCGTAAAAGCCCATTTGAAGGGGGAAGAAGTCTTCATGATTTGTTTCGAGATGAAGGAGTTGACGTTGGATATCAAGGATATGCGGGTGGTGCGAGATTTCCCCGAGCTATTTCCTGAGAAATTGTCAGGATTACCTCCGCATAGAGAGGTAGATTTTCAAATTAAGCTAGTACCGGGTGCCAAGCCCGTCTCCAAGACCCCTTATCGGATGGCCCCGAAGGAACTCAAAGAATTTAGAGTACAGTTACAAGAACTGGTGGAGTCAGTGATTGTGCGCCCCAGCTCGTCACCTTGGGGAGCCCCTGTTCTGTTCGTCAAGAAGAAGGATGGAACCTTACGGTTATGCATAGACTATCGGGAGCTCAACCGGTTGATGGTACAGAACACCTATCCTCTACCCTTGATCAATGAGTTGTTCGACCAATTGGTAGGTGCACATTGTTTTTCCAAGTTGGATTTACGCTCGGGGTATTACCAATCGAGGATACAAGAGGAGGACATCCAGAAAACAACTTTTAGCTTAAGATACAGACTGTACGAGTTCACCGTAATGCCATTTGGGCTCACAAATGCCCCTTCAGCTTTCATGAGTCCGATGAACAAGGTGTTTGAGCCCTATTTAGACATCTTCCTCATCATCTTTATCGATGACATTCTTGTCTACTCAAAGACAGAGGAGGAGCATGTCGAACATCTGACCTTGGTACTGAAGAAACTAAAAGAGCATGCCTTGTTTGCCAAGTTCAACAAGTGCGAATTCTGGCTTAAGAAGGTTGCCTTCTTGGGCCATGTTATCAGTGGGGCTAGACTAGCTGTGGATCCGACCAAAGTGCGTGTCGTGAAGGAGTGGGCACCCTTGAAGTCAGCGGCCGATGTGTGGAGCTTCCTTGGACTTGTTGGGTACTATCGCAAGTTCGTAAAAGGATTCTCAAAGATTGCCCTTCCTCTTACTTCTTTGATAAAAAAGGTGTGTCGTTTGAGTGGACACCCCAGTATGAAGCTGCGTTTTAGGAACTGAAGGACAGACTTACATCTGCACCCATCTTAGCACCTCCGTCTGGGAAGGAAGGATTTCAAGTTTACACCGATGCATCTTATCAAGGGATGGGAGTGGTGCTGATGCAGTACGGTCATTTAATTACATATGCTTCAAGGCAGCTAAAGAAGCATGAACTCAATTATCCGGTTCACAATTTGGAATTGGGAGCAGTGGTGTTTTCCCTCGAGGTCTGGAGAGACTACCTATATGGAGTTCATTGCGAGATATTTTCGGACCACAAAAATTTAAAGTATGTTCACACTCAGAAGGAACTTAATTTGAGACAACGACAGTGGTTGGAGTTTTTATATGACTATGAATTTACTTTGAACTACCACCCCAGAAAAGCAAATTCTGTAGCTGATGCTCTGAGCAGAAAGGTACCAGAAGCAAGTCCCGAGTCCCGATCGGTGAATATGAAATTAGCTCGGATGCTCAAGGAGATGGAGATTACCTTGGTGTATAAAGACCATTCAGAAGAGTATATGGGGTACTTGAATGCGATTAGCATAGTCTATGATATCCGAGACCGAATTCGGGCAGAGCAAGGAAAGGATGGAGCTCTGGCCCTAACAATAAATTCAATTTAGGATGGGAGTACTGACGAGTACTCCCTAAAAGATGGCCTCATCCATCTTCGTGGCCGGCTCTACATTCCCAAGGGCAGTAAAATTCGAGAAGATATCTTAAGAGAGGAGTATTGCTCTCAGTATTCAGTACATTCGGGTATTGTCAAGATGTACGCTGACCTGCGAAAGACCATATGTTGGCCGGGAATGAAGAGAGATGTCAGATACTTAGTCACATATTGCGAGGCCTGTAAAAGGGTGCAGGTGGAGTGCAAGAACCCCGGTGGTTTGTTACAGTCATTGCCCATCCCCGAGTGGAAATTTGAGGATATCTCCATGGACTTTGTTCACGGGTTAACTCGCTGACGCTCAGGGAATGATTTAGTGTGGGTGATCGTTGATCGCCTGACAAAAGTAGCCAGGTTCATCCCTATGAAGAAAGAGGCTCACGTGGATGTATTAGTATGCCTCTTTGTGGAGCAGTTTGTATGGTACCATGGTGTGCTAAAGACAATCATTTCTGACCGGGATGGTTGTTTTACCTTTAAGGAGTGGAAAGCTGCACATGCGTACTTGTGTTCACGCCTTACCTTTAGCACAGCGTTTCATCCTCAGAAAAACGGGCAGTCTGAGAGGACCATCAGAATATTGGAGGACCTATTGAGGTTGTGTATGTTGGATAGAGGAGAGCCGTGGGCAAGGCTCTTACCACTGGTAGAATTCTCCTACAACAACAGCCATCAAGCTAGCATCGGTATGGCGCCCCATGAAGCCCTTTACGGAAGAAGGTGTAGATCCCCCTTGTCTTGGGTGCAGGATGAGGACCCGAAGGTATTGGGAGTCGAGTACATCGATGATACAGATACGGTTGTTAGATTGATACGAGACCACATGCTTGAGGCTCAAAGTCGGCAGGCAAAATATTATAATGCAAAGCACCGGATGGTGGAATTTCGAGTGGGTGATAAAGCGTTTCTGAAAATCCGGTCGATGCATGGAGTGTCATGGGTGCGAGGTGTGAAAAAGCTCAGCCCAAGGTATGCTGGGCCTTACACTGTATTGGAAAGAATTGGCCCTTTGTCCTATCGGTTGGAGTTACCACCAGAGCTAGAGAATCTTCACGACGTGTTCCATGTGTCTTCACTTCGAAAGGCGCTGTTGCGGCCCGATCAATATATCCCCACCATAGATGGTGCAGTAGCAACTGATAGGTCTATGTGATTAGAGCCAGTGCGGATTGTAGACAACGAGACGAGGATTTTGTGCCGCAAGATTGTCCCTTTGGTAAAAGTGTTGTGGTCTAATCAAGGGAAGGAGGAGTATACATGGGAGCCGGTGGACTTGATGCAAAAGCGTTACCCGGAGTTGTTCGCTCAAGGTAATTTTTAAAAGCATACTTTATTTTAATTTATGCTTTTTTCTCCCCATAGCCTTAGCCTGATTTTGGGGACGAAATCTTTTATTTTGTATATAGGATTTGTAACGTCCCGATTCGCGCTAGGCCACTCGTGAGCGCTTTTGAGTCTGAAAAGCTGATTTGGGCACATGGAAGTGCTGGTAGCTAGGCTTACACTTGTGTAGGGAAGGTAAAGTTAGGCCAGAGAAGGACACGGGTAGAGGCACGGGCGTATCCCTACCCATGTGTGTCCAACAAGCGACTCGAGTTATTCCAGACAAGGACACGGGTAGTGACACGGGCGTGTCACTACCCGTGTATATGTGGACATGGCAGAGACACGGCGTGTCCCTGCCCGTGTCTGTAGAGTAGAGCTCGACGAAATATGTCCCGAGGATGACACGGTAGAGACACGGGCGTGTCCCTACCCATGTGTGTCGAGTAGATCTCGACGAGATGTGTCCCGAGGAGGACACGGGCAGGGACACAGGCATATCCCTACCCGTGTGCGTCAAGCAAAACTCGACGAAGTATGTCCCGAGTAGGATACGGTCAGCAACACGCCTGTGTCACTTGGACACGGGTGGAGACACGGGCATGTCTCTACCCGTGTTTGTGTATCGTAACGGAAGTCAAACCGTCGACGACTCTTCACCCAAGTAGGACACGGGTAAGGACACGGGCGTGTCCCTACCCGTGTCATTTCCACATATAAGGGGGAAATGAAACCCTAGCCATTTTCATTCTTCATTCCAAGCCTTTTCTCTAGAAAATCTGCTGGAGAGGAGGAAGAAGGTGTTGGAGCAAGTCTTCATCTCGTGGAGAACCGCCGCCATCGAGGAGAAGAAGATGTCGCCGAGAAGAGTGACAAGATCCTTGGCTGGTAATGGAGGAAATGCCGGAAACGAGGTGAGCTTCCTCCCCTCTCCCTTGGTGCTAGATCTTTAGTTATTTATTAGGAGAGATATTGACTCAAGAGAGTATAGATTTGAGAGGAGAAGTTTCCTGGGAAGGGCCATGCTAGAACTTGTGTTCTAGGGTTTAGAAGTCTTCAACCTCTCCCTCCTTCTATGTGATGATGGAGGATGGTTTCATGAAGAAAAGTGGCCTTTTTGAGGGTGAATAAGGGAGGAGGAAGTCCGGATGTGATTTGCGGAAGATTGGCTTGAGGAGGAAGATGAACCGATGCCGTTCATTCTGCCTTAAGATGCGTGCAGAATCTGTGTTCTGCATACAGTGATCTTCTTGGCCATTTTCAGGTGTGATATGGCCAGAACTAGGCTTTTGACTAAACATGAAAGTCGAAGTTCTTGAAAATACCTTTCCAATGAGTGGTTTCGCAACTTCAGGATAAGAATGTAGCCACGAGAAAGTCTGAATGAAATTGATGGCCAACAAACCAATCGTGCAGAAATTGTGTTCTGTATGCAGCGGATTTTAAATCTGATTTCAAGTGTGTTACTTTTGGATCTGGGTTGTGGTCTGAACATGAAAATTGTAACCCATAGAAAGACCTTTTCAATGAGGGTTTAAACACCTTCACCGGATTCTTGTAGCTTCAGAAATCTACAGTCCAAGTCGCTATCCAGAAGTTGTCCTGCACCTAAAATTCTGGGGTTGGTGCAGAATCGGGTTTTGAATCGGTAGAGACGATGTAGCAAATTTACATTGAGGTTGGGTGAACTCTTTTATGTTAACCATCATAGTTTCATGAATGATGAAGTTTGGTGAATGGATCCCACGTAAATGATTTGTGGAGTGAAGCGTACGTAAACGAAACGACTTGGTAGAAATTGGTGAACCAATAGAAATGCGCATCATGTTAATAATGTGTTGAAATCATTTGGAAATGAAATATAGGATCCTAATCTATGTCCATGTGAATAATTGTTTAATAGAATGAATTTAGTAGTCCAATGCTTAGAGTGGCGTCTCCCTACGGGTAGCATTGTGAAAGGATGTAGGTGCGAGTGTTTGACCGCACTGATTTGGATAGTGTTGAGAAGAGTCATAAATGGACGGTTGGGCTTGGTCCTTGGAATTCATTCCCGAGGCTCCTTCCATGCCACGGTGATGTGGAATTGCATGCGGTGTGCGTTGACACAGGTGTCGTAATCCTGGGTTAAGGATAGTGTGGTAGGTCTACGGGCTCGCCAGTCGTCACAACGACGGGAGTTGACAGTTAGACATTGGGCAGTTGGGCTTGGTCCTCGGTGCTCATTTCCCGGGGCTCCTTCTGCGGTAAGTGGACGGTGGGCTTGGTCCTCGTACTTTTTCCGAGGCTCCTTCCGGGTCACACAAGGCTAGTTCGGGGCTTGGTTCTCAGTGCACATCTACCCGAGACTCCTGCTGGGCCATAGTACGTATGGGGCTCCATTGTTGTGGTCTTAGCGTTGAGGCATACAGAGGACTAAGCGAAGTAGTGTGGATGCCCGCTTAGTAGTAGAGAAGCCCGCTTAGTAGTAGAGAAGCCCGATGTACTGTCACCGCCTGGCCACGACGGTTGATGCCTGAGAGGTTAGCTACCTGCTCAAAAAGTGGGAACTACAAGTCTGTGTCGACATAGCAATTGCATGTGCGTATTCATGGGTGAATCATTGCATTGCATACTTACCATTACAATACATTGCATAACAAGATCCTCATCGTATAAGTTTGTATGGGAACTCCTATACGATGAGTTACTTTACTGTTAAACTGATCCTTAACTTATAAGTCTGTATGGGCATTCTTATAAGTTAAGTTACCTTCCTGTTTTAGATTTATGTGCCTGATGGATTGACATAGCTTGTGTGGAATTGCTAAAGTAGAATGCTATTAATCATGTTATACATTTCTTCTATTACTGCTTACGATATATATACTTAATCCATCTGCTTGTACTTACTTATATTGCTATTTATATATTGTACCCTTGTTCCTTTCTCCGCCCGGTGCCGAGGAGTCGCCGGGGGAGTGGATGTGAAAGCCACTTAGTCTTTTCGACTAACGGTTGCTACGTCTTCCTTTTTTGGAGGAAACCCCACAGGTGGAGCTGCCGCAGACTATGCAGCAGGACAGCCAGGCCAGGACGACCGAGCCTGAAGGGACGGTGCCGTCGCTATCGTCAGTCACCGATGTGAGTTCTGAGAGATTTTGATGTAGCCCTTTAGGCATATTTTAGCTATACTCTTATATTTTAGAAGCTTGTTGTAGCTTCTTTTATTGATGTACTTTTGGGCTTTTATTACTTATGTGTGGATTGGCTTCTGTTATGTTTTGGTTGGGTTGGAATTTGCTTGATATTGGTTATAGCTGACAGGATAGGCGTCTTGTGGTACAGGTTAGCCCGTTTGCTAATGTTACCGCAAGACGGCTGTTCTGGGCATAAGACCCCCTTCGTGCCGTGTTTTGTGTTCCGGGAGGGGGGTCTTACAATGTACCTGCGGATCGATCCGTTTTGGATCAATCACCTCCTTTCCACTACAGAGGTTTACATCATTGATATTCTCCCACGGATTGGGCTCCGTATTTCCCGGCAGTGCCCCGAGCGTGTGCTCGGACATCATTCGCGCTAGCTGTCCAACCTGGAGTTCTAAGTTTTTTAGCGATCCGGTGATGTTTCAGATATTTGATTCATTGGAAGCTATGTATTTAGAAAAGTTTTCCTCCATCGGGGAGGGTTTTGGAAGAGGGGGAGGTGGCAAAAATTCGAGCGCAAAAGAATTGGGTGGGCACTACGCATTGTTCGCGTTGCTCCATGAGAAGTTGGGGTGGTTCCTCCAACCCGGATTATAGTTATTACTATAAGGGTTGTTGTTGTGGTTGAAGGAAGGTCGCCCAGGATTTCCCACGTAGTCTACGAACTCATTGACTATGCTGACATTAGGGGGAATCGCCCAAGGCGGAGTGGAGGAGGAAACAGACATCTCCGCCACCTACTTCATCTGCCTTTCGACTTGAAGGGCTAAGTGGGCAGTGACATCCACTTTGAACAGGCCGACCGCCTGCTTGGGACGTCCCCGCAGGACGTTCCATTGGTAGGCGTTCATAGCCATCTCTTTAATAAGAGCTTGGGCAACCTTGGGGGTCTTATTATTTAAGGTACCCCCGACAGCCGCGTCAATCATTTGACGCGTCTGATAGTTAAGCCCATTGTAGAAGATTTGGACTTGCAACCACGCAGGCAACGCGTGGTGCGGACACCTGTGGAGGAATTCTTTAAACCTCTCCCAAGTCTCAAATAGAGACTCAGAATCATTCTACACAAACGAAGAAATATTCTCCCTCAACTTTGCAGTTTTGGCGGGCGGAAAATACTTCGTTAAGAACCGTTCCGCAAGCTCGGCACAGGTGGTGATACATCCTCGTGGGAGGGAATTCAACCACGCCTTAGCTTTGGATCTTAAGGAAAATGAAAAAAGGCGCAAACGAATCACATCATCAGTGATGCCATTAATCTTAAAGGTATTGCAAATTTTCAAAAAACTAGACAAATGAACGTTCGGGTCCTCATCCGGCAGTCCATTGAACTGCATGACATTTTGGATCATTTGGATAACGCTCGATTTGATCTCAAAATTATTGTTCGCCACCGTCGGGCGAATAATACTGGACCCAGTATCGTCCAAATTCAGCCGGGCGTAATAAGACATTGTATGCTCGACGGACGCGTTCGGATTTGGGTAGGCCATAGCAACGGTAGAGGGTTCTCTGACGGATTCTTCGGGATCCAAAGAGGAATTTCGGCGTTGAGATCGAATACGCGCAAGTGAGCGCTCGATCTCAGGATCGAAATCCAAATTTTCAGACTCTGAAGGTTGTCCACGGGTCATACACCCGACAATAAAAACGAAATAATTAAATATTTTTGGATTTTTTAAAAAAGGTTTTTTTTTTAGATTTTCAAAAATAAGTAAAAGTAATAGACTTTGGATTTCGAAATAACAACTCGGAGAGTCCCCGACAACGACGCCAAAAACTTGATGCACGCGAAGCCCGAATCTAAATTATCTGGGGAGCACGGCGTTTCCGGATTTTGCGCGGCAAATTATAGGCAAGTGCACCTATCGCAAGTAATACATGATATTCGGGGGAATATCGAGATCGTAAATTTCCCGGGAACGGGTTGATTATCCCTACTGCTCCGATAGGACTATTATTTTACCGAAATATTTAAGTTGTCGATTTTAACAAATAAAAAGCTGGAAATAGATTAAGAACAAAGTCGATGAAGAAATAACACTCGGTATCGAATTACGTTAGGACTAAAATAGATTTGAATAATTAGAGTTCTCAGGTTTCAATTCAATTAAAGTAGAAACTTGGCCGTGGAGGTTCAAAAAAAATGAGCTCACCTATCCCTAGAAATATCGCTCACCTGAACATTAAGACTATTTGACCGGGCTCTCGTCCGACGAAGGATTCCTCTTAATGCTCGTAATACGCTAAGAACCCCGCTATTGGGGGGTAGGGGGTGGACACAATCCGGTATAATTACGCGCATCCTCTCTCGAGCGTTAGTGCGAAACTCTCTTTACCCAAGGGTGATCAGTCCATATGCATGGCCTCTATGCTAGCTAGAGTATGGATAACGGAAATAGAGCACACACATCGATATGTGGTTCTACGCGCCGTTAACCCGGGGTAAACCTTAAGTTTTTTAATTAAATAGAAAAACAAGACCTTTAGTTATTTAAAACATTTTATATCCCAATGCTCTTCGATACCGAGGGCTAAAAGCGATTAGCCACTCATCGGAATTTGGATGGCTTATGAGTTTGGTTAGGCGGGAGTTCTAAACTATCCGCTGAAGGGTTACAAAAAAAATAAGAAGAAAAATAAGATAACCTAATATTAGAAATAGAAAAGCTACTAAAAAAAATTAAAAACACACACACTCAACCAAACACATAATAAAGAAAAAGAAAAAAAAGCTAAGTTACAAAAAACGAAAATTGCATAATTGAAATTACAAGTTCTACTCAAACGAGTAGGCGGGAAATTAAAGCGGAAAATTGCAAGTCCTACTCAAACGAGTAGGTGGGAAATTAAAGAGAGTCCTACTCAAACGAGTAGGAGAAAATAGACGCACACATGCACACACTCTACATAAATGAAAACACACACACACACACACACACACTCTACATAAATAAATACTCACACACTCACTCTACATAAATAAATACTCACACACTATACATAAATAAATACTCACACACTCACTCTACATAAATAAATACTCACACACTCACTCTACATAAATAAATACTCACACACTCTACATAAAATGAAATACTCACGCACTCACTCTACATAAATAAATACTCACACACTCTACATAAATGAAAACACACACACACTTTGCATAAATGAAAACACACACACACACTTTACATAAATGAAAACACACACACACTTTGCATAAATGAAAACACACACACACACACTTTGCTGAAAACAAAACACACACACACACACACTCTACATAAATGAAAACACATGCACACACTCTACATAAATAAAACAAACACACACACTCTACTGAATTTAAAATGCACACACCCTACAGAAATTAAAACGCACACACACTACAGAAATTAAAACGCACACACAAACTCTACATGAAATGAAATACACCCACACACTCTATTGGGAATGAAAACACACCCACTCTACATGAATGAAAACACACACACACACTCTACAGAAATGAAAGAAAGCTATAAAAATTAACTAATACATGCATGCACACATACGAAAAAAAACAAAAAAATGAAGTTATCTAAAAATTAAAACAACTATATTTCTACCACTATAATGTGGTAGAAATGCATAAAAAGAAAAAATAAAAATTATTTGAGCAAAAGAGTTCTCAAATTAATGCGAGAAAGCAAGTGCTTGAAAAATTAAAACATTTATATTTTTACCGTTATAATTTGATGGAAATGCATAAAAAGTAGAAATAAAAATTATTTAAGCAAAAGAGTTTTTAAGTAAATGCGAAAATCAAAAGTGTTGAAAAATGGAAATAACACATAATCCATTCTTATAACTTTGTAAAAGTGTTTAAGAAGTGGAAGAAAGTTAAAAAGAAGCAAAAATTTTACAACCTAAAAAGAAAAATTTAAGTTAAAGAGTAATGAAAACCACTTTTGAAATCATTTTACAAGTTCATAAGAATGAATATAAAAGCATAAAAATCCTAAATCTAAACTATTTTAAGGAGTATGATAAGAAAAATTGCTATAACAACGACTAGTAATTTTGAGAAAATCTAAAGTAAAGCAAAGCAATTTTTCATACTAAAGCATAAATTCTGCAAATCTAACTCATACACACACACACCCCATACGAAAATGAGAAATAAGGATGCATAAGATTGATAAAAGGGAGGCATTCAGAGACATTCGAGAGCAATGTAAGAATGAAAAACTAACAATTTTATTAAGAAAGAAGTTGAATACAAAAGCTAAAACAAACTTAAAAGGAGGGGGAGAATATCCTTACACGGCACTAAAATAGCTCCAAGCAACAACCCTTAAGACCAAAATGGTTCGAAATTTGGAATCCATACACCTTACAACAAGGTCCTATTTATAGCCAAAAAAATCAGTTTACACAAGTTAGGTCACGAGGGTGGGGGGGTGGGGCGTGTGAGCACTGTTCACTACAACATTTTTGGTCTTTAGCAACATTTAACAATTGTTGCCTAATACCGTAAAGTGTTGCCAAAACATTGAAAACTGTTGCCTTAGGGGTGTATACCTATGCCCGTGTTACCAAAGACCTACGGCAACAGTTTTTACATGTTTAGGCAACATTACTTGAAACTGTTGCATATATCCCTACTAAAGGCAACAGTTTTTACATGGACCTATTGCAACATTTTCAAAATGTTTAAAGTCACATTTAATAAATGTTGCCAAAACTATTTAATTAATAAAAAAAATAATTTTGCACATGCAGCACGCTGAAAATGGATCGTAACCGCTTGACCGGTGAAAATAAGTCCTCCCAAACGAAGCCTATATAATGAGACATTTTTTAAAACACATAAATATATAACAATTTTGCACATGTTTTATCATTAAATATTAAACAAGTCATTAGTAGCCACATATTTTACCAAAATATATCAAAATATTTAAATATTACAGTACACAAACAAAATTATCTAAATCAACTTAAACATCAAATGATCTTCATGATATGAAGTCATCGATCATATTACAACTCCTCATTTGTCTTCCCGGCCATCTTCAAGAACTTTCTGCACAAAGTAAAATAATATATATATAAATACAATGACATCAAAATCAATATATAAATAAAAAATTGTAAACATATAAAAGTATTTTAATATATTGTATGAAAATCTACAACATTATATTATACCTCTCCATAGTTTGGAACGTGTGTTGATGTAGAAGAATGTGCATGTGGTAGCCCGTTTCTCTTCTGTCCACTATTTGCATCCCCTGGAGATGAACCTAATAGATTCTCTAATGATTGTACATCAACTCCAACGGGTTTGCTTTGTTGAAGCATAATCTTAAGTACCCCTTTTAGAGTATTAAGTGTATCTTCCACATTTTGCACTTTTTCATTCAACAAAGCCACTTCTTCATTATGTACTTTCTTCAAAGCCGCAATGTCTTCCTTTCGCTTCAAAGCTGTTTGTGTAATTCCTCCAGGGCAACATGTCTAAAATGTTACATATAACTGAATAGAGAACAGTTTTTTGAATGTTGCACAGAAAGTGTTGCCTAAACATGTAAATCTATTGCAACACTTCTAAACTGTTTTCTAACAAAGTTTAGGCAACATTTTTATAACTGTTGCCAAGTCAGGTGTTGCTAAAGACAAAAAATGTTGTAGTGGTTGGTGAAGTGAAGCCGAGCATTCAATGCATGTTGACTTTGGGGCGGTCCACGTGGAAGTCACGCCCGTGACCCTACTGATACGGGCATGTAGCATGGGCGTGTCCGGAAGGTATATTTGGGGGAAGACGCCGCGTCATTTCGTCGTCGGCGACATCTTGTCTCAGATACGTGGAAGTCATGCCCGTGTCGAATATTGACACGGGCGTGTTGATGACTTATTTTAGTCATCATTTTTGGGGTAGTTTAGTATGCAAAAATTCCTAGTTTAATTATATGTTTTATGTATTTTTATGCATGTTTTGTTTTATTTCTTCTTAAAGTCTTTTTGTGTTAGGATATTATAATTCCTAGTGTTATTATAGTGTTGCAATTTTATTTTTGTTTTGATTTAAAATTATATAGTTTTAGTATATGTTTTATTTCTTATATTTACTTGTGTTTTGTTATGAATTTAATCAATTAATAATATGATATATTATGTTCGTAATGTTTAGTTTCATTTGTATTAACTAATGTTTTATTTTGTTTTATTTATAGGTTCAAAGCCCATGCTAATGCAGCCCGTCAACATCCATAAAGCCTACATGATGCAGCCCACAATTTGCATGACCGGCCTCTTCCCAACTTCTAGGTGCAACCCACATTCGTGCAGCCCACATGATGCAGCCTTCTCCTTGGAGCTGCCCGAATTTTGAAGATTGGTGCAGCCCTCAAGCTCAAGCAGCCCACCTAGCCTCTACCCGAGCCCAAGCAGCCCACCTAGCCTCTACCCGAGCCCATGCTGCAGCCCCTCTTTCATATTTTACCATGCATGAATCTATCCTATATGGCCGGCCACCTTTTAACATACATGCATGCTCTCTCTCTCTCCCTTCCATTTATTGCATACATGCATTCATTCTTTTTATGCTTGGCCGGCCCCTCCCCTCTCTCCCCCCTTTTATTATTTTCTCCTCCATTTATTCCTCATGCATCCCCCACTCATCCTTTCTCTCTTATTAATTTCTCTATCCATGCACCTTGCCACCAATACATTGAACCCACCTCCTCTTTCTTCCCCCTAATTAAATAATGTTCATACACCCTCTCTATCCTACATGGCCGGCCACCCCCCCTTGCCCCCTCTTCTTCATTCCATTCTAGAACCTTCTCCCTCATCTATAAAAAGAACCCATATCCCATGCTTTGAAGGATTGGATTTTGGAGAGCAAGTGAAGTGCTAGATTAAGTGGAGAGTGCTTGTGAGTGTTAGTTTTATTATTGTATTAGTTTTCTTTTCAATTAGTGCAAGTTTTCTTTATAGCATAATCTTGTCTTTTTTTTTATTTTGTGTACTCCTTTTTGCAAGTAATGAAAATATTTCTCTCTTCTCTTTATTTTGTTGTTTCCTTTTGCAATATGCATAGCTAATTCCCTCTTAGCATTTGATCATGAGGATCCATGATTTGAAATGAGAATTATTTTTATTTCATAGTTTTATTTTTGCGTAATTCTACTCGGTCCTTCTTTGAATAATTATTGTGTCGACTCCGTATTTCTGGTATACGGTAGTAGGCTCATGATCTCATATTCGAGTAGCCGAGAGGCTCGTGGATGTGAAAGATCACTCAAAGAAGGAAGGAGTTGAACGCAACCCTAGAGATAGGACGATGTAAATCCTCCGGATTGGAGTCAAATCCAATAGTGCGGATCATCTCGATAATGCAACTTTAGGCTTCTTTGGTTTGTAAAGAGATTTCGATCGAAGTGTCTATAAGTTAGGAGACCTAATGCTCTAGCGAGATTTTGTCTTATTTTCGGATCTGTCACGACCGAGTTGGATTTGCAAATTTAAAACTATCCCCTTTTATTTTCTCGTTTCATTTCATGGTGAATCAATGATCGAATGCTAGCCTTTGTTATATAAGTTTTCGTCTCGCAATTTATCGTTCATTTTACTTTTAAAAAATTCTCAAAATCCCAATAGTCTTCCGGTAGGATAATAGTTAGAGTGTGAGTAGAAGTACTTGACAACCCCGTGTTTAAATACGACCTTGGTACTACAATTCGACAGGTACGCTTGCCTGTTCGGGTTTTGGCCCACCAAGTTTTTGGCGCCGTTGCCGGGGACTTTTCTTCGTCAATATTTTGAAAACGCTTGCGCTATTACTTCTCCAAAAATCAAAAAAATTATAATTTATATATTTAATTTTTTATAATCAACCCACCTCATTTTAATTTCTACCCCACCTAAAATCTCTCGAAAAGGGTAAGGGGCTTTAAGCGCCACCATTTTACCTAGTACCGGGCGAACCCTTCACCGGGTAGTCCTCGGGAAGTTCGAGAGCCAAGCCGTCTAAAAAAAAAATTTTTTTTTTCAAAAAAACAAAACAAAATTTTTTTTTTCCTTTCTTTTCCCACTTTTTCTTTCTTTTCCGAGCTTTCATTCTCATCTTCCCTCGTTTTCTTTACTAGTGCATGACCCGAGCGAATCCGTCGCTACTTGTTGATTTGAACCCAGAAATCGAACGCTCCTTTCGGAGACAACTACGATTTGGGGCTTCCACTTCTCAAACAGCGGTTGAGGATTCCTTCGGTGATTGTAATTATTCTGCAATGGGAGATCCCAACCCAGGAATGGCTCAGCAAAGGACTATGTCCGATTATGCTCGACCCAACCTGGAGGGGACTGAAACAAGTATTGTTCGACCTGCAATTGCGAACAATAACTTCGAGCTTAAGCCTAGCATCATACAAATGGTGCAGCAATATGTACAGTTCGACGGATTACAAGATGAAGATCCGAACTTGCATATTGCCAATTTTCTTGAAATCTGTGACACCTTTAAAATTAATGGTGTTTCAGACGATACTATTAGGCTAAGACTCTTCCCCTTCTCCTTAAGGACTAAAGCCAAATAGTGGTTGAGTTCTCTTCCAAGAGGCTCAATCACTACTTGGAACATTTTAACTGAAAAATTTCTTTCTCGTTATTTTCCCCCCGCCAAAACTGCTAAGCTTCGAAATGATATAACTTCATATTCTCAAATTGATTCCGAGACCCTCTATGACACTTGGGAGAGGTTCAAAGAACTTTTGAGAAGATGCCCACATCATGCTCTGCCTGTCTGGTTGCAGGTTCAGACATTTTATAATGGGCTAAACCAAGAGACAAAGCAAATGATAGATGCCGCTTCCGATGATTCTTTAGACCGCAAAACTCCGGAAGCCGCTCTTGAGCTTATCGAGGACATGGCGATGAACACTTATCAGTGGAATTCGTCTAGGTCTCGCCCATCTAAACCTACAGGTATCTATGAAGTGGACTCGGTGACGCAACTGGCGATGCAAGTGGAAATGCTAAACAAGAAGATCTCGGAGATGACTGCTCCCTCTGCCGCTAAGGTATATGAAAATGCTGCTGCTGCCGAGCAGGTGGATTATCTGGGGAACATACCCAGGCCTGCTCAAAATAATTCTGCCAATAATTTTTCTACTTTTTCGAATTTTTCTTCTCCTCCTGGTTTTAATGCTGCTACGAATTCTTAACATCCTGGATGGCGTAACCATCCTAATTTTTCATGAAGTAATAATGCTAACGTAGTACGCCCACCGCACGATTTTACACCACCACCACCACCACAACAAAATTTTCAAAAACCTTCCCCTTTGGAAGAGATCTTTGCTAAGTATATAAGCTCAAACGATGCTACTATTAGAAACATAACGGGATCAATTAAAAATTTAGAAAATCAGGTCGTCCAACTCGCCAAGGCTTTTTGTGAGAGACCACCTGGAACTCTTCCCTCGAACACTGAGCCTAACCCAAGGGAACACGCAAATGTAATTTCCCTTCGGAGCGGTAAAGTTGTTAACGAGCCCACCACAAGGGAATAGACAAGGGTGATTGTCCCTCCTGTTTGTACCCCCATGGAAAATGACAACTTAGATCTTGAAAAAGAAAAATCTACACTTGAAAAAGAAAAGGATAGCTCTATTATTTCTGATTCTGAAAAAAAGACAAATGGTTTTCAAAATGATGCTCCAATTGTTCTAAAGGAATTTCCGCCACCTCCTTATCCGGCTAGACTTAGGCAAGAAAAATTAGATAATCAATATCAACGCTTTCTTGAAATATTTAAACAAATTCATATTAATTTGCCGTTTCATGAAGCGATTAGCCAAATGCCTAAGTACGCCAAATATCTTAAAGATTTATTAACGAACAAAAAGAAATTAGAAAATTTATCGCATGTAACGTTAAATGAAGAATGCTCGGCGGTCGTTAAAAACTCTAATCTTCCTAAAAAGATAAACGATCCGGGTAGTTTTTTCATTCCGTGCGTTTTTGGTGATCTGTTTGTTAAACATGCGTTAGCGGATCTAGGAGCGAGCATAAATTTGATGCCCTTTTCTTTATTCAAAATGCTAGGATTAGGCACTCTTAGCCCTACAAGAATGAGTATCCAGTTAGCCGATCGGTCTATCAAGTATCCACTAGGTATCATTGAGGACGTGCTAGTAAAGGTCGACAAATTCATCTTCCCGGTGGATTTTGTCATTCTTGATATTGAAGAGGACGTCGAGTTTCCTCTTATCCTTGGACGACCATTTCTAGCCACCTCTCGAGCGGTTATAGACGTTAGTAACGGAAAGTTGTTTTTGCGTGTGGGAGATGATGAGGTCACATTTTCAATTAATCAATCAATGAAAAATTCCTTACAAAATGATGACTCATGCTTCTTTATTGATGTTTTAAATGAAGATTCTTCCCTTTCCCTTTCCAACATCTCTTCAAATGAATTTTCCTCTTCTTTTTCTGAAATTTCTTCACATGATTTTGAAAACACGGTTATGTCAGCACAAGCAAATTTTGAAAATGATTATGTCTTTGGTAGAAACAAGTATGAAAATCTTATTTTTGAAAAAGAAAAGAATTTGAAAAACTCTTATAATGAGCCGCCCCATCTTGATTTAAAACCACTCCCTGATCATCTAAAATATGCCTTTCTTGAAAAAAATTCTAAGTTGCCCGTTATAATCTCGGCCTATTTATCTCAATCCGAAAACGATCAGTTGATCGAAGTACTACAAAAGCATCGCCGAGCTATAGCGTGGCAAATTTGTGATATTCCTGGCATAAGCCCCTCCTTCTGCACACACAAAATATTTTTTGACAATAATCCTAAGGGTGTAGTTCAACCACAACGTCGTCTTAATCCAAATATGAAAGAGGTTGTGAAGGAAGAGGTGCTTAAGTTATTAGATGCGGGGATAATTTATCCGATTTCCGATAGTCAGTGGGTGAGTCCGGTACAGGTTGTTCCTAAGAAGGGAGGGATTACGGTAGTACCAAATGAAAATAACGACTTAATTCCAACTAGGACGATAACGGGATGGCGGATGTGAATCGATTACCGTAAGCTAAACGATGCCACTCGAAAAGATCACTTCCCCCTCCCCTTTATCGATCAAATTCTAGAACGTTTATCCGGGCACAATTTTTATTGCTTCCTCGACGGTCTCTCGGGATACTTTCAAATCCCTATCGCACCCGAGGACCAAGAGAAGACGACATTCACCTGCCCCTTCGGAACTTTTGCTTATCGTAGAATGCCTTTCGGACTATGCAACGCACCCGCCACCTTTCAGCGGTGTATGCTTGCTCTTTTTGATAAATACGTCGAGAATATTATGGAAATATTTATGGACGATTTTTCTGTTTTTGGCGACTCCTTTAATTTATGTTTAGAAAATTTGGAAAAAGTTTTACAACGCTGCGAGGAAACGAATCTAGTTTTAAATTGGGAGAAGTGTCACTTTATGGTACGCGAAGGTTTAGTCCTTGGCCACAACATTTCCGCTAAGGGAATTGAAGTGGACAAGGAAAAATTGAAGTAATTGAAAAGTTACCGCCGCCTACAAATATTAAAGCAATTAGAAGTTTTTAGGGCATGCGGGTTTTTATCGACGATTCATTAAAAACTTTTCAAAAATTACTAAGCCTCTCACCCACCTTCTCGAAAAATACACTCCTTTCATTTTTGATGAATCATGTCTCGCGGCATTTGAATTAATTAAATCTAAACTTATAAATGCTCCTATTTTGATCGCCCCAGTTTGGGATTTACCTTTCGAAATCATGTGTGATGCGAGTAATCATGCGGTAGGGGCGGTTTTAGGTCAACGAATCGCTAAGAACTTTCATCCGATTTTCTACGCTAGTAAAACTCTCACTTCTGCGCAAGAAAATTACACCACGACGGAGAAAGAGCTCTTAGCAGTTATTTTTGCTTTTGATAAATTCCGACCGTATGTTACTCTTTCTAAGGTTATTGTTTTCACGGATCATTCCGCTCTGAAGTACCTCCTTTCTAAACCGGATGCCAAGCCGCGTCTTATCCGTTGGATCCTCTTACTTCAAGAATTCGACTTGGAGATTCGGGATAAGAAAGGAGCGGAAAACTTAGCAGCTGATCATCTCTCTCGTCTTGAAAATCCCAATCTAGATCTTTTAAATGAAACTTTTATTAATGATTCTTTTCCGGATGAGCGTCTTTTTACTATTTCTTCATCTCCTACCCCCTGGTTTGCCGATCTGGCCAATTATCTTGTGGCCCGGGTCCTTCCAAAAGAATACTCCACTCACCAAAAGAAGAAATTCTTTTCGGAGTTGAAGTATTATTTTTGGGAAGACCCATTTCTATTTCGCATTTGTGCGGAACAAGTGGTAAGGAGATGTGTTTCACGGGAAGAGGGTCACCAAATTTTAAAACATGTTCATGAAGGTCCAACTGGCGGGCACTATCAAGCTAACCGCACCGCACACAAAGTACTTAGTGCTGGCTTCTATTGGCCAGGCATATTTAAAGATGCACAAATCTTTGTGGGCGGGTGCGATCGATGCCAGCGGACTGGAAATCTCTCAAATAAAAATGAAATGGAACAAAACTACTTTCTCGAATGCAAAGTTTTTGATCTATGGGGCATAGACTTTGTCGGCCCCTTTCCCTCCAGCTTAGGAAATAAATATATTCTAGTCGCAGTCGATTATGTTTCTAGGTGGGCAGAGGCCCAAGCTCTACCAAATAATGATGCTCGCGTTGTTGTCAATTTTTTTAAAAAATTATTTTCTCGCTTTGGTTTTCCTCGAGCGATTGTTAGTTATAGGGGAAGTCATTTTTGCAACGCTCAACTCACTAAGGCTTTAGCCAAATATGGCGTTACGCATAAATTATCCACTGCTTATCACCCCCAAACTAACGGTCAGGTCGAGGTAGTCAATCGCGAACTTAAACGAATTTTGGAAAAAAACTTTTCTACTTCTCGTAAGGATTGGTCTTTAAAATTGGACGATGCTCTGTGGGCCTATCGGACAGCGTACAAGACCACCATCGGTTGTACTCCTTTCCGATTAGTCTATGGAAAATCGTGTCATCTTCCGGTAGAAGTAGAACACCGTGCGTGCTGGGCGTTAAAGTTTTTCAATTTCGATCCGCACTCGGTCTGCGAGCATAGAAAAAACCAACTAAATGAGCTTAACGAGTGGCGAGCGTACGCATATGAAAATAATAAAATTTATAAAGAACGCACGAAATTGTATCACGATAAGAACCTGCGCCACCTTAAAACTTTTAAACCAGACGATCAAGTTCTTCTTTTTAATTCGCGTTTACGTCTCTTCCCGGGAAAGCTTAAATCTAGATGGTCCGGACCGTTCACGGTCAAGGATGTTTTTCCTTACGGCACTGTGCTACTTTCACACCCGATAAGGGGGACTTTAAAGTTAATGGTCATAGACTTAAACTCTATTTCTCTAATGATTCTGTGACTCCTGCAAAGGAGAATCTTCTTTTGATTCTTAGTTTTTTATTTTCTGATGGACATTTTATTTTTGGACTTATTATTATTATTCTGCAACTCTTTTACTCGGACTTTAAATGATTGTAATAAAAACCATTATCGGGCATCTGCCCATGGACTCTATCTATTTTTTGCTTTTATTTTGCTCTTCCTACCGGAGGCCAATCAAGTCCATGATCGTGGTCGCCGCTCCGCCGCTGTTGATATCAAATGGATGAAGTCATACCTGCTGACGATCCAGTACTCTAAAAAGCAAGCATGGGGGAGCAACATCCGCCTTCATCTCACGAACCCGGGGAAGTCCTGTTCTTATTTATTTACTTTTCCTGCATTTTTCTTTTTCTCTTCTTCTCAGTCCCCTTCTCTTTTTCTTTATGTTTTCTTCATTGAGGGCAATGAAGAATTTAAGCTTGGGGGGGTCTAGTTTCTTTTGGTCTTTTTTTTTTGTTCTTTCAAAAGAAAAAAAATTTTTGTTTTAAATTAGTACAATATTTTATGTCATCAAAATCTAAAATCCAAAAAAATTATAAAATATAAAACCCAAAAAAAATTTAGAAAAACAAAAATCAAAAAATTGTGCTAAAATCTATTTGAAAAACAAAACCTAAAATTATTTTTATCTTTATTTTTATGTTTCTTCTAGTGATGTGTAGGCCCGTGCGGTTTCTTAGTTCTATTTAGATTTCTTTGAATTGGTTTTCTAAATTTATCAGTTTAACATAGCTTAGTTTACTAGTTTCTTTTTCTTAGATATAGGCATCCGATTTTTACGTTTTAAGTTAGCAATTTGTAGTTATATCTTTTTATTCGGTTAGTTGCTTACGAATGGTTGCTAGGTATCATTAGCTCTTTTTCATTTGCGAGGTAGTCTTTCTTGGTGTCTAGAACTTGTACCAAGCTACTCTCGAAGCATTTGCGCCGTTTTTACGTTCTTTAGAAATGATTTAGGCCACCGTTTGAATAGTTTGAGCTTTTCATGCCCACCAAAAACAAAACCCTTGCAAAACAATTTTGGGCCTTTTTCCTTATTTTCTTTATTTTTAGCTCCACCTTTCATTTCATTATGTTCACCAAAGCCAAATATCTTTCCTATTTTTGCACTATAAATTTGAGCTTAAAAATTATTTTGGGAAGGGTATTATTTTTGAAATGAATAGGAAATTCTCAAGCTTATTTTTGGAGTTTTCTTATCAAATTTTATTCAAAAGAAAAAAATTGAGAAAGAAAAAAATATATCATTACAAAATCAAAAAAATGAATGCAAAAAGTTTATGTTTGGCCAAGTTTATAAAAGAAAAAAATTTTCATGGCCTTGTTGTTGTAGTTTCATATTGGAGAAATGACATACTCATTATTTCTCATCTTTTTTATGCAATGTTTATTTTTGAGCTCACCTTGGTTTAGTGCCTAAAACCTTCATGTTTATCTTTGATTCCACTTCCTAATCATTTACCTAAGCCAAGTTTTAATGCCTAGTAGAAGTCCTAATGATCTTAGAACTTAATTTCGCGTAGTGGAGAAAGTGTGAACGTACAAGCCTATGGCCAACATCATTGATGGATTTCTTTGGAGGTTATCTTGGAGTGTCTTAGGGTTAATGTTTATCTAGCAACCTAGTAGTTTGTTAATGCGCCGTTTATTTAGAACCTCTACTTTTGTTGTCCTTATTTTCATTTATTTTGGATGCCTTGTTTTTAAGATTTAGAAATGTGTAGACTTTTCTTATGTTCTAATGATATTTTTAGGTCTCCACTTTCAAGTTTTCTATTGTGCACTTCTCGCCCCACTAGTTGTTAACATAGGAATTAGGATAGTTTAATTTTTCATGTTTTGTTTTTTTTAAAAATTGCAACCTAAATCTTCTTTGTTTTCATTCCCTAGTTCTTTAAGTTTTATTTGCTTGAGGGCAAGCAAATACTCTAGCATGGAGGAATTTGATGACTTATTTTAGTCATCATTTTTGGGGTAGTTTAGTATGCAAAAATTCCTAGTTTAATTATATGTTTTATGTATTTTTATGCATGTTTTGTTTTATTTCTTCTTAAAGTCTTTTTGTGTTAGGATATTATAATTCCTAGTGTTATTATAGTGTTGCAATTTTATTTTTGTTTTGATTTAAAAATATATAGTTTTAGTATATGTTTTATTTCTTATATTTACTTGTGTTTTGTTATGAATTTAATCAATTAATAGTATGATATATTATGTTCGTAATGTTTAGTTTCATTTGTATTAACTAATGTTATATTTTGTTTTATTTATAGGTTCAAAGCCCATGCTAATGCAGCCCGTCAACATCCATAAAGCCTACATGATGCAGCCCACAATTTGCATGACCGGCCTCTTCCCAACTTCTAGGTGCAACCCACATTGGTGCAGCCCACATTATGCAGCCTTCTCCTTGGAGCTGCCCGAATTTTGAAGATTGGTGCAGCCCTCAAGCTCAAGCAGCCCACCTAGCCTCTACCCGAGCCCATGCTGCAGCCCCTCTTTCATATTTTACCATGCATGAATCTATCCTATATGGCCGGCCACCTTTTAACATACATGCATGCTCTCTCTCTCTCTCCCTTCCATTTATTGCATACATGCATTCATTCTTTTTATGCTTGGCCGGCCCCTCCCCTCTCTCCCCCCTTTTATTATTTTCTCCTCCATTTATTCCTCATGCATCCCCCACTCATCCTTTCTCTCTTATTAATTTCTCTATCCATGCACCTTGCCACCAATACATTGAACCCACCTCCTCTTTCTTCCCCCTAATTAAATAATGTTCATGCACCCTCTCTATCCTACATGGCCGGCCACCCCCCCTTGCCCCCTCTTCTTCATTCCATTCTAGAACCTTCTCCCTCATCTATAAAAAGAACCCATATCCCATGCTTTGAAGGATTGGATTTTGGAGAGCAAGTGAAGTGCTAGATTAAGTGGAGAGTGCTTGTGAGTGTTAGTTTTATTATTGTATTAGTTTTCTTTTCAATTAGTGCAAGTTTTCTTTATAGCATAATCTTGTCTTTTTTTTTATTTTGTGTACTCCTTTTTGCAAGTAATGAAAATATTTCTCTCTTCTCTTTATTTTGTTGTTTCCTTTTGCAATATGCATAGCTAATTCCCTCTTAGCATTTGATCATGAGGATCTATGATTTGAAATGAGAATTATTTTTATTTCATAGTTTTATTTTTGCATAATTCTACTCGGTCCTTCTTTGAATAATTATTGTGTCGACTCCGTATTTCCGATATACGGTAGTAGGCTCATGATCTCATATTCGAGTAGCCGAGAGGCTCGTGGATGTGAAGGATCACTCAAAGAAGGAAGGAGTTGAACGCAACCCTAGAGATAGGACGACGTAAATCCTCCGGATTGGAGTCAAATCCAATAGTGCGGATCATCTCGATAATGCAACTTTAGGCTTCTTTGGTTTGTAAAGAGATTTCGATCGAAGAGTCTATAAGTTAGGAGACCTAATGCTCTAGCGAGATTTTGTCTTATTTTCGGATCTGTCACGGCTGAGTTGGATTTGCAAATTTAAAACTATCCCCTTTTATTTTCTCGTTTCATTTCATGGTGAATCAATGATCGAATGCTAGCCTTTGTTATATAAGTTTTCGTCTCGCAATTTATCGTTCATTTTACTTTTAAAAAATTCTCAAAATCCCAATAGTCTTCCGGTAGGATAATAGTTAGAGCGTGAGTAGAAGTATTTGACAACCCCGTGTTTAAATACGACCTTGGTACTACAATTCGACAGGTACGCTTGCCTGTTCGGGTTTTGGCCCACCACGTGTCAGTGGGTTCGACGATCTTCGAGAACAAAATGTCATGTAGGAGTGACACGGGGCTTGGTCACGGCCGTGTCATATTGGACACGGGCGTGTACTTGGGCTTGTTCAATAATTTCTTTGCGTGCGACTGATTTCACTTGGATTTGAAGGTATATGCCCAGGTCAAGGGCATGACCTGAAGTACACGGGCGTGTACTATGCAATTTTTAACGTTTTTTGAAAAATTTCAGAAAACAAATAGAGGCTAAGTAAGAATAATATTTACAAAATAGGAGCATTTTATTGAACAAAATTAAGTAAAAATAACGAAAATAAATTAAAACGATTTAATTAACGTACGTAAAAATACGTATATTTATAACTTATCATTGAGTCATCAATGACACTGGCTATAATATTTTGTGCCCTTTTGTCCATGTTGGAGAGAATCACTTCATCTCTGTCCATTTCTGAATATGCCTTAGGTACTCTCACAGTAGGATCTATGGTGGAAGCCTTTGTGGGGACAAAAGGACCTTCTACAGCTATTACATAGGTCCTAGGGTCTGATGCTTCCATGAACAGTCTGACCCTTTGCTTCCATAGGCCAAATCATTCCTTCCTGCATATGGGTAGCTTTATGGTCCCTAGCTCCTTATAGTTTATTCCATACCCCATAATCTTATCTTATAGCTAACCTTGGAGGTATACTTAGATTGTTAAATCCCTTTTGAGTAACCTCCCTCTAATACCACTTGAAAGTTATTTAACTTAAGGTTAGCTAATCACCAAGAGGGGGTGGGGTGGGGGGTAGGGGTGAATAAGTGTTTGAGGTTTTCTTAGTTCTTTTGCTGATTTTTAAGATGATCTATCTAGATCTTGTCCTTAGCACCTGCCATAAATTAGAAAACAAGCACATAGCAAACACACAAGGATTTATAGTGGTTCCCCAATTGGGTACATCCACTTTCTCTCTCACCTATCCAACTGATTTGTTTTACTAGGCACAAACTCCACCAATATACTCCTCAGAGCTTACACCTCAGGCCCTCAGCCTATTACACAGATTCTTCACAGAATCCAAAGTCAGAACCACAAGGGTTCCTACCTCAGAGCCCTACAGGGCTCCTATAGCTCAGTGATCCACTGATCACCTACCTCAGCCTTATTTCTAAGGCCTACAACTCAGGCTCTTTAGCCCTACCACTTTAGGCACACATCCCTACTCTCATAGTGCTGCAACACTCCTACAACTCAGTACCCTTCCAGGTACCTATAGCTCAGCCTCCTTCAAGGCCTATAACTCAGTAACACACTTGTCACCTATAGCTCAGTGACACTCCAGTCATCTACCTCAGGCACAAGGCCCTACACTCAGACTGGGAGGACATCCCTACCTCAGATCCACACTTGGATCCTACCTCAGAGAGCAACACTCTCCTATCTCAGGCAATTAAGCCCCATAGCTCATATCCACACTTGGATCCTACCTCAGTACCCCCAACAGGGCACCTACCTTAGTGACTAATTAGTCACCTACCTCAGGCACAAAGTGCCCTACACTAAGATTCAGATAAACTGAATCCTATAGGAAGAGAGTAAAGAATAATTAAGAAAAATAAACAACTAACTCAGAGATAAATTTCTGAGTCTACCTTGCTAAACTGAGCAGATATCGGTCCAGCACACTTGTTGTAGAAGAAATTAGTCATCTTCTACAGCTAATTCTTTTCTGCTGCACAGATGAGCAGTTACCAACTTGCTGAATGGATAAATCAGCTCCTCTATTATGGAAAGAACTATCTTACTGAGCTTGAAGAGCTTCAACTAACTTCCTTTGCCTTTGCGGCTATCTCTGCTTGACTTTAGCTTTCAAGCTTGATGGAGAAAAAGATGTCCAACCGCCTCTTGATTTCCTTTTTTTGTTTCCCTAATCCCTTTTCTTTTTTCCTTTTTATATGTGTTGATTTGAATCAACGACACACTTGTATGTAGGCCTAGCCAAGGATTGGTGAGCCCCACCTTCTTCAAAAAAGGACAAGGTAGCTTTCGGCTCCACTGTAGCTTTCCTACAATGGCTACATGTAAGTTGACTTTGATGATGTCAGCAATGGTCATCACCATCTGGACTTAGAAAATATTCCAGAAATTCATAAAGCATTGAGTGATGTTAAGTCACTCAATGCCATTTGTCTTAGCTCTCAGCGCTTCTGGACTCGTGAATTTTCTCTGGATTTGTCTCAGCGGTTCTGTCTCAGCGGTCTCAGCGGTTTCTTCATAACAGCTGTGACAGGACTTTGTCTCAACGCATTCTTCTAATCAGCTGAGACAAGTTTCTGTCTCAGCGGTATCTTCACAGCGGTCTCAGTGGTTTTTTGCTTCACAGCTGAGACTATCTTCTGTCTCAACAGTTTTCCTCTTAACTGTCTCAGCGCTTCCTTCTTCATTAAAAGCGTTAAGTGAACCTGCTTCACTCAATGCTTCTAGACTTAGAGAAATCCAGCTAGTTTTGTCTCGGTGCTTTCTTCTTCATTAGAAGCGTTGAGTGAACCTTGCTTCTGGACTTAGAGAAATCTAGCTAGTTTTATCTTAGCACTTCCTTCTTTATTAGAAGCATTGAGTGAACCTGCTTCACTCAACGCTTCTGGATTTAGAGAAATCCAACTAGTTTTGTCTCAGCGGTTAAGCTCACACATTCTTCTCAGTTGTCTCAGTTGTCTCAACGGTCTTAACGCCTTCCTCTCAGCTATCTCACCTATCTCAATATTTTTTTCCTTAGTCAATTTTTCTAGCTTTAGCTGCGTTCGACGATCTGTGGCCTGAGCTCGACGAACTCTGATCTTCTCAGCGGTATCAGCGCTTTTTACCTTAGTCAATTTTTCTGGCTTTAGCGTGACAAGTGTTGAACAGAGCTTGACGATCTTTAAGCGGAGCTCGACGAATTGCAAACTGAGCTCGACGAACTTCAAGCTTAGCTCGACGAATTTTGAGTTTACCACCAAACTCATTTTCTTCACATGTCTAATCATGGACTACTTGCATGCATGAACTAGAGCACCCATCAAAAACATTATGCCCCTTAGCATGATTGGTGATGCCTCTTCAAATCTTGAGGAACATTGTAGGGCACAATTCCCAACAGAGGGAATATCTGAGGTAGGTCCATTTGGTCTGAGTGTAAGTTTCTTGACAGAAACTGAGCCTGTAGGATCTTTGGATCCGATTTGAGATGGAGGAGCTATAACCTTATCAAGCACATTTCTAGTGAGGAAGACGGGGGAAAGTGGATGTACCCTAGATAGGGGAACCACTATAAATTTTGTGTGTGCTGTGGACTGTTCTTTACTTGTGATGTATGTGCTACAATCTGTGATAGTATTATTTCTATTTATTAAGGAACAAGGAATTGCAAAGGAATTTTTTAAAGGTCACCTATTCACCCCCTTTTAAGTGACTATCTACCCATAGGCTTGACTTTCAAGTGTTATCAGAGGGAGGTTATTCATAGAAAGACCTAACAGTCTGAAAAATATCCTAAGTGTATTTGAAGATTTTTAGATCTATGGTTTCTGAATCTCACAGAGAACTCGGTTATATGAAGTTGCGAATATGTACTAAGGATAACTTTGCAATATGGAAATAGAGAGTGAGATTGTTCATGGAAGCCTCAGATCCAAGAATCTTTGTCACAGTTCAAGAAGGACCATATGTGCCCATGAAAATATCAGTCTTAGATGCAAATGTTCAAACCCCAAAGAAATTGTCATAAATGACAAAGGATGATGTGATACTTGCTACTATGAATAAGAGAGCACAAAATATAATAGTTAGTACAATGGACAACTCAACCTTTCAGAATCTGTTGCATTGTAATACATCCAAGCAGATGTGGGATACCTTCATAGTATACATGGAAGGCATAGAAGAGGTAAGAGATGATAGGAAATCTCTCCTCAACCAGCAGTATGAGGCCTTTAGACAAGGAAAAACTGATTCTATTGAACAATGTTATGAAAAGTTCTTTAGAAAAGTTAATGATTTGAGAAACTATGACAGAGACTTCTCAAATTATGAACTAAATGACAAATTTTTGAGATCCCTGAATAAAGAACGGGACATCAAAATTTGTGTTGTAAGAGAGATGAGAAATTTAAGAAATATGTTTCCCCAAGACTTATTTGGGAAGTTAATGTCACCTGAACTTCAACTAAATTCTAGGAAAGCTGAAGCTGAATCAATCAGACACTCAACTCAGCCTAAATCTGTTGCCTTCAAAGCAGATACTTCTAAGAAAGCTAGAAGAGAAAGAGAATTCACATCATCACCCATAAGGGATGAAGATTCAGACAACACTGGAGCATGTTCTTCATCAGAAAAAATATCAGATGATGAACTGGCACTGTTTACCAGGCAATTCAAGAAAATGTTAAGAAGGAGAAAGAAGTGGAGCAATAATAAACCTTCTGGATCAAGCTATAATAGAAGTAAGTACAAGCATACAGACAAATCTGTGGTCAGGTATGATTCACAACAGAACAAATAATTTAAGACTAACATATTTGTTTTTTGCTGTAATAGGCCTGGACATGTCAATGTTGACTGTCCAGTAAAAAGAAAGGAGAATAGGAAGTCAAAAGAAAAGAAGTTCAATAAGGACAAGAAATCAGAGAAGGGTCTGATGAGAAAAAAGTTAAAGACATTGTCTGATAGTGATACAGATTCAACTGAATCAGAAGAAGAAACTGTTGGAATGATCTCCTATGAAGAAGATTTTATCAGAAGGGCCATATACAAAGGGAAGAGTACCACAACTTCATCAAACTATGGTGATTCTAAAGAAGACATGGAAATAAACTTGATGGCTATATCTGATGACCTAGAAACAGAAGCACATGACTGTAAAAGTACACAAGTAATCTATGACAACTCTTCCTAATCTAAGACTTTTGTTTATGAGACTGAAGGTGAGCTAAACTCATTTAACTCAATGGTTAACTCATATAAGAATAACTCAGTGACTGAACTACAGCATCTCACAATTAAATTTGGTAAACTGTTGGAAGCTTTAGTTAACAACAAGAAGCTTGTTAAAGAACAAGCTGTAGAAATTGCATCTCTAAAAAGTTTTTAGTATCAACATAAGATGGATACTCAGAAGATTGGTCTTCAATGTTCTAAGTTGACAAAACTGAATAAGATCATTGATGACCAAATAACATTAATTAAGAAAAAGGATGCAACCATTTAAGAGCTGGAACTCAAACATCTGAATGAGAGAAGCCTAGTACAATAATTTTCAAAACCCAAAATTGTACTATATATCATAGACACCTTCTCTGGAACACCTGGAAGTGGTCTTGGGTTTGTTAAACCTAAAAGAAAAAGGGGCAAAAAGCCAAAAGGATCAAAGAATCCAATCATTCCTCAACCAGTGTTCCAGAGTAAGGATCCAAGGAGAAATCCTATAACTGAGAGACAAACCAAGTGTTGTGCTCCCAGTCAAGATAAAACTGTTAAGTTTACTGATTCCTGCCCAAAGGAATGTCAACTCAAGGATCCTTCTGTTCCTCCAAAAAGGAGGTATATCAGATATGAATGCTGGTGTTGTGGAAAGATATGACACTTTACCTTAGATTGCTGGTTTAATTACTCAGTGTATCATATTCAGAAAAGATATCCAGTAAAGAGGTTTACTGGTGGCTTTAATAGAGTCATAGCTAACAAAAACCTAGGATACAAAACAATTTGGGTTCCTAAGGAAAAGTAAATTCTTATTTTTCAGGAATGTCCAAGTTCTAGAGATAGACCAATCTGTTACTTGGATAGTGTACGTTCTAGACATATGACTGGAACAAGAGGAAATTTGTGGGAATACATCCCTATGGAGAATGGACCAAAGGTGATCTTTGGTGGAGCTGATAAAGGCATAACCAAAGGTTATGGTAAGATCACAAATGACATAGTTACACTCACTAAAGTAGCATATATGGAAGGGTTGCAATACAACCTTATAATCATAAGCCAATTTTGTAATCTGGGCTATGACGTATCTTTCCACAAAGATGAGTGTCTAATAAAAAGGTCAAGTGACCAAGAGGTCATCTTGATAGGCAATAGATGTGGGAATGTGTACTGTTTGAATTTTATATGTATAAAGTTAGACTCTCCCTTATGTTTAGTTGTAAGTGAGAAAGCATCACTTTGTGTCAAGTGGCACAAGAGGCTAGCTCATTTGAACTATAAGGCCATAGGCAAACTCTACAACAAATAGCTTGTTAGGAATGGTTCTAACCTTAAATGCTCTAAGGAGAGCATCTTCTCAACATGCCAAAAAGGCAAGCAGATGAAAGCATCATTCAAGAGTTATGAATCTAAAGACTCAGTGAGGTGTTTATACCTCTTACATATGGACTTATTTGGTCCTATGTCAGTTCCTAGTTTAGGAAGAAGAGTCTACACCTTTGTAATTGTTGATGATTATTTCAGATACACTTGGGTTTTCTTCTTAAAAAAAGTCTGAAACTCCTGATATCTTCAAGACTTTTGTCAAACAAATTCAGAATAAATTTAATAGTACTATGGTCAGAATCAGAAGTGACCATGGAACTGAATTTCAATCTGATTATATGACAAAGTTTTGTGAAGAACTGGGGATTCATCAAAAATTTTCTTCACCAAGAACACCCTAGCAAAATGGAGTTGCTGAGAGGAATAATATGACTCTCATTGAAGCTGGAAGAACCATGTTGAGTGATTCCTCACTCCCAGAATATTTCTGGGCTAAGGCAATTAACACTGCATGTCATGTTCTTAACGGAGCTTCAATCAACAAAAGACTAAATAAAACTCCTTATGAACTTATGAAGGGCAGAAAACCAAACATAACCTATTTTAGAATTTTTGGTTGTAGATGTTATGTCCTAAATAATGAAAAAACATACATAATCAAGTTTGCTGAGAAATCATATGATGGGATATTTGTTGGTTATAGTAACCACAACAAACCCTATAAGGTCTACAACTTAAAGGATCAAGTTATAGAGGAGTCTGTATATGTTGTATTTGATGAAAGTTCTATGTTTTATAATGATAAGTCAGGTACATCAAGCACAACAGGTGAGGATTTGAAGCTAAAGGAGCTGACTATAGAAGATACAGTAACAATAAAGCAAAATATGCAAGATGAAATCAACATTATGGAGGAAGTGCTTGCACAGGAAGAACCAGGAGAAGCAACTCAACAACTTGATCAAGATGGTCAAGGAGAAGAAGTCACACTGCCTATAACTGTTAGGCATCTAAAGGATCATCCAAGGGAATTGATCATATGAGTTGCTGCTCAGGGAGTAACCACGAGAAGCAGACATCACAATATATTGATGTATTCAAGTTTTCTGTCACAAATAGAACCAAAGAAGTTTGAAGTAGCTAATGTGGATCCATTTTGGATAGGAGCAATGCAGGAAGAATTGAACCAGTTCAAGAGATGCAAGGTCTGGAAGTTGGTTCCCAGACTAGATAATTGCAACATAATAGGAATCAAATGGATATATAGAAACAAACTAGATGAGAATGGTGTGATAATAAGAAACAAAGCTAGACTGGTTGCAAAGGGATATAGACAAGAAAAGGGAATAGACTTTGACCAAACCTTTGCACCAGTGGCCAGATTTGAAGCTATAAGACTCTTCCTAGCATATGAAACATATAAGGGTTTCAAAGTTTTTCAAATGGATGTTAAGTCAGCCTTTCTAAATGATAACCTAAAAGAAAGAGTCTATGTAGAGCAACTATCAGGTTTTGTTGATCCAACTAAACCAACTCATGTTTATTTGCATTCAAGGGCTATCTATGGTTTAAAACAAGCTCCAAGGGCTTGGTATGAGACTCTGTCTGAGTTTCGTCTGGAGAATAAATTCTCTAGAGGGAAAATAGACAAAAAACTATTCCTTAGGGTAGTCAAAGGCAAGACCATCATGGTACAAATATATGTAGATGATATTATATTTGGTTCTACTGATGAATCACTTTGCACTAAGTTTTCCAAATTAATGCAAAGTAAGTTTAAGATGAGTAGTATGAGTGACCTCATGTTTTTCTTAGGTCTCCAAGTTAAACAAACTAAAGAAGGACTTTTTATTAGTCAGTCTAAGTTCACCAAGGAGTTAATCAAGAATTATGGCATGAAAACAGCCACTTCAATGAGAACTCCTATGGTATCCACTATGAGCTTAGACAAGGATGTTGCTAGCAAGCTAGTGGATATAACCATGTATAGAGGCATAGTTGGATCACTGCTATATCAAACAGCTAGTAGACAAAATATAATGTATGCCACTTGCATCTGTGCCAGTTATCAAGCATTCCCTAAAGAATCACATAATAAAGCAGTCAAAAGGATATTGAGATATCTAAAGGGCACACCTAATCTTGGCCTTTGGTATCCAAGGAATAGTGATTTTGAACTGATTGGTGTTTTAGATGCAGATTATGCAGGATGCAAAGAAGACAGGAAAAACACTTCAGGGTCATGTCAATTTCTTGGAAGAAGGCTAGTTTCATGGAGTAACAAAAAGCTGACAAGTGTGGCAATATCTATAGCTGAATCAGAATACATTTCAGCTGGAAGTTGCTGTGCTTAACTGCTTTGGATTAAGCATCAACTAAAAGACTATAAGATACAGCTAAGTGAAACTCTCTTATTTCGTGATTCTACAAGTGCTATTTTTATTGCAAACAACCATGTGTCTCACAGTAGAACAAAGCATATAGAAATTAGATATCACTTCATTAGGGAGCATGTAGAAAATAAAGATATTAGTTTAGAATTTATTTCTACAAATAAACAGATTGTTGACATCTTTACCAAACCACTAGAAGAAGAGAAATTTAATTTCTTTAAATTTGAACTTGAGAAGTTAAATCTTCAGTAGCTAAAATAAGAACAATTAAAATAATAATAATAAAATAATTAATTAAATAAAAGTCAACCATACAACCTACTCTATTAGATATAGATATCTCAAAGATCAGGAACAGTTCTGAAAACAATATTTTGACTAAGTAAAAATTCTATCGAGACACAATTTATGTATGTCGACACTATATATAGTCTTGGGTCGAAACTCAAGAAAGAGTGTCAACACATATCGAGACACATGTCGGTGTGACGACTCATGTCGACACAACATGACTGTCGACAATTCTCTTGTGCCGACTCTAGGTATTTTCCAAAATTTAGAATAAGCCTATATGCAGCTCGCCCTTTCGCTTCTAGGAAAATTTGCCTATATAAAGACAATTGAGTGTAGGAGTCGACTTCAACTACTTAATCTCTTCCTAAGTGTAGAGACCTCGTATTCCCATTAGTCAACATTCATCGCTCCTTCTGTTTGATGAAATTAAGAATGACGACAACAATGGCTCCAAAGACTGATGAAAATATCAACGAAGGATTCAAAGTTGTGTGAAATGGATTTGCCTCTGCAAGAGAAGAGATTAGGAATGTTGTTGTCTTAATTCAAGAAGCAGGGATTGAATATATACTGTGAGAACCCACAAGCATCTCGAAACTGGAGGTATTGGAATTCTTCACCAATGCAACATTAGATTCCAGTTCAACAAAGATTAAATCCACTGTGAATGGGACAATGTTAAAATCACAAGGAAAAGACTGGCAAAGATATTTCATATTCCTCTAATTAACTAAGAGGATGCAATAGATTCAACCAAGACTACTGAAGGACTACTATGGTGTGGATTGGATTCAGTAAAAAAGTTAGGAAGTTCTCTGAATCAGAAGGGTATGAATACCTAGGGTAAATTTCTGTCAGAAATCATTGGAAAGGTGCTGCTGTGTAAGACTAGCGCACATTACAGAATTTCAGCTCACATGTTTGAGCTAATGACTAGAATAATCTTCAAACTTAAGACTGACTGGAGTAGTTTTGTTTTTGATAAGATTTGTGAGAGTATCAAGAAGACCAACATGGACATGATACTAAGTTTGTATTTACTCAAAGTCATTCCTACAGACAAATCAAAAACTGGGCACAAAAATAAATCATATGAGAAAATGGATATGATGTTTTTGTCTAGATGGGATAGAGTTCTATCCAAAGAGGCTCGTATAGTTGAAAAGAAGAAGGAGAAGAAGAAAAAGGAAGTTGTGATGAAAGACGTCTCCTCCAGTGACTATAAAAGTCCAGGAAGTTCCAGTTCAGATAAAAGTGATGCTCTAGATACAAATATCTCTCCAAAAACCTCACCTGAAACAAGACATTAGGTGCAGGGGGAGATTATACCCACATTAGACCAAGTTACCAAGACAAACATGGGTCAACCTACTATCTTAGACAGTGAAACTGTCAATGATTGAAAGATATGGTACCTAAACACATAGAGGGGGGGGGGGTGAATAGGTGACCTAATCCTTTTCTAACTTTGTTGGCAGCCAAACAGTTATATCACAGATTTCTAATTAGTTTATTACAGCAATCAGCAATAATCAAACATACACAGCTAATCCACAGCACATTCACAGCACAGCACACAGTGATTTATAGTGGTTCCCCAAGATATGGGTACATCCACTTTCCCCCTTCGCCTATCTAGCAGTGTACTAGATTCGGCCAAACTCCTGCACTGTCTCAGAACCCAAATTAGTTCCTACACCTCAGGCCCAAAGCCTTACAACTCAGCTTTATCCCAAAGCCTACACTCAGCCAATCAAGGCCTACACTCAGCCAATCCAAGGCCTACACTCAGCCAACAAGGCCTACACTCAGAGATCTCAATCTCCTACACTCAGGCTAGCAAGCCCTACCCTCAGCCTTTATAGATATAGGCTTACAATCACTCAGATCCAAAGGATCCTACAAGTTAAAAAGATATTACAAATGATAACTCTACAACTCAGAATAATAAGAGAGGAGTTGAGAGATTCTTGATGAGTTCTTGGAAGAACTCAGCTGGATTCACCCTGACTTAGCTTTCTTCAAAGCTTCTTGAGTAGAACTGAATAAGGCTGAATCCTCTGTAGTTGTTTCTTGACCTCTGCTACTTAAGATCCAGACTGAATCTGAATCCTTCTTCTCAGCCTAGTTCCAAAGACTGATTTCTTGGATGGAGCCCTCTCTCTCCAACTTCTTAGATCTGCAGTTGAACTGCAAGATCTTCTTGTGTTGATACCCTTGGTACCACTTCAACAATTTGATCAACCTTGACAGCAATCTGATCAATTACTTCAACTTGTCTCAACTACTATTTCTGTAAACTGTGGGTGCCTATTTATATGCATTCTTCATGGTAACCGGCTGGTCCGGTCCATAACTGACTTCTGACATCTCTGACAGTTGTTGTAGACCGGCTGGAACGGCAGTTGTCATGTCAACCAGTCACTTCTTGAAAATCTCTAATAGTTTATAAGTGTCGAGACTTTCTGTCTTTAAGTGTCGACACTTATAGTCCAAGTGTCGACATATGTTGTGTAAGTGTCGACACATGTCTACAAGGTGTCGACACAATTCTTTGTATGTCTCGACACAGATTCTTCTGCATGTGTCGACACTGAAATTGAGTGTCGACACAAGTACTTGTTCTTCTAGCTTTAGCTGAATTCTTCTATGTGTCGACACATCTCCTTTGTGTCGACACATCTTCTTGTGTTGAATCTGTTAAGTGTCGACACTGCTTCTTGGTGTCGACACATAGTCTTCTATGTTGATTCTTGCTGAGTGTCGACACAGCTCCTTGTGTCGACACACCTCCTTATTGTTGAGACTTCAGCTGAGTGTCGACACATTCCCATAGTGTCGACACTTGTACTTAGAATAATTTGTTGTTCTTTCTGTTCTTTGCTAAGTGTCGACACAGATCCATGTGTCGACACTTTCTTCAAGTGTTGAGTCTTTAGCTGTGTGTCGACACATTGTTCTGGGTGTCGACACATACTTCAAATGTTGACTCTTCTGTTGAGTGTCGACACATTGTGTTGAGTGTCGACACTTACTTCAAATGCTGACTCTTCTGCATAGTGTCGACACATTGTGTTGAGTGTCGACACTTGTACTTAGACTCTGCAGACTTTTGCTGAGTGTCGACACAGCTCCACTGGGTGTCGACACAGCTCATTGTGTCGACACTTTCTGTCTGCACTTTTCTTCACTGAGTGTCGACACAGCTCCAAGTGTCGACACTTAATGTCTGGTGTCGACTCTGCATCCCAGGTGTCGACACAATGACTCCAAGTGTCGACACTGCTTGTCTGGGTGTCGACACAAGTCTTCTTGAGTGTCGACACTTTCCCTCTGGGTGTCGACACATGGACTTAGAAACTTTTTGCTTCAGTCCAGTGATTTCTTAACCTGCACAAGTAACTCAAACATACATCAAATACATTATGATGTATATCATTGAGTTGGGTGAGGCTTCTTCAAATCAGGTACATTTGACCAATGTACCCAACAATCTCCCCCTATTTGGAGAAGTCATAACCCTTAGTCAATGATATACACCATCCATAATTAAAATTACAAAATGTTGTACAGCAGATTATAAACAGCAGGGTAAAAATAAACATGTAATAAATTCACACATGTATACACATTCAGCATTGCAGAACAAATAAGAAATAGATACTTCTCAGAACAACCATAAAATATATTTATCATATATTGTTCTAACATTTTTAATACACCTTTAATGGTTTACAAAAATGTTTGACATTCAACAGATTTCAACAAGCTTCAAGTTTAATTCCTAATCTATTTCTGATCAGGTTCTTTGATAACTATTCCCTTTCCAGCTTGGACTTGAGCTTTGGCAGAGGTTTCAACAATTGCAGCATCAGCAGGCTTCTTTCCTTTTAAGTCCTTCTTCTTCAGCTCTTCTACTTTGATTTTCTGCCTCTCAAAGTAGTGATATGGCTTGGGGAAGTACTTGCTAGGCTCCACATTAGTTGGAGGTAGCTTTCCCATCTTAGCCTTCCTTCTGAAATGTACTATAGCCTCCTGCCTAATCTCATGCTTTCTCCATTCTGCCTCAGAGAACCATTTGTTCCTTTCATGAGCATTGTCCTTTGCAGCTTTCCAGGCAGTAAGAATTATATTTCTAGAGGCAGGGCTCCACTGTTCAAAATCTGGCTTTTGTTCTGCTAGTTCCCTGAACCTCTTCTTTGACAGCCTTGTCTCTTCTTCTTTCTCTAATGCCTCTTGCATAGCAGCAGAAATAGGTTGAACAACCTTTTCAATATGAACATTTGCCTTGCCCTCAGTTGGGCTATACATTGTGCTGACATCTGCTTGAACCATATCAAAATCTGGAGGTGGATAAATCACTTGAGCTACCTCTGGTTGCTCACCTCCAAGATATGCATTTTGAATCCCTGATTCAGCAACATTATCATCATCACAAAGTGGAGGATAGCCCAGTGTAGCTCTGATGGAGTTAGATATCCATTTGGCATGGTCAGAGCTAGCTTTGACTAATACCCTCTCCCCCTTTATGACTTCTCTGGCCATATGGTCTCTGACATCATCCTTTTGAAACCTTATCTGACTGTCCAAATATCTGATGCCCTCTTTAAAGTATGGTTTCAGCTTTGTAAGTTGTTCAGAGATGACCTTCTGGGAATCTTGAATTGCAGTCTTGACAGCAGAAATCTCAGCTTGAAAGACCTTATCAAAATCAGCCTTTACTGCAGCAGTAGATGTAGAAGGTTCAGCAGTCTTTTTCTTCAACTCAGTGACTATAACATTATGGGAGGCAGTCAAATTATCATTCATTCTTAACTGATTCTCCAGCACATATCCTTGCTTTAATGCTATATCATCTACCTGTGCTTTGATCTTCTCTTGGTGTGTAGCCAGATATACCACAGCATTTCCACCCTTGTGGAAGCATTCATTCATTTCCTTTTTATTAAGGTTCATCTCAAACCTTATAGACTTTATGTCCTGTGCAAGATCAAACTGTAGGGACCTGTGCCCTTCATCCACATAAGCCTCTATTGCCTTCCTTTGCTCATCCAACTTGATCTGCATGGCAATCATTAAAGCACTATAATCAACTATTGGAGCTTGTTGAACTATAGGCTGTGGGGCAATGGATTGCAAGGCTTTCTTGAAACTTTGACTTCTTCTTTTAAAAACATAGAGTTTCTTCTTCTTGGCCCTAGCACTCTCCTCATCCTCAGAGGCAGAAGTGCTGGCAATATCAACCCTGTCCTTAGGGCTTGGAGGTTTGTCAGCTTGCACAGCAGTGGCCTTCTCAGGTTCTTGCCTAATAGGCTCTTCCATGTGCTCCCCCTCAGCAGCAGTACTCTTATCTTCAGCAGCAGCATCCTTATCCATATCAAAATCTTCTTGATCTAGATTTAGGAATAAATCCTCCATTGTATATTTAGGTGGAGATGGAGCTGGAGACAGTCTTTACTCTTCAACCACTGATTCAGGTACCACTTCTTGTTCAGCAGATTTGTCTTCTAAAACAACATCTGGTACTTGACTGTTTAGCTGAGTTTGCTGATGGACATCAGACAAATCAGAATCTACTATAGAAAAATCTAAAGTGTTTAGTTCAGAGAGTACCTCTTGTATAATGGAGGTGGCTTGTTCACTCTCCAGTGTAGAGGGTTCTGCTACACCTAGAAGCTCCCCCTGACTGTGATCCCAATGGATGGGGCTAGCTGGAGGCAGCTCCCCCTGGATCTCAGCAGTCTCTTGAGGAGCAGGAGTCTTATCTACTGTCTCTTCCTCTTGCTCATCAGGTGTGAACACCACCTGTTCTTCACTCTCAGAACTGCTTGAGAACTCTTGTGCCATAACAGCAGTTTTCCTTTTCTTCCTGGGAGGAGTGACTTTCTCTGTAACTGGCTTCTCAGGGGTAGGCATGTCCTTTGACAACACCCTTTCCCATCTAGAAAAGATCCTCATATCCATCTTTCTCATATGATTGATCTTGCTTCCAGCAGCAGTGCTCATTACCTCTGGTATTGTACCAGCCAGGTAGAGACTTATAATTCTGCCCAGATTGGGCTTCTTCAGACTTTCCTTGATCTTGTCATAGATTACCATTGACCAATCTGTTCTTAGGGTGAAGATAATTCTTGTCATGACATTGAACATTGAGGCTGACACCCTGTCATGCCCTCCAGGCTTACTGAAAATGACCTTGCCCACAATTTCAGACAGGAATTTTCCTTGACTGTTCATGCCTTTCCTGTTAAAGACAGAACCTATCTTCAGCTTTGGATCAAGTCCACACCAGGTAAGAGCTTCCCTGGTCTTGGATGTAGAAACTTCTTCTTCATCTGGAGTCTTAGGTAGCTGGAGTACCTTCCTCAGACTTTTTGGTGAGACCTTGACTTTGGATCCATGCACTCTGGATTTGATTCTATATCCAGAGTCATCAACTGCAGCTCCAGTAAGGAATTCAAGAACTTCCTTTTTCCAAATCTTGGTTGGTTCTGAAACCAAATATTCTAGTCCAGAATCGCTGACTAGGTTACCACCGATTGGATTTCTTGATCTCCATCATCGAACGCACCGCGCATAAGTTCATAGCCTTAGTTAACGTTCTCCTCGAGCTTGGGAGCCATTAGGGTTTGGAGAATTAGTCTTGAGAAAAGAGAAATGTCGACACAATAGTTTTGGTCTCGAAACTTTCAAAGCGTGTCGACAATCAGAGACAGAACCCTATTTATACCTTTCTGATTTTGAAGATGAACAGGCGGGACAGCTAGCCTAACATGTGTCGACACTGGCAATAAGTGTCGACACTGACTTATAATGTCTCGACACACATGTGTCGACACAAGTTTAGTCAATAGATTTTATGTGTCGACACTTGGTTATGTGTCGACACAACATAACTCGACACATCGTCGAGACTTTACTTAGAAAATTCTGAGTAAAACATAAGTGTCGACATCATATTGGATGTGTCGACACCTACTTGACATGTGTCGACACTGACATTCTGAAGTGTCGACACCACATTCCTAGATGTGTCGACACCTTTTTTCTGAAGTGTCGACACCACTATTCTGTGTCGACATAGACTTGTCTATGTGTCGACACCTTTTTACTTAGCCAATTCTCTATTCTGTAAACTTAGTCTAAGTTTATCATTCCTAGTTCAATTTTGAATCTATTGAACTTAGCTTCTTCTAGGGGCTTAGTAAACATATCAGCTACTTGTTCATCTGTTTTAAAATATTCAAGTGCAATATCATTTCTTTCTACATGCTCCCTAAGAAAGTGATATTTAATCTTAATATGTTTTGTTCTACTATGTGATACAGGATTATTAGCTATTGAAATAGCACTTGTAGAATCACAGTAAAGTGGAGTTCTACTTACCTGAAAACCATAGTCCTCTAGCTGATGTTGAATCCACAGAAGTTGAGCACAGCAACTTCCTGCAGCCACATACTCTGACTCAGCTGTAGAGATAGCCACACTGGTTTGCTTCTTGCTGCTCCATGAAATTAGTCTTCCACCTAGGAATTGACAGGTTCCAGTAGTGCTCTTTCTATCCTCTTTGCATCCTGCAAAGTCTGCATCTGAATAACCTGTTAGATCAAAGTCTCCATTCCTAGGGTACCAGAGGCCTAGATAGGGAGTGCCCTTTAGATATCTCAATATTCTCTTGACTGCAGTCAAGTGAGACTCTTTAGGGCAGGCTTGATACCTTGCACAAACACATGTAGCATACATGATGTCTGGTCTACTAGCAGTCAAGTATAATAGGGAGCCAACTATCCCTCTATACAAGGTTTCATCTACAGGTTTCCCTACATCATCCTTGCTAAGAGACATACTTGACCCCATAGGAGTCTTCATGGTACTGGATGAATCCATACCATATTTCCTTATGAGTTCTAGGGTGAACTTGGACTGACAAATGGACAAACCATTTTCAGTCTGTTTAACTTGGAGACCCAAGAAAAACTTCAGCTCTCCCATACTACTCATTTCAAACTGACCTTGCATAAGTTTTGCAAACTTTTTGCAAAGGCTGCTTTCAGTAGACCCAAATATAATGTCATCTACATATATTTGGACTAGTATGATTTTGCCTCTAGATTCCCTAAGGAATAGAGTTTTATCTATTTTCCCCCTTGAGAACTTGTTCTCAATGAGGAAACTAGATAGGGTTTCATACCAAGCTCTAGGAGCTTGCTTTAACTCATATAAAGCTTTCCTAAGTCTATAGACATAATGAGGTAGAGTTGGATCAACAAAACCTGAAGGCTGCTCCACATAGACTTCTTCTTTCAAATTACCATTTAGGAATGCTGACTTGACATCCATTTGGTATACCTTGAATCCTTGATAGGTTGCATAGGCCAAGAACATTCTTATGGCTTCCAGTCTGGCTACTGGAGCAAAGGTTTGATCAAAATCAATACCTTCTTCTTGCCTATATCCTTTAGCAACCAGTCTAGCTTTATTCTTAATGATGACACCTTGTTCATCCATCTTATTCCTGTAGATCCACTTAACTCCTATTACATTGTGGTCTTTAGGTTTAGGAACCAATTCCCAACCTTGCACCTCTTGAACTGATTAAGCTCTTCTTGCATTGCTTCAGTCCATTGTGGATCTTGTATTGCTTCTTCAAATCTTTTAGGTTCAACTTGAGACAAAAAGCTGGAATAGATTGCAGCATTCTGATTTCTGCTCCTTGTTTGAACTCCTTGTCTTGGATCTCCAATAATCAGCTCTACTGGATGATCTCTAAGATGCATGTGGGCTGGAGGCATCCTCACTTCAGGTTGAACCACTTCAGCATCTGCATCATGCTGTATACCTTGGATTTCTTCAGCAACTGGCACATGTAGTTCTCCCCCTGGACAGCAGCTACTCTCCTCTCCTTGCTGTCTTGCAGCAGGCACCTCTTCTATAGTAAGCTTGTCCATCGTCTTTGTCAAACCTGTGGGGCTGCATACATTGCTAGACAACTCATTATTAATAAGTTTGTCTCATCAAAAACTACATGCACAGATTCTTCTACAACTTGTGTAGTCAAGTTGTAGACTCTATAAGCCTTACTATTATTGTTGTACCCAACAAAGATTCCCTCTTGGGACTTGGCAGCAAACTTAGTTATGTAAGACTTCCCATTGTTAAGTATGAAGCATTTACAACCAAAGATCCTAAAATAGGATAGGTTTGGTTTCCTGCCTTTCACTACTTCATAGGGGGTCTTGTTTAGCCTTTAGTGATGGTAGCCCTATTTATAACATGGCATGCAGTGTTAACTGCTTCAGCCCAGAAATACTCTGGCAGTGATGTATCACTTAGTAGGGTTCTACCAGCCTCTATCAAGGTCCTATTTTTCTCTCAGCAATGCCATTTTGCTGAGGTGTTCTAGGTGAAGAGAATTCTTGAAATATCCCAAAGTCTTCACATAGTTTTGTCATGCTTTCAGATTGAAACTCAGTACCATGGTCACTTCTAATTTTGACCACAGTACTATTAAGTTCATTCTGAATTTGCTTGACAAAGCTGTAGAAGACACTAGTGTTTCAGATTTCTGTCTTAAGAAGAACACCCAGGAAAACCTTGAGTAGTCATCAACAACTACAAAGGTATAGACCTTCCTACCTAAGCTGTGAACTGGCATTGGACCAAAGAGATCCATATGCAAGAGGTATAAACACCTCACAGCATCTTTGTTATCTATGCTTCTAAAGGTGGATTTAGTCTGCTTGCCCTTTTGACAAGCTGAGCAAATACCATCTTTAACACACTTAACTTGAGGACCATTCCTCACTAACTCTTTGCTAAAGAGTTTGCTAATAGTCTTGTAGTTTAGATGGGCTAGCCTCTTGTGCCATTTGACACAATGAGAGACTGTCTCATCAGCTACAAGACAAACAGGAGAACCATTGTTCTCAATCATAATGTCTAGACAGTAGACATTCCTCTCATTCTATATCCTGTCATCAAATGATCTCTTGATCACTTGACCTCTTGATATGACAACCATTTTTAACAAATGAGATGTCATACCCTACATCACTTAACTGACTTATACTTATTAGGTTGTGTTTCAACCCTTTAACATAAGCCACTTGAGTAATGGTAACAAGTTTGAAGAAATGTTACCAAACCCTTTGATGATTCCTTTTTCAGAACCACCAAAGGTCACTTTAGGACCATTTTTGATTGGAATGTAGTCCTTCAGTAGTCCCCTGTTCCAGTCATATGTCTGGAACATCCACTGTCCAAGTACCATGTAGGGGTATGGCCACTTGGACTTACCTGCAAAACAAATTAATGACCTTAGAACCCAAAGCAATCTTGGGTCCTTGGTACTTGTTAGTCTGTAACTTGACAAAGCTACCTACTGGCTTTCCACCAGGTAGCTTGCTACTCACCTTGGCACTCACATTGTGCCAACAGTCCACTGCAAAATGGCCAACTTTGCCACAGCACCAACATTCAAACTTGTTGTACCTTTGCTTTGGTACAGCCTTTGCTGTCTTATCTACAGCAGTCTTGTTGAATGTTGGGGCTTTGCCCTTGGACTTAGATCTTGGACTGCTCAGTCCCTGCAGGTCTAACAAAGCCCAGTCCAGCCTTGCCTTTATGATGAACAAATTCATCAATTAAAGGTAGCACTGATTTAGGTTTTGAAAACCTAGCAACAAGCTCTCTTTCTTTCTGAAGATTGATCTCCAGTCTCTTAATTTGATCATTCTTATAGGTGATAGTTCCCATCTGAATCACAGTAATGTGTTTCAGCCTGGCTACCTCATTTAGTTTTTGATCAAATTGTTTCTCAAAATCTGTTGCAACAGCTTGAGATCAGCAATCTCCTTTGCCTGACTTTTGGCTAGGGTCTTGCTTTTCTTGTAGGCTTGCAACAGTACCTTATATTCATCTATGAGCTGATGAATATCTTCCTCAGACTCAGATATATTCTCATCACTTGATGAAGAAAAATCTGATTTTGAACTAGAACAAGAAACAGAATTTATACTTGAACTTTGTACCTGACTGGGTCCTGGCTGCTCCAGGATTTTGGCACTGTCTGTCAAAGCCATTAGCCCTTGGCAATGACTGTCCTCTTGTTCATAAATTGACTCCAAGATCTGCATGAATTCTTCCTCTTCTTCTTCAGCAAACAGCCCTATGTAGGCTTCAGCCTCAGACTCAGTTTCTGAAGAAGATATATCTGATAGAGTCTTCTCCTTCTTAGCAACAAAAGACTTTTCTTTCTTCCCTTTGAAGTAAGTCTTTTTCCTGTCACCAGATTCCTTTCTCTTCTCTGGACAATCTGCAATAACATGGCCCTGTCTATTGCAGCAATAGCAAACAATCTTTGAACCAGTTGCCTTGCTTGACTTTGTCCTCTTCCTGTCTTTCTTTGAAGACTCTTTTCTCCTGATGAAAGGCTTCCTTTCCCTTTGAAGAAGAAGGTCTTGACCTCCACTGTTTCTTCCTCAAGAATTTCTGAAAGTGTCTAGTGAAGGCAGCAAAGTCTTCATCACTTTCACTGCTCTCACTCTTTGTGCTGATAGACTCATCAGATTCTGATTCAACTACTTCTGAGGAGGTGGAGTTGAAGACTTGTTCTGCACTTTCTGGGAACTTCTGTCTTGAAAGCAACAGTTCTTTCTTTGTGCTCAGTCCTTGTTGATTTCTCCTCCTCTTTTCTCACTGTTAACTGCATCTCATATGACAATAGCTTGCCAAACAGTGTGGGAGGTGGAATTTCTCCCAACCTAGCCATTTCTCTTATGGCACAGATCTTGGTGTCCCAATCTTTGGTTAGGGACCTTAAGAACTTGTCATTTAGTTCATAGTTAGTGAACTCTCTTCCATAAGACATGAGTTCATTAACTATTCTGTAAAATTTCTTATAGCACTCAGTGATGCTATCACTCTTTCCTTGCCTAAAGCTCTTATACTCCTGATTTAGCAAGGACTTCCTATCTTGCCTAACTTCTTCAGAACCTTCCATATAGACAATGAGAGTATCCCACATCTCTTTTGCTGTCATACAGTGAATTAAGTTCTGAAAAGTGGCATCATCAATGGCACTCACTATTATGTTTTGTGTCCTCTTGTCCATGGTGGCCAGGACAATTTCATCCTTAGTCATCTCAGAGAAATTCTTTGGAGTCCTCTGATTTGCATCCAATACTGAAATCTTCATTGGCACATAAGGCCCTTCCTTAACTGTAATGTAGATTCTAGGGTCAGAGGCTTCCAAATAAATAGCCTTACCCTTTCTTTCCAGATCCCAAAGATCTCTTTTTCTGCATATGGGTAATTTCATGGAACCCAATTCCTTGTGATTCTCATAAGAACCTCCCATGTTTCTTGATTTTCTTGATTTTCTTGAAACTGTGTAATGAATCTGCCAAACAGGATCTCCTCAGACTGTTAGTCCTTGTTTTGAGGAACCTGGCTCTGATACCACTTGAAAGATATGGTACCTAAACACCTAGAGGGGGGGGGGGGTGAATAGGTGACCTAATCCTTTTCTAACTTTGTTGGCAGCCAAACAGTTATATCACAGATTTCTAACTAGTTTATTACAGCAATCAGCAATAATCAAATATACACAGCTAATCCACAGCACATTCACAGCACAGCACACAGTGATTTATAGTGGTTCCCCAAGATATGGGTACATCCACTTTCCCCCTTCGCCTATCTAGCAGTGTACTAGATTCGGCCAAACTCCTGCACTGTCTCAGAACCCAAATTGGTTCCTACACCTCAGGCCCAAGCCTTACAACTCAGCTTTATCCCAAAGCCTACACTCAGCCAATCAAGGCCTACACTCAGCCAATCCAAGGCCTACACTCAGCCAACAAGGCCTACACTCAGAGATCTCAATCTCCTACACTCAGGCTAGCAAGCCCTACCCTCAGCCTTTATAGATATAGGCTTACAATCACTCAGATCCAAAGGATCCTACAAGTTAAAAAGATATTACAAATGATAACTCTACAACTCAGAATAATAAGAGGAGTTGAGAGATTCTTGATGAGTTCTTGGAAGAACTCAGCTGGATTCACCCTGACTTAGCTTTCTTCAAAGCTTCTTGAGTAGAACTGAATAAGGCTGAATCCTCTGCAGTTGTTCCTTGACCTCTGCTACTTAAGATCCAGACTGAATCTGAATCCTTCTTCTCAGCCTAGTTCCAAAGACTGATTTCTTGGATGGAGCCCTCTCTCTCCAACTTCTTAGATCTGCAGTTGAACTGCAAGATCTTCTTGTGTTGATACCCTTGGACCACTTCAACAATTTGATCAACCTTGACAGCAATCTGATCAATTACTTCAACTTGTCTCAACTACTATTTCTGTAAACTGTGGGTGCCTATTTATAGGCTTCTTCATGGTAACCGGCTGGTCCGGTCCATAACTGACTTCTGACATCTCTGACAGTTGCTGTAGACCGGCTGGAACGGCAGCTGTCATGTCAACCAGTCACTTCTTGAAAATCTCTAACAGTTTATAAGTGTCGAGACTTTCTGTCTTTAAGTGTCGACACTTATAGTCCAAGTGTCGACACATGTTGTGTAAGTGTCGACACAAGTCTACAAGGTGTCGACACAATTCTTTGTATGTCTCGACACAGATTCTTCTGCATGTGTCGACACTGAAATTGAGTGTCGACACAAGTACTTGTTCTTCTAGCTTTAGCTGAATTCTTCTATGTGTCGACACATCTCCTTTGTGTCGACACATCTTCTTGTGTTGAATCTGTCAAGTGTCGACACTGCTTCTTGGTGTCGACACATAGTCTTCTATGTTGATTCTTGCTGAGTGTCGACACAGCTCCTTATGTCGACACACCTCCTTGTTGTTGAGACTTCAGCTGAGTGTCGACACATTCCCATAGTGTCGACACTTGTACTTAGAATAATTTGTTGTTCTTTCTGTTCTTTGCTAAGTGTCGACACAGCTCCATGTGTCGACACTTTCTTCAAGTGTTGAGTCTTTAGCTGTGTGTCGACATATTGTTCTGGGTGTCGACACATACTTCAAATGTTGACTCTTCTGTTGAGTGTCGACACATTGTGTTGAGTGTCGACACTTACTTCAAATGCTGACTCTTCTGCATAGTGTCGACACATTGTGTTGAGTGTCGACACTTGTACTTAGACTCTGCAGACTTTTGCTGAGTGTCGACACAGCTCCACTGGGTGTCGACACAGCTCCTTGTGTCGACACTTTCAGCTGTCACTGGGTGTTTTCTTCACTGAGTGTCGACACAGCTCCAAGTGTCGACACTTACTGTCTGGTGTCGACTCTGCATCCCAGGTGTCGACACAATGACTCCAAGTGTCGACACTGCTTGTCTGGGTGTCGACACAAGTCTTCTTGAGTGTCGACACTTTCCCTCTGGGTGTCGACACATGGACTTAGAAACTTTTTGCTTCAGTCCAGTGATTTCTTAACCTGCACAAGTAACTCAAACATACATCAAATACATTATGATGTATATCATTGAGTTGGGTGAGGCTTCTTCAAATCAGGTACATTTGACCAATGTACCCAACAATGATATTGTAAATGATGTTCTCCATGAACTGAATACAAAGGTTATAAAAGATGTGAATTAGAAATAAGATGAGTATATGCCTGACGTTGAGGCAATAGTCTTTAAAGAGACTGTGGAAGAAATCCCACTGGAAGTGGAAGCTAAAATCCAGGGGAGATACTTGCTCCTCCTGGGGTTCATGTTCCTGCTGTTGAAGATCAACAACTTATGACCACCTTAGAAGGTCCAAATCTTGATCAAAATGTTGCAAGCGTTGAGGGGGAGCTAGCAGCCAAGTCCCCTAGGTCTCGAAGTACAAAACAACAACAATCTGTTGCCATTGACAGTTCTTCTAAATCAGATGGGGAAGAAGAATCCCAACTACAACAAAGAAAGATAACTCAATTAAGAAGGAGAAGTCAGAGCTATAAAAAGGCAATACAGTCAACAAAATCATCTCCTTCTCCTGCTGTGGATTTTAGTTCCCTCTTAGTTAAGCTACAGATCATGTTAGATAAACACAGAACAGATCTTGAATAATATATGGATGAAAGTAAAAAAGGATTTACAGTTACAACTGGCCCAAGACATAAAATCCATAAGGTTTGAAGGAAATTTACTGAAACAAGAGATGACAAACTTCTTTGAGAAAGATGCAAATGCTATGGTCTATCGTGCACAACAGCAAGAAGAGTCAAAGAAGACTTTGGATGAAGCTGCAGTACAACAAGGTTTTATCCTGAAAAATCAGTAGAGATTGAATGACAATCTCATACAAATGCATGAAATATCACTGACAAAGCTTACTGAACAAATAAATATTTTGGAAGAAAATATTACCTCCACTTTAGCAGCTCCTAAAGCCAATCTCTCAGTTGAATTAGATTCTATAAAGACAACCCTCAAGGAGTCAGAAAATGGTATCACTGATCTGATTAAGAAATTTAAAACTCATTACACCACTGGAATTCATCATGTAGTAGATCAAGTAAGATTTCAGAAGGATGATTTAAAAGATCACATTGACAGAGAAGTCATAAATGGGGAGAGGGTTATGATAAAAGCCAGCTCTAATCATGCTAAGTGGAATTCCAATAGAATTAGAGCTACTCTTGGCTACCCCCCACTATGTGATGATGATCAGACAGCTGAGTCTGGCTGCCAACCAGCTCATTTGGAAGGAATTCCTCCACTTGCAGAACATATAATATATTCTCCACCACACTTTGAGGATATTCAAGGTGCAGTCCAAACCATGTATAGTCCTCCACCTAATGCTCAGAATGTTGTTTGTGAAGTAGAGGAGATGACTGATACTGCCCAGCTGAAGGAAAAAGAAGTCCAAATGTCTAAGAAAAGAATTAGAGAGCAGGCAGAGGCTAGGCCTAATTTTGAGCAGTGGAGTCCAACCTTTAGAAGTATTATACTCACTTCTTAGCGAGCAGTTAATGCTAATAGACATGACAGGGGTAAGTGGTACACTGAGAAGGAATGGAATAAGCATCTTAAGCAACAAGATGTTATCTATAAGTTCAGAAAAGGTCAGAAGAATGGGGTGATTCCAGCTACTGCTGTTGGACCAAGCAAATATTTCCCAAAGACCTACCATTACTTAGAAAGACAAAGACTCAAGTCTCAACAGCTCACCAAGATCAAGGACAAAAAAGTCAAGAAGGTAGCTGATGATAGTATGCCAGAAGTTAAGGCCAAAATTCAATCAGGCAAAGACATTGTCATTAAGGAGCCACATCAATCATAGATTATTTTGTATTATCTAGGAATTATGTAATTCTGTTATAACTTGGTGTAATCCTTGGACTGTTAAATTTTGATAACTTTTGAAACTGTTTATTAGTATTTTATTTTTGTTGTCTTAATATAATTTGTTGCCATGCTAAATCTTTTACACCTAATTTTTGTATCGTGGTGTATATTATTGAATTAGGGTTATGATTTCTCCAAATAGGGGGAGATTGTTTGGTACATTGAGAATTATGTACCTGATTTGGAGAAGCCCCTTGTAAACTCAATGATATACATTAAGTTGTATTTGATGTATATTAAGTTTACATGTGCAGGACTTAAAGTGAAGAAAATTTTCTAAGCACAAATGTGTAGACACAGTTTAATTGTGTCGACACCTCTGCAGAAGCTGTGTCGAGACAAGTCAGTTGTCTCGACACCTCGAAGACTAAGTCAGCATACATGACAAATTAAAGAGGAAAATTATGTTGAGTAAAATTATGTTGAGATAAACTATAACGCCCCCGATTTTTTAATGTCATTATTTGGTTTGTCGACGTTATAATTTTGACGTCAGGGCATTATCCTTTTTCGTTTTGTTGACGGCACTGCACCGTTTGTGAGGTTTTGCATCCGTTGAGCTTGTTTACCCAGATTTTGGGATTCTGATCGGTTGGAATGTTTTCCTTGATATTAAGGATGAGGTTTTGAGGCCTTGTGATTGTCCAGTTCTGTTGTGTTCCGAGCATTTTGGAGTCTGAGCATGTGTTTGGACCCTTGTGGTGATATTTTTGCTTGTGAGAGCATTTGATGTTGTGTCTCAAGAAATGGTACGTCGGATTCTAGGGTTGTCTTCGATGTTGAATTTGTTTAATTCAACGTGCATTTGGGCCTCTATTTTGAACTCATACTTCCTTGTTCAACCATTGGATTATGATAATTGTTTTTGTCAAAGCCTTAAACTTGTTTTGATTCTCGGGAAACTCTCCTAAAGGGTTGGGTTTTCGTCGAGCTCAGTTATTTCCCTTGAATTTCTGGGTGCTGTACGGGGCTCGACGATTATCGGGATGAGCTCGACAAACGTCGAGCATTTCTGGGTTCTAGACCCGACGAACCTCGAGCAGAATTCATCGAACTGGCTTTGTATTCGACGAATTATGTTCTGACTTCGTCGAGCGGGTGTTTCCTTTGCGTTCGACGATCTTCGAACTGATTTCGTTGAACGGGTTTTGCGTTCGACGATCTTCTAACTGATTTTGTCGAATGGGTTTTGCGTTCTACGATCGAGATATTTTCTTTATCCTCTAGCTCTCGAGAAATGCTTCTGTTCTCGAGAGGTAATCGCTTGTTCTTGAGATGTACCCTTCTTGTCCTCGAGAAGATTCACTTGTGCTCGAGAATTGCCTTCTTCTCGAGAAATTTTGGCTCTATACTCGAGAACTAGGTTTACTGTTCTCGAGTTGTGTTTCCCTTGTTCTCGAGAAATGATGTTAGTTCCCGAGAAGTTCTTCTTGTTCTCGAGAAATGATCTTTGTTCCTGAGAACTGCCCTTCTAGTTCTCGAGAAGTTTTGCTGTACTCGATAACTGCTCGTCTAGTTCTCGAAAAGTCTATTGTTGTGCTCGAGAAATGCTTCTTTAGTACTCGAGATCTACCCTGTGAACTCGAGAACATGATTTCCTGTTCTCGAATAGTCTTCTTGTTCTCAAGTAATCCCCTTCCTGGTTCTCGAGTGATCTCCTTCCTTACTCTTGAGTAATCTTCTTGCTCTCGAGAAATCTCTTCCTTATTACCTGAGTAATGTTTCTTTTACTCGAGTGGTATGTTCTTCTACTTGAGAAATCTATACTTCTTCTCGAGATGCCCGGTTTAACCGACCCCAATTCTTTTCTTAAGTGCGGTTATCCTAATTTGACCGTAGGTATATATATACCTACTTCTTATTTCCTCCTTCATTTTGACCGAACTTTCCTGTTCATCTCCCAAACTAGAGCGGCGTTAGAGAGAGAGAGAGAAAGTTTTTCCGTGATCGTTCTTGTGGCTGCCGACGGTGCTCCGGTGCTCGGAATCGTCAACCGAATATAGATCCGGAAAGCTCTCAACGAGAGCTACGCCATCGTGGTAAAATCTCCCCCATTCCTTCAGATTTTATTGCTAGGGGTTTTGGACCTAACCTCTATTTCGGCTATTTCCTGATAGATTTCGACTTCCCTCATCTTATTTATCCCCGATCTGCGACAAGGAGTGATTTGGAGAATTTTTCGCAGTAAAATCAAGCCAAGTGATGGTTTTCTCCTTCTCTTCCGTTCTTTACCCCGATTTACAGAAATTTCTAACTTGTGTTATCATGATTATTAATTAACTTGCTGAATTTTAGTGCGGTTTAGATCTCTTGTCTAGTTCGTTTATAATTACCATGTTCTTGATTTTGTTACCCAATCTTGTTAGTATTACGTGTGGTGGGATCTTACTCTTCTAACCGTTCCTCAATGTTTAATGAGATGTGTTAGAGTTTGTATAGGATTGTAAATTCTTCCTAAAGCTTCATCAACCAAGTCAAATCTAGAATTGTCCAGTAGAATCCAATGTGCCATTGTTGTCTTGAGACTTATATCATGGTTTCCTTCGTGGCGACGCCGCGGGGAGAGACACGCCTCCAGACCAGGAAGGGTTGTGGCGGGACTCTGAGCTCTAAACCCGTGTCATTATGAGGTTTTTCTTTTCGGGTTTCCTTTGTTTTGAGTGTTATTTGTGGACGAAACCACCGCCACAACGTTTGTTCTCCCTATTAGTATCGCATGGCTCCACATGAGTTGGATGAGTTGCGTACTCAGCTTGATGAATTACTGTAGTGTGGATTTATTAGACCAAGTTCTTCTTCATGGGGTGCTCCAATATTGTTTGTAAAGAAGAAGGATTGATCGATGATGATTTGTATAGATTACAGAGAATTGAATATGGTGACCGTTAAGAATAGATATCCCCTGTCAAGGATTGATAATCTATTTGATCAGTCGCATGGTAGCTCGGTATTTTCAAAGATTGATCTTCATTCAGGCTACCACCAGTTGAGAATTCATGAGGCAGATATTCCATGGACCACTTTCCTATCGCGACATGGACATTTTGAGTTTTTTGTGATGTCCTTTGGGTTGACTAATGCACCCTCTGCGTTCATGGATTTAATGAATAGAGTGTTCAAGGATTTCTTGGATCGTTTTGTGATCGTGTTAATAGATGATGTCCTAGTGTATTCTCGTAGTGTTGAGGAGCATACTCAACATTTGTGACTGGTTTTATCGACCCTGAGGGAGTATAAGCTTTATGCGAAGCTGAGCAAGTGTGAGTTCTGGCTACCTCATGTGTCATTTCTAGGGCATGTTGTAAATAAGGATGGTATTTCCGTAGAACCGACCAAGATTTCTGCTGTGATGGAATGAGAGATTTTCTACACCTAAGTAGATTAGGGGCTTCCTAGGCTTGGCTGGCTATTATAAAAGATTTGTGGAAGGGTTTTCAGTGTTGTCTGCGACTTTAACTAGACTTACCCAGAAGAATATTACATTCATTTAGAGTGATAAGTGTGAAGAAGCTTTCCTAGAGTTGAAGAAGAGATTGTGTACTGCTCCAGTCTTAGCCTTACCTACCGAAGGGGTTGAGTACACTATGTATGTGGATTCATCACATATTGCACTTGGCTGTGTTTTGATGCAAGTCGGGAAGGTGATTATGTATGGATCAAGAAAATTGAAGATTCATGAAAGAAACTATCCTACACAAGACTTGGAGTTTGTTGCAGTAATTTATGCGCTGAAGCTTTAGAGATATTTATTGTATGACGCATTGTGCAAGATCTATATAGACCATAAGAGTTTGAAGTACGTCTTCACTCAGAAGGAATTAAATCTGCGCCAGCATCGGTGGTTAGAATATGTGGCTGATTATGATGTGGAAATCCTTTATCATCCAGGAAAGGCTAACGTAGTAGCCGATGCTTTGAGTCGAAAGACTGCCAATATTTTTAATTTGTTTTTGCAGTCGTTGGTAGAAGAATTCTTATTGATGAACATTGAAGATGGGAATAGTGTTGTGCCTGCTAGTTTGGAAGCAGAAGAACCCACTTGGATTTCCCTTATTAGAGCACACCGAAGGATGATCCGGATTTGTTGGATCTCCGGAATAGAACTGAGAAGGGAGAGCTACCCGATTTCTCCTTGGATGAGTTAGATACCTTAAAGTATCAGGGGAGATTTTGCATTCCCGCTTTTGGTGATATTCGGGCTAAAATCTATACTGAAGCTCATGGTTCCAGTGTTGCCTACCATCCTGGTTCCACTAAAATGTATAAAGATCTAAAACAGATAGTTTGGTGGTCGGGGATGAAGAACGATATAACAAAGTTTGTGGCAGAATGTTATATGTGTCAGCATGTTAAGGATGACCATAGGAGGCCTGGTGGTAAATTGACACTGCTTGATATTCCAAGTTGGAAGTGGGTGAGTATTTGGAAGGATTTAATCACTAGCTTACTGAGATCTCCCCGTGAGCACGACTCTGTATGGGTGATAGTTGATAGATTGACTAAAAGTGCTCACTTTGTACCTTTTAAGATTGGGTATTCTATGAAGAAGATAACAGAATTGTACCTTGATGAGGTTATCAGATTACATGGAGTGCCTGTTAGTATTGTATCAGATCGGGACTCTAGATTTACGTCTCATTTTTGGAAGAGTTTACAGGAGGGGTTGGATACCGACTTGAGGTATTCCACCGCCTATAATCCGCAAACAAATGATCAGATGGAAAAAGTTAATTAGATCGTAGAAAACTTGATCAGGTGTTATATTTTGGAGCACGGTGGTGCTTGAGATGAATGCCTCAGACTCATGGAGTTTGCGTCCAATAATAGTTACCATGAGAGTCTGCAGATGGCCCCGTTTGAGGCCTTATATGGGAGGGGTTGTAGGACTCCTTTGTTTTGGGATGAAGTTGGTGAAAGACCGTTGCTAGGTCCGGAATCCCTTGATGAGATGAATTGTGCCAAGACTCATATTCAAGAAAAGATCCATGTGGCATAAGAGCGATATGATAAATATGCTAATCAATGAAGGGTTGATCTGGAGTTCACCATTGGGGACTTGGTTTTTCTGAAAGTTTCTCCGATGTCAGGTGTTAAATGGTTTGGAAGAAACCACAAGTTAGACCCCCGGTATGTGAGACCTTTTCAAATTCTTGAGCGCATCAGAGTGTCAGCTTATAAGCTGGAGTTGCCTGCTAAATTCCCTGGTGTCCATGATGTGTTCCATGTGAGCCAGTTGCGGAAGTATATCCGTAGTGATCATCAAGTTCTTGACTCAGTGCCCCAGATTCAACCCAACCTTACATACGTAGAAGAACCTGTTCATATTCTGGATTCTCAATATCGTGTGTTGCGAAGAAAGACCATCCCTATGGTTAAAGTTCTCTGGCAAAATCAAGTCGTCGAGAGCGCGACATGGGAATTGGAGTCGGCGATGAGAGAATCTCATCTGAATCTCTTCCCTTCATTTAGGTATGTCTTCAGGTTTTTGGTAATAAATGGGTTTTGGTTTGGGTTTGGTTTTAAGGTTGTGTTAAGTTTCGGGACGAAACTTCTTTTTAGGGGGTGTGACTGTAACGCCCCCAATTTTCTGATGTCATTATTTGGTTTGTAGACGTCATAATTTTGACGTCAGGGCGTTACCCTTTTTCATTTTGTTGACGGTGCTGCACCGTTTGTGCCTTTTCGCGTCCGTTGAGCTTGTTTACCCAGATTTTGGGATTCTGATCGGTTGGAATGTTTTCCATGATATTAAGGACGAGGTTTAATGCCTTGGGCTTGTCCAATTCTGTTGTGTTCCAAGCATTTTGGAGTCTCGACGCGTGTTTAGACCCCTGTGGTGATCTTTTTGCTTGTGAGAGCATTTGATGTTGTGTCTCAAGAAATGGTACGTCGGATTCAAGGGTTGTCGTCATTGTTAAATTCGTTTAATTCAACACGCGTTTGGGCCTCTGTTTTGAACTCATACTTCCTTGTTCAACCATTGGATTATGATAATTTTTTTTGTCAAATCCTTAAACTTGTTTTGATTCTCGGGAAACTCTCCTAAAGGGGTGGGTTTTCGTCGAACTCAGTTATTTCCCTTGAATTTCTGGGCTCTGTATGGGGCTCGACGATCGTCGAGTTGAGCTCGATGAACGTCGAGCAGTTCTGGGTTCTGGTCCCGACGAACCTCGAGCAGAATTCGTCGAAATGGCTTTGAGTTCGACGAATTATGTACTGACTTCATCGAGCGGGTGTTTCCTTTGCGTTCGACGATCTTCAAACTGATTTCGTCAAACGGGTTTTGCATTCAACGATCTTCGAACTGATTTCGTCGAACGGTTCGACGATTTGGATATTTTCTTCCTCCTCTAGCTCTCGAGAAATGCTTTTGTTCTCGAGAGGTAATCACGTGTTCTCGAGATGTACCCTTCTTGTCCTTGAGAAGATTCACTTGTACTCGAGAATTTCCCTTCTTCTCGAGAAATTTTGGCTCTGTACTCGAGAACTAGGTTCGCTGTTCTCGAGTGGTGTTTCCTTTATTCTCAAGAAATGATGTTAGTTCCCTAGAAGTTCTTATTGTTCTCGAGAAATGATCTTTGTTCCCGAGAACTTCCCTTCTAGTTCTCGAGAAGATTTGCTGTACTCGAGAACTACCCATCTAGTTCTCGAGAAGTCTGTTGTTGTACTCGAGAAATGCTTCTAAAGTACTCGAGATCTGCCCTGTGAACTCGAGAACATGATTTCCGGTTCTCGAGTAATCCCCTTCCTAGTTCTCAAGTGATCTCCTTCCTTGCTCTCGAGTAATCTTCTTGCTCTCGAGAAATCTCTTCCTTATTACCCAAGTAATGTTTCTTCTACTCGAGTGGTATGTTCTTTTACTCGAGAAATCTATACTTCTTCTCAAGATGCCTGGTTCAGCCGACCCCAATTCTTTTCTTAAGTGCGGTTATCCTAATTTGACCCTAGGTATATATATACCTACTTCTTATTTCCTCCTTCATTTTGACCGAACTTTCTTGTTCATCTCCCGAACCAGAGCGGCGTGAGAGAGAGAGAAAGTTTTTCGGTGATCCTTCCGGTGGCCACCACCGGTGCTCTGGTGCTCGGAATCTTCAACCGAATATAGATCCGGAAAGCTCTCAATGAGAGCTACGCCATCGTGGTAAAATATACCCCATTCCTTCAGATTTTCTCGATAGGGTTTTTGGACCTAATCTCTATTTCAGCTATTTCTTGATATATTTTGACTTCCCTCATCTTCTTTAGCCCCGATCTGCGATAAGGAGTGATTTGGAGAATTTTTCCCGATAAAACCAAGGCAAGTGATGGTTTTCTCCTTCTTTTCTTTTATTTACCCCAATTTACAGAAATTTCTAACTTGTGTTGTCATGATTATTAATCAACTTGCTGAATTTTAGTGCGGTTTAGATCTCTTGTCTAATTCGTTTATAATCACCATGTTCTTGATTTTGTTACCCAATCTTATTAGTATTACGTGTGGTGGGATCTTACTCTTCTAACCATTCCTCAACGTTTAGTGGGACGTGTTAGAGTTCGTATTGGATTGTAAATTCTTCCTAAAGGTTGATCAACCATGTCAAATCTAGAATTGTCCAGTAGAATCTGATGTTCCATTGTTGTCTTGAGACTTATATCATGGTTTCCTTCGTGGCGAAGCCGCGGGGCGAGACACTCCTCCAGACCAGGAAGGGTTGTGGTGGGCCTCTGAGCTCTAAACCAGGGTTGTTATGTGGTTTTTCTTTCCGAGTTTCCTTTATTGCGGGTGTTATTTGTGGACGAAACCACCGCCGCAATGTTTGTTCTCACTATTAGTACTTTGTGGGGCTCTACATGGTGTTTGGGGCATTTGCGGTGAATGGTGGAGTATCCTATCTCCACCAGAATTAGATGGATAAATTGTCTTCGGGTTGGCCACCCCGCCCGTTTTGGTTTTTTTGGTGGAGTTGACCACGGGTGGCTAATAGGGGTTGTTTCTCTCCTGATGGTTTAAGCCTGACTTTCTTTCCCCTCATAGTCTTGTGCATTTGAGGTGCTGTGGTTATACGTGATGCTTCACGTAAGTGTTTCTCTTTTTACCTTGTACCTGACTGTTATACTTTATGTAAGTATTTTTCCTTGATCCTGGGTTGGTACCCTTTGACTTATTCACTGTTGGCTTACTTTCTGCCTTCACTCGTACTTTCTTGCTGAGGTGTTTTATCTTTGGAATGCCTCAGGTTCAGAGCTGTAGCTGATAGCCGTGCTGATGTTAGAGATCCTGTGCAGCTGTCTTGGCTATGGATTTTTGCCTCGCCGTAGCGAGGTAAATTGTTGTTTTGTCTTCTTTGCTAGTACATATATACTTTATTTTACATGGATTCGTGTCAGTTGTTGACGCCCACAAGATTTTTGATTTTGAAAACTTGCTAACTTCTAGTTTTCCTTCTATGTATATGATTACTTGCTCTCTGGGATGTTTTATGCTAGGAATGCATGTTATGAGTTGGAAGAACTTAAAATGAGAAATTTTGATTGCTTGATTTGATCTATCGGCTCTTCTTTATGATTTTTATCTCTCGTATATGTCTTCTTTTTATGAAGGAAGCATTGCCTATTTATAGTCCTTGCAGATGGCTGGATTCTGTTTGATGACGTTAGCAACTAATACTTCAATAGAAATATATCAAGGAAGGTTGTGATGTATGTTGCTAATGTCATCAAACAGAATCCAGCCATCTGCAAGGACTATAAATAGGCAATGCTGCCTTCATAAAAAGAAGACATATACGAGAGATAAAAATCATAAAGAAGAGCCGATAGATCAAATCAAGCAATCGAAATTTCTCATTTTAAGTTCTTCCAACTCATAACCAGGCAACATATTCGAGAAAGAGGAAGAAGACGAAGGTCTTCAAGAAGATCCTCAGATCCCTTTTACTGGGTGGATCTGAAGATCTAATTGCATCTGATCCACAAATTCTTCAAGGTATTCACACTGATCAACATTAAGAAGATTGTTGTTTCAGAGAAGGAACTTTTCAGTCTGCAGATCTATCAAGAAGAAATCCAATTGCAGCTGATTTGAAGAATCTATGTAAACAGATATATCAGATTACAGGTTTACTGTTTTCAGAAGTTTATTTTACCCCTTTATATTGTAAGATCTCCTTGAGATTTGAGTGGGTAGAGAATCTTTTTTCTGAGATTGTAAGCCTAAATTATAAAGGCTGAGGTAGGGTTCTGAGGGACCTGAGGTAGGTGGTTTGGGTAAATCACTGAGTTGTACGCCTATTCTATAAAGGCTGTGGTAGGGTTCTTGAAAGGGCCTAAGGTAGGAGATTGAGGGAATCTCTGAGGTTGGACCATTTGGTCTGAGTGTAAGTTTCCTGACAAAAACTGAGCCTGTAGGATCTTTGGATCCGAGTTGAGAAGGAGGAGCTATAACCTTATCTAGCACATTGCTAGTGAGGAAGAAGGGGGAAAATGGATGTACCCTAGATAAGGGAACCACTATAAATTCTATGTGTGTTGTGGACTTTTTTTTTACTTATGTTGTGTGTGTTATAATCTGTGATATTATTATTTCTATTTATTAAGGAACAAGGAATTACAAAGAAATTTTTTAAATGTCACATATTCACCCCCCCTTTAGGTGACTATCTACCCATAGGCTTGACTTTCAAGTAAGAGGGGCTTTTATAGGTTGGGAGAGGATATATCATCTTCTACTACCCTTTCCTCCATAGATGAATATGACCATAGCTAGTTGCCACCTTGTTGGCTTCTGATAACTTCAGAGGTTATCTCTTGGCTCCCTAAAGAGGAATGGGGTCGCACCAATCTCCAAATACTCCTCTTTAAGTATTTCTAATTTAGGCAAAATTTCTTTTAATGGAGCTTTGACTTTTGATTTGGGTTAATTAGCCTGATCATGGATTATCTGAAATTAATCATGAAGTTTGAATCAAAATGAGTTTCTTGTTTGATTCTTGAGCTTTTGGGCTAGTGTAGGGTTAATGAATTTTTAAAAGAGGGGTTTGACCTTATTAAACCATGGTTTGACCATAGTTAATTTTGGTTGACCAAGTTAATATTTTTGGGGGTTTAGCTAGCATTGCTTATAAGGCATGGTGTGGCTAACCCAATCGGTCAAGAGTAGGATCAATTTGATTTTATTTGATCAATTAGATCTAAGTGCACATTTTACCCTCTTAAGGGTTTCACCATACATTCAAGGTGAGGTGGTGCATTAATGAGGTGTTAATTGTTGGGTTGGTTAACTTAGGTCATGAGGAATGAATTTGCTAGCACAATTGGTTAGTTGTGAGGTCAATTGGGACTTGGTTGGTTAATTTAGGTATAGGTGCACTATTCAGCCTTTAAGGGTTTCACCACGTCTTCAAGGATAGGTATTATTTAAACCGGTACCCGGTCTCAAAGAGAGTTCGGACCCAAATGGGGTTTCCTGCACTTACTTATCCTGAGTTGAACCCTTAACCAAAGACTTTGAACTAAGGAAAAGACATCAAGCTGCAACACGGATGTCCTGTCACACACCCGGAAGATTTGAGAGAGCTTCCCCTCCCAGCCAAAGCTGAGCTGGGCACCTTGGAGGGCTCTAGAAACCAACCAAAGCAAAACATAGGAAGAAAGCCAAAAACCCTTGCCATCCAAAGGTGCCCTTAAGGGTCTATTTATAGTTTTTCTGACTTGGTCTATATATAGCGCAATGCCGCTTTCGGGAAATACTATGCGCAGCCCAGACTGTTCTACCAACAGCTAAACTATACTGTTTGGAGAGATTATTAGCAGACTAGTGAGAGTATTCTGGTAAAAACACTACTAAATGAGTGGTCTATGCATCTTCCAGTCGCATGGGCTGATGGATGCTTTGGTGAGACTAGCACTCACTGCCGACTTGGGTGCTTGGGAAAGTGCAAGCAGAGTTACCGCACTCACCCCTCCCTTGCCTTGATTATGGATGAGGGTGGACCCGCGTGCTCCACCCATCCCTTGGATCTCGGTTATTTGGTTTGCGCGAGCCGGGGAAGGGTACCATCCCTCTCGACCACCCGACTCGCCTGAGCCTGAAACGGCTCCACCTACCTGGTTTCCACTATGAGGGACCCACTCGACGAATACGGGGTTGTATAGGTAGTGTGCCAATTGGGGTGCTAATGTGCTTCTAAGTCCCATTTAGAATGGGGATGTTACACTACGTGTGCCCACACATATGACTAGACAAGTATGCCACGCAGAACTAGGCGCACATACCTTAGTTGTACGCATCATTGCACATGTCCTTTACCACGCATTCCTCGAAGTCCGTGCTTCGATTGTGAAAGTCTTTAGTTTCAAAGATATCTAAAAACTAGAGTGGGTGAATAAGTTTTTAAGTCTTTTTAGCACTTTATCTGTTTTATGTGTGTTGTGATTAGTTTGGGTTTTCTTTCAAGACAACACAATCATCACACAGATGGTTTATAGTGGTTCCCCAGAGTATGGGTACGTCCACTATCCATCCCACCTTCCTAACAGTGTGTTAGACAAGTCACTTCTCCAATCTCGGCTCAGAAGGGCTTACAACACAAATCCCTCAGGATCTCTCAGTCTCCTCTAAGACCTACCTCAGACACAAAGCCCTACAACTCAGAGTAAAGATTTACTCCTACAGCTCAGTGATCCAAAGATCACCTACCTCAAACTTGAGCATAAGTCCTACATTCATGCTAGGAGGATAGCCCTACCAATCAGAGAGAATGACTCTCCTACAGCTCATGCACAAAGGCCCTGCCTCAGATCCATAGAAGGATCCTACAACTCAGGCACAAAGGCCCTACAACTCAGAGAGAATGACTCTCCTACCTCAGATCTGAAAAAGATACTACCTCAGGCAAACCTGTATTCCCTCGAGATCAACATTCGGGGAAGCTATTCCCAAAATTATTACTTGACAACGACCGGTGCACTTGCCGACACATCAAGTTTTTGGCGCCGTTGCCGGGGAATGCAGACGTATTGTTGATTTGTACTGTGTTATGAGAGTTACGACAGAGTTGCTTGTTTCGAATTTGTTTTATCCCAGTCTATTTTTGCTTTTTATGTCGGTTGGAATTGTTAGATTTTTATTGAGAATCTATGCAAGGTAGATTAATCCTGGAAATTTGTGATCTCTGCAATGTGGGCAAGTTTTAATATCCGTTGCCGCTGGTGTGGAAACATCTCTCATGCAAGTGATAGATGTCCTAAGGAGTATGGTAGCCAATACACTCAAAGATATACATATGGAGCACCAACCTCATCCGGTACTAAAAATGCTAGACATAAGCCAGTTAGCTACTCATCTGCGCTTCAATTACCGCACTACTTTCTTTCGGCATCAGTACCCGTTGTACAGACAAAGCCGGCTAAGCAATGTTTATTTTGTCAGAGTTGGGATCACTCTTTGAAGGAGTGTGTTGCTTACTTGGCGTAGTTGGAGGAAGATGATGAACCGGATGTTCGGATTGTCTCCACTTGGACAACTTGCAGTACCCCTTCTGTATCTGGGTACGTATTAGTGACACCTTCAAATTTTGAAGGGAGAAATACTAGTATTTGCACAGATACATGTGTTGATCTAAACCCTGACACGGATGTTTTTACTGCTGATGTACATATATCATCTTGTATTGAGTTTGTTAGTTGTGAGGAGCCTGTGCTTGATTTTTTGCGAGCACCGCTCCTCTATCCTCTACCTTGCATAGCATTATTTCTGTTTCTGACACCATTGTGAAGGTTGAATCGCAGGGAGAAGCTGGTGTTTGTAGCATTATGCTAGATCCAGTCAAGGAGGACATCTTCATTGCCGAGGTTGCTGCCTCAGTCAAATGTAAGGAAGTGCAATGCACGGACGAGGCGGATACAACTCTAGTACATAGTAGTACCAGCCTAGACAGCTCTGTACATCCACCCATAATTCCGTCGGTGGGAGATGACACCGGGATCATCCCCAAGATTGAGGTTACTTTTTGCCATTCTTCTAATTTATTTTCTAACCCCGCTCTCGTGCCTACTTATCTGCAGGACCACATCGTGGAATCGGTCGATTTAGTGCAAGGGCCTGTAATGCAGCCTAGCATTGATGGAGACTAGGTGTAGGTGGAGTCAGATTCATCGAGCTTCACAACATTTATTCTACCCATGCCTGATGTTCAAGACAGGTTTAACTATACAGGTATGTGGGTATTGTTCTGTCTCCATTTCCGTACCCACTACTGAAATGTGAACTTGAACAACTGCCCGAGCACTTCAAATTTCATATGCCCATCAGTTAAAAGAGTGCATGGTCCTTGAATAAGTCTTGTTGGGAAACAATAAACCCATCAGTTATCTCGATTAGTATTTTTTTAAAAAAATGTATGTACTTTTTGTTTCTAGTTTATAATTATTGCTTAATTTAACTGTCGAAAGGGTTGTGGTATCCCCGCTACTGTGATGTGCTCAAATGTGCGCCCATGTGGTCTGTAGTATGGGTTTGACTGCGAAATAGGGCGCGCGAAAAATTTCTCCACGCACTACCACCGGTCGTGCGCCGACCCAGTTTCTTTTAAACCCAGCCGGCCGACCACTGTACGTGCGCCCTAGCTCCTCTCACTTCGATACATTGTGTGTGCGCCGTCTCTCGTCGATCTGCCCCTTCTCTGGTAAGCTCTTGCATTTTCCAGTCTTCTTCCTCCTCGTTGTGCTGCCATGGAACCGGGAAGTCGCCGTGTGGTGATAGCCTACCAACGCTCCGACCATTCTTCGGCTACTCCCATGCAAATTTTGGGAAGAATGGCGAGATTTTCCAAGGCCGATCACACCCAGCACTTCAATTCCTTGAAGGATAAGCCCTTCCTCTCTCAGTGGCTTGTAGATTGGAATGAACTCCGGTCGATCGGAGACAATGGTGCGTTAGCGGAGGCCGTCCTCCTTTTCTACTCGTTCAATCATTGGAGCAAATTGTTCGAGTGCGACGAGCTTGGGTAGCAGGAGCTGACCCTAGAATTCCTGTCAACTTTCGATTGGGGGACAACTTTGGAAAAACTCTGCCTACCTACTTGTTCCTTCCATGTGTTGGGCCACATCATCACCGTCACTTTGCCCGAGCTCGCCATACACACCGGCATCTACATCGAGGCTGAAGCATCCATGATTGACTTTCAGCAGTTGTGCATCAACTTTCCAGAAGGCATCACTCCGCATGCCACTTGGTGTTCTCTGACTGGGGGGAACGAGGAGTACGTCGCCTGAAGGGCCAAATCGACAAGGATTGTCTCCCCCGCTCTGAGGTATATGGAGCACTTACTCAGTCACTCGCTCACCGCAAGGGGCCCGAGCAAGAACGTGGTGAGGTAGCAAGATTTGATCTCCATGTATATCATGCAGCAGTAGTACCCCATTCATCTGGGGTATATACTGTCCCATTTCTTCCGTCACGAGGTCACATATGGCCTCGTGGGCATGATAGGGGGTGCTTACTACGTTACCCGCATCGCGAAGAGTTTGGAGATTTCGAGCTAGCTACTTTCGATGGAGCAGGTCACTGCTTCCACCATGATCAACTGGGCCAATATGGTGAGTTTCCATTTGCTGCAAGTGGTTGGGAGGAAGGCTAGCCGGAAGTTTGTTGTTATCATGCCTGGTGATGCGCCTAGAGGAAGAGATGAGGAGGAAGATGTGGGAGAGCTGGCCGAGTCTTCCGCCATGGGTAGGCGGAGTGCGGCAGAGCCACCGTAGCCAAGTCTGCAACAGCTGCAGTCTCAAGTAAAGCATGAGGGGAAGACTAGCCGCAAGTATAGCCCAGCTTAGGAGCGGAGCGTTCTTTGTCTAAATGAGCGCCTAGCTGATTTGGAAACCTCTCAGTACTGGATGCAAGACTTTATATATCAGCAAGTAGTGAGAGGCGGGCTGAATATTCCACCACCTCCGGCTCGTTTAGCTCCAGCCGCGCCTGCTCGTCGTCCGTCTCCTATCTAGATTCTTGACAGCGATAGCGAGGAGTGAGGGGAGTTCGCCGCTTAACGAGTCTTCCACATCTCCTGCTTTTCAAGTGATTTATTTATCTATGGAAATGTATTGTACTTTATTTAGCAGGTTCGATCATGGAACAATTATATTTCTGTGGGCCCCCTTCTGGGTGCCGAATGTTATTTTTATATATCAGGCCTAATACAGGTATTCAGTCCAACTTAAGGACGGTAAAGAAAAGGGGCTTATGGGAGACAACCCAAGTAGGACCACTTGGTCCTGTTTTGTGTGATATGTTTCTTTATATATATGTATTTCTATTTTCTTATTTTGCATGGGATCTCTAATCCGCTGGTTCTGGAACTTTTTGAAGCACACCAGACCTACCGCTATCGGACAACCTCGCAGCACGACTAGTATGCTCAATTTTGAGCATAGGTACTTCTTACCCCTAACTCTTTATATTATTTGGAATGTGTTGTTTTATGAGTTGTCGCATTCAAGTATGTGGGGAGAGCAGGCCTGTTGTCACTACACGAGCACACATTTTATAACATACTAGTTATTATTTATTTATTTCAAAATCACTGTAGCACACATTGAATTACCCACGTGGGCACGATCTTATCCACGCGTGCGGCTCGAGTCAAATGCATTGCTTGTTTGTAAACTATAAAATAGTGGTGCTGGCTTAGGATTTTAGGATAGATTAGTGCGAAACTCGTGCAGTGCTCCTAATCGAGTACTCATGCTATGTGTAGAAATAGTTTAGATTTAATTTTTCTTTATGCTCGTAGATTTATACTTTTTCTGCAGATGAAAATATTGTTTGTACTACTCAAAAATGTTGAATCTGGTGAAATCGAACGGTAGTGTATGGATGTGTATAGCCGTCACTAGACTCGTTTTGCTCAAGTCGGGAGGACGGATCATCTTTCTCGGTGGCTACGAACTTGCCCCAAGCTACTCTCGAAGTATTGGTGCATGGTTAGTCAAGCGTGAGCGTGAAGTAGGCCATCAATTTGGCTAGTTTGAGCCTTGTTTACCTTGTCCTATCTGCTAACCATTACAAGCCAAGTTTGTACCTACCCTTCCTTTGATTCAGCCCCACCTTCATTCACCAAAGCCTAAAGCCAATCGTCCTATCACAACCAAATCCATGAGCTCCACTGAATTTAATATTTTGATGAGGTGTGATGTGTAGAATTCTAGTGATGTGGTTGCTGAATACAAGAAAGTTTACTTGCTAAAAAATTTGGGGATTGCAAAAAAAAAGAAAAAAAGAAAAGGAGAGAATTGAAAGAGAAAATCTAAAAAGAATTACAATGAGAAATGGAATCCCCATCAAGTTTATCATGATATTGGTCGGGTTAGGCCATGTACACACCCGATATTCAAGCTAAGTCTGGGGGTGTCACACGTGCAATTCTGAGGGGCTGTATTGGTTTAGCTTGTTATTTGCTCGCTTGGGTTGTGTGTAGCCTCCATGTTTATCTTTGACTACCAAACCTTAGCCTAAGCCCCATGATTATCCTAAAGTCTTACGGATTCACGCTTGAGACGTGCTAGTACCGTAGAGAGAGTGTGAACGGGCAAGCGTATAGTCTCCGACATTGATGTATTTCTTTGGAGGTGATCCTAAGCCCCGGTCTTCGGCAATGCTCACCTGAGTGGCCTGCCTGCTTTCTTCCTGCATATGACCGAACAATTCTCCAGAATTCCAATTTTCAGGAGATACAATACTTATTTACGCCTGTCGAAAAGTATAAATTCTGTAGTATAATTAAAAAGTTTATCTATTCTATTTTCTATGCCCATGATATATTTGATTTCTCTCAATACTGTATTTTGAAATTACTAAGCCAGCTAACTAATTTCTAGTTCATGGAGTGATGATTTGCTTGGGACGAGCAAATGTTTAAGTCTAGGGGTGTGACGAGTCCAAGTTATATACATATTTTTGGACTAATCTGGGCTAGTTTTCTCGTTGATGCACTACACTTTAGAGCCATAATTGTTCATATTTGTTATTATGTCCATTCCATGTTAAGTGCACTTTTTGCCGATTTTCAGTGTGTTTCCGTAGTTTTTATACTTTTGCCCTACTTGGTGTTTTTCTGTGTCTGGAGAATGTGGAATGCACGTTTCGGTGGCTCTTCTATTTTTGCTGCAGGTACAAAGGTCGTGTGTGTGTTCCGGGATCATTTGCGAATGTTTTCGCCTAAGGGCCACTGATCGTGCATTTTTACACGCACACGGTCAGTGGACTCCTTAGCACACGACCGCTGGTCGTGCGCAGTCTGTTCATCGAACAATAAATGGTACAGGAATACTACGCACGATCATTGGATTCATAGTGCACGACCACTGGTTGTGAGCCACGAATCGTGCACACTATTCTCCATTTTTCCAATTTCTGTTTGGGGCAATCCCACGATCATTGGACATAGTGTGCACGACCTATGGTCGTGATCCACTGCTCGTGCGCGTTTATTACTTTTTTCAGGAGTTCTGCCTTTGCTGATCGCACGATCATGAGATCCAGTGTGCATGACCGCTGGTCGTGTGCCCCTGATCGTACGCTCTGATTTTCTGCTGCAGTATTAATACCTATGCTCGCAAATTAGGGAAAACACCTTTCTTTTTTCCACCCCACTGCTGCACGCGAAGCGCTGTTTCTCACCCCCGCAAGTCCTCCACTCATCTCCACCCTCCGGGAAGCTTTCACCGGCAATCCGAAGTCATCTTCAACCCTTCAGAGAGTTTCCAACCACCAGCAGTGTGCAATAGAGATCTTTCGGTACTACTCATTTGGGCAAAAGAGAGAAAAGCTTGAAGGAAAGGGAAGAAGATGGAGGAAGACAAGTGGATTGAAAACCCATTTACCTCCGGACGCAATCAACAGTTGGAGCCGAGAAGTGGACTGACAACCCACCATTCCGGCCAAGAACCACGGCTAGGATTTCCCCTTATCGGTTTATTCTACCTCTTCTCATAGTGAAATGTACTCTTAATCTTGTAATGAACCTGAACTTACTTTTATTTGTCTATGAATAAAGTTTGTTTGGGATAATTACATATTCTTTGTTAGCTGTGATGCACTCGCCTCCATTCACATTCACTCCACTTGCGCACTAGAACCACTCTAGCAAAGGCTTGTGTTGGTAGTTGAAGAGGTGATTGCGACCCTCATTCTCCGCATGTGTGTTCATTCCATCTGCTTGCTCTCCGTCCATTCGCCTCACGAAGCACGGCATAGCGGCCTGCACTAGTTCCATCCACCAAGAGAAACGGTGCTTACGACCCGCATTAGTTCTCTTTTTATTTAGTTAGCATTAGGAATCAAAAACCAACCCCCTTTGTTGTTTCTTTTAACTCTTAGCAACGATCTTTTTGCGACTCTATCACGATACCCAACCTGCATTCCCTCGAGATCGGCATTCGGGGAAGCTATTCCCAAAATTATTACTTGACAGGGACCGGTGCACTTGCCGACGCATCAAGTTTTTGGCGCCGTTGCCGTGGAATGCAGATGTATTGTTGATTTGTGTTGTGTTATGAGGGTAACAAAAGAGTTGCTTGTTTCAAATTTGTTTTATCCCAGTCTATTTTTGCTTTTTATGTCGGTTGGAATTGTTAGATTTTTATTGAGAATCTATGCAAGGTAGTTTAATCCTGGAAATTTGTGATCTCTGCAATGTGGGCAAGTTTTAATATCCGTTGCCGCTGGTGTGGAAACATCTCTCATGCAAGTGATAGATGTCCTAAGGAGTATGGTAGCCAATACACTCAAAGATCTACATATGGAGCACCAACCTCATCTGGTACTCAATATGCTAGACATAAGCTAGTTAGCTACTCATCCGCGCTTCAATTCCCGCACTACTTTCTTTCGGCATCAGTACCCATTGTATAGAAAAAGCCGGCTAAGCAATGTTTATTTTGTCGGAGTTGGGATCACTCTTTGAAGGATTTTGCTGCTTACTTGGCACAGTTGGAGGAAGATGATGAACCAGATGTTCATATTATCTCCACTCCGACAACTTGTAGCACCCTTCTGTATCTGGGTACGTACTAGTGCCACCTTTAGATTTTGAACGGAGAAATACTTGTATTTGCACAGATACATATGTTGATCTAAACCCTGACATGGATGTTTTTACTCCTGATGTACATATATCATCTTGTATGGAGTCTTTTAGTTGCGAGGAGCCTGTGCTTGATTTTTTGAGAGCACTGCTCCTCTATCCTCTACCTTGCATAACATTATTTCTATTTCTGACACTGTTGTGGAGGTTGAATCCCAGGGAGAAGCTGGCGTTTGTAGCTTTATGACAGATCCAGTCGAGGAGGACATCTGCATGGCCTAGGTTGCTGACTTAGTTCCATGTAAGGAAGTCCAATGCACGGACGAGACAGATGTAGCTCTAGCACATACTTGCACCAGCCTAGACAGCTGTGTAGATCCAACCACAATTCTATCGATGGGAGATGACACTGGGATCATCCCCAAGATTGATGTTACTTTTTGTCATTCTTCCCCCGCTCTTGTGCGTAGATAGCTGTGTAGATCCTAACCCCGCTCTTGTGAGTACTTCTCTGCAGGACCACATCGTGGAACCGGTCAATTTAGTGCATGGGCCTGTAATACAGCCTAGCATTGATGGAGATCGGGTGTAGGTGGAGTCAAATTTGTCAAGCTTCAGAACATTTATTCTACCCATGCCTGATGTTCAAGACAGGTATAACTACACAGGTATGTAACTATTCGTTCTGTCGCCATTTCGGTACCCGCTACCGAAACGTGAACTTGAACAACTACCCAAGCACTTCAAATTTCATACGCCTATCAGTTAAAAGAGTGTGTGGTCCTTGAATAAGTCATGTTGGGAGACAATAAACAAATCAGTTATTTAGATTATTATTTTTTTTAAAATGTATGTACTTTTTGTTTCTAGTTTATAATTGTTGCTTAATTTAACTGTCGAAAGGGTTGTGGTAGCCCCGCTACTGTGATGTGCTAAAATGTGCACACATGTGGTCTGTAGTGAGGGTTTGACTCCGAAATAGGGTGCGCGAACAATTTCTCCCCACACGACCACCGGTCATGCGCTGGCCCAATTTCTTTTAAACCCAGCCAGCTGACCACTGTGTGTGGGCCCTTGGTCCTCTCGCTTCGTTTCGTTGTGCATGCACCGTCTCTCGTTGATCCTCCCCTTCTCTGGTAAGCTCTTGCATTTTTCGGTCTTCTTCCTCCTCGTCATGCTACCATGGAATCGGGAAGTCGTTGTGTGGTGAAAGCCTACCAACGCTCCGGCCGTTCTTCGGCTACTGCCATGTAAATTTTGGGAAGAATGGCGACATTTTCTAAGGCCGAGCACACCCAGCGCTTCAATTCCTTGAAGGATAAGCCCTTCCTCTCTCAGCGGCTTGTAGATTGGAATGAACTCCGGTCGATCAGAGACAATGGTGCGTTAGCGGAGGCCGTCTCCTTCTCTACTTGTTCGATCATTGGAGCAAATTGTTCAAGTGCGACGAGCTTAGGTATCGGGAGCTGACCCTGGAATTCTTGTTAACTTTATATTGGGGGACAACTTTGGATAACCTCCGCCTACCTACTTTTTCCTTCCGTATGTTAGGCCACGTCTTCACCGTCACTTTGTCAGAGCTCGCCATTCACTCTAGCGTCTATACCGAGGCTGAAGCATCCAGGATTGACTTTCAGCAGTTGTGCATCGACTTTCTAGAAGGCATCACTCTGTGTGCCGCTTGGTGTTCTCTGACTAGGGGGAACGAGGAGTACGTCGCCCGAAGGTCCAAATAGACAAGGATTGTCTCACCCGCTCTAAGGTATATGCAGCACTTACTCAGTCACTCGCTCACCGCAAGGTACCTGAGCAAGAACGTGGAGGGGTGGCAAGATTTGATGTCCCTGTATATCATGCAGCAGCAATACCCCATTCATATGGGGTATATGCTGGAACATTTCTTCTGTCACGAGTCCACTTATGGCCTCGTGGGCACGAACGGGGGTGCTTACTACATTACCCGCATCACGAAGAGTTTGGGGATCTGGAGCATGCTACCTTCGATGGAGCAGGTCACTGCTCCCGCCATCATCACCATGGCCAATATGGTGAGTTTCCAATTGCTGCGAGTGGTTTGGAGGAAGGCTAGCTGGAAGTTTGTTGTTATCATGCCTGGTGATGCTCCTGGAGGAAATGATGAGGAGGAAGATGTGGGAGAGCTGGCCGAGTCTTCTATTATGGTTAGGCGAAGTGCAGTAGAGCCAATGTAGTCGAGTGTACAGTAGCTGCGGCCTCCAGTAATGCATGAGGGGCAGACTAGCTGCCAGTACATCCCAGCTCAGGAGAGGAGTGTTCCATGTCTAAATGAGCACCTAACTGATTTGGAAGCCTCTCAGTACTGGATGCAAGGCTTTATATATCAGCAAGCAGTGAGAGGCGGGCTGAATATTCCACCGCCTCCGGCTCGTTTCGCTCCAACCACGTGAAAGTTAATAGTTGCCAACCTAAATCACCTAGAGGGGGGTGAATAGGTGAGTTGTGCGTCTTTTTGCGGAATAAAAAATCTCAAACCAATGCACAGATCTATCTACCAAACAAACAAATAAACACAGAGGAGGCAAGATTTATAGTGGTTCCCTAACCTTGGGTACATCCACTTTCCCTCACCGATCTAGTAATACACTAGACTCGGCTACTCCACTATCTCGGATTGGAAAACAATCCTACCCTCGGAACAACGTTCCTACAAACTCGATCCACAAACTGGATATACACTCGTAAGGCAAAACTTCCTACAATCTCGGAGTTGAAAACTACTACACTGAGAGAAAACTTCTCCTACAATAATGAAATAAACTTGTAAAGAAATACAAACAGTAAATCCTTGTCAGATCTACAAGAAATCGGCCTGGATCTTCTTCTTCTAGACTTTTCGACTTTATCAGAATGGTGAAGAAAACCTTGGCAATATCAGATCTGGACTTCTTGAATTTACACGATTGAATTAGAAGATGAAGTGTTGAGCGGAGATCTCAATCTGTAGAGTCTTCTTGATCTGAATCCTCAAAATGGTGAAACCCTAGCCGGTCGGAAATCTGCGATGGAAGCGGCGGCGAGTTTCGTGGACCAATCATGTCAGAGTTTAAGAATAAGACCGTTAAGTCTGGACTTAAAGAATTTTCTGAAAAGTCAAAGTAAATTACTCGAGTCAAGCAGAACTACTCGAGTATTTGCAGCACTACTCGAGTAGGTAGAAGATAACAACTCGAGTACATGAGAAAAACTACTCGGGAGAAAGAGAGATCATTACTCAAGTACATGGAGTCAACTACTCGAGTAAATAAGAATTCAAGGAATCAGCTACTCGAGTAATAAGAATGAGATCTTTCTCACCCCCGCAGGTCCTCCACTCATCTCCACCCTCAAGGAAGGTTTCTTCGGCAATCCGAAGCCATCTTCAAACCTTCAGAGAGTTTCCAGCCACCAGTAGTGTACAATAGAGATCTTTCGGTACTACTCATTTGGGCAAAAGGAAGAAAAGCTTGAAGGAAAGGGAAGAAGACGGAGGAAGACAAATGGATTGTCAACCCATTTACCTCCGGACGCAACCAACTGTCGGAGCCGAGAAGTGGACTAATAACCCACCATTCCGGCCAAGAACCACGGCTAGGCTTTCCCCTTATCAGTTTATTCTACCTCATCTCAAAGTGAAATGTATTCTTAAGCTTGTAATGAACCTGAACTTACTTTTATTTGTTTATGAATGAAGTTTGCTTGGGATAATTACATATTCTTTGTTAGCTGTGATGCACTCGCCTCCATTCACATCAACTCCACTTGTGCACTAGAACCACTCTAGCAAAGGCTAGTGTTGGTAGTTAAAGAGGTGATTGAGACCCTCACTCTCCGCACGTGTGTTCATTCCATCTGCTTGCTCTCCATCCATTTGCCTCATGAAGCACGACATAGCGGCCTGCACTAGTTCCATCCACCAAGCGAGGCGGTGCTTACAACCAGCATTAGTTCTCTTTTTGTTTTGTTAGCATTACGAGTCAAAAACCAACCCCCTTTGTTGTTTTTGTTAAACTCTTAGTAACGATCTTTCTGCGACGTTATCACGATACCCAACCTGCATTCCCTCGAGATCAACATTCGGGGAAGCTATTCCCAAAATTATTACTTGACAGTTAGCAGTGCACTTGCCGACACATCAAACTTTGTACATGGACAACCTCGGTATCATGCGGGGAATGACTCGATCTGGGTCATCGTCGATAGGTTGATGAAGGTGGCCAGATTTATTCCAGTCAGGAAGGACAGTTCGGTCGATGATCTGGTGCGGAGATTTGTTGAGCAGTTTTTTGTCTACCATGGAGTGCCCAGGACGATCATGTCAGATCAGAATGGATGGTTTACATCTAAGGAGTGGAGGTCGGTCCAGGCTTACCTGTGTAATATCCCTCAAACAACTAGACCCCTATGAGTGGTTTTGTCATGACTAGGTCATGACAAAACCCTAGGAAGCCCAAGAAGACCAAGTGGACCTTGGAATGTAGGTGAGATCACTATGGTATGCAAATAGTAGGTTTCTAAACACTAGTTTAGGATGATCATGGGATTTCACCATGACTCCAAGACCCCACCACAACCTCACCAACATAATGCAAGGTCCATTAGAGCCATAAGGGTCCATTGGAGTCAACCTAGGGTGGCCAAGTTGACCTAGGATCATTCTAGTCCTAAATTGGGCAAGGAACACTAACTAAGGGCAGTGTTCCCCTAATGTGCCCAACCAAACCTACCTAGTTCTTCCTGGACCTAAGGTGAAGTCAATGGGTCACCAATGACCCATTGGGGTCAACCTTAGAGGCTAAATAGACCCAAGTCAACCCTAGCCCTAACGTGGTTAAAGTGCCCTAATTAAGGGGCAAGTGACCACCAAGGTGCAAAGTAAACCATACACAACCCTTCCAAGACCTTAGGGGAAGCCAAGAGGTCACCAAGGACCCCTTGGGGTCAACCCAAATGGTAATGTTGACCAAAGTCAACTCATGGGTCAAAGTGGACAACTTAGGTTAACCTAGCCCAATTCAAGTGGGCTAAGCCCAAGTGGTAAGGCCCATTAGTCTAAGGAAGTGGAGAGACACATTTTGGGGCACCAATTTCAGAGAATGATGACTAGGAGAGAGAAGGAAGGAGTTACTTAATTTTTGAGGAGAGAGAAAATTGAGCTTAATGACCATTATGCCCATGGAGGTTTCAACCCCCCCCCCCCCACCTTGATGGGCTTTTACTCCTTGGAGGCAGGGGAGGGGTTTTCAGGAGGTGGCCAACCAATGGGATGGCTCAGCCCTTCAAATGGCTAAAATTGAAAATGACCATTAATGGCCATTCATGGCCATTGGAGTTACACCCTTCCCCATCCCCAATTAGGGATCTTAAAAGCATCGCCAGTTAGAGGGGAGAAGGTTACAACCTTTAACTGAAGGATTCTAAGCACTTGACTGTGCTGTTGCAGAAACCCGATCGGTGCCACCACCACCATGGCATATCGGAGTTCAACGCACCTCCAGCCCTCCCAACAGGTCCTCCCTTGTTCCTTCTTCCGTGTGTAGATCATAGGAATCAATAGGGATAAGCATCAGGCTCAATTGAGCCCGATCGGGGGAAGAACTTTCCCTGGTTTTTTTGAAAAATCAACTTGTCGGGATCGCCGGAATCCGCCCCTCCAGCGGCTGTGCCACCGCCTGGTGATAGCCACCACCTCGATGGAGGCGGTGGTGGCGGTGGCCGGCCAGGGAGCTGGCCGGGTGGCCGGGAATTGGGGATGCAACAAGCTCTAGGTCGGGGGAATCCTGGTCGTTGGCTGGAGCTTGAAGATGACTGGATGCCTCCTATTCTGCGCCAAGATTTGTGCGCCATGATTAAATTCCTCGGAATTAAATGATTTCAATTAAATGATTTTTTGTCACATATTATATAGTTAATGTTTCTATTTATTAAAAATACTTACATGCTTAATCAGAGAAAATGGTCAACATGCAAATTGTAGATCTATTGGTGTACGTTAATTTAAAATTTGTTTCAACCCATTTGGGTAAGCGATTTGACTAGAGCACTCATTTTGGTAGTGTCTATACCTAGGGCTAGTGAGAGATTTAAATGTGTTCCCCCACTTCACCACAGGTCCAAATGACTTGAAATTTGGACAGAGTGTCAATCTTTCCTATACCTAGGTCATGCCCAAAAATGGAAATTTTTGGAGATACATTTTCTATAGTTTTTGAAATTATTTAATAATCCTAGGGTAATTTAATTAGGGGACCTAATGACCTCCAAACCCTCCAAAATTTTGGTGAGTGATCCTTGGGGTCATTATAAGCTCTGCATAAATTTGCACCCCATTTGGAGATGATTTAGTTTCGAAATAAGTAAACCCTAGCCTTGGCCAAAAGGAGGGTATTTAGGTCAAAGTGTTCCTTGTGGATTTAAGTAGTCAAATCACCTCAACAGAGGCTGAAGCTTGGGCCACTAGTTTATTATGATACTATACACCCTCACATGGAATTTGGGGTTGATTGGGATGGATTTGCCCTAGGACCCAAGTTCAAACCCTAAGGTTGAACTTTGTGGATTTGTGAAGGGCATGTGGTGATATGCCCTTGCATGGACTTGGTGTTTAGTCCATGTGATCCTAGGATGGTGAAAAGCCCTAGGGAGAGATATGGTGAGATTTGGACACATGCACACCACTTAAACCACTGGGTAAGATTTTGGGTCCATACACCTTAGGGAATGTCTAGTGGCTCATATGACTCTGGAACTGCATGACATTTTGGTAGAGGTCAATCATATTAACCACTGAAATATACTACATAATGTTTGGATGAGTTTACAAGTGGTTCCTTTGAAAAGTGCACTATCATGAGTTGTTTTGGATATTTTTATTATGTGACTTCCTAACCTTGGGTTTGGATGATATTTAGTCAAGCTATGTTTTAAGACTATAACAAGCCCTAGAAATTTTTAATATGAATTTTTGATCATTATATGAGGTACTTCATTCACAACCCATCAAGTTGCACCTTCTATTGAGAAATTTCTTATGAACAAACCACTCAATGAAAACTTATGAAAATTGGGAAGAAGTCTGATATTGACATTTTAAAGCTTTGTGAATTTTTATGGAATTTTTGGAAGTCTATCTTTACGGGTTGGTTCACAAGGTATTGTTTTCTAAGTAAAAGTAATTGAATTTATTTTGATACTTATTAACCTTGATAAAATGTAATTTTTGGTCTGAGGCCCTTTCTGGTCATCCTTGAGATTCAGTAATGTTTCTACAATTTTCTGATGATTAGCTTTAGTACTGTCTTCTTCACTCACACTTAATGGCTTATTATTGGATTAATTAAGTAGAGGCCAAACCTTTTATGGAAAATCATAAAATTTGGTATTTACTGTTATTCCTCTATTATCTAGTGTTCATAATTTTTGGGTGGCCATTATTTGAGAAAATATTGTACTTCATGTTCAATTTACCCATGGCCTAACTTTGGGGAAAATTAATTAAATACCAAATTAATTAAATACCAGACTTCTTCCTTAGAAAGAACACACAAGTGAATCTAGAGAAGTCATCTACAATCACTAAAGTGTAGGATTTCCCTCCTAGGCTTTGTACTGTGATGGGTCCAAATAGATCCATGTGTAACAGATACAGTATCCTAGGTGAATCACTCTTATTAAGTGACTTAAAACTGTTTTTAGTTTGCTTGCCTAATTGACAAGCCTTGCAGAGTCCTTCCTTCTTGTAGGGGCCAGAAGGTAGTCCTCTAACAAGATTGTCCTTGGATAGCCTAGCAATAGTTCTAAGGTTTAGGTGTCCTAGTCTCTTATGCCATAAAACATTTGGTCTACAAACTGAATTGAATAAACAGATATCTATAGAAGTTGAAAGAAAATCTACTAGGTAGATGTTACCTTTCCTTTTACCTGTCAACACAGTTGTGTTGTCCTCTGTCTTGATTTTGCATAAGGTTTTGCTGAAGGTCACCTGGTATCCTTCATCACATAGCTGACTGATGCTGATTAGGTTGTGCTTCAGTCCTTCCACATATGCTACCTTCTTGAAGGTTACAGAACCAATCTGGACTTCTCCATATCCTTTAGTCTGTCCAAAGTTGGAGTCACCAAAGATAACTTTGGGTCCAAGCTTGGCTCTAAAGGAATTTAGGTTGTCCTTGTTCCCTATCATGTGCTTAGAGCACTCACTATCCAAATACCATTGCTGGTTAGATGTTGGATAGGTCTTCACCTGCACATAAAGCGATTCACTTGTTTTTGACCCAGTTTACCTTGGGCCTAGGTTGATAACCTTTAAATTCAGAAATGAAAGACATCCCTGGCTGACTCTTATATCCTTCAGGATGATATCTCCTTGGAGGTAAAATCCATTCAGTATAAGGGTTAAATGTTTGGGATGAAGAACCCTCAGGATTCAATTTTGACTTGCCATTGAAAAAATTTCCAGAGCTCTGACCTCTGTTCGACGATCTTGGAGCTGAGTTCGACGATCTTGGGTCAGATCGTCGAGCTCCGTTCGACGGTCGACTATGGCTGAGGTCAGGTATATGGGATCGTCGACCAGCGTTCGACGATCTTGGCTTAGATCGTCGATCAGCGTTCGACGATTTGTCCTGAGATCGTCGAGCTGCGTTCGGCGATCGTCGATCTTCATTCGGCGATCGTCGATCTCCGTTCGACGATTTGTACTGGACTTTAGTTTTCTGAGGCAGATCAGAATTTTTCCTGGCAACCTCTACAACTCCCTTTCCCTTGTCAGAGATGAACTTGATAGGGGTTGTTAGAACAATAGGTTGGCTGGATGAGGCACCCAAGCCCAGTGTACTGTTGAATCTTGAGTTCACTGTGCTTGTGATGTCCATCAGCTTGATGCTTCTCCCATTGAGAGATTCTTCAAGCTTCTTGGCCTCAGAGAGTTCACTCTTCAGTGAAGCTATCTGTTCCCTATGGTTCTCCAACTCCTGAGAGAGCTTGAGGTTTTCTGATTTTAAACCACTTTGTTCAAATAATTGATTTCTGAGAGAGATGATCTCTTTCTCAGACTTTAGCAGGTCTAAACATAGTGCTTTAAATTCAAGTTTGAAATCTTCTGAAGTGAAATCAAAAGAGCTGATTACCTGATCTTCTTCAGGTTGTGTCTCTGAGTCTGACTCTGACTCCTCTTCCTCTGAGTTGTGTTGTGAGGCATTGATTGCCATCATGCAGAACTCCTTTTCCTCTGCATCATCCTCATCATCACTTGAGCTGGAAGAGGCCTCTAACTCCTCTTCAGTCTCACTCCAGGATTCAGCAACAAATCCTTTCCTTGTGTGCTTATTTCTGCTGGAGGAAGGTTTGCTATTTCCATTCCTTTTGGAGTCCTTCTCCTTTCTTCTTTCTTTTCTGTCCCTTCTGTCCTTGTTCTTGTTTTCTGGACAGTCAGGAACCATATGCCCTGGTTTCCTGCAACCAAAGCAAATAATGTCTTTGCTATTGCTAATGGACTTGTCATACCTTGGCTTGTCCTGCTCCTTGTATGATCTTCTTCTGAAGTCCTTTCTGGCCATCTTATAGAATCTTTTGGCTAACAGGCTGAGAAGTTCATCATTGCCTGTACCTTTTTCTTCAGGCAGATCCTCAGCTGCCTTAAATGCTATAGTCTTCTCTTTCCTTGTGGCTGGAGAAGCAGCCTTCTGTTCTTCTTCTCTGTTCTTGATGAGTAGCTCATAAGATTTGAGCTTACCCAACAAGGCTTCAGTTGTGATCTCATTCAGGCTTCTGGCATCTTTAATTGGCCAGATTCTTGAATCCCAAGTGCTGGGGAAGCACATTAGGATCTTGTCATTAAGTTCTGTCAATGAGATCTCTTTGTCTAATGTCCTCAGTTCACTGACAATTAGACTCAGTCTGTTGTACATTTCTCCCACTGACTCTGTTTCTCCCTTCTTGAAGTTCTCATATTGGGAGATGAGATGAGATCTTCTGTCCTTTCTCTCATCAGCTGAGCCTGAAACTATTTCTGAGAGCTTGTCCCAGATCTCCTTGGCTGAGTTGCATTCAGCTACTTTTTGAAAAATGTCATCTGACATTGTTTGAGCTAGAATGTTCATTGCCTTGGCATCAGCTACTTTCCACTTTTTAATGTCAGCATCTGTTCCTGATGGAGGTGGAACAGCATTTGTGCTTGTGCTCTCTGGAGGTCTTGGACACACTGTCAAAACAGAGTTAAAAATGTCCTCGTCAATGGAATTCATGTAGAGTTTAAACCTTGCTTTCCAAAGTGCAAACTTTGACAGATTGCACACTGGAGGTCTGGTGCTTGCATAATCTTTGTTTTGGGCCATGATTTGTGCAAGCTAAATCTAATAATGAAATATAAAAGAAGGATCTAGTTTGGGATCTTTGGGGTTCAGGTGTTAGCCTGTACAACCAAACAGATATGGTATGTTTTAACCAACCTGCCTCTGATACCAATTGAAAGGGGAAACTAGATCTGATATACTCTAAAGGGGGGGTGAATAAAGTATATGGTGCTTTTTAAAATACAAAGAAAAACTTTTGCAAAGCTTTACAACAATTGTTGTAATGAGTGTAAGCAGGGAAGCAGAAATAAAACTAAGCTATGCAGAAACTAAGCACAAGAAAATCTAGGCCAGAAACAAAAAGAAAACATGCAGAACCAGATGACACAAGGAAATATAGTGGTTCCCCAACTTGGGTACATCCACTCTTCTACCACCCTAGGTAGGAATCCACTGCAGGATGAGTTGATCAGGTGTCCTGGGCACCAATGAGCTTTTGATAAGGTGCTCAAAAACCAAATCAGATTTTTTGATCAGGTGTCTTGCCACCAATGAGCTTTTGACAAGGTGCTCAAAAACCAGATTCAAACTTTTGAAGGGAGTTTGAAAAACCCTTTACAGAATGGGGGTGAGAGAGTGATGGCAGTCTTCTCTTTCTCAAGCAACTGAGAAGACTATGTGGATTCAGTGAAGTTGTCAAAGCTCCCCCTGAGTCCTTGAAATCTTCAGGAAGATGAGCTTTGCTGAGGGTGATAGGCCTTCAAAGATAGATCTCCAGCAAAAGATGATTTCAGCAAGCTGAAATGTTGAGTGTCTGGAGTCTTGAGATGATGTTGGCCTTGAACACTTGAGAGCTGAAGAGATCTGAAAAATGTTTGAAAGCTTGATCTCTTTTTGATGAGTGCTCTTCTGAATTCTTGTTGACAGAAGATTGAGAGAGTCTCTGTGTATTGAGTTGTGTCCTGTTCTTGTCAATCTCTATTCTCTTGTTCTTTTCTATCTTCTTTTTTGATTCAAAAACATTCTATCTTTTATTCTCTGAGTCTGAATAGAAAATTGCTCTGTCAAAGATAGCCGTTGGTCTGAATTAATTACAGCCTTAATTGCATAAAATGTTCTGAAGGAAAGTCCACTGAATTATTCCTTGAAAAATCCCTTGAAACTTGCTCCAGAAGTAAATGAAAATGGCTGGCAGATCTTCTGAATTAAATGCAGAATAACTTCTATCTGATTTGAATTTGAATCTGAAAGATAACTGAAATTCGTCGAACTGAGCTCTGCTATCGTCGAGCTGAGCTCAGCGAACTGGAAAATGCAAGCAGCAAAGAAATCGTCGATCTGAGCTCAAAGATCGTCGAACTGAGCTCAGAGATAAGGATCCAGTGCAGAGTCAAAATCGTCGACCTGAGCTCAGCGATCGTCGAATGGAGTTCGACGATATTGAGAAGTTGAGCTCAGCGATCGTCGACCAGAGCTCGACGATATTATGAGGGTTGAGCTCAGCGATCGTCGAATGGAGCTCGACGATCTGTCAATAGTTGAGCTAACGATCGTCGACCGGAGTTCGACGAAACGTCGTGCTGAGCTCGACGATTTGGACTTAGTCTCCAGAAAAACTTGGGTCTTCAGGGCAGCTTCCAAACCTAGACTCCTGATCCCTTAGACTCAATTCTAATTGACCTATTATCTATACAGAAGGTCAAAGCATAAATTCCTAGAGACATAGTGATCCTGACCCAAATTAGTAATAGGGTGTTCCAACATTCTCCCCCTATTTGGGTTAGGAAAACTATTTACAGACTTTTGAAAAACCAAACAACATCATACAGTCAGAAAAACATAAAAACAACAATAACAAGACACAGAGCCGAACCATCACAGAGATATATATATGTATGTTATCCAAAAGGCAGTCAGAAAAACCAAAAGTTGTCACCTTACAGAGTTACTCCTTTTCTTTGCCTTTTACCATTTTAATTTCTCTGTTGGGATCTAAAGCTTGTTGTTTGGATCTGGTATCATCAGCTGCACCCAAATAAATTTGCTTTGATGCCCTGGGAACCACTGCAGCTGGATGCAACTCCATGTATCTGTCTGCATCAAAAAACTTACTGGAGGCATATCTTTCTAACTCTTTTTGCCTTTGCTCTGACATGGTAGAGATATTGGAAGTGTCTAGCCCTTGTTCTTTTGCTTTCTTTATCTGATCCAAAGCAGCCAGCTCTTTCATTCTTGCAGTCCAAGCCATAGGATTTTTCTCAGGGTCCTCAAATGGAACAGGTGGCTCATACCTGTTGGAAGAAGTATCTTGAGGAGTCCTGGCAGTCACAGTATCTTTGAGCTTATAGGGGAAAGGACCAGAAGATGTATCAGCAGAAACATGTCCTCCCCTAGAGTAAGGATGCTGCCTGGAGTGTCCTTTGGAGTAAACCTGAGTTTCTCTTTGGTTTCCCCTATATCCTCCCCTTCTAGAGTAAGACCCCCTAGACTGGCTTTCCCTTTGATATGTTCTTGCATGAGGTTGGTAGGGAGCCTGGCTTCTAGCAGGGCCTGATCTTGCAGAGCTGCCACCTGCACCTGCATCAGGTGGAGGTGGTGGAGGAGGATGAGGGTGCTTGGACTGAGAAGAATCTTTCTCATATTTCCTCTTCTTCTTCATAGCTTTTAACTGGTTCTTAGAGAATTGCATCCAATGCTCAGTGATTGGGCAATTGTGCAGAATATAGAAGGGGACATCATTGTCATCTCTGACTTTGGCAGGAGGAACTCTCTTCAAGGCCTTACTTCTTGCCTTTCTTTTCTTTGCAATTGTGGCAGATGAGTCATCAGAAGCAGTGTTATAATCCTCAGATTCAGAACTTTGTGCATCATACAAGGCATCAATCTTCTTCATCAAATCTTCTTTCAGTTTAACAGCAGCTGATGGGGCAGAAGATACAGAAGCAGGAGGAGCAACAGGAGCAGCAGCAGATGTAACTATAGGTACTGGAGCAGCAGATGTTACAACAGAGATTACTTCAGGAATGAGGGCAGCAGCAGCAGCTTCAGAAACAACAACTTCTACAGCAGGCTCAAAATCAACAGCCTCTGTCATCAAAACATCCTGGGATAAGGGCTCATCAGAAACAATTTCTTCAGCAGCAGATATAACTTCAGAGGTAGACACAGCATTGTCTTCAGCAGCAGCAGCAGCAGTAACATCAGAAGCAGCAGTCACTGACAGAAGAAAATCAGAAATGATTTTGGGGTCACAGCAAGAGAAGGGCACTAGAGCCTTGGACATATCTTCTGAGGGCTGGGCAGCAAGAACCTCTGGGGGCTGGACAGCATATGGCTCTGGGAGGCAGCTGAAGTAAGCAGTATCAAAAGTAGATAGCAAAGACCTTAGGTCTATTGCTAGTACTGGTGTAGCAGTAGCAGCAGAAACAGACACAGCAGCAGTAGTAGCAGAAACAACAGCAGGGGCAGCAACAGCAGCAACAGCTTCATAGGGCATCTCCCCCTGCCTGGATGCAGATACCTGTGCATCAAGGCACACTGCTGGGGGTGCTGCTAGAGGAGTAAGGAAAGAGGAAAGCCTGGCAGAGAGAGCTGCCACTGATTGTTGTAGAGGAGCTAAAGAGGCCTCCATGAGAAGAGAGAGCCTAGGTGCAAGGAGCTCATACAACTGATCAGCAAGGGCTGGGAGATCTACATGCTCAATGAGAGGAGCAGAGGTAGAGGGTTGAGGGATGGCTGAGGATGCTGGAGGAGGAGGGCTGAAGGGTGGAATGAATGGTTCAGGAGAGGGGATGGTAGAGATGGAGGATAGAGGGATGGATATGGAGGGAGTGAAGGTGGGTTGATCAATAATCTGGTGGAGAAGGTCTTGGAAAGTTGTGGAGGAGGATGGGAAGTCTGGAGGAGAAGAGGGGGAATCATCCATGTAGGATTCATCCAAGAGAGTGAAGGATGGAAGGGATGGGGATGAGGTGACATCTGGTGGGGGATAGGAGAAAAGGGGGTGGAAGTGGTCTGCTGGAGGAGAGGAAATAGTTGCTGGGGATGGAATTGAGGTTGGAGAAGGGCTGGAGATTGTAATGGGGGATGAGGCTGGAGTGGTGGATGGAGCTGGAGGTAGGGTTGAGCTTGGAGGAGGAGAAGCAGCAGCACTAGCAGCAGGCAGGTCTTCTGCAGGGGCAGAGACCTGGGGTGGAGTGACTCTTAGAGTCCTGGTGCCTGAAGGGCCAGAAGAAGAGGGCCTACTGGGCTTGGAGATTTGCCTGTCCCATTTCCCAAAAAGGGCACAGGTGAGTCTCTTGGAGGCATTGATGTGCACTCCAGAGGAGACTAGCAGGGTAGGGCACTTAGCCTGGAGGAAGATTCCCAGTATTCTTCCATAATTCACAAAAGTCTTGTTTATCTTTTTCTTCAACAGATCAAAAAATACTTCTCCCCAGTTCAAGCTTTTTCTATCTACCAGAGCTCCCATAAGGCAGAGCTGATATCTGGAGATTGTGTCATGAGCAGAATGCTTGGCCAAGAGAACCTTGCCTACTACATCAGCCATAAACCTGTATTCCACAGACAGGTTCCTCTTAAACAGCTTGCTAGGGTTCCCCTCAGGATGACCCATCCTGGCAAGAATATCAGAGAACTCATCTCCAGAGAGTTCAGCAGAATCTTCACCATTTTTAAACCAAAAACCTCTGTGAGTACTGTTGGGGTCAGAGGTACCTGGGTGCCACCAATAGAACCAACTATGGTATTGTTGTCAAGGTTGTGGGCAGTATATACCCATTCTTTAATCTCATCAGATGCAAGTTTGATTCTGGTTGTCATCAGGGCAGACAGTTGCTGATCTTTGAATAAGGTGAGAATATCCTGGAAGATTTGATCGGTTGTGTTGAAGGAGTCGAGATCGATGTCAAAGCCTGCATCAAATTTCATTGCAGAGAGTACAGCAACTGAAACGGCCATGGTACCTGCAAAAATCAACAGACAAAACGACCAAGGTAGAACTGTTTGGAGGGAAGAAAAGTTTGCAGAGAAATTGAAAGCGCAAGAGAGAACGACGGCGAAAAAAGAGTTTTATATTAGGGTTCGACGCAGAAAAGGAAAGATCGTTGAACTCAGTTCGACGATCGAGGCTTCTAAAGGAATCTGAAGAGACTCCAAAATCGTCGATCTCCGTTCGACGATCTGGAAAGGCGTCGAGCTCCGTTCGACGATCGTTCAGTGAACAAAATCGTCGAGCGCCGTTCGACGATCGTTGACCGAAGGAGACAGTTCATGCTATCGGAGGGGCGCTGAACTCAGTTCGACGATTCTGGAAATCGTCGAACTCCGTTCGACGATCTGTGGGGAAATCGTCGAGCGCAGTTCAGAGATCAGAGAAATCCTAGACACTAAGGAAAATCAGAATTTTGCCTAGTCTTGGTCCATTTTTAGCTTTCAAAATCTTGAGTATTATTTGAGACTTCCTCCATCTAACATTCCTAACTGATTTAGGAAGAAGGTGTGTTTCTTTTCATCCAAGGGCTTGGTGAAAATATCTCCCCTTTGTAAATCAGTTGGGATATACTGCAATTCAATTTTATTCTTTTCAACATTATCCCTTAAGAAATGATGCCTAATCTCTATATGTTTTGTCCTACTATGGAGGACTGGATTTTGAGCTATGGAGATAGCACTTGTATTGTCACAAAAGATTTTTGACTTCTCTAAGTTGTAACCATAGTCTAGGAGTTGATTTTGAATCCACAGTATTTGTGAACAACAACTGCCTGCAGCCATATATTCAGCTTCAGCAGTTGAAGTTGACACAGATGTTTGTTTCTTGCAAAACCAAGAGACAAGTCTATCACCAAGGAACTGACAAGTTCCACTGGTGCTTTTCCTGTCAATTCTGCATCCAGCATAATCAGCATCAGAGAATCCAGTTAACTCAAATGCTGAATCTTTTGGATACCAGAGACCTAGATTTGGACAACTTTTAACATACCTAAGAATCCTCTTTACTAATGTGAGGTGTGACTCTCTAGGGCTAACTTGGAATCTAGCACATATACATGTAGCAAACATTATATCTGGTCTACTAGCTGTAAGATACAGTAAAGAGCCAATCATTGCTCTATATGTTGTCTGATCAACAGGTTTCCCATGTTCATCAGCATCCAGTACAGCATTGGTAGGCATGGGTGTTTTCATACAAGATGCCTCAGACATGCCAAATTTCTTAACCAGCTCATTAGCATATTTGGTTTGAGAAATAAAGATGCCTTCAGCATGTTGTTTGACTTGCAATCCTAGGAAGAAGGATAGCTCACCCATGCTACTCATCTCAAATTTAGAATGCATTAGGTTAGAAAACCTTCTGCACAATTTTGAGTCAGTAGAACCAAAAATGATATCGTCTACATAGATTTGTACTAGTAGGGTATGGGACTTATGGGTTCTAATGAAAAGAGTTTGGTCTACTCTACCCCTTATAAAACCATTTTCCAAAAGAAAGCATGCTAGGGTCTCATACCATGCTCTAGGAGCTTGCTTGAGACCATATAATGCTTTATTTAGTCTAAAAACAAAATCAGGATGAGTTGGAGAGATAAAACCTGGAGGTTGTCTGACATAGACTTCCTCTTTGATGTCTCCATTTAAGAAGGCACTCTTGACATCCATCTGATAAACTTTGAAGCCTTTGTGAGCTGCATAAGCTAAGAATATCCTGATGGCTTCTAATCTTGCAACAGGTGCAAAGGTCTGGTCGTAGTCAATTCCTTCTTCTTGAGAATATCCTTGGGCAACTAGCCTTGCCTTGTTCCTTATTATTACTCCTTGATCATCCAGTTTGTTTCTGAATACCCATTTTGTTCCAACAATGGAATGATCCTTAGGCTTGGCACTAGTTCCCATACTTTGTTCCTCTCAAATTGATGCAACTCCTCTTGCATGGCAATGATCCAGTGTGGATCTTGCTCTGCATCTTGAATGGACTGAGGTTCAATTTGAGAAAGGAAGCAGGTGTGCAACAGGTTTTGGTTGACCTGATTTCTGGTTTGCACACCAGCTGAGATTTCTCCAATTATCTGGGAAATTGGATGGTCTCTTGATGTTACTAAATCAACAGGGGGTGTTGATTGTTCACCAACCTGTGTTGTTGTTTCCTCTTGTGGTACAACAACTGGCTCTTCAGGTTGAGCTTCAATATGTTGAGCATTGCTTTCATCTTCACTGCTTTCATCCTCTTGAGCAACCTGTAGCTTGTTCATATCTTCAACTAGAGAGTGTTCCTGCAAAGGTTCTATGGTAGAAGAAATCTTCTCCTTGAAAGACATGTTAGTTTCATCAAAAGAAACATGAACAGATTCCTCAATTTTCAATGATGATTTATTATATACCCTATAGGCCTTGCTGATCATGGAGTATCCCAGAAACACTCCTTCATCAGCTTTGGCTTGAAATTTTGCTAGATGTTTCTTATCATTATTGTGAATATAACAAATGCAACCAAAAATTTTGAAATAGTCAACTTTAGGTTTCTTCCCTTTGAGTAATTCATAGGGAGTCTTTCCCTTCAGTTTATGTATCAGGCTTCTGTTCAGCACATAGTTGGAGGTGTTCACTGCCTCTGCCCAGAAGGATAGAGGTAGATGAGCATCTGACAACAATGTAGTGGCAGATTCAATAAGGGTTCTATTTTTCCTTTCAGCTACCCCATTTTGTTGAGGAGTTCTAGGAGCTGAGAAAGTATGCCTGATCCCTTCACTCTGACAGAACTCTTGCATAAGAAGAGAATCAAACTCTGTCCCATGATCACTTCTGATCAGGGCAATGTGAGTATTGAACTCAATCTTTATACATTTGAGAAACTCTGTCAGACACTTAAAGTTATCAGACTTCTTCCTTAGAAAGAACACCCAAGTGAATCTAGAGAAGTCATCTACAATCACTAAAGTGTAGGATTTCCCTCCTAGGCTTTGTACTGTGATGGGTCCAAATAGATCCATGTGTAACAGATACAGTATCCTAGGTGAATCACTCTTATTAAGTGACTTAAAACTGTTTTTAGTTTGCTTGCCTAATTGACAAGCCTTGCAGAGTCCTTCCTTCTTGTAGGGGCCAGAAGGTAGTCCTCTAACAAGATTGTCCTTGGATAGCCTAGCAATAGTTCTAAGGTTTAGGTGTCCTAGTCTCTTATGCCATAAAACATTTGGTCTACAAACTGAATTGAATAAACAGATATCTATAGAAGTTGAAAGAAAATCTACTAGGTAGATGTTACCTTTCCTTTTACCTGTCAACACAGTTGTGTTGTCCTCTGACTTGATTTTGCATAAGGTTTTGCTGAAGGTCACCTGGTAGCCTTCATCACATAGCTGACTGATGCTGATTAGGTTGTGCTTCAGTCCTTCCACATATGCTACCTTCTTGAAGGTTACAGAACCAATCTGGACTTCTCCATATCCTTTAGTTTGTCCAAAGTTGGAGTCACCAAAGATAACTTTGGGTCCAAGCTTGGCTCTAAAGGAATTTAGGTTGTCCTTGTTCCCTGTCATGTGCTTAGAGCACCCACTATCCAAATACCATTGCTGGTTAGATGTTGGATAGGTCTTCACCTGCACATAAAGCAATTCACTTGTTTTTGACCCAGTTTACCTTGGGCCTAGGTTGATAACCTTTAAATTCAGAAATGAAAGACATCCCTGGCTGACTCTTATATCCTTCAGGATGATATCTCCTTGGAGGTAAAATCCATTCAGTATAAGGGTTAAATGTTTGGGATGAAGAACCCTCAGGATTCAATTTTGACTTGCCATTGAAAAAATTTCCAGAGCTCTGACCTCTGTTCGACGATCTTGGAGCTGAGTTCGACGATCTTGGGTCAGATCGTCGAGCTCCGTTCGACGGTCGACTATGGCTGAGGTCAGGTATATGGGATCGTCGACCAGCGTTCGACGATCTTGGCTTAGATCGTCGATCAGCGTTCGACGATTTGTCCTGAGATCGTCGAGCTGCGTTCGGCGATCGTCGATCTTCATTCGGCGATCGTCGATCTCCGTTCGACGATTTGTACTGGACTTTAGTTTTCTGAGGCAGATCAGAATTTTTCCTGGCAACCTCTACAACTCCCTTTCCCTTGTCAGAAATGAACTTGATAGGGGTTGTTAGAACAATAGGTTGGCTGGATGAGGCACCCAAGCCCAGTGTACTGTTGAATCTTGAGTTCACTGTGCTTGTGATGTCCATCAGCTTGATGCTTCTCCCATTGAGAGATTCTTCAAGCTTCTTGGCCTCAGAGAGTTCACTCTTCAGTGAAGCTATCTGTTCCCTATGGTTCTCCAACTCCTGAGAGAGCTTGAGGTTTTCTGATTTTAAACCACTTTGTTCAGATAATTGATTTCTGAGAGAGATGATCTCTTTCTCAGACTTTAGCAGGTCTAAACATAGTGCTTTAAATTCAAGTTTAAAATCTTCTGAAGTGAAATCAAAAGAGCTGATTACCTGATCTTCTTCAGGTTGTGTCTCTGAGTCTGACTCTGACTCCTCTTCCTCTGAGTTGTGTTGTGAGGCATTGATTGCCATCATGCAGAACTCCTTTTCCTCTGCATCATCCTCATCATCACTTGAGCTGGAAGAGGCCTCTGACTCCTCTTCAGTCTCACTCCAGGATTCAGCAACAAATCCTTTCCTTGTGTGCTTATTTCTGCTGGAGGAAGGTTTGCTATTTCCATTCCTTTTGGAGTCCTTCTCCTTTCTTCTTTCTTTTCTGTCCCTTCTGTCCTTGTTCTTGTTTTCTGGACAGTCAGGAACCATATGCCCTGGTTTCCTGCAACCAAAGCAAATAATGTCTTTGCTATTGCCAATGGACTTGTCATACCTTGGCTTGTCCTGCTCCTTGTATGATCTTCTTCTGAAGTCCTTTCTGGCCATCTTATAGAATCTTTTGGCCAACAGGCTGAGAAGTTCATCATTGCCTGTACCTTTTTCTTCAGGCAGATCCTCAGCTGCCTTAAATGCTATAGTCTTCTCTTTCTTGTGGCTGGAGAAGCAGCCTTCTGTTCTTCTTCTCTGTTCTTGATGAGTAGCTCATAAGATTTGAGCTTACCCAACAAGGCTTCAGTTGTGATCTCATTCAGGCTTCTGGCATCTTTAATTGGCCAGATTCTTGAATCCCAAGTGCTGGGGAAGCACATTAGGATCTTGTCATTAAGTTCTGTCAGTGAGATCTCTTTGTCTAATGTCCTCAGTTCACTGACAATTAGACTCAGTCTGTTGTACATTTCTCCCACTGACTCTGTTTCTCCCTTCTTGAAGTTCTCATATTGGGAGATGAGATGAGATCTTCTGTCCTTTCTCTCATCAGCTGAGCCTGAAACTATTTCTGAGAGCTTGTCCCAGATCTCCTTGGCTGAAGTTGCATTCAGCTACTTTTGAAAAATGTCATCTGACATTGTTTGAGCTAGAATGTTCATTGCCTTGGCATCAGCTACTTTCCACTTTTTGATGTCAGCATCTGTTCCTGATGGAGGTGGAACAGCATTTGTGCTTGTGCTCTCTGGAGGTCTTGGACACACTGTCAAAACAGAATTAAAAATGTCTTCGTCAATAGAATTCATGTAGAGTTTAATCCTTGCTTTCCAAAGTGCAAACTTTGACAGATTGCACACTGGAGGTCTGGTGCTTGCATAATCTTTGTTTTGGGCCATGATTTGTGCAAGCTAAATCTAATAATGAAATATAAAAGAAGGATCTAGTTTGGGATCTTTGGGGTTCAGGTGTTAGCCTGTACAACCAAACAGATATGGTATGTTTAACCAACCTGCCTCTGATACCAATTGAAAGGGGAAACTAGATCTGATATACTCTAAAGGGGGGGTGAATAGAGTATATGGTGCTTTTTAAAACACAAAGAAAAACTTTTGCAAAGCTTTACAACAATTGTTGTAATGAGTGTAAGCAGGGAAGCAGAAATAAAACTAAGCTATGCAGAAACTAAGCACAAGAAAATCTAGGCCAGAAACAAAAAGAAAACATGCAGAACCAGATGACACAAGGAAATATAGTGGTTCCCCAACTTGGGTACATCCACTCTTCTACCACCCTAGGTAGGAATCCACTGCAGGATGAGTTGATCAGGTGTCCTGGGCACCAATGAGCTTTTGATAAGGTGCTCAAAAACCAAATCAGATTTTTTGATCAGGTGTCTTGCCACCAATGAGCTTTTGACAAGGTGCTCAAAAACCAGATTCAAACTTTTGAAGGGAGTTTGAAAAACCCTTTACAGAATGGGGGTGAGAGAGTGATGGCAGTCTTCTCTTTCTCAAGCAACTGAGAAGACTATGTGGATTCAGTGAAGTTGTCAAAGCTCCCCCTGAGTCCTTGAAATCTTCAGGAAGATGAGCTTTGCTGAGGGTGATAGGCCTTCAAAGATAGATCTCCAGCAAAAGATGATTTCAGCAAGCTGAAATGTTGAGTGTCTGGAGTCTTGAGATGATGTTGGCCTTGAACACTTGAGAGCTGAAGAGATCTGAAAAATGTTTGAAAGCTTGATCTCTTTTTGATGAGTGCTCTTCTGAATTCTTGTTGACAGAAGATTGAGAGAGTCTCTGTGTATTGAGTTGTGTCCTGTTCTTGTCAATCTCTATTCTCTTGTTCTTTTCTATCTTCTTTTTTGATTCAAAAACATTCTATCTTTTATTCTCTGAGTCTGAATAGAAAATTGCTCTGTCAAAGATAGCCGTTGGTCTGAATTAATTACAGCCTTAATTGCATAAAATGTTCTGAAGGAAAGTCCACTGAATTATTCCTTGAAAAATCCCTTGAAACTTGCTCCAGAAGTAAATGAAAATGGCTGGCAGATCTTCTGAATTAAATGCAGAATAACTTCTATCTGATTTGAATTTGAATCTGAAAGATAACTGAATTCGTCGAACTGAGCTCTGCTATCGTCGAGCTGAGCTCAGCGAACTGGAAAATGCAAGCAGCAAAGAAATCGTCGATCTGAGCTCAAAGATCGTCGAACTGAGCTCAGAGATAAGGATCCAGTGCAGAGTCAAAATCGTCGACCTGAGCTCAGCGATCGTCGAATGGAGTTCGACGATATTGAGAAGTTGAGCTCAGCGATCGTCGACCAGAGCTCGACGATATTATGAGGGTTGAGCTCAGCGATCGTCGAATGGAGCTCGACGATCTGTCAATAGTTGAGCTAGACGATCGTCGACCGGAGTTCGACGAAACGTCGTGCTGAGCTCGACGATTTGGACTTAGTCTCCAGAAAAACTTGGGTCTTCAGGGCAGCTTCCAAACCTAGACTCCTGATCCCTTAGACTCAATTCTAATTGACCTATTATCTATACAGAAGGTCAAAGCATAAATTCCTAGAGACATAGTGATCCTGACCCAAATTAGTAATAGGGTGTTCCAACAGGCCCCTTGGCTTATAGACTGGAGCTGCCGCCAGAGCTAGCGGGTTTGCACGACGTCTTTCACGTCTCCTCCCTGAGGAGAGCTCTACTTCGGTCGGAGCAGTTGATTACAACTATAGATGGGCCTATAGCTTCTGATCGATCAGTGCACCTGGAGCCGATCCGGATAGACAATATTGGGATGCGGGTCCTGCGATGCAAGAAGGTCCTGTTGGTCAAGGTCTTGTGGAGGAATCATGCGCAAGAGGAGCACACATGGGAGCCACAAGATTTGATGTAACAAATGTACCCGGAGCTTTTCTGTCAGGTATTCCTTACAACCTCTCGGGATGTTACATTTTATTTCTCATACTTGAAACCCCATTAGCCTAACTTGAATTTCGAGGACCAAATTTTCTGTTTATGTATTGGGATTTGTAACATCCCTCAGACAACTAGAGCCCTAGGAGTGGTTTTGTCAAGACTAGGTCATGACAAAACCCTAAGAAGACCAAGTGGACCTAGGAATGTAGGTGAGATCACTATGGTCTGCAAATAGTAGGTTTCTAAACACTAGTTTAGGATGATCATGGGATTTCACCATGACTCCAAGACCCAGCCACAACCTCACCAACATATTGCAAGGTCCATTAGAGCCATAAGGGTCCATTGGAGTCAACCTAGGGTGGCCAAGTTGACCTAGGATCATCCTAGTCCTAAATTGGGCAAGGAACACTAACTAAGGGCAATGTGCCCCTAATGTGCCCAACCAACCCTACCTAGTTCTTCCTGGAGCTAAGCTGAAGTCAATGTGCCACCAAAGACCCATTGGGGTCAACCTTAGAGGCTAAGTTGACCCAAGTCAACCCTAGCCCTAAAGTTGTCAAAGTGCCCGAATTAAGAGGCAAGTGACCACCAAGGTGCCAAGTGAACCCTACACAACCCTTCCAAGACCTTAGGGGAAGCCAAGAGGTCACCAAGGACCCCTTGGGGTCAACCCAAATGGTCATGTTGACCAAAGTCAACTCATGGGTCAAAGTGGTCAACTTAGGTTAACCTAGCCCAACTCAAGTGGGCTAAGCCCAAGTGGTGTGGCCCATTAGTCTAACGAAGTGGAGAGACACATTTTGGGGCCACCAAATTTAGAGAATGATGAATAGGAGAGAGAAGTAAGGAGTTACTCAATTTTTAAGGAGAGAGAAAATGGAGCTTAATGGCCATTATGGCCATGGAGGTTTCAAAACCCACCACCTTGATGGGCTTTTACTCCTTGGAGGCAGGGGAGGGGTTTTTAGGAGGTGGCTGGCCAATGGGGTGGCTCAGCCTTTCAAATGGCTAAAATCGAAAATTACCATTAATGCCCATTCATGGCCATTGGTGTTACACTCTTCCCCATCCCCAATTAGGGATCTTGAAAGCATCACCAGGCAGAGGGGAGAAGGTTACAACCTTTAACTGAAGGGTTCGAAGCACTTGACTATGCTGTTGCAGAAACCCGATCGGCGCCACCACCACCATGGCAAATCAGAGATCAACGCACCTCCAGCCCTCCCAACAGGTCCTCCCTTGCCCCTTCTTCCGTGGGTAGATCATAGGAATCAATAGGGTAAGCATCAGGCTTAATTGAGCCCGATCGGGGGAATAAATTTCCCTGTTTTTTTTTCGAAAAATCAACTTGTCAGGATCGTCGGAATCCTCCCGTCCGGCGGATGTGCCTCCACCTAGCGATAGCCACCACCTCGATGGAGGTGGTGGTGGCGGTGGCCGGCCAGGGAGGTGGCCGGGTGGCTGGGAATTGGGGATCGAACAAGCTCCATGTCGGGGGAATCCTAGCCATCGGCTGTAGCTTGAAGATGACTGGATGCCGCCTATTCTGCGCCAAGATTCGTACGCCTTGATTAAATTCCTAGGAATTAAATGATTTCAATTAAATGATTTTCTGTCACATATTATACAGTTAATGTTTCTATTTATTAAAAATACTTAGATGCTTAATCAGAGAACATGATCAACATGCAAATTGTAGATCTATGGGTCTACTTTACTTTAAAATTTGTTTCAACCCATTTGGGTAAGTGGTTTACCACAGCACTCATTTTGGTAGGGTCTATACCTAGGGTTAGTCAGAGATTTAAATGTGTACCCCAGGTCACCACAAGTCCAAATGACCTGAAATTTGGACAGGGAGTCAATATTACCTATACCTAGGTCATGTTTAAAAATGAAATTTTTTGGAGATACTTTTTCTATAGTTTTTGAAATTATTTAATAATCCTAGGGTAATTTAATTAGGGGACCTAATTACCTCCAAACCGTCCCAAATTTTGGTTAGTGGTCCTCGGGCTCATTATAAGGTTCTGTAAAAATTTGCACCCCATTTGGAGATGATTTAGTTTGGAAATAAGTAAACAATAGCCTTGGCCAAAAGGGGGGTATTTATGTCAAAGTGTTCCTTGTGAATTTAAGTAGTCAAATCACCTCAATAGAGGCTGAAACTTGGGCCACTGGTTTGTTATGATACTAGACACCCTTACATGGAATATGGGGTGGATTGGGGTGGATTTGCCCTAGGAACCAAGTTCAAACCCTAAGGTTGAACTTTGGGGATTTGTGAAGGGCATGGGGTCATATGCCCTTGCATGGACTTTGTGTTTAGTCCATGTGATCCTAGGGTGGTTAAAAGCCCTAAGGAGAGATATAGTGGGATTTGTACACATGCACACCACTTAAACCACTAGGTAAGTTTTTGGGTCCATACACCTTAGGGAATGTCTAGTGGCCCATATGACTTTGGAACTGCATGACATTTTGGTAGAGGTCATTTTCTTAATCATATTAACCACTGAAATATACTACATAATGTTTGGATGAGTTTACAAGTGGGTTTCTTTGAAAAGTGCACTATCATGAGTTGTCTTGAAGAGTTTTATTATGTGACTTCCTAACCTTGGGTTTGGATGATATTTAGTCAAGCTATGTTTTAAGACTATAACAAGTCCTAAAAATTTTTAATATGAATTTTTGATGATTATATGGGATACTTCTGAAAGAATATGTGTCTAACCACCTATAGGGGGGTGAATAGGTGTAATGTTTTCTTTTAATGTATAGGCAGACAAACTGTTCAATAATTAAGCAGCCAATGCAAATTCTACAGCTATCAGCACAGCAAACACAGTAACAATCATACACAGAGTGCACACAGTGTTTATAGTGGTTCCCCAAGGTCTGGGTACATCCACTTTCCCCTTTCGCCTATCTAGCAGTGTACTAGATTCGGCCTAACTTCTGCACTTCTCCTCAAATCCTCAGATCATACAGCTCAGAACCCCAAACAGGTTCCTACAACTCAGAGTGTCCCCACTCCTACAACTCAGGCACAAAGCCCTACCACTCAGTCTTCAACAAGACCTACACTCAGGCTAAACAACCCTACCTCAGCCTTCAACAAGGCCTACACTCAGGCTAAACAACCCTACCTCAGCTTTCAACAAGGCCTACACTCAGAGAATAGATTCTCCTACACTCAGGCTCAAAAGCCCTACCTCAGCCTTTATAAATTTAGGCTTACAACTCAGATCCCTTAGGATCCTACAAAAAAATAATAAATGAGTTTTAGGTTCCCACTCTATTTGAGAGAATGAAGAGGGTAACCTTCTTGATATGTTCTTGATAGAACTGTTTCCTGAGATCAACTTTGTTTTGCTTTCTTCAAGACTTCCTGACTCTGAACTCAGTAAAAGTTGATCTTCTTGAAGTAGACCGGCTGGCAACTTCCTTCTTAGGATGGAGAATTAAATTTGGATCCTTCTTTGCAGTTTGGTTCAGAACCTGCTTCTTAAGAGAGTTGATTAAACAAGTCTCTTTCTTGATTTCAATTACTGGAGTTCTCTCTCTCCAAGTAAATCTAAAATTTCTTCAAAATACTGATTTACAGTTTTCTCTGGATATGTATTCTGCAATGATTGATCTTCTGATCTTCTTCTTTGTTGTGATTGATATCGATGCCTTTCTGTTGAAGGAAAAGGCCTTTATATAGTCTTCCTTCAAGGTAACCGGCTGATCCGGTTTCTAACGAACTTCTGACAGCTCTGACAGTTGCAGTAGACCGGCTGAAATGGAAGCTGTCAAGTCATCCAGTCACTTCTTGAAAATATTGTCTCTGTCTGAAAGTGTCGAGACTGATCTTCATTATGTGTCGACACAAATAGACCAAGGGTCGACACAAGTGGACTAAGTGTCGACACATGCCTTGGTGGTGTCGACACAACTCCTTCTGTTGTTGTAACAGCTTCTCGACACTGCTTTTGTTGAATGTGTCGATACTGATTGAGTGTGTCGACACAAGTACTTCTTCTTTAAAACTTAGTTGAATTCTGCAGTGTGTCGACACATCTCCTTTATGTCGACACATGCCTTCTTGTGTTGAAACTTGTTGAGTGTCGACACATCTCCTTTGTGTCGACACATTTGATGTCGACTAAGCTTCTCTGGGTGTCGACACTGCCTCTAAGTGTCGACACAATTTATGTTGAAAATTCTTCACAGTGCGTCGACACTGCCTGTATGTGTCGACACATCTCTTCTGGTGTCGACTCTGCCTTTACTGGTGTCGACATAATTTACTCCAAGTGTCGACACAGCTTTTCTTCAGTGTCGACACAAGCCTTCATAAGTGTCGACACTGCTTCTCTAGGTGTCGACACATGAACTTAGAAATTCTTTAGCATTTCCTGTAATTACTTAACCTGCACATGTAAACTCAAAACACATCAAATACACCTTGATGTATATCAATGAGTAGGGTGAGGCTTCTTCAAATCTGGTACACATTTTCCAATGTACCCAACAATTTCCCCTTATTTGGAGAAGTCATAACCCTTAGTCAATGATATACACCATACATAACAAATAGACAATATGATGTATAACAGCATTATATGACAGGGTAATTACTGAAACAAAACATATAAAATATTTCATCACAAAATTATAATGCTAACACAATGAGCATTCATAAAAGATTTGTTTTAACTATCAAAAGTTTCTTTAATCAAAAGTTTACATAGATTTCAACACAAATGATTACAAAGTTGTAAACTTAAGAAATTCTATTCTATGGCTGCTCTGGCTCCTTGATGACAATGCCCTTGTCTGATTGAATCTTGGCTTGAACTGGAGCATCAATGTCATCAAATGGCTTCTTGTCTTTAAGATCTGCCTTCTTTAGCTCTTCAGCCCTTATCTTTTGTCTTTCAAAATAATGATAAGGCTTAGGGAAATACTTGCTAGGCTCCTGTGCATTAGGAGGTAGCTTCCCAAGTTTAGCCTTTCTTCTGTACTGAACTATAGCCTCCTGCCTGGCTTCATGCTTTCTCCACTCTTATTCAGAATACCATTTGCCCATCTCTAGAAAATTGTCCTTTGCAGCTTTCCAAGCAGTCAAGATGATATTTCTAGATGTTGGGCTCCACTGCTCAAAATCAGGCCTTAACTCTGCCTGTTCTCTGAATCTCTTCTTAGATAATTGAGCTTCTTGTTCTTTCAAAACTGCCTCTGACATAGGCTTGTCTACTTTCTCAATGATCATATTTTGAGCACCTTCAGGAGGGCTATACATTGATTGTACTTCTTGATGTATCATTTCAAAATTTGCTGGAGGATAGATCACCTGAGCAACTTCAGCTTGTTCCCCTCCAAAATATGCAGGATGCACTCCAGATTCAGCAACATTGTCATCATCACACAGGGTGGATAGCCAAGTGTGGCTCTGATGCTATTGGAAATCCATTTAGCATGGTTAGATCCAGCTTTGACTAAAACCCTCTCCCCCTTTATGACTTCTCTAGCCATATGATCCCGAAGATCATCCTTTTGGAATCTAACTTGTTCATCCATAAAATTTAATCCATCTTTATAGAAAGCATTTAATTTCAGAAGTTGTCCAGAAATAGTCTTTTGAGACTCTTTAATGGAAGTTTGGACAGCAGCAATCCCTTCTTGGAGTTGCTTGGCAAACTCTTCCTGGGCTGTAGACTTATCAGCAGGCTGGGCTGATGCAACCTTTTTCAGTTCTGTAACAATTCCATTATGGGATGCAGTCAGATTATCATTCATTCTAATCTGATTTTCTAAGACATATCCTTGTTTTACAGCCATGTCATCCACTTGAGTTTTTATCTTTTCTTGGTGAGTGGCAAGGTAAACAACAGCATTTCCACCTTTGTGGAAGTAATCAGTCATCTCCTTCTTATTTTGATTCACTTCAAATCTTATTGACTTTATATCTGTTACCAAGGATAGTTGAAGATCTTTGAGTGTCTCATCCATATACTTCTCCATTGCAATCCTTTGCTCATCTAGCTTGACTTGCAAAGCCACCAACAATGAACTGTAATCAATTTGTAGGGGCAGGCTGTGGAGCTACAGTTTGTAAAGCTTTCTTGTAGCTTTGGCTTCTTCTTTTGAAGACCATAAGCTTTCTTTTCTTAGCTATAACAACTTCTTCATCCTCAGAAGCAGAAGTACTGGCAATGTCTACCCTTTCCTTTGGACTAGGAGGCAATTCCTTCTCAGTCCTTGGTAGCTCCCCCTGAGATACTTTCTCCTTCTCAAGTTCAACTTGCTCCACCTCAACAGCAGTTTTCTTTCCCTCAGTCCTTTCTATCTCCTCCTCAATAGTAGCTTTCTCCCCCTCAACATTAGCTTGGTCTATTTCATTGAACAGCTCCTCAAGGGTGAATTCCTGTTGAGTAAGGACTGGAGATTTTCTTTTCTTAGGAGCATCTTTATTATTGAAATTTGTTTGATTTACTTCATGTATTACCTCAAGAATTATTTGGGTTGCCATTTCACTGTCCAAGTGAGTTGGCACTTCTGGCACTTCCTCATGTTGGGGCTCCCCCTGGAGTGAATCCAGGTGAATGGGGCTAGCAGATGATTGCTCCACCTGCCTCTGTGCATCTTCAGTTCTTACTGGTGACATTCCAGTAACATCAGCTTCTTTCTCATTTGAACTGAAAACTACTTGTTCCTCTGAACTGCTGGAGGATTCAGAAGCTACTATGCCTTTCTTCTTCTTCTGTGGAGGAACTTCTTTTTCTGTAGTAGGCATGTCCTTCGTTAACACCCTATCCCATCTTGAGATAATTCTGATGTCTATTCTCCTCATGTGATTTATCTTAGAACCTGCAGCTCGGTTCATCACTTCTGGAATAGTTCCAGCTAAGTACAAACTCATAATCCTGCCCAAATTAGGCTTCTTCAGACTTTCCTTAATTTTCTCAAACATCACAGCTGAGCAATCAGTTTTTAGCTTAAAGATAATTCTTGTCATTAAGCTGGACATGTGAGCTGATATCCTATCATGCCCACCTGGCTTGCACAGAATCACCTTTCCTACCACTTCTGACACGAACTTGCCTTGCATGTTCATACCTTTCCTATTAAAAACTGATCCAATCTTCATGTTTGATTCTAATCCACACCATTGCAGTGCCTCCCTTGTCTTAGATGTAGGTACATCTTCTTCCTCTTTAGTTTTTGGTAGATGTTGAACTTTTCTTAGACTTTTCTGGGTGAGTTTTACTTTTACTCCATGGACTTTGGATTTAATCTTAAAACCAGTTTCATCAAGAGTAGCTGCACCAAAGAATTCGAGTACTTCCTTCTTCCAAATCTTGATGGGCTCAGAAACTAGATACTCCAACCCAGTCTTAGCAACTAGGGTTACAACACCTTGAATTTTTGGTTCCGCATCGTCAAATGCGTTGCGAACGAGCTCATATCCTTCATTGACGTTCTCTTCTAGCTTAGGCGCCATTAGGGTTTTGAGAAATCTTGAATGAAGATGAGAGAGTTTGTCGACAACAAGGTTTTGGTCTCGAAACTATAGAAAGCGTGTCGACAGACAATGGTGTTGATCTATTTATACCTTTCCAAGAATGAAGGTGAAATGGCGCGTCAACATACTCTTAATGTGTCGACACTGTTGAAAAGTGTCGACACAGACTTCTAATGTCTCGACATAAGTGTCGACTTCTATGTGTCGACACTTATTCTTTTGTGCTCGACGATTAGTCGATACTTCACTCGACGAATTCTGTGTAAATCCTAAGTGTCGACACGTCTTCTGGATGTGTCGACACTACTTTTCTGAAGTGTCAATACCAATTATCTAGATGTGTCGACATCATTTCTCTGGTATGTCGACACCACTACTATGTGTCGACACATACAACTCCTTGTGTCGACACTATTTTACTTAGCTAATTTTTTTTGTGAAACTAATCTAAGTTCAACATTGCTAATTCAATTTTAAATTTACTGAATTTAGTTTCATCAAGGGGCTTAGTAAACATGTCTGCAATTTGATTATTTGTTTTGACATATTCTAGGGAAATGTCTTCTTTTTCTACATGTTCTCTAAGAAAATGATATCTAATTTCTATGTGCTTAGTCCTACTATGTGAGACAGGATTATTTGCAATTGAAATAGCACTAGTAGAATTACAAAACAAAGGTGTTCTACTTACTTGAATATCATAATCTTCTAGTTGATGTTATATCCACAAAAGTTGTGCACAACAGCTTCCTACAGCAACATATTCTGACTCAGCTGTGGAGATTGCCACACTGGTCTGCTTCTTACTGCTCCAAGACACTAGTCTTCCACCTAGAAATTGACAAGTTCCTGTAGTACTCTTTCTATCTTCCTTACAACCTGCAAAATCTGCATCTGAATATCCTGTTAGTAGAAAATCTGCAATCCTAGGGTACCAAAGGCCTAGATGAGGTGTGCCCTTAAGATATCTCAAAATCCTTTTCACTGCAGTCAGATAAGATTCTTTGTGCCATGCTTGGTACCTAGCACAGACACATGTTGCATAAATGATATCTGGTCTACTAGCAGTCAAATACAGAAGGGAGCCAACTATCCCTCTATACAAAGTTTCATCTACAGGTTTCCCTGCATCATCTTTGCTAAGAGACACACTTGACCCCATATGAGTTCTCATGGTAGTGGATGATTCCATACCATACTTCTTTATTAACTCTAGGGTGAACTTAGACTGTCATATGGACAGGCCATCTTCAGTCTGTCTTACTTGGAGACCCAAGAAGAACTTAAGTTCCCCCATACTGCTCATTTCAAATTTTCCTTGCATAAGTTTTGCAAACTTCCTGCAAAGATTACTTTCAGTAGACCCAAATATTATGTCATCCACATAAATTTGGACTAGGATTATCTTACCTTTAGATTCCCTAAGGAATAGAGTCTTGTCTATTTCCCCCCTTGAGAATTTGTTCTCAATGAGGAAACTAGACAGGGTTTCATACCAAGCCCTTGGGGCTTGTTTCAACCCATACAATGCTTTCCTAAGTCTATAAACATAATCAGGTTTGAGAGGATCAACAAAACCTGAGGGTTGCTCTACATAGAGTTCTTCCTTTAGATTTCCATTCAGGAAAGCTAACTTTACATCCATTTGATATACCTTGAAGCCTTGATAAGTTGCATAAGCCAGGAACATTCTGAGAGCCTCCAGTCTAGCTACTGGTGCAAAGGTTTGATCAAAATCAATACCTTTTTAATTCCTATATCCTTTTGCAACCAGTCTTGCTTTATTCTTCACAATGATTCCATTCTCATCCAACTTGTTCCTATAGATCCACTTTGTTCCAATGAAGTTGTGGTCCTTGGGTTTAGGAACAAGCTTCCAGACCTTGCATCTCTTGAATTGATTCAACTCCTCTTGCATGACATCAATCCAATGAGGGTCTAGAACTGCTTCTTCAAATTTCTTTGGTTCCACTTGTGATAGGAAGCTGGAGTAAAGTACTGTACTCAGATTCCTGCTTCTTGTTTTCACTCCTTGTCTTGGATCATCAATTATCTGATTGGCTGGGTGATCCTTTAAGTGTCTATTTGCTGGAGGTAGTCTATATTTAGGTTGTACACCTCCAGCCTCTTCATTTAGTTGCACCTCTTGGTCTTCTTCAGCTTCTAGAGAGTCTTGTACTCCCCCTGGACAGTAGCCACCATTTTCCACTTGCTGAGTTGCAGTAGAACCTTCTGTAATGGTAAGCTTGTTCATCCTCTCATCTATACCTGTTGAACTGCAAACACTACTTGGCAATTCACTGTTAATCAGTCTTGTTTCATCAAAGACTACATGTATAGACTCTTCTACAACTTGAGTAGTCAAGTTGTAGATTCTATAAGCCTTACTATTGTTGCTGTACCCAACAAATATCCCCTCTTGGGATTTGGCAGCAAACTTGGTTAGATAAGACTTGCCATTGTTAAGTATATAGCACTTGCAACCAAAGATCCTAAAATAGGATAAATTTGGTTTTCTGCCCTTCACAATCTCATAGGGAGTCTTTTTGTGGCACTTGGTGATAGTAGCCCTATTGATCACATGACATGCGGTATTAACTGCCTCAGCCCAGAAATATTCTGGGAGAGAAGTGTCACTCAATAGAGTTCTACCAGCCTCTATCAATGTTCTATTCTTCCTTTCAGCAATACCATTTTGCTGTGGTGTTCTTGGTGAGGAAAATTCCTAAAATATCCCAAATTCTTCACACAGTTTTGTCATACTTTCAGACTGAAATTTAGTACCATGGTCACTTCTGATTTTGACCACTGTAGTGTCCAACTCATTCTGAATTTGTTTAACAAAACTATATAAGACACTTGGGGTTTCAGATTTTTGTCTTAGAAAGAACACCCAGGAATATCTAAAATAGTCATCTACTACCACAAATGTGTAGACTTTCCTACCTAGACTGTGAACTGGCATAGGACCAAATAGATCCATATGCAAGAGGTAAAGACACCTCACATAATCCTTGTTTTCAAGACTATGAAAGGTGGTTTGGTCTGCTTGCCTTTTTGACAAGCTGAGCATATCCCATCCTTTATACACTTAACTTGAGGACCATTCCTCACTAACTCTTTGCTAAAGAGTTGGCCAATGGTCTTGTAATTAAGATGGGCTAGCCTCTTGTGCCATTTGACACAATGAGAGACTCTCTCATCAGCTACAAGACAAATAGGAGAAACATTGTTCTCACACACAAAGTCAAGACAGTAAACATTCCTTTTTCTATAACCTGTCAAAATGATCTTTTGATCACTTGACCTTTTGATATAACAACCATTCTAGAGAAATGAGATGTCTTATCCTAAATAATTCAGCTGACTTATGCTTATAAGGTTGTGTTTCAAACCTTTCACATAGGCCACTTGAGTGAGAGTAATCTGATTACTAGAAATGTTACCAAAGCCTTTGATGATTCCTTTTTCTGAACCACCAAAGGTAACTTTAGGGCCATCCATGATAGGTGTGTAGTCCTTTAGCAACCCCCTTGTTCCAGTCATGTGCCTGGAACATCCATTGTCCATGTACCATATAGGGGCATGACCACTTGGACTCACCTGCAAAATAGATTACCTAACCTTAGAACCCAAATAGGTTTTGGGTCCTTGGTGCAAGTTAGTCTGTACTTTAACAAATCTACATGTAGTTCTTCTAACAGACAGATTGCTACTCTCCTTGGCACTGGAATTGTACCAACAATCTAAGGCAAAGTGGCCTACCTTGCCACAACACCAGCACTCAAACTTGTTGTACCTTTGTTTAGGTACAACCATGGTTGTATTATCTACAGCAGGCTTCTTGTTTTGTGATGGGGCTTTGCCATTAGATTTGGACTTAGCAGTCCAGGCAGTTTTCTTAAATCCTAACCCAGCCTTACCCTTTTGAGGTACAAACTCATCTATCAAGGGTAACATAGATTTAGGTTTAGAAAAACTGGCTACTATCTCCTTCTCTTTCTGGAGTCTAGTCTCCAGACTTTTAATCTGATCATTCTTAAATGTAATTGTGCCCATTTGAATAACAATAATGTTCTTCAACCTGGCAATCTCATTCAGTTTTTGATCTAACAACTTTACTGAATCTACTGCAGCCAATTTAAGACTAGCAATCTCCTTTGCTTGAGTTTTGGCCAGGGTTTTGCTTTTCTTCAAGGCCTGCAACAAGTCCCTATATTCATCAATTAACCGATGAATATCTCCTTCAGATTCAGACTCACCCACATCACTAGATGCAGATGCATCTGACTCTGACTCAGTACTATAAATTGAACTAGAAGAACAACTTTGTACCTTACTTGGTCCAGGCTGATCCTGGCTCTTGTCTCCTTCAGATATAGCCATCAGTCCCTTGCACTGATGATCTTCCTGCTCATAAATTGAGTTCATTAGCTGCATGAACTCATCTTCTTCCTCTTCAGCAAATAATCCAATGTAGGCTTTAGCTTATGATTCTGTTTCTGAAGATGACTGGTCTGTCAGACTCTTGTCTTTCTTAGCAACAAAGGAATTTTCCTTTTTGCTCTTAACCTGAGTCTTCGTTTTGTCAGCTGACTCCTTCCTCTTTTCAATACATACAACCACTACATGTCCCTGTCTATTGCAGCAATATCACACAATCTTTGAAGATGTAGCTTTGATTGGCTTGGACCTGCTTCTGTCATTCTTGGAAGACTTTCTCTTCTGATAGTAGTCATCTTTTGGCTGAGAAGTGGAAGGCTTAGACCTCCACTGCTTCTTCTTCAGAAATCTTTGAAAGTGCCTAGTAAAAGCAGCAAAGTCTTCATCACTTTCACTGCTATTAGAATTCTTGCTATCTGAATTATCTGTGACAGCCTCAGCAATTATTTTAGGTGGAGATGGAGACTTGCTTCTATACTTCTTAGTGGCTTTAGTCTTGAAGGCCACAGACTTTTCTTTGTGCTCCACTGTAGTATTCTTCTCTTCCTCCTTTCTAGCCATTAACTGCATCTCATAAGATAGCAGTTTTCCAAACAAAGTTGGAGGAGGTATATCAGCAAGTTTTACCACTTCCCTAATGTCACAAATCTTGGTGTCCCAGTCCTTAGTCAGAGATCTTAAGAACTTGTCATTCAGCTCATAGTTGCTGAAGTCTCTTCCATAGGACATCAACTCATTAACTATCCTATAGAACTTCTTGTAACATTCTGTAATGCTATCAGACTTTCCTTGTCTGAAGCTTTCATATTCCTGATTTAACATTGACTTCCTATCTTGTCTTACTTCCTCTGATCCCTCCATATAGACTATTAATGTGTCCCACATTTCTTTAGAGGTCTTACAATGGATTAAGTTTTGAAATGTTGAATCATCAATGACACTAACAATAATATTCTAGGCTCTCTTGTCCATAGTGGCCAGGATGATTTCATCTTTAGTCATTTCAGAAAAGTCCTTGGGAATTTTCTGATTTGCATCCAGAATGGATATCTTCATTGGCACATATGGGCCTTCTTTGACTGTAATATATAGCCTTGGGTCAGAAGCTTCCATAAAGAGTCTAACCCTCTCTTTCCATATGCCAAATATCTCTTTTCTATATATTGGCAATTTCATTGACCCCAGCTCTTTGTGATTCTCACTAGAACCCATTTTCTTGATTCTTATTTGTTTTGAATCTGCCTACAGGATCTTACTCAGACTGTTAAGTCCATTTTTGAGCAACCTGGCTCTGATACCACTTGAAAGAATATGTGTCTAACCACCTAGAGGGGGGTGAATAGGTGTAATTTTTTCTTTTAATGTATATGCAGACAAACTGTTCAATAATTAAGCAGCCAATGCAAATTCTACAGCTATCAGCACAGCAAACACAGTAACAATCGTACACAGAGTGCACATAGTGTTTATAGTGGTTCCCCAAGGTCTGGGTACATCCACTTTCCCCCTTCGCCTATCTAACAGTGTACTAGATTCGGCCTAACTTCTGCACTTCTCCTCAGATCCTCAGATCTTACAGCTCAGAACCCCAAACAGGTTCCTATAACTCAGAGTGTCCCCACTCCTACAACTCAGGCACAAAGCCCTACCACTCAGTCTTCAACAAGACCTACACTCAAGCTAAACAGCCCTACCTCAGCCTTCAACAAGGCCTACACTCAGGCTAAACAGCCCTACCTCAGCCTTCAACAAGGCCTACACTCAGAGAATAGATTCTCCTACACTCAGGCTCAAAAGCCCTACCTCAGCCTTTATAAATTTAGGGTTACAACTCAGATCCCTTAGGATCCTACAAAAAGATAATAAATGAGTTTTAGGTTCCCACTCTATTTGAGAGAATGAAGAGGGAAACCTTCTTGATCTGTTCTTGATAGAACTGATTCCTGAGATCAACTTTGTCCTTGCTTTCTTCAAGGCTTCTTGAGTCTGAACTCAGTAAAAGTTGATCTTCTTGAAGTAGACCGGCTGGCAACTTCCTTCTTAGGATGGAGAATTAAATCTGGATCCTTCTTTGCAGTTTGGTTCAGAACCTGCTTCTTAAGAGAGTTGATTAAACAAGTCTCTTTCTTGATTTCAATTACTGGAGTTCTCTCTCTCCAAGTAAATCTGAAATTTCTTCAAAATACTGATTTATAGTTTTCACTGGATCTGTATTCTGCAATGATTGATCTTTTGATCTTCTTCTTTGTTGTGATTGATATCGATGCCTTTCTGTTGAAGGAGAAAGGCCTTTATATAGTCTTCCTTCAAGGTAACCGGCTGATCCGGTTTCTAACGAACTTCTGACAGCTCTGACAGTTGCAGTAGACCGGCTGAAATGGCAGCTGTCAAGTCATCCAGTCACTTCTTGAAAATACTGTCTCTGTCTGAAAGTGTCGAGACTGATCTTCATTATGTGTCGACACAAATAGACCAAGTGTCGACACAATTGGACTAAGTGTCGACACATGCCTTGGTGGTGTCGACACAACTCCTTATGTTGTTATAACAGCTTCTCGATACTGCTTCTGTTGAATGTGTCGACACTGATTGAGTGTGTCGACACAAGTACTTCTTCTTTAAAACTTAGTTGAATTCTACAGTGTGTCGACACATCTTCTTTGTGTCGACACATTCCTTCTTGTGTTGAAACTTGCTGAGTGTCGACACATCTCCTTTGTGTCGACACATGCCTTCTTGTGTTGAAACTTGCTGAGTGTCGACACAACTCCTTTGTGTCGACACATTTGATGTCGACTAAGCTTCTCTGGGTGTCGACACTGCCTCTAAGTGTCGACATAATTTATGTTGATAATTCTTCACAGTGTGTCGACACTGCCTGTATGTGTCGACATATCTCTTCTGGTGTCGACTCTGGCTTTACTGGTGTCGACACAATTTACTCCAAGTGTCGACACAGCTTTTCTTCAGTGTCGACACAAGCCTTCATAAGTTTCGACACTGCTTCTCTAGGTGTCGACACATGGACTTAGAAATTCTTTAGCATTTCCTGTAATTACTTAACCTGCACATATAAACTCAAAACACATCAAATACACCTTGATGTATATCATTGAGTAGGGTGAGGCTTCTTCAAATCTGGTACACATTTTTCCAATGTACCCAACAACTTCATTCACAACCCATCAAGCTGCACCTTCTACTTTGAAATTTCTTATGAACAAACCACTTAATGGAAACTTATGAAATTTGGTAAGAAGACCTTTATTGACATTTTAAAGCTCTGTGAATTTTTATGGAAGTTTTGGAAGTATATTTGTAGGGATTGGTTCACAAGGTGATGTTTTCTAAGTAAAAGTAATTGAATTTATTTTTATACCAAAATGTAATTTTTGGTCAGAGGACCTTTATGGTCATCCTTGAGATTAAGTATTTTTTCTACAATTTTCTGATGATTAGCTTTAGTACTTTCGTCTTCACCTATACTTAATGGCTTATTATTGGATTAATTAATTAGAGGATAAATCTTTTATGGAAAATCATGAAATTTGGTATTTACTGTTATTCCTCTGTTATCTAGTGTTCATAAATTTTTGGTGGCCATTATTTGAGAAAATATTATACTTCATGTTCAATTTATCCATGGCCTAACATTGGGGAAATTTAATTAAATACCAAATTAATTAGGAAAATTATAAGTTTCTAGAGATAGGCTAATCATGTCATGATAGACCCCCATTAAATATCTTAAGGCTTGTGGATGAAAATTTGGAGTACCCCCTATCATGTACATCATATAGCATATGTTGGTCTGCATTTAGTAAAACTGCGAAAATTGTGATAACATGAGATATAGTCATAGGAAGTGGGGAGAAATGCATGCTGATTTGGTAAGATGAAAGAGAGCTTCATTAGAAATCATGGCGAGTAGAGTGTTGGGTTGACTAGAGTTAAGAGGTGCTCGGGATCGACGAAAGATCGTCTTTCCTGTGAAGAGAGAGAGAGTCAAAACACACTAGGGTTAGATCCATAGTAATATTAAAAGGGATCAGGAATCGGGTATTAACCAATAGCAGTAAGTGCCCTGCGAAAGGGAGCTTTGGGCTTCAGCACATCATAGTTCCTAGTGCCCTGTGAGAGACCTTCACCGGGAATACCATGGGCAGTCCCAGGCTAACCTAAACAGTAAGAAAATTCAATGTTTAAGAGAAACTAGTATAACTAGGGGTCCACTTTCACAAACCCCGGTGTCTCGGGAAGTTAGGTTGGCTCACACGGGCGGTAGGCTCGGTGGTTTTGGTGATGGGCAGGTTAGCCCGGCGAGCCGATGGCTCGACAGATCATTGTGAAGGACAGGATAGTCCGGGGAGATTTTGCTCGGTTGTTGATTGTGACGGACGTGTTGGTTCAGTGAGCCTTGGCTCGATGGTTGATACATCAAGATTGCATGAGCATAAATTCTAAGGTGGTGGGTCTTCGGTGTTACAGGGTCGATACACCGACGCCAATACGTTGACTCGGCAATTGTGGTTTAGCACTTCACTAATTAAGTACAGTGGACCAGCCGGCAAAGAGTACGCAGGAGCTCCGCTTAGTGCACCAGCATTGTTGCATACGATAGGTCTGACTGGTAGTGCAATTACCGGTTTAGAGGTGGGTGAAGCCCAACCCACTGCTTCTGTTTGCCACTACGGAGGTATCCTGGGAGTTTAGGCTCCAGAAAGGGGGAACTAAAGGTCTGTGTGCATAGAGTCGGGTGGGTGTGTTGCAATTGCATGATTCATGGTATAACATAGCATAACATAAGTCATTGCATTTAAACCTGACACCCATCGTATAAATTGGTGTGGGAAATTTTATACGATAGGCCCTGCAAGACGCCCCTTAGTTTATAAGCTTGTGTGATCGTGCTTATAAGCTAAAGTTATTATTTTATGGATATATATATTGTTTGCTTGAAAACCGACAACCCAACGTATACATCGGTATGTGACTTTTTATACGATGGGAGCCTTGTAAAAGATCCTTTAACTTATAAGTTTGTATGGGCATTCATATAAGTTAAGGTTACTTGTTTCTTGGTTTACCTTTCATATACTTACTACTAAGCTTTACTTTCTACCTTACTGTTAGCTTGTACCTTCCTTCATTAGCTGTAAATACTATATAAATAACTACTAGAATAGTTCCACCGTCACCTACCTTATTTATTCTCCACCTTCATTACCTTTCCTTTCCATCTCCCCGCTCGGTGCCTAGGAGCCATGGGGGGAGGGGTAGTGGATGATAGGACTTAGTCTTTTAGACCAATGGTTTTCAAACCAAATCATTTTAGGGGATCGTGGAGCCCAGCTTGGAGGTGCAGCCCCGGAGGTTTGCACACTTGGAGACGGGATAGTCTAGCACCGTAGTTCAGACGGCTGGGACAGTGAGTCTCGTTCGCTAGTAGTTGTTATAGTTTTGCTTTCGCGATGAGTGACTTGTAGTGAGGACTTTGATGTATCGGGCATGAGCCCTATTTCTAATACTTTTATTATTATTGTTGTGGACTCTCCCTTCGTGGAGGATTATTACTATATACGTGATTATTGCGGACATGTGTTAGAGTTCTAATTTCATGTACTCTCATACTTTTGCTACTATTCTGTGATCGATATGGCCGACAGGATCGGTGTTTTGTAGTGATGACCTTCCCGGGCTGGATGGTGTCACCACAAAGCGGCGGTTCTGCGCCTAAGACCCCGTGGTTTAAAAAAAAAATGGGGTCTTACAACATGGGCTCTCGGTTGACATTCAGCACAACCTTCCACCCTCAAACGGACGGGTAGACGGAGCGCACCAACCAGACACTAGAGGATCTTCTACTCCTATGCATTTTGGACCGTGGAGAGTCATGAGAGAGACTGTTGTTGTTGATAGAGTTCTCCTACAACAACAATCATCAGTTCAACATAAGAATGGCCTATTATAAGGCACTGTATGGACGGAGGTGTAAGACCCCACCATCTTGGATCCAGTATGATGATCCTAACACACTTGGCTCAGAGTTCGTGGAGGACACAGATGCTCAGGTGAGATTGATTCGAGATAGGATGCTGGAGGCCCAGAGTAGATAGGACAAGTACTACGATGTGCGACATCGTCAGGTGGAGTTCCAGGTTAAAGAAAGGGTTTTCTTGAAGATACAGCCGATGCATGGAGTCTCGCGGGTATGCGAGCGAAAAAGCTTAGTCCGAGATACATGGGGCCCTACAGGATCCTGGAGCGGATCGGACCCTTGGCTTACAGACTAAAGCTACCGCCGGAGCTGGCGGGGTTGCATGATGTCGTCCACGTCTCTTCACTTTGGAGGGCTCTACTACGACCTGAGAAGTTGATTTATTCTATAGATGGCCTGGTGGCTTCGGATCGATCAGTCAGCATGGAGCCGGTCAGGAGCGATGATATAACAGTGTGAGTCTTGCGGCACAAGAAGGTTCCACTAGTCAAGGTCCTGTGGAGGAACCATGGGCAGGAGGAGCACAGCTGGGAGCAAAGGGACCTGATGCAGCAGAGGTTCCCGGACCTCTTCGAGTCAGGTATATCTTCAATTTTTTGGGGATGTTACATGGTTTTACTTTCAGTAGAAAACTACGTAGGCTTAACCTTAACTTCGGGGACGAAATTTTTATTTTTATTTATTGAGATTTGTAACATCCCTCAAACAACTATACCCCTAAGAGTGGTTTTGTCATGACTAGGTTATGAAAAAACCCTTGGAAGCTCAGATGACCAAGTGAACCAAGGCTTGAAGATGGAAATCACGTTGATCTGCAAATATCACAATCCACGTACCAACCCTAGGGTTTGACTTTAGGGATTCAACTTGACTTCAAGAACCCACCTAGACTCTCCTGAGCCCTAAGGGAGGTCAATGGGTCACGAAGGATCCATTGGAGTCAACTAAAGAGGTCAAGCTGACTAAAAGTCAACCCTAAGCCTAAAGTGGTCAAAGTGCCCTATTAAGTGTCAAGTGGCCTCCAAGGTGCCAAACCGACCATACCCAACACTTCCTAGACCTTAGGGGAGGCACACGGGTCACCAAGGACCCATTGGGGTCAACCCAAAAGGTCAATTTCAACAAAGTCAACTCAACCCTAAAATTAGGTCAAATTAGCCCAAGGGGACCCAACCAAGCCCAATCCACTTGGGCTAAGCCCAATTTGAGTGGCCCATTAACCTTAGGAGGATGAGAATTTTCTAAAATGTCATTCATTTTTTGGAAATAGTATTAGGAGAGAGAAAGCTCTATTTCCCCTTTAATGGAGGAGAGAGAAAGTGAGGAATGATGGCCATTCTGGCCAAGGGAGGCCAAGGGCCTCCCCATTTGCTGGATTCATCTCCCTGGTTAATTAGGAGGAGATCAAAGGTCTGTCCCGACCATAACAGTGGTTAGGTAAAGAGAATTTCAGTTGGTCGAAATTCTCAAAATGGCCATTAATGGTGCCATTGAAGAATGACATCTCCTCTCCCCAATCTGATGCTTTTAAAAGCTTCTCTGGGTCAAGAGCAGTCAGTTACACAACTTACCTAAGGAAATCGAAGGCTCTGGATAGGAGGAGGCAGTGCACTGAGCGACACAACCACCGTCAATGGCAACCCGACGATCGGCTAGGCTCCAGCCCTCCCGATAGGTCCGGTCCCTCTCTCATTCTCGAGTGGATAGATCCAATTCAGTTCGGCTCAAGATTCGGGTCCAATTGGCCCCAGATCAAGCTGGTCGAGAGCTTTATTTTCAAGCATCTTACACCACGCACATTTCACAGTTCCGGCCACCTCCGGCGGGCCAACCACCGCGAATTGCCAGCCACCACCTCAGCGAAGGTGGTGGTGGCAATGGCCGGCCGGGAGGAGGCGCGTGTGGCCAGGAATTCACTAGCTAAAATGGCCCAGGATGGGAGAATCGTGGTTGTTGGCACGCTGCGGATGATGACGGGATTCTGTCGGATGCGCGTCAAGATTCATTCAGATCGTTTTATTATTAATTCATTTTAAATGTTATTTTGTCACATATAATGTTGTAATTAGTTTTAATTATTAAAAAATACTTATAGGATAAATCAGAGGAAATGTTCTATATGAAAGTTGTAGTATTTTGGGTCTAGTTTATTTTAAAACTGGTCTCAACCCATTTGGGTCATTGGTTTGACCACAACACACCAAATGCTATAAGCTATACCGAGGGTTAACAAGACACAAATTTGTTTGCCCCCACTAATCTACTCAACCAAATTCTTTGAAATTTAGATCATAGGTTAGACTAATCTATATCGTAAACATAGCCAAAAATGAGAATTTTTGGAATAAAGTTTTCTATAGTTTTAGAAAACATTTAATAAATCATGTATGATTTAATTAAGGTGTATAATTGCTTCAAAACTACCCAATATTTCTGTGGTGCACCATTAGGGTCATAACATGACCCTAGTAAAAATTTCAACCCATTTGGGATTGGTTTGAGTAGGTATTGTTGTGATCAAAGCTTGATCGCTTATGTGTAAATTAGGGCAAGGGGGAAATTTGTGGGTTGAGTGGCCAATCCCCATCTAAAAGGGATTAATCTTTGGCCACTGCCTCAAAGTCATCTAAACAACCTCCCTCAAGAGAATTTGAGTGGTTTGGGGTGGAGATGCCCTAAGACCCTAGTGTAGGCCCTAGAGTCGATGTTTGGGGTCGAGTGAAGGACATGGGACTATATATCCTTGGATGGTCTTGGAACTTGGTTTGTAAGTTCCTAGAGTAAAAATAGGCTCTAAAAAGTGGTTTTTGGATTGTTAGAAACATATACCCTATTTATAATGATTATGGATAGATTAGGGCACTTTTGTCCAATATTTAATTACATACTCAAATGAATTTGGATACTCATGAAACATATGCAGTGATCTTAATTAGATGATATTGTTTCCTAGAAATTTTATAGTGAATTTTGGGATGGTAATCATAGTACTTCATTCATAACCCCTAATTTTGATTTATTCACAAGATAATTATTTTAGGGTTATTTGCTTCCTAGAAAATGATGAAACTCGGTTAGGGAATATTTTAGGACATAATAATGCTCTGTGAAGTTTTATAAAAATATTGGAAAACTTTTCATATTGGCTATTTCATAAGTGTTCATTTGCTGAATATTTTAATATAATTCATTTATGTGATCAATTCAGGTTGGAAAATCATAATTCATGGTCAGTAGCCTTTTTTGGTCATATTTATAATCTAGTAATTTTCTCATAATTTTTGGATGGCTGATTCTAATTTTCCCCTAATTAAATTAATATTATGCTTGTTTGTTCCATTATTTGTTTAAGGTCAAATCCACCATGGAAAATTGAAATTTTGGTATTTACTGTTATTTTGATGTTATTAGTTTATCATAATTTTATTAAGGCCATACTTAGTCAGAAAAGTGCACTTGGTGTTCAAAGGCTCATGAGGCCTGATTTTTGTAAAAATTTAAATAAATACCAAATGAATTAGGAAAATTATAATCTTCTAGATTTGTTCCTAAAATATCATAATAGACCATCAATAATTATTTTAGGACATTTGGATGAATATTTGAAGGGGTCACCATTCATACACAACATGTAGATTAATTGGTCTGCACATAGTAGAAATTGTAAAAGCAGGGAAGTATGTGAAACTGGTTATGGGATGGGATAGTTGGTGTACCTGGTCTGGTTATAATGAACATGATCACCAAATGAAGGCAGGTTGTGAGAGCCTGGTTGACTAAGGGCAGGGTTGTGCTCGGGATCGACGATGGATCGTCTTTTCCTTGGAGGAAGTCTAATTACACTTAGGTTTAGTTCAAGTGTAAGATTAGGAGAGTTGGGACATGGGTAGAAACCAATAATAATAAGTACTATTGGGTCCATTGATCTCATTGTCCTGGATTTGAAGAAGGCCCAGTAAACAATGTATACATATGTGGTGATCTAACTTGTGCTCAAGTTTAATGATTGCAGAATGTCATAGCAACATTGATGAGACAGATAGCCTAAGTAGATAGGTCAAGTAAATTGTTACCTATGGTGTGGATAGATAGAAAAATTCCTGTCCACAGGCGTTGAGTGAAGGTCATTCACTCAGCGCCAGATGACTTATAATGCTGAATGGAGCCTATACAGTCAAAGCCAAAGGAGTGGCAAGCTGAGAAAATGACTAAGTCTACAGGCGTTGAGTGAAGTCAACTCATTCAATATCATACAACAAAAGGCTGTGAGACAGGCTGACACGGTAAAAGCTTAAGAGGAAATGGGCAGAAAAAAGGTTATGTCCATAGGCATTGAGTGAGTATTACTCACTCAACACCATACTCTATATTCTTTAAGTATTGCCCTGTTAGTCAAAGCCATAGAAAAGCTATGCAGATATTTTGCTAAGTACAAATGCATTGAGTGAAGTTTACTCACTCAACGTCAAGGGGGAAAAAATCTGGCTAAGGCTAAAATCGTTCAGTGAGGCATGCTCACTAAACGCTCTCAACGCCATGACTCAGAAAATCTGACTAAAGCAAAAAAGCATTGAGTGAGGCGTGGTCACTCAACGCTCTCAATGCTTAAGATGTTGAGGAAGCAGAAAATTAGCTAAGGCAGCAAGCGTTGAGTGTGGCGTGATCACTCAATGCTCTCAATGCCTAAAATGATAGAATGCATGGCTAAGGTACAAGGCGTTAAGTGAGGTGTGCTCACTCAACGCTCTCTATGCCAGACATGCAGAAAAGCCTACAGAATTGGTTATAGCAAAAAGCGTTGAGTGAGGCTTACTCACTCAATGCTACCAACGCCTAGATAGATAGAACTGTCTAAATACCTTGGTGTTAAGTGAAGCTCATTCAATCAATGCATATACTACTGATGCTTTATTTTTGACTAAGTCCACAGGTGCTGACGTCAGTAAGTCAACAAGTCAACCTTATTCAAATTGTTAGCGGCAAAGCTACAATACTTGACAAAAGGCGTCGTAGACCTACTGTATGACAGTTAGGCATTAAAGCAAGGATGCAGCTAGCATTAAATATGTGGGGCCCACTACTCAAAGGACCGTTGGGACATAAATGATAAAAGGAAAAGTATTTACAGAAGAAGATAATTTTTGAGAAGGGATGTAGAGATAGTTCTTTATCATCGTCATTGTTGTTGTGAAGAGAAGAACAGAGAGCAAAAAGGCTGAAGGTCTAAAGGCTCAACTAGTTAGCTGGTTGTCATCATCATCAACTACATCAAGATCAGAGTAGGTATCTGAAGAAGAAAAAGAAAGTTAATTGGTGCCACATTCCATTGGCACCAGCAAGTTTTTCACAGATCTAGAGGCATAGCACAAAAGATCATCTGTTGGAGGCTGTGAAGAAGAAGTTAGGGTTGAACATCCTCTGCCCAGGAAATAAAGAGGAAGCAGATCCGCTATCTGCCAGTTACTTCCAGCACAAGCAATCTGTATCCTTATTATTGTGAAGAAGTTGTGCTGAGAATCTTCTTATCCCAAGTAGCAGCAAGTTTTGATGGTGTCGCTTCACAAATCCAGGTGGAAAAATCCCTGGTGATGTGAAGAAGAAGATAGGACTGAGTGAATCTCAGCTCATGTAAAAGTAGACTCAGGAAATATATTCCTGGAGTCAAAGTTGGGTTGAGCCCATCTCAGTCAAGGTAGATTGGCATAGAAAAATTTCTCTTGTGTTCAATAACCACCCCAACTCACTTCCATCTTTTAGGATCCAGTTGGATCAGAGTGGTAGGGCAAATTTTCCTGAGCTATAGGACTTTGGTTCAAGTCTGAGTTAGGTGAGTCATTCTCACTAAGATGTAGGGCACTTATGTAACATCCCATTTCCTATTAGACCCCTTAACTTAGATTGGGTTAGGATATGTGGTGGGCGCATGAGTTTTAGGCTAGGTTTGACCCATGGAGTTAGGGTGTAGTCACATAGGACCCACTATAGGGCCCAAGTTAACTCAAGTCAAACTAGCCCAAATTTCGATCTTAGCTACACATTGGCCCCACCACTATACCCCTAACCCTAATAACAATCTAAGTGAACTAAAAGACACATCATTGGGTCACCCATTGACCCAAGTTGACCCAAGTCAACCCAAACCCTAAATTGGTCAAACCCATACCTATAGGCCAATTAGTCCAAGTGGGGCACCCCCAAGGCCCAACCCAAGTTGGGTGGTGTCATTGGCTCCATGACCATCAAGTGGGGTCAGCCCACTCATCATGTTGACCAAGTCAACCCAAAAAGTCAACAAGTTAACATAGGGCTTAAAGAAAAGAAATGAAATGAGTCAAGCCTAATTCCAATGGCCAAAGCCCATGATTCAAGGCCCATGACTAGCCCAAGAGGTCAATGCCAGTCCCTAACCCCCTGAAATAGGAGAGAGGGTACAAGCATGGGGGTAGTTTAGGAATTTTGGTGAAAATAAAGAGAGAGTGAAAGTCCACCTAGTGTCAACTATCTTCACCTATGGGGGGGGGGGGGAATAAGTGACGTGCAGCGTTTTTGCGGAATTTAAGATTGTACCTGCACAATAAAAATAAACAGCACAGCACACAGAATACACAAGCTATTTATAGTGGTTCCCCGATTTGGGTACATCCACTTTCCCCCTTCGACCTATCTCCCAACAAGGGACGACTCGGTCTCTTCACCAACAGGATTGAAATCCAATCCTTGCACTATCGGAAGGAACCCTTCCACACGTAGGAGTCAACACTCCCACAACACGGGTTGCACCCAACCCTTACAACTAGGAACCTACGTTCCTTTACAACAAAAGTAAAACTAGAATGTACAAGAGATACAAACTACGTTTGGAGACTAAGGTGTCCCTCTTCGTTGACGACGTGTTCTTGAAGTCCACAAAGAGTCCACAACCCTAGATCTCTCTTAGAGAGGATCTCCCCGGAACCGGCGGCGGCAAGATGGGTGGCGGCAAGGTTCACGGGATCGGCGGCGACGACGATGTGCGGATGCTGTACTCTGGAGATCCAAACTTCCTTGAACTGAAGGTCGTAGTCGGCTAACTGGTTTCTGATCCATAGGAGTTGTGCGCAACAGTTGCCTGCCGAGATGTACTCAGACTCTGCTGTGGAGGTAGCTACACAATTCTGCTTCTTGTTATTCCATGAGATATGCCTTCTTCCGAGGAATTGACACGTCCCGGAAGTGATTTTCCTGTCATCCCTACTCCCTGCAAAATCAGCATCTGAAAAACCTATTAGCTCGACATCATTGTTTCTCGGGTACCACAAGCCAAGATTCGGAGTACCTTTAAGGTATCTTAGAATTCGCTTTGCAGTGACATAGTGAGATTCCTTAGTGTTCACCTGATATCTGGCACAGACACATGTGGAGAACATGATATCCGGTCTACTGGCAGTAAGGTAGAGCAGGGATCCAATGATGCTTCTGTATTTGGTTTCATCGAAAGGTTTACCTTTCTCATCCTTATCCAGAGACATAGTGGATCCCATTGGAGTCCTCATAGAGGTTGCAATCTCCATACCGAATTTCTTAAGGAGTTCATTTGTGAACTTCATCCGAGAGATGAAGATTCCATCCTCAGACTGTTTCACTTGAAGTCCCAAGAAATACTTGAGCTCTCCCATACTGCTCATTTCAAACTTTCCTTGCATAAGTTTAGAAAACTTTTTGCAAAGATTGTTGTCCGTTGAGCCGAATATAATGTCATCGACATAGATTTGCACCAGCAAAATCTTGCATTTGACTTCCCTGAGAAATAATGTTTTATCTATTTTACCTCTAGAGAACTTGTTCTCAAGAAGAAAACTAGATAAAGTCTCATACCAAGCTCGTGGAGCTTGTTTTAAACCATATAGAGCTTTATTGAGAAAATACACATGATTGGGATAAGTAGGATTGACAAAACCTGGGGGTTGAGCGACGTATACTTCCTCTTTCAGGTCTCCATTCAGGAATGCTGATTTCACATCCATTTGATAGACTGTGAATCCCTTGTGCGAAGCATACGCCAGGAACAATCTGATTGCCTCGAGCCTTGCTACTGGTGCGAAGGTCTGGTCGAAGTCAATCCCCTCCTCCTGTCTGTAACCTTGAGCCACCAGCCTGGCCTTGTTCTTTATGATGACACCATGTTCATCCAGCTTGTTTCTGAAGATCCACTTGGTGTCTATCACATTCTGCTTGTATGGTCTGGGAACTAGCTTCCAAATGTTGCAACGTTCGAATTGATGTAGTTCATCTTGCATGGCCAGAATCCATGCCTCATCTTTGTTCGCCTCGTCGAACTTCTTTGGCTCAACCTGTGACAGGAAGCTAAGATGCAATACTTCGTTAATAGTACCTCTTCGAGTTCTGACACCGACACGAGGATCTCCGATGATCTGATCTCTAGGATGATCCCTCACGTGTCGGAGCTCTAGAAGTCTGGCGTCTGGAGCTTCGACTACTTCTTGGGCTTCTCCTCCTTCTAGGAGATTTGTTCCATTTTGTTCTTCAACGTTTCCAGATGATGTGGAGGTGGAAACTTTGACGTACTTAGGAGTGTCATCTTTAGCGGTCTCATTGAGACCCAGCTGTTCAAGTCGTGCACCTGCATCTTCAAGAATACCACTGGAAGAATTGCTGTTAAGCAAACTTCCTTCATCAAATACAACATTAATTGATTCTTCTACCACTAGGGTTTTCTTATTGAAGACCCTATATGCCCGACTGTGGGAACTATAGCCCATGAATATGCCTTCGAAGCATTTTTCACCAAATTTAGTACGTGGGTACTTCCCATTATTCAGTACATAGCATCTGCAACCAAAGATCCTCAAGTAGGACATGGTTGGTTTCCTGCCTTTCAGTAGCTCGTAAGGCGTCTTACGATGATGCTTGTTGATCAATGCTCGGTTTTGTACATGACAAGCTGTATTGACCGCCTCTGCCCAGAAGTATTCTGGGAGAGAAGCGTCTTTCAACATTGTCGTGCAAGCTTCAATGAGAGTTCTATTTCTCCTCTCCGCAACTCCATTTTGCTGAGGAGTGCGCGGGGAGGAAAACTCATGAAAGATACCTTGTTCTTCACAAAACTCTGTCATAGCACCAGATTCGAATTCTGTTCCATGGTCACTTCTGATTTTGACCACTGAGCAGTTAAATTCGTTCTGAACCTGCTTGACAAAACTAGTGAAGATGTCAAACGTATCTGACTTTCGTTTCAAAAAGAACACCCATGTAAACCGAGAATGATCATCAACTATCACTAGCGTATAGGACTTGCCTCCCAAGCTATGAACTTGCATTAGACCAAAAAAGTCCATATGTAAAAGGTAAAGACATCGGGAAGAGTCTTTGTCTACAATGCTCTTAAAGGTAGCCCGAGTCTGTTTGGCCATCTGGCATGCAGGACAGGGGCTATCTTTGATGCACTTGATACTGGGAGCATCCCTTACTAAATTCTTAGAAAACAGCATACTAATTGTCTTGAAATTAATATGTGTCAATCTCTTGTGCCATTGTTCACAAAGAGATGCGCTGCCTGTTGCCACAAGGCATACGGGGGTAGATGAATCTAAACAGTGAAAATCTAAGCAGAAGATATTTCTGCTCCTAATGTCTTATAATACCGTCTCAGAAGAGGTACGTGAAATTATCAGACATTTATCCTTGCAGAACTTAACGTCATAACCTTTATCACATAACTGACTTACACTGATCAGGTTATGGTTTAACCCTTCAACATAAGCCACGTCGGTGATAGAGATTATACCGTTGGAAATCATACCATAACCTCTGGTGACTCCTCGATCTGACCCTCCAAAGATGACTTTGGGTCCATTCTCGACTGGAGTGTAATCACGCAGCAGGCTTCTTGTCCCAGTCATATGCCGGGAGCATCCACTGTACAAATACCAGATCGGCGTTTTGGTGGCCTTTGGACATTCCTGCAAAACAAAATTAATTTCCCTTAGGAACCCAATCGAACTTGGGTCCTAGATTCCTGGTTAGCATACTCCCCCTCGGTTGGTTAACCCTACGAGTGGTCGGCCTCGCATTGCTAACATAGGGAGTCTCGTAATACCTTGGATTAAACCAAAAATCCACGGCAAAGTGACCGACTTTGCCACAGCACCAACAGTCGAATCTGTTGTACCTCTTCCTAGGCTCCTGCCTTACCCTGGGAACGGTGGGTACAGCTGGGGCCTTGGATCTGGAGGTGGAGGCCTCATGGTGACAGCAGTCACATGACTTCGTCACCTTCTGTATAACATGCTTGGCTTTTGGTGCCTGCTTTCCATTATGGCCGCTAGAGAATTGACCATAATTTCCCATGTGGATTTCCTCATAAGGTGCCTTGAGGGCACTCTCACCGAAGTTTCGGGGAAAGGTCCAACCATCATATCGGCTCTTTGGCTTTGAAACCGAGGGTCGGAAATGATGACCAAAGGTTGATTCAAAGTCATGTTGGTTGCAAGGAAAGCTAGGCTTTCTGAACGCAACAGGACTGAGCGGAGCCTTTCCCTTTTCATCAGCAGAGGCCTTCTTGGCGGCCTTATTCTTCCTCTGGTTCCTGTTTCTCCTGGATGAGGAACCAGATACCCCTACATGCCACAAGCCAACTCCTTTGGCCTGAGCAGAGAAGGTATCAACTACTGGAAGAACAGTTTTTTGCATATAGAAGCTCTTGACGATCTTCCTTTCTGCCGCAAGTAGTTCTTCCAACTTGTCGACTTCCTCCTGCTTAAGATCAAGGAGTTTAAGAGACTCTGAATGCTTAGAAGTCAGGTCAAGGTGCTCCTGTCGGAGAGAAATCAAACTAGTGACCTCTTCCCTTAGGGATACACACTCACCCTTAAGGAATTTCACTTTCTTTTTCTCAGCCTTCAGTCTCTTACGGCACTCCTTGAAAGTGTTGAGCAGAAGCTCATACTTCTCGAGGAGCTCTGCTTCACGGGCCGAAGGGCTATCCTCAGGTTCATCATCCTGAGACTCAGGATCAGAGTCGGAGTCGGAGAGAGGGGTGTGAGTTTTTACCTTCCCAGTAAATGGGGGGCATTCTCCTTCTGAGTCGGAGCGACCCACCAGCCCGAAGTAGGCTTCCTCATCATCACTAGAGTCTGAGGAATCAGACTCACTCAGTGTCTTTGGCCGTTTGGCGATATAGCTCCGCTCTTTCTTCTTATCTCTCGAAGATTTGTGCTCCTCTTCTTTCCCTTTGTCTCTCTTGCCTTGATAGCAGTCGGCCACGACGTGTCCTGGCTTATTGCATCCAAAGCAAATAATGTCAGAGGAGCGATGTTTGTTCGGTTTAGAAGCATACCTGTCAGAAGAATAATTTTTCTTCTGATGCCTGGAGGAGGAGCCGTCTCTCTTTCTTTGATTCCCCATCTTGAGGAACTTCTTGAACTCTCGGGTGATGAGGGAGAAATCCTCCTCCGACAGCTCTGAACTGGAGGAGCATGGCTCGTAGTCCTCCTCCTCATCCTTTTTCCTGGCACGGTATGAAACTGCACCCTTGCCTTTTCTAGAGTGACTGGCTTTTAGAGCCACAGTCTTTTCTTTGGCTGCAGCCTTCTCTGCTTTTTCTTCTACTTTCCTGGTGTTCAGCTGAAGCTCATAGGACATCAGCTTCCCAAACAGAATTTGCGGGTCAGTTTCAGCTAGTCTGCCAAACTCTCGGATGGCGCAGATCTTTGTGTCCCATTCCTTAGTAAGGGACCTAAGGAATTTATCATTGAGTTCACCATTAGTGAACACTCTTCTGTATCCTTTGAGGGCATTGACAATCTTGAGGAAGTTCTCGTAGGTGACTCCGATCTCTTCCTTAGGCCCTTGTCTGAAGGCCTCATATTTCTGGTTCAGGAGGGATCTCCGATCATCCCTCACTTCATCAGTGCCCTCCATTAAGATGATCAGGCAATGCCAGATCTCCTGTGCTGTCCTGCAGTTGCAGAAGTTCTGTATCATTGAGTCATCAACCGCGCTGACCAGAATGTTTTGCGCCTTCTTGTCAAGTCCTACTAGCACCATCTCGTCCTTGTCCATTTCAGAAAGTTTCTTTGGCACTTTCTGGGTAGGATCAATGGTGGAGGCCTTAGTGGGGACATAAGGTCCCTCCTCCACGATCATGAAGAGTTGAGGATCAACTGCTTCCATGTAGAACCTGATCCTTTCCTTCCAGATAGGAAAGTTGAGCCTGGTGCACACTGGGATCTTGCCTGTGAACTTGAGACCGTCCATGGTAGATGTTTTCCTTCTTCTTGACACTAGTGGCAGGATTCAAGTCAAGGTTTTAACCTTTTTGATGAGCAACCTGGCTCTGATACCACTTGAAAGTCCACCTAGTGTCAACTATCTTCACCTACGGGGGGGGGGGGGGGGGGGGAATAGGTGACGTGCAGCGTTTTTGCGGAATTTAAGATTGTACCTGCACAATAAAAATAAATAGCACAGCACACAGAATACACAAGCTATTTATAGTGGTTCCCCGATTTGTGTACATCCACATTCCCCCTTCGACCTATCTCCCAACAAGGGACGACTCGGTCTCTTCACCAATAGGATTGAAATCCAATCCTTGCACTATCGGAAGGAACCCTTCCACACGTAGGATTCAACACTCCCACAACACGGGTTGCACCCAACCCTTACAACTAGGAACCTACGTTCCTTTATAACAAAAGTAAAACTAGAATGTACAAGAGATACAAACTACGTTTGGAGACTAAGGTGTCCCTCTTCGTTGACGACGTGTTCTTGAAGTCCACAAAGAGTCCACAACCCTAGATCTCTCTTGGAGAGGATGTCCCCGGAACCGGCGGCGGCAAGATGGGCGGCGGCAAGGTTCACGGGATCGGCGGCGACGACGATGTGCGGCTGCTGTACTCTGGAGATCCATACTTCGTAGCGAAGCAAGCTAGGTCTACCAACGGTCACTCTAGGATCAGTCGTCTCGATCGATTCAGACGGGGAAGTTTTTCCCGATCAACAAATCGAGAGACAAGGGATCTCTGGATAGACGCGTGAGACTCTAAGCTTGGCTAAGCCTCTGTCGCCGGAAGATCAGGAAGAAATCTCGATCAAAAGCGGCGACCAACTAGCGCAAGCGGCAACGGCGGCGGCGGAGCAGTTTCACGATTTTAGGTTAAGATCGGCTCGGATTCTTTCTGTGTATTCTATTCCGTGGTAATACTGTTCAAAAATAAGCCTGTATTTATACTGTAGACAACTTCAAGATGACCGTTGTGGGTCCCACCACAAGAAACCCTAACTCCGGTTCAAAGTAGTGCCAGCGGCAGAATCCGGTTCAGGGGGTTCCAGAAAATCTGCCAAGTCAAAATCGGCAAGAATCGAAGGTGATTCTCGACGAATCGACGACAATCAGTTAGTGATTCTCGACGATTCGTCGAGAATCACTAGTGATTCTCGCCGAATCACTTGATGATTCTCGCCGAATCACTTGTTGATTCTCGATGAATATTACTTGGCCATGATCTGCTCAACGATGGGTTCGGCGAGAATCACTAGTGATTCTCGTCGAATCTTACTTGGCACCGCTTTGAGGTAGCCAGAAATAGTCGGCGAGAATCACTAATGATTCTCGACGATTCGGCGAGAATCACTAGTGATTCTCGCCGAATCGGCGTGAATCACTTGGTGATTCTCGTCGATTTTTCGTCTTTCCACCCAAGAGCTGCTCCTTGACCCATCCTTGCTCCTTGTCTGCTCTTGCATAGTTACAGCCATGTACTTGAAAGTAAGTGCACTCCAATAGAGAGAGTACACGTAGGCCAACACATTGATCTGCTCAACGAGGGATTACGTTGTGCAGACCCGTGTATATTGACCTACTGCACCCTGACATTGGTGTGCACTTAGCGTGGAATAACTGCAAGCACAACCTGAAATATTTTGTCAAAAACATTGCCTATTTACCTTAGCTTGTTCAGGAGCTTCTTCAAATCAGGTACGTTGTGGATACAATACCCAACAGAGAGAAAGGAGGAAAAGGGGGGATGGGGGCCATGTGGCCCTCCTTCCCTCTGCCCAACCCCTCATACTGAGTTCCCAGGCATCATTTCAGCAAATTTAGGGGCTGGTGGCCACTTTGCAGCAGGGGTAAAGCATCCAAAGAAGAGGCCGGCCACCTCCTTAAGCAAAACCAACACACCAGCCAATCCCATCCTCATTAGACCATTCCATCACCTTCAGTGAGCTCTAAGGAGTGGAGATCGACTGTTGGAGCAAGCCTTTTGCTGAAGAATCCAGGAAATAAGCAAGCTCACAAGAGAGATCGTCAGCCATGGCACACCACCACCGCACACGCCACCAAGCCTGCATCCAGGTCCATTTCACCTCCCCTCACGCCGTGTTAGCTATCTAGATAGATTAGGCGAGACATCGGGCTCAATTGAGCCCTGTTAAATTTTCTCAAAGTGGTCAGCAGGATAGCCTAAAGCCAAATGAATATTCTCAGAACTATCCAGTTAACACCTTGATCATGAGGAAGCCCAAAGAGCAAGCTTAACACAACACATAAATGGAAGAACAAGTAGGTCTTATATTCATTCACACTTCTTTATAAGGCGAGGTATACATAGCGAGACATGATTTTGCTAGTACAGAAGCTACAACAGAAAGCACAAAACAAGTCGGGCAGACAGTACTGGAGACCGCCGAGACCGCCCAGTCCGCCGAAGTCGCCGAAGCCGCCCAAGATGCTACTGCTACACGCCGAATAGACACGGAGTCCGCCGATACCGCGAGGTTGCGCAGACACACCGTTATTCGCAGACTGCTGATGAACTGAAGAACATACCGCCTACCCGCCTGAGACCGGCGGACAGGTTATTGGCACTTGCAAATGTTGAAGCAGAGAACCACTGACAAGCCGCAGAAGCGACCAGCTGAGACCGCAGAGACCGCACACTTCAATATACTTGACCGAAGTCAAAGCCAAACTCCTGGCTCCTTGAAGCTAGCTGCGTGACCTGCACACAACAAACCGTCAGCTCTACTCAACCTGCGCGGACAGGAAACAGGTGTGCGTATTACACGCAATTGCACGTGCCGGTTCAAGTAATAAAGAGTGAATAGAGATCGTTTCCACAGAGAGGTGGTGAATTCGGTGCTTGCAATTACTAGTTAGACCTTTTCTCTAAATCCAAGTGAAACAAGATGATGATTTTGATTTAGTAACTAAACTATGACGAATTTCTAAAATAAGTTAAAATAAACTATAGTTCCTTAGGAGAAAACTTTAAATTCAGATTGGAGAAGTAATCTTGTGCAGTGATTTCCTATGTCTACTGTAATGAATTTATAAATAATGCTTTGTGAAAATGAGTTGTGGAAAACCTTGCAACGATTTTAGAGTAGACAACCGTATCTCTCGATATCGGAGGTCCCTATTCCTCTATTTCCCCTCGGGTGAAACAGGAAACTGATTAGAGATTGAAAACCAGAGTTGGTAACACTAAGGGGAAATCTCTTTCTCCCTTCAAGTGCTATATGGAATCCATAACGCACATACGCAACTCCTCTCTGGATTTATGGAGCGTAGTAAAGAGACGAAACCGTGATCAAAGGCTTCAAAATATATATTATGAATTCAATAAAAGTAATTCACCATACAATTACAAAGATAAAAATAAAGATCATTCATCACACAAGACAGAGTACTTTCACAATACAAGATCGAGAGAATTAGTTCATGGCGAGGGAAGAGAGCCGCGAAACGTTTAGAGAAATCTTACAAACATGATGGATTAAACGATTAAACGCTGCAGGATTCTCCTTCCGTAGTTGCTCGCTCTAGCCGCCCTTCTTCAATGGAGGATTTTCACCAACCCTAGATGATGAAGTCTCTCTCTTCCTTCTCTCCCTAAGATCATGAATGAATGATTATTCCTCAATAATCAGCCATAAAAGACGTCCAACCCTTTCCCCAAAGGATTCCTCTTTCCAAAATTGCAAATGGTGCAATTTTTGAAATTTGAAATTTGAAATTCGTACAGACGTTGCAACCTGTTTTTCAGCGCATTGTGACCTACTTTTCTGGTTTATGCTCACTATTTTCTCTAAAATCCTTTTTATCTCCCTATTCGATACCTCCGCTAGTCCATTTGACTGAGGGTGGTAAGTGAGTGCGATCTTATGGGTAACCCCGTATTTGTTTAGCAATGAGGTGAATTGATGGTTGCAAAAATGACTTCCCCCATCGCTAATGATCGCTCTAGGTACCCCTAATCGATTGAATATGTGGTTTTTTAGAAAATTCAAGACTGCCTTGCCATCATTCTTAGGTGTTGTGATCACTTCTACCCATTTTGAGTCGTAATCAACTGCCAATAAAATGTATAAATTACCATTTGAATTGACTAACAGACCCATAAAATCCATTCCCCAAACATCAAATAATTCGACCTCTAACATGATATTCATTGGCATTCCCTCATTCCTTCTTAAATTCTCACACCGTTGACACATATCACGTTGTTTAACAAATTCATTAGCGTCACGAAATAAATTAGGCCAAAAGAATCCGGCCTCTAATACGTTCATTGTAGTCCTCGTTCCCATAAAATGACCTCCGTACGGTGAGCTACGACACTTCTCTAATATCGATTTTGTTTCAACCTCCGGCATGCATCTCCTTACCACTCCATCAGCTCCGATTTTAAACAGATAAGGCTCGTCCCAAAGATAAGAGCGTACCTGGTGTAAGAATCGCTTCCTTTGTTGATATGCCAAGTCAGACGGTAGAATATTACTCACTATGTAATTTACGTAGTCAGAATACCAAGGTGGAGTACTATCATGAATCTCTAAAACCCTCTCATCTGGGAATATATCATCAATTTCTAGAATATAGGAGGATCGTGTAGACTCTATCCTGGACAAGTGATCCGCAACCGGATTATCAGTGTCTTTCCTATCCTTAATCTCCACATCAAATTCTTGTAAAAGAAGCACCCATTTGATCAATCGAGGCTTAGCGTCCTTTTTGTCCATGAGATAACAGATCGCAGCATGGTCCGTATAAACGGTGCTCTTTGTGCATAAAAGATACAATCTAAATTTCTCTAAGCCAAACACTACTGCTAGTAATTCCTTCTCGGTAGTTGTGTAATTTATTGAAGCGTCAATCAAGGTCTTACTAGTATAGGATATCATGTGAAACACCTTCTCTCGTACCTGTCCTAACACAACTCCAACCGCATAATCACTAGCGTCACACAATAGGACAAACGACTTCTACCAATCAGGAGTTATCGCAATAGGTGTTGTAGTCAAGTGATGTTTTAATGTGGCAAAAGCGCTTAAACACTCCTCGCTCAACTGAAATTTTGTATATTTTTCTAGTAATCCACTTAATGGTTTTGCAATTTTAGCGAAGTCTTTATTGAACCTTCTATAGAACCCAGCAAGTCCTAAAAACTACGCAACATTTTCACATTATTGGGTGGTGGAAGCTTCTCAATCACATCTAGTTTCGCCTTATCAACTCCTAAACCTTCTCTTGAAACATGATGACCAAGCACAATACCCTCCCGCACAATGAAGTGACATTTCTCCCAATTTAGTACGAGATTAGTTTCAACACAACGCATTATCACTTTCTCCAAACAAGCTAAACATGCATCAAAAGAATTACCGAAGATATAGAAGTCATCCATAAAAATTTGAATACCATGGTCCATAATATTCGAGAAAATGGCAATCATGCATCCTGAAATGTGGCGGGTGCATTACATAGACCGAATGACATCCTTCTAAATGCAAACGTCCCATAAGTACATGTGAATGTGGTCTTCTCCTGATCCTCTGGGCTACCGTAATCTGATTATATCCTGAATTGCCATCGAGAAAATAGAAGAAATCATTCCCCGCTAGCTTATTTAGCACTTGATCAATGAAAGGCAAGGGGAAATGATCTTTTCGAGTGGCCTTATTCAGCTTTCGGTAATCCTTATAGATACGCCAGCCAGTAATCGTTCTAGTCGATACTAGCTCATCCTTCTCATTTTGTACCGTCATCCCTCCGTTTTTGGGCACACATTGCACCGGTGATACCCACGAAATATCCGAGATGGGATAGATGATCCCGGTGTCCAACCATTTAATAATCTCCTTCTTCACCACTTCTTTCATTGGTGGATTGAGACGACGCTGGGGTTCGATCGATCCCATAAAAGAATCTTCCAAAAGAATGTTGTGCATACATAGTAAGGGGCTAATCCCTCGGATATTCTCTATGGTCCACCCTATGGCCGTTTTAAATTGAGTTAGTAATTCCAAAAGCTTTTGATATTGATCTGTTGATAATTTAGAATTGATAATAACCGGTAATGTGTTATATTTATCTAAGTATGCGTACATGAGGTGGTCTGGGAGAGGCTTCAATTCAAGAGTCATTGGATTAACAATAGAGGGCTTGTCCGCCAACGCCTTGTCCAACATCTCAAAAGGTTCCAGTGTCCTAACAAAAATAGCATGTGACTCAAATACCTCTAGGAAATCACGAATTTCCTCATCATCATCCGAAGTCTCCTCATGTATGAAAAATTGGGTCAACACATCATCTTTCCTAGTGGATTCAATATTCAGATTATAGTCCTGAAGTGAAATTTGATTTTCCACCTCCATAAGATCTTCTTGACCTCGAGGGAATTTCATAGCTTCAAGTATATTAAAGGTGATTTGTTCGTCGTTAACTCTCATGGTCAACTCCCCTTTCTATACTTCTATTAATGTCCGACCGGTGGCGAGGAATGGTCTCCCTACTATAATGGGAACCTCTCTATCCTCTTCCATATCTAAGACAACAAAGCCCGCTGGAAAAATAAACTCGTCCACCTTAACTAGGACATCTTCAACTATTCCTTTTGGGAATGCAAGGGTTCTATCGGCTAGTTGAAAGGTGATGGAGGTCTTTGAGATTTCTCCTAAACCAAGCTTCTTATATATCGAAAATGACATCAAATTGATGCTCGCACATAAATCACATAGAGCCTTATGCTCGAATTGGTAACCTATAGAGCACGGTATGGTGAAACTCCTCGGATCTTTCAATTTAGGCGGGAGTTTCTTCTGGAGTATAGCACTGCACTATTACGTGAGTGCCACCGTCTCATGCATTCCAAATTTCTGCTTTTTAGATAAGATGTCCTTCATAAACTTCACGTAGCTTGGCATTTGCTCCAAAGCCTCCGCGAAAGGGATGTTGATTTGCAGTGTTTTAAATATTTCAACAAATTTTTGAAATTGTTGATCGAGTTTGCTTTTCTTTAACCGTTGTGGAAACGGCGGTGGTGGATAGATTTTTATAATAGCGTTATTCTTTTTATCTTCAGTGACAGGTTCTCTCTTAGTCTCTCCAGATGCTTCTTCTACTTCTTCAATTCTCTTATCCTTTTCTTTTAAGTCGTTGTTCGCGGCATTAGAACCAACAATCTCCAACTCTTTTTTCTCACCAACTTGGATCTCAATCTCATTTACAGTCTCACCCACTAACCCCTTACCACTCTGTAGAGTGACAGCTTTGCAGTGAGGATTATCTCCCTTCGGATTTGGTGTTGTATCCGTAGGTAGTGAACATTAGGGTCTAAGACTTAAAGCATTAGCGATTTGTCCCAACTGACTTTCAATTACACGCAAAGAGCCCTCTAGACTAGAAATACGAGCATCCCTCTTCTGCATGGATTCAAGGAGTAACTCATCCGATAATTTTCTAGATGACGCTTGTTGATTATAATTATTATTCTGGTGTGGATGAGGGTTTGAGTTGAATCCGGGTGGGTGTGCCAAACCCGAATAATTCTTCCATGAAAAATTAGGGTGATTTCGCAAATCCGGATTATAATGAGTTGGAATTGCATTATGATTATTATGATTCATGTATCTCAGTTGACCACCTATATAGTTGACCTCCTCGTTACTACCAATGAGTTGCTCCACCGTGAGTAAATGATTCATATTAATCGGAGGAGCAACTATACTATTAACTTGGGGGTTCATTTGAGCTTGATTTTGATATAAGGTTAAGGCATCTAACCGCTTATTCATCGAGTTGAATTGTGCGGTCATTTGTGCAGCGAAAGAGGTGAGTTGGTCAACTTGGTGTACACCTCCCATAGATGAAGAACCTTGACGCTCAAATGAATGATAATTATTGGATGACAGATCCTCTAAGATTTCATACGTGTCCTCGGGGTATTTATTCATAAGAGATCCTCCTGAAGCTCCATCAACTTGGACCATGGTAGACGTCTGGAGACCAATGTAAAAGGTCTATACCTGTTGGTGTAAGGCTAGGCCATAGTGTGGGCACTTACGCAGTAGTTCCTTAAACCTTTCCCATGCGTCATAGAGTGTCTCTCCATTCCCTTGCATGAATGTACATATGTCTCTCTTAAGTTTTGCAGTTTTCGATGGAGGAAAATATTTAGCTAAGAATTTCTCTATCAAAATTGCCCAATTAGTGATGGAACCGTTGGGCAGAGAATTCAACCAATCCTTTGCTTTTTCTTCCAAAGAAAATGGGAATAACCTAAGTTTTATAGCCTCCTCAGACGCGCCATTGATTTTGAAAGTGTCACATATTTCGATGAAGGTCTTTAAGTGAGAATTAGGATCTTAATGGTAATGGCCACCAAATTTATTGTGTTGAACGAGTTGCATTATCATAGAATCTATTTTGAAGTTGTTCGCTTCAATTGCGGGTCTAGTAATACTAAACTGCAATCCTCCTTGTAAGGGCATGTTATAGTCACGACATATTCTTCTTTGTTCAACTGGATGACCATTTTGATCTACCTGGCCTCCTAAATCCTGACCTTCTTGGTGATTTTCATTTTCCATGTTTTGGTTATTGTGATCCATTGTTAAAGAGTTATTATGTCATATACGAACCGCTCTGCTATTCTGTCTACACGTCCGTTCGATTTCTAGGTTTAAAGGCAATAGTTCTGGTGATCGATAACGGGACATGCTCTAAAGAGAAAGACAATATAAAAATAAAAAGAAATAATCAAAATAAAACCAAACAAGGTTACAAACTTGAACTCTAAATACTTAGGGTTCACTAATATCGCAAGAAAGAAACACTAAATGCGTCACACCTCCCCGACAATGACGCCAAAAACTTGATACGACTGAAACAAGTGTGTGTATTACACACGTAAGTGCACGTGCCGGTTCAAATAATAAAGAGTGAATAAAGATTGTTTCCACAGAGAGGTGGTGAATTTGGTGTTTGCAATTACTAGTTATACCTTTTCTCTAAATCCAAGTGAAACAGGATGATGATTTTGATTTAGTAACTAAATGAGGACGAATTTCTAAAATAAGTTAAAATAAGCTATAGTACCTTAGGAGAAAACTTTTAGATTCAGATTGGAGAAGTAATCTTGTGCGATGATTTCCTATTTCTACTGCAATGAATTTATAAATGATGCTTTGTGAAAGTGAGTGGTGGAAAACATTGCAACGATTTTAGAGTAGACAACCATATCTCTCGATATCGGAGGTCCCTAGTCCTCTATTTCCCCTCGGGTGAAATAGGAAACCAATTAGAGATTGAAAACCAGAGTTGCTAACACTAAGGGGAAATCTCTTTCTCCCTTTAAGTGCTATATGGAATCCATAACGCACTTATGCAGCTCCTCTCTCGATTTATGGAGCGTATTAAAAAGATGAAACCGTGATCAAAGACTTCAAAATATAGATTATGAATTCAATAAAAGTAAATCTACCATACAATTACAAAGATAAAACTAAAGATCATTCATCACATAAGACATAGTACTTTCACAACACAAGATCGAGAGAATTAGTTCATGACGGCGGAAGGAAACCATAACTATGAGTAGACCTTACAGCACAAGATGACAGAAATTAAAATCTTGCAGTGTTTCGCTCTCTGATTCGGCCGAAATCCGTCTGTCCGTCATTCATCATCTTGAGGAGAGAGGGAGTTCTTCATCTAAGGTTTTCAAAAATCCTCCGTTCAAGGGGCGGCCGAAGCAAGGAAGACGACGGATCTCCGGGTTGATCGTGTGAGGAACGTCGAAAGGAGAATCCTACAATGTTTATTTGTCAATTTCATCATGTATTGTAAGATCTCTCCAAACGCTTTGTGTGTTTCCTCCGTCGCCATGAACTAATTCTTTTTAATCTTGTATTGTGAGAGTACTATGACTTGTTTGATGATGTTCTTGTAATTTTCCTTCATGATTGTTTGGTGAATGTTCTTTATCGAGTTTATGATCTTTATTTTGAAGCTTTTGGCCAAGGTTTCGCTTTTCTACTGTGCTCCATAAATCGAGAGAGGAGTTGCGCAAGTGTGTCTTAGATTCAGTATAGCATTTGAAGGGAGAAAGAGATTTCCTCTTAATGTTAGCAACTTTAGTTTTCGATCTTTATGCGGTACTTATTTCACCTAAGGGGAAATAGAGACTAGGGATTTTCGATATCAAGAGATACGAATCTTCTACTCTAAAATCATTGCAAGACGTTTCACCACACATACTCATGAAGTCACTTTTTAATTTCATCAAGCTAGGCATAGGAAATCATGATACAAGATTAGTTTTCCAATTGATAAAAAGTATTCCCTCAAGTAATTGTAGTTTATTTTTAATTAAGCATTTTTATGTATAGTTTTCAATAATTATAAAATCATCATTCTTAACTCACTTGGATTTAGAGAAAAGACATAACTAGTATTTGCAAGCACTAAATCTAACACCTCTCCGTGGGAACGATCTCTATTCACTCATTATTACTTGAACTGGCACGTGCACTTGCGTGTAATACGCACACTAGTATTTGCAAGCGATAGGGTTTTTCCTCACTTGCAAGCCCTTGGTAAGAATCTACCACCACAGGAATTAATCTAGGAAGAGAAACACATAATAGGTAGAAAGGATTCGTTACCCTATCAGAATGGATGATTCTGATTTCTCTACTTGGATCGTTTTTCAACGGCTCCGCCGGAGTCATGCCGGTTGGAGAGAAACTTATCCGTCTTCGTCGCTTCACGCTGGAGTTGATCCACAAGGGGAGATCTTCTTGCCTTAGCCGAATTCTTCAAGGGGAGGAGTTCTTTGATTTGTTGCTCGTAGCGGAGAGGAGAAAGGATTAGGGTAGAGAAAGGACGAAGGAGGATAATGAGAGGAGTTGTACCCGAAATCCACAAAGAGGGGGAGAGGGGAAGTTGGCGGCCAAGGAAGAGAGGAGGAGGAGGATTCTCAATTTATAATTAGGTTTCTTTTCATTCATTCAATAATTTAATATGACAAATATAATGGCCTATATATAGGCTTACACAACTCCATCTCCCTTCATTCAAAATTCAAAATTCTAAATTCTAAATTTAAAATTCAAAATTGAAAATTGAAAATATGATGGTTATATGCACCCATCATAGCACATGAAATGAAATAATTAAAACAACACATGATGGTTATAAGCACCTATCATTAAACATGAAATGAAAATTAAAACATGAAATAAATGATTAAAATAAAATTGCTAAAATAATAAAATTATTAAAAATATATAATTATAATTATTTAATTTATAATTATATATTTTTATAGAATGGCGGCAGACATCGATTCCATCCTCGAGCTTGCGGCAGTGATCGTCCCAATCGACGAACTCTCTCAAAAGGGGATCAATGATGGTCGTGTCAGTAACGTCTCCATCAATCCTCCCCCGCTCAAAAGTACTCATCACCGATGAGTTAGTCTGAATGCACCAGCACGAGAGAGCAACATCCAAACGAGCCACCTCTGATCCAAGAAACCAAGAGTCATCGGAGGCCGGTCGATCACGCCATCAAATCAAGTAGTGGCAAACATCACCACATGTAAAGGAGAGCACTACAACCTGGAGTATCCTGTCATGCAAAGAGATGGTCCTGGGGAATCTTGGAAAAGCATTAGGAAATAAAGGAAAACAAGTTTCTACATCAACAACCAACATACCTCCAGTGAAGATCGATGAAGATAGCGATCCAGGCACAAGCTCACAACCCAAACCATAAGAAAACAAAGTGGACCCCAACGGACAGGCAAATAATTCAAGTGGTGGAGAAACATATGGCGTTAAATTAGAAACGTTAAAAATAGGGGTAATACCCCAATCAGTGGAAAACTTCAAATGGTATGTGTATTCTCCTAATTTCTTTAAGATCCGAAAAAGGTCCAACTTGTCAACTCGCCAACTTTCTATAGCGCCCGAAGGAAACCGTTCAGGGAAAAAACACACCAAAACTAAATCGCCAATCATATAGTGAGACACACTTTTATGTAAGCTAGCATAAAATTGATAAGATTTATATGGTGTGGTTAGCACTTCACTAATGTGCTTATATAAAATGTGATCATGATGAGCATAATCTTGTGCGAGTTTCGGCGATAAACTAGCAAGTAAAAAATAAGACGCAACTTGAGTGATTAATTCCCTTAAAGTGTGCCTAAGTATCATACTATCGTGAGGAGTGAAATCATGGGCTACATGACTTAACCGAAATATGGAGGGTAAAGGGGTTAAGTTCGGGGGGACGAGAGCCTTATAATCAAAGATGATTTTCATAGGCTTCAAATTCACAGTCCTATTTTTAAAATTAATATTTTCACGCTTGGCATGAAGATATGCCAAGGGAAACTGCTCATCATAAATACTAAAAGAGTTGGATGCTCCTGGATGTCACAAGAGGTACGAGCGATACAACTCATGGGGCTAAACCTTGGTTACTAACGTGTGGAAAAAAGGTCATCAAATGGCGGTGGATAAATACGTGCGACCAGGTGTGGGATATAGGTATGCGAAGGAGACACCCCATCCAGAGGCACAATAACCAAAGAATCAAAAACGGGCGAGGATAGAACCGTAGCTAGACACGCAAAGAAATGAATAGCCAAATGTGACGCATAGTCAGATCTATACGGTGCGGTGAACATAAGAAAAATTAGCGCGCTCAACGTACTAGTATCTAAGAGCTGAGACAATGCCAAGGTAGGAACTAAAAGAGTGGGCATGTCACAACAACTCAGTCTAGGACTACCTATGCCACGACCAAAATCGCCAACTAATGTGGGCTTATTGTTAGGAGGAATGGTCGGTAAAATCAAACTCGGGATAAAATCCAAATCAGAATAACTTTCACTGATCGGTGATAATGTCAATGAACTCTCATCTGGGGGTAAAACCAAAGAATCGTTCAAAAATACCACTTCCTCGCTTGCAAGTTCTTCCGACACACTAGATAAGTCATTTAAGTCAGAATCAGTAAAGGTCTCCGAAATGGGCAAAATCAAACCCGGCGGAAAATTTAATTCAGATAGAATTTCAGACAATGGTAATATCATCAAATAACTATCGTTCGGGTTCGCAGCTCTAAAATCATCCAAACATAAACTTCTCACATAAGGTGAGTCTTCCCAATCAGTTGGAACATCCACTAAGTCAGGGTCGTCAATGACAATGGAAAAATCCTCACTCAAAGGCTCCTCAGCAATGTCAGATGAAGTCTCAGTGGGTATATTCGTAGGCTCTAATGCGATGGGGATCGTATCCGGGAGAGGGCACTCAATACTAGGGTGAACAAACACAACGCTAGTAGGGCTCGTAACAGGCAAAGAGATACTCTCACATCTTGGACTATCATCATCATCCCAAACATCATCTTCTAGATCACTAGGGATTCCCTCACTTTCAGAATCGTCAGACTCGTCGGGCACTATCATACGTGAAGGGATACTCTCACCTAGCTGGTCAACTTCATCATTCAGAAATTCTATATCCACATCGGAATCCTCAGAGGTACTAGTCACTATCTCTAGGGGCTTATATGTCGAGGCTAACAGAGGCATAACCCTAGTGGTAACATCTATCGAGTCCACAGCAAATAACCTATTAGGAGAGGTTTCCCTAATGGGGGGTGGTGGTCCTAATACGGCCTTTCAGGTCTGACACGAGTGAGCTTTATTCTTAGGAAGGTGGTGCTTCTCAATTTCTAATGTCGTGGTAAAAGTGGAGTCTAAATCGGTGTGCCAATAACGCAGTAATTTACCCTGGATGTAGGGGTTTAACCCCTAACGAAACCTAGAGAGGGTGATCTCTGGCAACTCCTACACACCACTTCTAACCATCATATCCTTAAAAAATGCATATAATCCGAGACTGACTTGTTCCCTTGTTTAAGGTTAGTTAAATCATCAGTTATCTGTCTCCTAGTCTGGACATTTAGTTTATAGTCATATTTAAAGGTTGCTAGGGATCTAGTTACATAACTATACTCACTCTTAGGCTTAGTATTAGTAGGACGAAGGTAGGCGGGATCAAATTGATCCGAGAGTAGGCTACGCATGTGCGGCCAAGCGTAACGATAACTACCAACACGACGCACTTCGTTTAATCAAAATAACTGGGCTTGACCTACTAGACACTCTCGGGCAAAGTTAACCTTTTTGTGGTCATCCCATAAGTGGCCATTAAAATAATGCTCTAATCCCTTAAGCCAATCTCTAAAAATTTGGGGATATCTTAAACCGTCATAAGTAGATAAATGTGTTGTGCCCTAGGGGTATGTTTAGCCATATACATAGAATATGAATAGTCTAGTTGGGCAGCATATGCGTCGTATGCCATTTTAGTGAGAACCGGATAGAAAACTCAACCGGAACTGGCGCACATGCAATGAGAAATGAACATGGCGCTATTTAATTTTCAAAGAGGGAAATGTTCCCACTTAGTAACTAGGGTAAAAAATATTTTGTTTTTGTTTTCTTACAGGAAATAAATTGAAGATTATTAAAAAAAGTTTTTTCTGATTTTTTTGCTGGAAATATAAAACATAGGTCGCTATTGGCAGACCAAAATTAAAATTTTGTAATGATTTAATAAAAATAATGGCTTAATAAAAAAAAAAATTTTTGATTTCTTACAAATAAAATGATTGGGAAATTCCAGAATTGTTTTTTTGAATTTTGAGAAAAATTGAAAATTTTAGGCCATTACTTGCAGACCAAAAATTTTAAAATTGATTTATATGTTGTGCAATGAAACGGGCAAGTGCGTGTCGGCGAGCTGAAGAAATTTTTTTTATTTTTTTTCCTAGGATGGTACTAATTAACAAATTAGCACAACCTGGCTCTGATACCAAATTGATGCAGGCTTGCACGTTTGATAACGAATAAATATACGGACGAACACGTTTGCCTCTCCTTGATCCAATCCTATACTCTCACAATCATTCTGCGTAGCACCACGTTAATTAATTTTATCAATTATATGCTAACGTACGGGTAGCCAAACTGCTTAGGATTGAACAAAGGCTATAGGCCAATATTCTTTCCAGCTAAAAGGACCCACCCGGTCCGAATGAGCGGTATTGTACCAAAAGAGATCTACCAAATAAATAAGATTTGGAAAAGGTAGATCTCTCCCGACAAAAGAAAACGAAGGTTCGTCAAATATTTTTTTTCGAAAAATAATTCAATCAAGACAAACACAAACCAATCGAAGAAACCATGATTAATTAACGATTCAAAATTCAACGCCAAGAATCTACCACCACAGGAATTAATCTAGGAAGTGAAACACACAATAGGTAGAAAGGATTCGTTACCCAATCGGAATGGATGATTCCGATTTCTCTACTTGGATCATTCTTAAACGGCTCCGCCAGAGTCACGTCGGTTGGAGAGAAACTCGTCTGCCTTCGTCGCTTCACGCTGTAGTTGATCCACAAGGGGAGATCTTCTTGCCTTGGCCGAATTCTTCAAGTGGAGGAGTTCTTTGATTTGTTGCTCGTAGTGGAGAGGAGAAAGGATTGGGGTAGAGAAAGGAGGAAGGAGGATAAGGAGAGGAGTTGTGGCCGAAATCCACAAAGAGGGGGGGAGAGGGGATGTTGGCGGCCAAGGAGGAGAGGTGGAGGAGGATTCTCAATTTAGAATTAGGTTTCTTTTCATTCATTCAATAATTCAATATGACAAATATCATGGCCTATATCTAGGCTTATTCCACTCCATATCTCTTCATTAAAAATTCAAAATTCATAATTCATAATTCAAAATTGAAAATATGATGGTTATATGATGAGTCCACATTTTACACTGATTTTTGGACTCATCTGAGCTAGTTTTATCGTCTTAGCACTACACTTGAGAGCCTTTATTGCTTATTTGTGCTTATGTACCTATTTCACGATTAAGTGCACTGTAGGCCCGCTTATGTGTGCTTTCTCTGTTTCCATTTTGTTGTTATTCTTTAGCCCTATCTCGGGGATGTGGTGTGCACGTTTTGGTGGCCTTTCTGCCCCTTCTGCTGGTATAGTGGTCGTGTGCGTGCTCCGGAACTGCTCGGGAGACTTCGACGATGCAGGAATACTATGCACGACCACTGGACTTACTGCGTACGACCACTGGTCGTGCGCCACTGTTCGTGCGCATTACACCCCCTTTTTCATAACCCTGTCTCGGTAATCGCACGAGCACTGGCCATAGTGCGCACGACCACTGGTTGTGCGCCACTGCTCGTGCGCTTATATGCTGATGCTTCTTGTCCAGGTTGCAGGTTTATTTGGAAAAGCCACATGATCATCGACCTACAGTGCGCACGACCACTGGTCGTGCGCCACTGATCGTGCGCACTGCTTCTGCTGCCTCCGTATATAAGGCCCTGCTCCGCGTTTTAGGTCAACGCCTGCCATTTGCTGCAATCGGAGAGTGCGCGGGAATCGCCTTTTCACTTCTCCAGCTGCTCCATCACTTCCACCTTCGTCGGGAAGCCATTTCCAACTACTCCGAAGCTTTTCAACACTCCGGCGAAACCCTCGGCCATTGATGACTTCAACTCCAAGCTTTCCTGCAGAGTTAGTGAAGTAGATAACCTAGAGAACGGACTTAAAGGCCTTCGAGGTGACAGATCGTTGGTACCGGAAGCCTCCTTGGACTGAGCCCGGAAGCAGATTGACAACTCGCTACTCCGGCCACGACCCGCGGTGGATCTTCATTCTCTTTTGGTTTACTCCTCTTCTCCTTCCTCTGTGTTATGAATGTTTTGAGCAGTGTAACGAACATTTCCATCCCTAAACATCAAGTTTACTTTCTAGTTAATGGAATGTTAGTTTCTTCTTATGCTTGTGAGTTCTGTCTGTGAATGCGCCTCGCTCACCCCACATCCACTTCATTCCTGTGCCTTGTCCGATTGCAATCCACACAAGAACGATGCAATCCATTAGCTTCCCTTCCACTCGCCCAACTGAAGTTCGGCATAGCGGCCGACAAACCCACTTCACCTTGCGAAGCGGTGCCTTTGACCCGCATAGCTTTTACTAGTTCAGTAGATCAAACATCCACAATCTCCCTAGTCCGCTATTCCCTTTTTGTTCTATTTTTAACTCTCATAACGATATTCTCGGTACTGTTGTCGTTCTACGCTAATTGCATTCCTCAAGAGACCGACACTTGGGGATTTATTCCCAAAACTTTATTACTTGTGCGACCGGTGCGCTTGCCGAATTACACGCATAAGGTTATTGCTGCCGTTGCCGAGGAATGCAATAATAGAGCGACTCCAGATGACTGAGAATTTCGTTACATGAGTTGTTTTGTTATTTTTGATCTCTTTTCTCTTGTGTTGTTATTCCGTCAGATGGAAGTGTTAGTTTTATTCGCAGAATCTTTGCCAAGTAGTTGTATCCCTGATATTTAAAGTCGCTGCAATGTGGGCCAATTTCAATATCAATTGCCGTCATTGTGGAGATATCTCTCATGTTAGCGACAGATGCCCTCAGAAGTATAGTAGCCAGGAAATTCATGAATCGACATATCGTCGACATAAGCTGGTTAGCTACCGACCTGCGGAGCCATTGCCGCACTACTTTTATTCAGCTTCAGCACCAGTTGCACCGCCGAAGCCGGCTAAGCAGTGCTTTTTTTGTCGAAGCTGGGATCATGCATTGAAGGATTGCGCCGCGTACCTAGCTGAGCTAGCGGTGGATGACGAGCCGGATTTTCGGATTGTCTCCACTTCACCCTTGGGCAACATCCCTTCTGTATCGGGGTATGTGCCATTGCCATCTCTATGTTATGGAGAAGACATCCCAGGTATGTGCACCAATATATATGCTTATCCCCATTCCGACACTGCTATTTATACTCCTAAAGTGCCTACTTCAACTAGCATAGAATATTTTAGTTGTGAAGAGCCAACGCTCAACGTCCTACCAAGCTTCGTGTCTTCACCTTCCTCTTTGCATAGCATTCTTTCTTCTTCTGACAGTGCTGTTGAGATTGAATCGCAGGTGGAAATTAGCATTTCCCGCGTTCTGTTAGATCCAGTCGAGGAGGACGACTCCGTGGCAGAGGTTGTGGCCTCCATCCCATGTGAGGATGCCCGAGGCATGGACGAGGCAGATGCAGCTTCAGAACATTCCTGCACTAGCATAGACAGCTGTTTGGAAGCATCCACAATTCCGTCGACGGGGGATGACTCCGGGATCATCCCCAAGATCGAGGTCCGTTTATGTTATTCTTCTAGTTTATTTCTTGACCCTGCTCTCGTGTCTACTCCCATGCAGGACCATATTGTGGAATTGGTCCAATCAGTACAAGGGCCTGTAATGCGACCTCAGACTTATTGTAACCGGATGCAGATGGAGTTGGAGCCGATGAGCTTCCCAAGTGACTTTCTGCCCATGCCTGAAACTTCCTATAGGTATACATATACAGGTATTGGGGCTTATGTTCTATCTCCGTTCCGGTACCCGCTACCGCAGCGTGACTATGAACCTCTGCCTGAGCATTTCCAGTTTCATTCGCCCATCAGTTAGGAGATGCTCAGATTGTGTATAAGTCCTGTTGGGAGACAATAAACCCAACAGTTATCTAGGATAGTGTTTATTTTGTTACAATTTTTTTTTGTATTTCATTATTTGGGTGTGGTAGCCCAGCTGTGTGTTGAGCTCTCTGTTGCACAACATGGTCAGCAGTGTGAAATAGACTGAAAACTCAGGCGTTCGAAAAATTTCACGACGCACGACCACTGGTCGTGCGCACTACTTATAATTGCACGACCACTGGTCGTGCGCATGCCCGGTTTCTTTTTATTTTCCAGCCGCTGTCCACTGTGCGTGTGCCCTAATCTCCCGCTTGGTCCGCTGCGCTTGCGTTGTTGGCGCTCATCCTCTTCCGATTCCTCTCCGGTGGTTCGTCTCTCTCTCCTCCGGTAGGATCCCTCAACTTCATATCTCCCTTCCTTACTTTGTTATAATGGAACCTAGACGCCGCCCTATAGTCAAGGCCTATCAACGATCCGGTCGTGCTTCTGCAAGCCCTGCGCAGATTTTGGGAAGAATGGGAACTTTTGCTAAGGCAGAGCATACTCAACGCTATAATTCCCTGAAGGACAAGCCATTCCTCTCTCAGCGGCTTGTTGACTGGAACGAGCTGCGTTCCATTGGGGATGACGGTGCATTAGCAGAGGCCATGCTCATTCTCTACTCTTTCGATTTTTGGAGCATGTTATTCGAGTGCGACGAGCTTGGCTTCCGGGAATTGACATTGGAATTCCTTTCCACATTCACTTGGGAGACAACGGCGGACAACCAGTTTCTCCCCACTTGTTCCTTTCGGATGATGGGAAATGTCTTCATGGTCACACTGCCCGAGCTTGCCATCCATGCAGGTGTCTATTCTGAGGCAGAGGCATCCCAGATTAATTTCCCCGCATTGTGCATTGATTTTCCAGAGGGTGTGACTCCGCGGTCCGCTTGGCATTCTCTGACTGGAGGGCACGAGGAGTATGTAGCCCGCCGTGCCAAGTCAACAAAAATTGTCTCCCCCGCTCTCAGGTTTATGCAGCATTTGCTTAGTCATTCACTCACCGCTAGGGCCCTGAGCAAGAATGTGGTGGGGTGGCAGGATTTGATCTCCTTATCTAGAATGTAGCAGCAGTACCCCCTCCATTTGGGGTATATGTTGGCCTATTTCTTCCACCACGAGGCCACTTATGGTCTCGCGGGCGCGATCGGGGGTGCTTACTACATTACCCGCATTGCCAAAAGTTTGTGAGTTTGGAGCCAGCTACCTCCGATGGTGCAGGTCACTGCCCCATCCATGATCTCCAGGGCCAACCTGGTGAGTTGTCATTTGCTACGTGTGGTAGGGAGAAAAGGTGGCCGGCAGTTTATTGTCCGCATGCCTGGTGATGCGCCTGCGGGTAGAGATGAAGGGGAAGATGAAGGAGAGCCGGGTGAATCTTCCGCTATGCGTAGGCGGAGTGCAGGAGTGCCACCGCAGCAAAGTCAACAACAACTGAGGCCCCCCATAAAGCATGAGGGGCAATCTAGCCGCCAGTTCAGCTCAGCTCAAGAGAGGGGAGTCTCGTATTTATCCGAGCGCCTTGCTGATCTGGAAGCTTCCCAGTTTTGGATGCAGGATTTTATTTATCAGCAAGCAGTGCGAGGCGGGATGAACATTCAACAACCGCCCACTCGCGTCGCCCCATCAGCACCTGGTCCACGTCCGTCGCCCATCGAGATTCACGATAGTGATAGTGAGGGGGAGTGAGTGGAACTCACCACAGAGCTAGTCTACCACGCCTTCTGTTTCTTTGCTATTGTTTATATTTTCTGAGCAATACAGCTACTATATTTTTGTGAGCGCCCATCTGGGAGCCGACTGTTGTCTTTTCTCTTTTTTTTATGTATCGAACTCTCTATTTGAACTGCTAATACAGGTATTTGGTCCACCTTAAGGACGGTAAACAAAAGGGCTTTCGGGAGACAACCCAAGTTGGACCGTTCGGTCCTATGCTGTGTTTTGAGTTCGGTTTATTTCTTCATATATATATATGTGTCCAGCTTTTGTTTGGCTTGCATCCTTTAATCGCAGGTGCAAGAATATTTGAGGCGCGACAACTTGGCCGCACTTGGACATCTCATTGCCCGACTGGTATGCTCAATTTTGAGCATAGGTACTTCCTACCCTAGCTATTTCTCCTCTTTGGAATGCTTATTTTTATTCGTTGTCAACTTTAAGTCTGGGGGGGAGTCTGCCTGTGGTCACTACACCGCACTTTCTATTGCATTCCAATTTCTTATTTACTTATTTCTTGTTTTTTGTTGCACACACTGAATCACCCACACTTGCGCTCTTACCCACGCGCACAACCCGAGTTAAATTTATTGCTTTTGTGTAAACTTTAAAATAGTGGTACTGGCTTAGGATTTCTGGATTGAGTCGTTTGAAACTCATGCAGTGCTCCTAATCGAATACTCATGGTTTGTGTAGAGTTAGGATAGAACTAATTTTTCTTTATGCTCGTAGATTTATTCTTTTCTGCACACGTAAATATTGTTTGTACAGCTCAAAATCTAAATCTGGGATAATCAAACGATAGTGTAGGAATGTGTGTAGCCGCCACTAGACTCGTATTGCTCGAGTCGGGGGGAAGGATCATCTTTCTCGGTGGCTAAGAACTTTCCCTAAGCTACTCTCGAAGCATTGGTGCACGGTTAGTTAAGCGTGAGCATGACGTAGGCCTTCTTTTTGGCTAGTTTGAGCTTTGTTTAGCCATTCCTACCTGTTAACCATTGCATGCCAAATTTGTGCCTACCCTTCCTTTGATCCAGCTCCACTCACTTTCACCAAGGCCTGAAGCTAAACCCACCTTCGCAATCAAATGCTTGAGTTGATTTGTATTTACTGTTTTGTCGAGGTTGTGATTAGTGGACATTGTTTTTGGGGGTGCTGATTTTATTCCCGTTTTGATTGCTTCGTTTGGGGATTGCTAGCGCAGAAAAGAAAACAACAGTTTACGAAAATAAAAAGCTGATTCGCACAATAGAAAAAAACAAATATATTTATGAAAGAATTGCTTTGAGATCTCGATCCCCATCCTCTTTATTGAATTTGGTCGGGTTCAGCCGTGTTCACACCCGGATTTCAAGCTAAGTCTGGGGGCGTGTGCCCCATTCTTTTTTAAGTGGCTGTTTTGGTTTGGGTTGTTTTTGCTTGCTTTAGTTGCATAGAGCCTTCATGTTTATCTTTGACCACCAAGCTGTCGCCTAAGCCCCATTTCCTCCTACAAGTCCTACTGATTCACGCTTGAGTCTAACCCGCACCGTGGAGAGAGTGTGAACATGCAAGCGTATGGTCCTCGACATTGGTGGATTCCCTTGGAGGTGATCCTGAGTCCCGAACTTTGGCAATGCTCACCTTAGTGGCCTGCCTACTTTCTTCCTGCACATGATCGCACGATTCTCCAAAATTCTAATTTTGAGCAATTATAATATTTATTTATGTCTATCAAATAGTTTAAACTACGTTGTATAATTAAAAAGTTTTTCTATTATATCTTCTATACTCATGATATATTTGATTTCTCGTCTTACTTCTTTTTGAAATTTCTGAGCCAGTTAGCTATCTTCGAGTCCATGGAGTAATGATTTGCTCGGGACGTGCAAATGGTTAAGTCTGGGGGTGTGATGAGTCCACATTTTACACTGATTTTTGGACTCATCTGGGCTAGTTTTATCGTCTTAGCACTACACTTGAGAGCCTTTATTGCTTATTTGTGCTTATGTACCTATTTCACGATTAAGTGCACTGTAGGCCTGCTTCTGTGTGATTTCTGTGTTTCCATTTTGTTGTTATTCTTTAGCCCTATCTCGGGGATGTGGTGTGCACGTTCTGGTGGCCTTTCTGCCCCTTCTACAGGTACAGTGGTCGTGTGCGTGCTCCGGAACTGCTCGGGAGACTCCGACGATGCAGGAATACTGCGCACGACCACTGGACTTACTGCGCACGACCACTGTTCGTGCGCATTACACCCCCTTTTTCATAATCCTGTCTCGATAATCGCACGAGCACTGGCCATAATGAGCACGACCACTGGTCGTGCGCCACTGCTCGTGCGCTTATATGCTGATGCTTCTTGTCCAGGTTACAGGTTTATTTGGAAAAGCCGCACGATCATCGACCTACAGTGCGCACGACCACTGGTCGTGCGCCACTGATCGTGCGCACTGCATCTGCTGCCTTCGTATTTAAGGCCCTGCTCCGCATTTTAGGTCAACGCCTGTCATTTGCTGCGATCGGAGAGTGTGCGGGATTCGCCTTTTCACTTCTCCAGCTGCTCCATCACTTCCACCTTCGTCGGGAAGCCATTTCCAACTAATCCGAAGCTTTTCAACACTCCGGCGAAGCCCTCGGCCATTGATGACTTCAACTCCAAGCTTTCCTGCAGAGTTGGTAAAGTAGATAACCTAGAGAACGGACTTAAAGGCTTTCGAGGTGACAGATCGTTGGTACCGGAAGCCTCCTTGGACTGAGCCCGGAAGCGGATTGACAACTCGCTACTCCGGCCACGACCCGCGGTGGATCTTCATTCTCTTTTGGTTTACTCCTCTTCCCCTTCCTCTGTATTATGAATGTTTTGAGTAGTGTAACGAACATTTCCATCCCTGAACATCAAGTTTACTTTCTAGTTAATGGAATGTTAGTTTCGTCTTATGCTTGTTAGTTCTGTCTGTGAATGCGCCTCGCTCACCCCACATCCACTTCATTCCTGTGCCTTGTCCGATTGCAATCCACACAAGAACGCTGCAATCCATTAGCTTCCCTTCCACTCGCCCAACTGAAGTTCGGCATAGCGGCCGACAAACCCACTTCACCTTGCGAAGCGGTGCCTTCGACCCGCATAGCTTTTACTAGTTCAGTAGATCAAACATCCACAATCTCCCTAGTCTGCTATTCCCTTTTTGTTCTATTTTTAACTCTCATAACGATATTCTCGGTACTGTTGACATTCTACGCTAATTGCATTCCTCAAGAGACCGACACTTGGGGATTTATTCCCAAAACTTTATTACTTGTGCGACCGGTGCGCTTGCCGAATTACACGCATCATTATATGTACCCATCATAGCACATGAAATGAAATAATTAAAACAACACATGATGGTTATAAGCACCCATCATTACACATGAAATGAAAATTAAAACATGAAATAAATGCTTAAAATAAAATTGATAAAATAATAAAATTATTAAAAATATATAATTATAATTATTTAATTTATAATTATATATTTTTATATAATGGCGGCAGACGTCGATCCCATCCTCGAGCTTGCGGCAGCGATCGTCCCAATCGACGAACTCTCTCAGACGGGGATCAATAGCGGTCGTGTCAGCAACGTCTCCATCACGTGACCTAAGATCAAAGATCGTCGAGCTGAGAAATCTTGTTCGTCAACCTGGGAATCCTCGTTCGTCGACCTGAGAAACAAGTTCGTCGACCTGAGATCAGCTAACTGCTTTCTGACAAAACTTCCCAATTCTGTGCTCCAAGTTCGTCGAGCTGATAACATAACTTCGTCGACCTGAGTTAGAGAAAGTATTCTGGACTTAATGTGTTGAAGTTGATCTCCCAGAATTCGTCGACCTGAGCTCGAATATCGTTGAGCTCAACTCAGAGAATTGACTCGGAGTTCATCGAGCGGACCACGACTTTCGTCGAGCTGAGCGGACCACGACTTTCTGAACTGATTTTCTTCTAAGTCTGAGTCTTCTGCTGTCTTCTATTGGCTGGTCCATGAGTGGTTTATTCTAAGGACTTAGCTTAAACTCTAGGACACAATGTCATGACCCTGACTATACAAGGTGGGTCAATTATCCCAGTTACTGAACCTAGCCCAAATCAACTAGGGATCCAACATTCTCCCCCTATTTGGGTGAGGTCACTAATACAAATGAAATAAAAGCAATCACAAAGCAGAAAATATATCTGGCAAAAAAATTAGAAATATGCAACAGATATTTACAAAGTAGCTTTGCGACAGTACATAAATAAAGAGTTTTTAGAAAGACAGAAACATAAACAAAATAAACTCATTTCTTTTTCTTCATTTTCTCCTTTAGCTTGTCATCTTTTTCTTTGTCAGTAGGTTGTGTGAACTTGATTTCCCTATTTGGATCTGCTACTTGCTTCTTGGACATTGTCATATTAGCAGCTCCAATGATATTCAGAGATGTAGCTATAGGCACAACAGCCTCTGGATGTAGATTCATATAGGCATCTACATTAAATAATTTGTTAGCTTTCTCAAACCTTTCAATTCTTCTTTTCTGTATTTGGACATTGTAGAATACTGGGAGGCATCTTTTACTTCAGCTTTAGCTTTGTTTATCAATGATAATCCAACCAGTTCCTGGAACCTAGCCATTCTAGCAGTAGTCTCTGTCTCTGGGTCCACAAAGGGAATGCGAGGAGACTCTGGCCTTTTAGGACTGTCAGCCTTTTATGGTTCAAGAGCTTTTTGTTGCTGTTGTTGTTGCTGTTACTGTTGTTGATATTGTTGTTGTTGCTGATGTTGATGCCTTCTTGAAGGGTACCTCTGTTGGCTGCTTCCTTGATGAGATGAGGATCTACCTTGTTGTCTATGATATGTTTGAGTATATTAGGTAGACCTCTGAGAAGTGCTACCTGAAGCACCTGCAGCAGGTGGAGGAGGAGGAGGACCTTTCCCGTGTCTCTGAGGTGGTGGAGAATATCTTCTGCTTTTCTTTCTTTCCTTTTGATGATTATTTGACAACCACATCCAGGCTGGCATTCCAGGGTAAGGAGTAATTTTCTGCAGAATATAATAAGGAGTATCATGAGTTGGATTTGGCTTGGGAGCAGCAATTGGAGGGGACTTCCTTTTCTTAGACACTTTCTTCTTGGTAGAAGGGCTATCATCAGAATCATCAATATCATCATCATCATCTTTGTCAGAGGAGGATCCCTGAGTATTATCATATAAATCATCCAAAGATTTTAGAAGATATTTGTCAATTCGCTTGTTAGCCTGAGGCTGTGCTTGAGGTACTGGAGCTGGAGCTGGAGCAACTGCTTGAGGTTCTGGAGCCTGAGGCTGTTCAGAAACTGATAAGTTTTTTGCCTCTATATCTACCATAATTATTTCATCCAAATCTGGAAGAGTACTGTCATCCGTCTTGTAAGTAGGAGTTGAGACAGCCTCTAGAGAGGAGATATCTTTAGAAGGGGATATGATTTGACTCTCAGTAACTGCAAAACTATCCTTAAGTTGCTTGGCAACTGTGAGACTAATTGGTATTGTATAAGGTACAATAGCCAAGGATGGATTAAGTCAGATAAAAGGAAGAGAACTTAAATAAATTGAATCAAAAGAATTCAACAAACTGAACAAATCTATTATGGGATGGACAAAGCAATCACCAACAGTTATTCTTTCTATATCTTATAAAGCTGTATTTGTATCTAGAACCATATAATTATCTGTATCTGAAACTTTTACTACTGCTGCTGAAACTGGAGAAGCTCCTTCATTGAGCATCTCCTAATGCATGAATTTAGCAGAAGCTGGAATCAGGCCCCTAGTGGAAGAAGGAGGGATAGAGGAGGCAGTAGAGAGAGCAGCAAGTGAAGAAATAGAATTAGCAAGAGGTGTAATAGCCTCTACTATAAGAGTTGTAATCACTGGAGTGATGTATTCCAGGATGGTGGATAGGGAAGGAAAAGCTGTATCCATAAACCCAGGTGGAGTTTGGGTGGATATAGAGGGATTAACAGAAGGAGTGACATCAGGGAGGATGTCATCCTGAGGAGATGATCTGGGGGATGGTGTTGGACTAGGAATGTCATGGATAGGAGAAATTTTAATGAGGTGAGCAGATTGAATGTGGGAGATGACAAGAATATGTCAGTGTTGATCACCACTTCTCACTTCAAGGGTGAGTGTTTAAATTTGTGAAGTGGAAGTGGGTGATGGGCAGACCGGGCGGACTGTGCGGCCTGAGCAGTCTTGTGTGCGGCCTGGTTGGCCTATGGCCAAGGAAATCAGGCTTCTAGCGAAGCGGACTGAGCGGACTGCAGTTTGCGGGCTGTTGGCAGTGCGTAGTTGATCTGCGGCCTTGTAGAGTTACAAGCTTATTAACCGGTGGATTGGGAGTTCTATCCGCGGGAGGCTTTGCAGACTGGTTGAGTCCGCGGTGTTCGCTGTTTTGGACTGGTCTTGGAGTTCGACTGTGGCCTTTGTCGTGCTCTGGTGGTGCAGCGGGCGTTAGCTGCTGTGGAGGACTGTGCGGACTAGTGTAAAAGTCCGGCAGCTGGCCGTTGTCTTGGCAGCTGTGTGAGTAGGGCTTGCGAGCTCTGCCTTCTGGTGGTGTGATTGGCGATCTGCCTTGGGACAGGCAGACTGGGCCTTGTCCTCCGAGCTCGCGCTTGCTCTTGGTGGTTTTCTGGACTTGGTCACATTCAGTGATAAGTACAGTGTGTCCGCGGTATCCTCCGAGTCCGTAGTTGACAGGGCGAACTGTCTGCTGGTCGTGGACTCGTGGCGAATGTTGGCTTTGTTCTCGAGCTGTGCGGGCTGCCTCCTTGTTCGCATATAGTGTGCGGACTGTCGCTGTAGTGGTGGCTATCATGCGATGTTTGTGGGCTATGAGGGCTGGTGCCTTGTCCGCATAGCATGGGCGGATTGGTGCGAGTTTGCCTGATGGTGAACATCGTTATTGCTCCTGGCGGTTTCTCTTGGAATCCGACTATGTCCTTGCAGACTCAGCGTACGGGTATTTTGCTAGTGCGCGGGCTAGGGTGGTGATTCTATTCACTAGGGTGGTGACCACACTCCTCACCTCTCCAATAAATAGACACCCCCCAGCACGTCTACAGTAACTGAGTGAACAGTAAGTGGGGCTTGGTCAATTGTTGCTGTCTGGATTTTCCTGTCCGCACGGGTTGAGTAGAGTTAACGGTTTGTTGTGTGCAGGTCGTGCGACTAGCTTCAAGGAGCCAGGAGGTTGGTTTTGACTTCGGTCAAGTTCTGTGAAGTGTGCAGTCTTTGCGGTCTCAGCAGGTCGCTTCTGTAGCTTTTCTGTTCTCTGCTTCAGCTGTTCCGAGTTCCAATAACTTGTCCACCGGTTTCAGGCGGGTAGGTGGTTTGTTCTTCAGTTTATCATCAGTCAGCGAATAACGGTGTGTCTGCGCGACCTCGCGGTCTCAGCGGACTCCGTGCTCTATTCAACGTGTAGTAGTAGTAGCTCGGGCGGCTTCGGCGACCTTGGCGGTCTCGGCGATCTCCTGCTCTGTCTACCCGACTTGTTTTGTGCTTTCTGTTTTGATCTTCTATACTGACAAAATCATGTCTCGCTATGTATACCTCGCCCTATAAAGAAGTGTTAATAAATATAAGATCTGTTTGTTCTTCCATTTGCATGTGCTATTGAGCTTGCTCTTTGGGTTTCCGTATGATCAAGGTGTTAACTGGATAGTTCTGAGAATATTCATTTGGCTTTAGGCTATCTTGCTGACCGCTTTAAGAAAATTCAACATGTAGAACCTTTTGGCCAGCATTCTTATCAGCTCCTCATTGGACAGAAGGGTTTTAGATTCTTTTGTTGCTTTGAAAGCAATATTATGCTCCTTCCTTGAAGAGGTTGAGGCCTTCAGTTCATCAACCTCTCTGGTCTTGATCAGCTATTCATAGGATTTTAGCTTTCCAAGGAGAGATTCAGTTGATATCTCATTCAAACTTTTGGCTTCTTTGATTGGCCAGATCCTTGAATTCCAAGTGCTGGGGAAGCACATCAGGATCTTGTCATTAATCTCAGTTAAGGAGATATCTTTATCCAGGGTTTTTAGTTCATTGATGATAACATTGAGCCTGTTATACATCTCAGCCACTGATTCAGATTCCTCCTTGTTTAAATTCTCATATTGAGATATTAGGAGGGATCTTTTATCCTTTCTTTCATTTGCTGAGCCTGCCACCATGTTGTTTAGAGAGTCCTAGATTTCTTTTGCAGAGGTGCACTCTTCCACCTTCTGGAAGATATCATCTGACATGGTTTGGGCTAAAATATTCATAGCTTTTGCATCAGCTATTTTGGCTTTCTTCTGAGCATCAGTCCACTCAGGTGGTGGAACTGCACGAGTGCTAGAAGTTGTTGTAGATATGGATGTTGTTGGTTGAGGAGGACCTGTCAAAATGGAATTATACATGTCCTCATCAATGGAATTCATATACAATCTGATTCTTACCTTCCAGATTGCAAATTTATTTAAATTGCAGACTGGAGGTCTTGTGCTAGCAAAATCTTTATTTTGTGTCATTGCTTTAATAATAGAAAAACTAAGCAAGAGAAAAACAATCTAATAAGGATCTTGGTTCAGATGTGAATCTGTGAAATCAAAGAAAACAATGCTCTGATACCAATTGAAAGATGGTATAGAAGATACCACCCAAATGTTAGATCTTTTTAACTCTAGAAAGGTGGGGTGAATAGAGTATTTTGAAATCTTTTTTGATTTTTATTGCATAAGTAAAATAGTGATACTTATATGTGTAATCAGAGAGTGCAGGAATAAAACTAAGCTATTCAGCAATAAGCACACAGAAAGAAATAAGATAGCATCACAGACGACACCAGAATTTTATAGTGGTTCCCCTAAAACTTGGGTGCATCCACTCTTCTACCACCCTGGTAGGAATTCACTTAGGTTTTTGATCAGGTGCCCTCTCACCAATCAGGTTTTTGCTCAGGTGCCTGTCACCACAAGATTTGCTTCAGGTAGATCAGGAATCCCTTAAGGATTTTATCAGGTGCTAGAAAACCAAATCAAGTCTTTTGATCAGGAGACTTGCAACCAAGTGTTTAACTTTTGTAGGGAGCTAGAACCCTGTGTACAGTAGGGTAAAACAAATAACACTAGATGTTGTCTTCTCTTTTCTCAAAGCAACAGGGAAGACTTGTGGATCATTGATGGTGTCAAAGCTCCCCCTGTGATGAAGTTCTGTTCAGGAAGAATGAGAGCTTTGCAGGATGAGTAGGTCTTCTAAAGATTTCTCCAGAAAGCTGTAGACAGATTGAAGTTGATTGTCTCTTGGAAGCTTACTGGAGGATGAACACTTGATGTAGATAGAGCAGAAATCTTCTTTTTGTGTATATCAGTTCTGTCTTCTTCACTATTGTGTTCTCTGTGTGCTCTGTTCTTCTTTATTGTCTGTCGACTGAAAGAGAATATTCTGTTATAAATCTCTGCCTAATTCTCTTTTGAGTTTTGAAATTCTTTTGCATTAAATGTTGACTGCCTGTAGAATGTAATGCGGCTGGAGAGAATATAACATTAAAGAATTTCCCCAACTGTTCTATTAAAAACGACAAGTAATATTCCTGATGAAGACCATAATCAATGCTGCCACTAATGGCTATATTCAGAGAATAAAAGCATTAATTATTCAGGAATTACTGCTATAAAATAAGGACAAAATGAAGAAAATCTCCAAGTCTAGAACTGCACAGTAATCGTCGACCAAAGAATAGATTTCGTCGACCTATGATCAAAGATCTTCGAGTTGAGAAATCTTGTTCATCGACCTGGGAATCCTTGTTCGTCGACCTGAGAAACAAGTTCGTCGACTTGAGATCAGCTAACTGCTTTCTGAGAAAACTTCCCAATTCTGTGCTCCAAGTTCGTCGAGCTAATAAGATAACGTCGTTGACCTGAGTTTAGAGAAAGTATTCTGAACTTAATGTGTTGAAGTTGATCTACCAGAATTCATCGACCTGAGCTCGAATATCGTCGAGCTCAACTCAGAGAATTGACTCTGAGTTCATCGAGCGGAGCACGACTTTCGTCGAGCTAAGTTCGATGAAGGTCGAACTCATTTTTCTGAACTGATTTTCTTCTAAGTCTGAGTCTTCTGCTGTCTTCTATATGCTGGTCTATGAGTGGTTGATTCTAAGGACTTATCCTAAACTCTAGGACACAATGTCATGACCCTGACTATACATGGTGGGTCAATTATCCTAGTTAGTGAACCTAGCCCAAATCAACTAGGGATCCAACATATTTATTCTTACGATATACGTTAACCATGGACTGCACAAGGCATTCCCCGTGAAGGGCTCTCGAGGGCATTAGGAGCTACGATGGGTTGAAGCCCAAAGCTCCCGTTCGTAAGGTACTTATTATTATTTGTTATTACCCAATTCTCGATCCCTTTTAACATTATTCTGGATCTAACCCTAGTGTATTTCAACTCTCTCTCTCCACAGGAAAGACAATCTTTCATCGATCTCGAGCACCTCTTAACACTAGTCAACTCATCACTCTCCTTATCATGACTTCTAAAGAAGCTCTCTTTTTCTTTTTCACTTTACTAAGATCATTAAACTAATAACCCCATATCCATATGTCCATTTCACATATTATCACAAATTCAACAGTTTTACTAAATGCAGACCAACCTAAGCTATATGATATACATGATAGGAGGTACTCCAAATTTTCATCCAAATGCCCTAAGAAAATTATTGTGGGTCTATCATGATACATTTAGCCTAAATCCAGAAACCTGTAATTTTCATAATTAAGTTGTTATTTATTTAATTTTCCTAAAAATATGGCCATGATTGATTTTGAACATGAAGTACTAGATTCCCTTAAGCTATGACCACCCAAAAATTATGAACACTATATGATGCCAATAAATCAAATAATTCCATGTTTCATAAACTTTCATAATGCTTACAACCCTTAAATAAATAATTCAATATAGTTCCACTATTCAAGGGTAAAGAAGGGAATAATAAAATAAATCATCAGAAAATAATGGAAAAATTACCAGAATCTAAGGGTGACCAGAAAAGGTCCCTGACCAAAAATTATAATCTTCTAAATTAAATGGGTACCAAAATAAAATCATCAAAATTAAATTAAGAACAACCACTTGTGAAGCAACCCTCAAAAATATATTTCCAAAAATTCCATAAAATTTCACAATGCTTTGTAATGTCATAAAAGTTCCTCTCACTAAATTTCAATAAATTGCAAGGTCCGAAAGATACTTAGAAAAATACTTCAAAGAAACATACTATAGTGCACTTTGTGAATAAACATGCTTGTAAATTCATCCAAACTACTTGCAACAATTTCCTAAGCCCCAATATGCCCAAAAAGGCTTCCTGGCCAAGTAATATAATTTTCCAACAAGTTATGATATTTATTACCTATTTATCAAAATATGGTGCACTATTTCACTTAACAAATGAAGTACCATGAAAATAAGTCCAATCACTCCTAATATTTTACCAGAGCACTTAAGTGATATTTGATTAACCTTTCCAAAATTTCAAATCATTCTAAGATAATTAAACCCTAGTTACTTCAATTTCATCAAAAAGGACAAGATGAAGATTAAACCTATAAGTTTGAGTTTCTGATTCCTAAACATCCTAAAATAAATTTCAGAGGTTAATAACACTATAAATTTACTTCTACCAAAGTTCCATGAAGATTCAAGGTCATTTGTCCCCTTAATTATTCTACAAAGTGTAAAGGCCTAGATTATTTCTAAGGGATTAAGTGGGGTGCATGTGTCAAAATACAATTAAATTCCTCCCTAGGGCATTTCACCACCCTAAGCTTACATGGACTAAACACCAAGTCCATGCAAGAACATATCACTCCATGTCATTCACAAACCATCAAAGTTCAACCCTAGGGTTTGAACTAGGGTCCTGGGGCAAATCCACCCCAAACAACCTCCAACTTCATGAGATGGTATTTTAACTGACCATGGAGCTCTGACCCAAGACCCAACCCCTTTGGATGAGAATTGGCCCCTCTATGCCTCAAACACTCTTTCCCCTAAATTACCCTTAAGGGACCAAACTTTGGTCACACCAATACCTATTCAAATCAACCCCTAAAGGGCTGAAATTTTATCAGAGCCATAATATTACACTAAAAGACTGTAACCAAAAAGTTTGGTGGGTTTAGAGGTCATTAGACCCCTGAAATAATTGTTACATGGTTTATTAAATTTCTACAAAAACTTTAGGAAACATTTTTCCACAAATTCCCATTTTTGGATATGTTCTAGGCGTATGGAATGTTGACCAGCATCCAAAATTTCACGTCATTTGGATCGATGTATTGATGGGGGAACTCAAAATAATCTTTGATCTAAACTAGGTATAGACCTCACCAAAATGGGTGTTGTGGTCTGACCTGAATTCCAAATTGGTCAAACCAATTTTAAATTAAACTAGACTCTTAGGGCTAAAATGTTCATATTGAGCACTCTTTCTGAATATGCACCTAGGTATTTCTAATAATTAATTTAAAACAGCCCAAAAATAGTGTTAGAAAATAAAATAAAATACATTTATGGCACGAATCTTAAAGCAAGATCTGACGACCCTATAATCATCTTCTTCCTCGAGACAAAGGCCATGATTGACCGAACCTGGAGCATATTTTCAAGCCATTTACTAGCCACCTCCCTGGTCGGCCACCACAGCCACCACCTTCGTTGAGGTGTGGGCTATCGCCGGGTAACGACACAGCCACCGGAGGGGCGGTTTCTGGCGAAACCGCAAGGTGTAAAATCCATGAAATTTCAGAAAGTTTGCTCACCCAATCGGGCTCAATTGAACCCGATTTCTCTCCTAATTGATCTAGGATTCTATCCCATGAAGAAAAGAGTGGAGGAGGACCTGAGTTGCGGCCTGAGAGCAGGTGGTTTGCCTCCTTGCCATTTTCGGCCGCTAGCTTGAGCTCCTCTACAACCTCCACAACAACCTTCACAAAATCAAGATTGGAACGGGGAAACACCTGCTCTTGTCTTGGTGAAGGTTCTTAAAGGAGGAATTGGGGAGAGGGGGCTTGTAACTCCCCAATTTTTGAAATCCCCATTAATGGCCATGAAGGCCATTTTTGGTTTCTTCTCAATTGAGGAGGCTGAGCCACACCAAGGGTCAGCCAACACCATGAAATTCCTCCCCTGACTCCTAGGAGTAAAAGCCCCATCAAAGTGGGGGGGGGGGGGTTATGGAACCTCCATGGCCATGATGGCCATTCAGCCCTCATTTTCTCTCTCCTCCAAATTGGGGTAACTTCCCCCTCTCTCTCCTAGTCACTAATCTTTGAATTTTGTGCGCCCAAAATGTGTCTCTCCATCTTCTAGACTAATGGACCACAATAAGTGGGCTTAGCCCATGTGCGAACAGAAACCAAATAGGCCGAAAATTTGGAGTGACAAATTTTATTATCCAAAAAAAGTGTCTATTACAAAGGTATAGACTCCCTTTTATAGAAGGGAGGAGATGAGAGAGATTACAAATAAGCAATGTGGGACTAAAAAATTACTAAGTATATGCGGCTTTACAAATAAACAAACCGAACAAATCGCGTGGTTAGACGAGTAGGCTAACCGCTCGACATCCACCATAAGGAGAGAATAAGTGCCACAGAGAACAAGCCGCCATAGGAGACCGCTAGACCGCTGATCTCAAGGTCGCAAGAGATAAATCGCCAGACCGCCCGACCTTCAAACAACAATAGGCTGGCAGACAAGCTGCTGAGACAAACCGACAGATTACCCGGCCTCCGAACTGCAACAGGCCGCCCGACCACCATACCGAAACACTCCCCCTCAAGCTGGAGCATAGATATCAATCATGCCCAGCTTGTCGCAAGTGTGTAAAAAGGAAGCGGACACCGGCTTGGTGAAGATATCTGCCAACTCGTTGTCAGAAGTGATGAATGGAGTATAAATCTATTTCTTCAAGGTCTCTTCCCGAATAAAATGATAGTCAACTTCTTTGTGTTTTATTCACTCATGAAAGACCAGATTTTTGGATATGTATATCGTGGCCTTGTTGTCGCAGAACATTGGAAGAGGATAGTTGTAGACCTCTCTAAAGTCAAGCATGAGATCACGTAACCACTTCAACTCACATGTGGTCGATGCCATACTACGATATTTTGCTTCTGCACTGGACCTGGAGACTACGAACTGTTTCTTGCTCTTCCAGCTCACAAGATTTCCTCCAACAAATGTGCAAAAACCTGACCTTTACTTGCGGTCACCTTTGTCATCAGCATAGCTCGAATCTGAGTACGCTTTAACGCTCAATTGACCATCCTTCTGAAAAAGAAGTCCTTTCCCTGGCGTTTCTTTAACATACACCAATATCCTTATGGCAGATTGTAGATGACACTCCCTAGGAGCTTACATGAATTGGCTCACCTTGCCCACAACATAGGAGATGTCGGGTATGGTTACTGTGAGATAAATGAGTTTGCCAACCAGACGCCGGTACCTCGTAAGATCAGATAGAAGAGGCGAGTCATCTGTCCAAGTTTTGTCTTCTCCAGCAGCCTTGGGACATGAGACAAGTTTAGCACCAGTCAACCCTGCCTCTTTTAGTAGATCAAGAGCATACCTCCGTTGGGAAAGGAACATGGAATTGGGCTTCCTAGAGATTTTAATCCCCAAAAAGTATTTTGGGGAGCCCATATCCTTTGTGACCAGGTGTTGACGAAGGTGTTTCTTTGTCAAATCTACCCCAGCCTAGTCATCGCCAGTAAGAAGAATGTCATCCACATATACCGCAAGAACCACCAGACCTGAGGAGGTTTTGCGAATGAACAAGGAGTGATTGGCTGAACTTCTAGCAAAACCAATGGCCACAACAATGCCGCTAAACTTGTCAAATGAAGCCCGAGGTCTTTGCTTTAGGCCATAGATGGCCTTATTCAGCTGACATACTCGTATCTACCCCTGAGCAACATACCCAGGAGGTTGCTCCATGTAAAAATATTCCTGAAGATCACAATAGAGAAAGGCATTCTAAAAATCCAGCTATGAAATGGGCGAATCCCTGTTGATAGCCACAGAGAGAAGGACCTGAATGGTGCTGAGACGAGCAATGGGAGAGAAGGTGTCAAAGCAATCAACACCATAGGTCTGAGTGAAGCCTTTGGCAACCAGGCGGGCCTTGTAGCGATCCACGCTGCCATCTGGACGAAACTTCACAACAAAAGCCCAGCAACAGCCAACCACATCAGTGCCCAAAGGGGGAGGAACAAGGGTCCAGGTACCCCGTTCAGTGAGGGTAGCAATTTCCTCATCCATGACGGCCTTCCAATGAGGAACAACAAGAGCTTCCTGGTAGGTGTGGGGAGTGGTAGTTGCAGAGATAGCCAATGCAAAGCCCCTGCGAGAAGGAGTGAGACGATCATATGAAACAACAGCATCCAGCGGGTGCTGGGTACAAGTCTGAACCCCTTTGCGAAGAGCAATGGGAAGATCCAGGTCGGCGTGTTCCATAGTGACCAGAGCATCCATGGCAGAGAGAGCTGGCCTGGGAGAGGAGAGAGATGGTCACAGAGAGGAGAGAGAAGGCAACAGTGGAGAGGGAGAGAGAGAAGGAGGAGACGGTCGAGATGACGGTGGAGAAAGCTCGATGGGAGTAGACATGGTGGTGGGGATGGTAGGAGTAAAAGAAATATCTGGAGAGGGAGAGGAATCAGAAGAGAAATATGACGCATTCTCGAAGAAGGTCACATCTGCGGATACGTATTGTTTACGAAGAACGGGGTCAAAGCAATAATAGTCTTTCTGAGTAGTTGAGTAACCCAAAAAGATACACTTGGTGGCACGTGGGGCGAGTTTATCATGAGTGGCGGAAGGAACGTGCACAAAGGTCGTGCACCTAAAGATATGCAGAGGGCGAGGAAACTGATCCTTGCCCAGATAGAGAATGGAGAATGGGGTTTCACCATAGAGAACCGTGGAGGGAATTCAATTAATGAGATAGCAGGAGATGAGGACTACATAGCCCCAATAGGAGCGAGGAACCTGCATCTATGTCATTAGAGTGCTAGCGACATCGAGGAGGTGATAGTTTTTACGTTCCGCTACCCCATTTTGTTGTGAGGTATATACACAGCTAGTTTGATGAATAATACCATATTGCAGTCAGAAAGAAGAGAAATCATTACTAAGATATTCCTTTGCATTGTTAGAGCGAAAGATTTTAATAGATTGATCAAACTGATTCTTAATCATATTATAAAATGATGTCCATACTGAAAATAATTCGGTGCAATCCTATAAAATATACACCTACGTACATCGAGAGAAATCATCAATAAAGGTTACAAAATATGAACTACCCCGACCTATGGCGAGGGTAGGAGCAGGACCCCAGATGTCGGAGTGCACTAGATCAAACGGTCGGGAAGATCCATGACCTTGCTTCAACGGGAAGGAGAAGTGGTGATGCTTGCCAAGCTGACATGCGTCACAGTTAATAGGAGGACTCTGTGAAGGAAGATGGGGCAGAAGCTGACGAAGAAGTATTGGAGGAGCATGACCAAGATGAAGGTGCCATTGGAGAAGATCAGTAAAAGAGGTGGAGAAGGTGGATAGTGCAGAAACATTGTTGATGAAATAGAGGCCGCCGTTCTCAGTCCCAGTAGCAATCGTTCATTTGGAGCCCAGATCCTGAAAAGAACAAGTAGTAGAAGTTAATGTGATGGAGCATTGTACTTGCTTGCAAAGAGAAGTAACAGATAACAAGTTGTAAGGGAACTTGGGCACATAGAGGGTGTTCGCCAAGCAAAGAGACGGAGTGACTTGAACAACTCCCGTTCCATTGACCGGTGAGGGAGAACCGTCCGCAATAAGGACCGAGGGCAACCAATCATGCTGTTCTTGGAGAGAAAAACATTACAGATTGCCGGTCATATGATTGGTAGTACCAGAGTCGATCAACCATTTACCTTGAGTAGCGACATGGACACTACCTGAAGATGTGTCCACGGAGGCGGACAGCTTCGAAGAGGAAGTGGAAGCATCTCCAGATGGTCAAAGATGAGGATGCATCATCCAACAGCGATCAACCTTGTGGCTGGTACAGCCACAGTGAGAGCAGAGAAAGCGGGAAGCACCACGTTCGATGGATCGGAGATGACGACCACTAGAGCCCGTTCGCTGAGTATGGTGAGCAGAGTTGTCCGATTGAGGAGGGGAGGATAACAGCGGATGTTATAGCAGAGAGGGAATAACGACAATGCGGGCAGTAGTGGCATCTAGGGTGGGAGAATCTGCCTCGCCATGGATTTGTTGACGGATCATATCATATGACTCATGAATTTGCAGAAGATAACACACAACCAGAAGTTCCTGGAAGTGTTTGTGTTGCTCAGCAAGATCTACAGAGAAGGGGAAATTTTGGAGAATTTCAGCTCCGAGAGCCTGAACTTGTTGGTAAGCAGCAGGAGGAGACTTGGAGGGGCTAGCAAAGAGGTCCGCATATGGAATATAGATACGGGACGTCTGAGCCCCCTTGGAGTAGAGAGAGGCGAGATGAAGCCAAGTAGCCTTGACGGTTTCATCATGACAGATGACAGGTAGGCATTCATCAGAGATGCTATTAACCAGCCATGTGCGGAGAAGAGCATCGCTGGCATCCCAATCATCAATGAGAGCAGAATCATACGGAGGAGGGTCATCGGTAAGATGTTGACATTTGCGTTGAGAGCGAAGGAGGAAGGTGAAGGAGACACTCTAATCCGGATAGTTGAGACCGATGAGTTTGGAAACAGTTCCAAGGTTGCCCGAAGGTGTGCGGGGAGTAGGAGGAGGAGCGGCAACGGGAGTGGTGGTGGTAGAGGTATCGAAGGGTGCAATGGAAGAGAGCAGCGAGAAGAACCAGTCGCAGCTAGAAGGAGAGGTCGCGACGACAAAGAGCAGGTAGCGGCTAGAAAAGGAGGGTGCGGCGACTAGGCACAGGTCGTGTCAAAAAGAACATGTCACGATCACTTAAGAACTAGTCACGATGACGTAGGTAGAGGAGCGGATAGAAAAGGAGGGCGTGACGACTAGGCACAGGTCGCGGTAAGAAGAACAGGTCGCGACAACTTAATAATAGGTCGCGGCGAGAAGAAAGAGGAATCAAAGAGGTTGCACACACAAAGGGCAATGACAAGGAGGGAAAGAAACCGCGTGAACAGGGCGAAAGTTGGAGGAAGAAACAAGTCGTGAAGACAGGTCGCGAGATGAAGAAACAAGCCGCGCAGATAGAGAGGGCTTATAGAATCAGGAGGAAAATATTGAGTCCTCTGATACCATGTGCGAACAAAAACCAAATAGGCCGAAAATTTGAAGTAACAAATTTTATTATCCAAAAAAGGTGTCTATTGTAACACCCCCTATCCGTCACATAGCATATAGCAGTAGGTCCGACCGGGGCATGATGTCATATACCACAGACAAACCGGGTGGTTACTCAATGGAAACCATCCAACCAATCCAACGTCCTACACAGAGTCATTCTAGCGGAAGCAATTTTATTAGTTGCGATAACAAGAACCCAGCACTAGCATGAATGTCCACTAAACAAAACCAAAAGGAATGAAGTACAAATACACAAGTACTGGCCTTATGGCCTTACAATAGTTCGCTCATATATAAATGTTTTCCAGACCTCGGCACGCAGGCCGGCCATACATGAATAACAGAAAACACTCAAAATTAGGCCTTCGAGGGCCGGCTCAGCAACTTGGGCTTTAGCCCACTATTTACCATTCGGCTCCGCAGCACCTGCAAGCAACAATCCACCGCACGGTGGCAAACAAAAGCAACGGTCAGCTATGCTGACCAAATTATAACGATCCCGCCACAGAACTCGGGGCCGCGATGCTCCTTCCCTGCACTTTATTAGCATAACCAAGCAGTAATGTAACAACACTACATCACAGGCGCAGGCACGCATGGCCACATGCCCCGTGCTCTCAAGGCATATTCTCGGTGATCACGGTCAAAGTCCGCCGACTCACCACCGCCCCTTGGACGACAATATCTCGTGAGCATTTGGTCTTTCTGGCCACTGCCTAAGACCCTCTATCTATGCCAACGGTAAGTGACAAGTAACTTTAGGTCTATTTAACCAAATGACATAGAGCGGATACGGTTCCGCCTGACCCGTTGCTCACACCGCAACGTTAATTTAAAACATATGCGCGGGTCAAACTTTCCCGAGTCCCAAATCGTTTACATAAATCACATAACCCAGTTATGTTCAAGTTGGCTCCCAGGCCCACATGATGGCAAAACCACGCGTCCGCCCAGTTTTTCAGGTGCACCTTGGAGTTAATCCCCAAGGCCCCCTGCTGCAAACTACCTCGTAGAAAACCCGAAAAACAAACATTCGCACGGAGTCTTCTCCGGCCTTTCATGCAATGCAACATCACCGATCCAGACCAACTTGTCCGGGTATGCTTCACACATCATGCCTATATCCGTTCTCGATTACGGACTCTACATGTACACAATGGAGACTATTCATGTCTACCCGAAGGAACACCTCAAACTCACCGCAAACTCGCGAGAGCGGGCTTCCCTATGCAAAAGAAGTAGAGCTTCACATGCTCAAGTAGAGAATCGTTACACTAACGTTTTTCCTTGGCGCCATGGAAATCTACGTGGATGAAAAGCACCGCAATCTCCATGCCTTCGTAGATCCGAAGTCGGCTCGCGATTTAGAGCTCCGAAGCTCCGTCGGTGACCGGATCTAACCTCCTTTCTTCTTCCTTGCTCTCCCCTCTCTCTAGACTTTAGAAAGAGACTAAGTGAAGGAAATGAGGGATTTTAAACCTTATTCCCGAGTATATCCCAGCAGGAACAACCCCCAGTCATCGGATCCCAAAATAAGGAAATGAACGGCCACGATCCGTAGCTGAAAAGCAAAACCTGGGCTGAACACGGCCTGCGACACGGCCGTGTCCACGACCGTGTCCCCCATTCGCCATCGAAATCGATGCATCTCGAAAAACACACGGGAACCCGACATGCCCATGTCAGCCAGTACACACCCGTGTTCCCGGGCATGTTCCTCCATCAACACAGGACCAACACCAACCTGAGACTCACACGGGCCTTGGACACGCCCATGTCCTATTTGACACGCCCGTGCAAACCCGAACACACCTGGGCTCCAGGCCGTGTTCACTGTCTTGACAATTCGTCGAGCACAGTTTGTCGACCACCCGACACGGCCTTGGACACGCCCATGTCCTATGCCGTGTTCCATGTCTCGACACATCGTCGAGCAAAAATGTTGACTTCCCGGGCTGATCGTCGATACGAGCTCGACAAGCCCTGAGAAACGCCCGTGTCTCAGGCCGTGTTCACTGCTCGACGATCGTCGACTGCAAAATTCATCGACCTCTCGGCCAAATCATCGGCCCAAACACGACACGCCCTGGGACACACCCGTGTCCCAGGCCGTGTGCCCCCTGCCAAAATCCAAATTTGGCCCAAAACGCCTCTCGTCGCTCTTTTGAGTTTCGGGGCGTTACAACTCTCTCCCTCTTAAAAGAATTTCGTCCTCGAAATTACATAAAGGAAAGAAACATAAAACTTAAACGGTACCTGAGTGAAACAACTTCGGGTACTCCTCAAGCATGGTCTGCTCTCGCTCCCAAGAGAGCTCCTCGCGACCGTAATTGTCCCAACGGACCTTGACCATCCTGATCTCTTTATTGCGTAGCCGCTTGACCTCCGAGTCCTCAATACGTATGGGCTTGACCTTCGTCGTCAACCCATTGTCAACCGACACTTGATCCACCGCGATCACATGCGAAGGATCTTGCACCGCCTTCCGTAGTACTGATATATGGAATACATCATGTAGACCACTTAGCTCCACTGATAGAATCAAATGATAAGCTGCTTCTCCAATCCGCTCCAGAACCTCAAACGGTCCAAGGTACCTCGGGCTTAGCTTCTTTAAGCGCCGCACCCGCGAGACAACCTTGAACGACTTGATCTTCAAGTATACCCAGTCGCCAACAGCGAACTCCGCGTTCCTGTACTTGTCATTATAGTACTTAGCCTGGTAGTCCTGAGCGATTAACAACCTCTCCCAAATGGTTCGTACCAAAGAAGTAGCATCTTCCACTTCTTGTCGCTGGTACAACTTTGACTCGCCCGTTTCTAACCAAGACAACGGTTTGCGAGATCTTCTACCATAAAGGGACTTGAAGGGCGCCATTTGTATGCTTGCCTGGTAGCTATTATTGTACGCGAACTCCACCAAGTATAAGTGGTCTTCCCACTGCTTCACGAAGTCCAGGACACACATGCGAAGCATGTCCTCCATTGTCCTATTGACTCTCTCGGTTTGCCCATCCGTCTACGGATGAAAGGGTATGCTGGAACTCAGCTTTGTTCCCAACATCTGCTGCACCAGCCTCCAATCATTGGATGTGAACCTCCCATCACGGTCACTCACGATGTTGCTGGGCACACCATGAAACCGTACTATTTTATCCACATATAACTTCGCCAGTTTCTCAACGGGATCATCCTTCCTATGCGGAATGAAGTGCGACACCTTCATTACACGATCTACGACCACCCAAATGGCGTTGTTCCCATCCAATGATTGGCGAATAGGCAAGGACTTCAAGAATCCTCCCTGCTTTTGGCACTCCGCCTTCACCAAGGCACAAGTTTGGCACTTCTCCATGTACAGTGCCACATCCTTCTTCAGTCCTGGCCACCAGAACAATTTCTTAACATCGCGGTACATCTTCTTGCTCCTCGGGTGAATCGAGTACTTGGTATGATGCGCATCGTACAACAAATCCACCCGCAAATTGCCCACGCTTGGGACGCACAGACGACCGTCTTTCCAAAGTAATCCGTCCTCAACAACGAATTCGGAATTTGACTCATCCAGAGCTTCAACCATGATCTGCTTCATGTGGCCATCCATATCCAAAGCCTGCCGAATCCGATCAGCCAGGTCATATTGAACTTTCGTTCAGTTCAAAAGCGCTTCAGCACTCGACTGCTTGTCTACGCAAAAGATCTCCAACGCCTCCAACTCCCGAACCAACCGCTCGTCATGGACCGATAGCCAATTACCTTGAGCTGGGGCCCGATGACTCAACGCATCCGCAAATGTATTGCCCTTACCAGGAATGTAGTGGATCTTGAATGTATAGTCCCCCAGGAACTCCATCCACCTACGCTGCCGCATGTTCAGATCTTTCTGATCCAACAAATAGTTTAGGCTCTTATGGTCGGTATAGATATCGACCCTTACCCCATACAAGTAGTGCCTCCACAGCTTCAAGGCAAAAATCACGGTCGCTAACTCCAAGTCATGGACCGGATAATTCCTCTCATGCACTTTCAGCTGTCTCGAGCCATACGTTATAACGCTTCCATACTGCAGTAGCACGCAACCCAAACCACTGCCCGAAGCATCGTTGTAGATTTCAAAACCTTCGGTCCCACTCGGCGATCTCAGCACTGGTGTCGTTGTCAACCGACACTTCAACTCCTCAAAAGCTCGCGCGCACTCCGGCGTCCAAACGAACTTATGCTCCTTCCTTGTCAAAGTAGTGAGAGGTAACGCTATCTGCGAGAAGTTCTCCACGAAGCGCCTATAATAGCCGGCAAGCCCCAGAAAGCTCCGGACTTCCGCTACCGTAGCAAGAACAGGACACTCTCGTATCACCACAATCTTCGCCGGATCCACCGCAATGCCCTCTCCACTGACTATATGACCGAGGAACGCCACTGAGGACAACCAAAACTCGCATTTCGAGAACTTGGCGTACAATTGATTCCTCCTTAGCGTCTCCAAAACCAAATGAAGATGCCTGAAGTGATCTTCCTCACTCTGCGAGTACACCAAAATGTCGTCGATGAAGGCGATCACAAAATGGTCCAAGTACTTCCTGAAAGTCCTATTCATCAAATCCATGAACACCGACGGCGCATTCATCAGCCTAAACGTCATGACCGTAAACTCGTAATGCTCGTATCTCGTACTAAAAGCTGTTTTGGGGATATCACTCTCCCTTATCCTCAGCTGATAGTATCCAGACTTGAGATCTAACTTTGAGTACACCGTCGATCCGACTAACTGATCAAATAGTTCATCAATCCTCGGGATCAGGTACTTGTTCTTTTCTGTTAGCTTGTTTAACTCCCAATAATCAATGCAAAGTCTCAAGCTCCCGTCCTTCTTCTTTACAAAGAGGACCGGTGCGCTCCAAGGCAATGAACTTGGACGCACAAACCCTTGCTCCAACAAATCTTGAAGTTGAACCTTCAACTCCGCCGTTTCTTTAGGCGCTAGCCGATACGGGGATCGTGGCACAGGTTTCGCACCTAGCACTAGCTCAATCGTGAAATCTATCTCCCATTGAGGCGGGGCTCCAGGAAGATCGGCGGGGAACACATCAGGGTACTCAGCTACCACTGAAATACTATCCAATGTAGGCTTCGACTTTGCAACCTCCACTAGCGTAAAGAACAGCTATGCACCAGCACGAACCGCCTTCACCACCTAAAGAGCATACATCAACGTCTTGCTCGACCCTTTCAAGCCATAAAGGTCGTCTCACGACCTGTTCCCAACTTAACTTCCTTGCGACTGCAATCAATATAAGATTGCTGCTCCGAGAGCCAGTCCATGCCAAATATTATGTCGAACTCCACCAGCGGCAGTAGCGATGCTAGTAAATGGAACTCCTGACTCCCGATCCGAATCTAAACGCCACAGATTCTCTCCGCGCGCATCGAACACCCATTGGGTAACAACACATCCAGTTTGTCCTTCGCCGTCGAAGAAGGTACTCCGACGCGTGATATGAAGCTTTCGGACAAAAAGGAGTGCGAAGCTACCGTATCAAAGAGTGTTATCGCCGGATACTCACAAATCAAAAAAAATCCTAAACAAGCAGTGGTAAGGTAACACACACATAACAAGTATAAAACAATTTGACTTGCTATAAATTTAAACCATACCTGTCACCACATACGCTTGTTTAATGGCCTCCTGTTGGCCAAGATTATACTTTCGGTTGAGCCGGAGCATAATGGGACGCGGTTGACTCCACCGCCTTGCCCTTCTCTTCATAAGTTGCTCCCGGCTTCCTTTTGGACTTGGGACGTCCGCTCCAGTAGTCTCGGGCAAAGTGCCTGTTGGGTACATTGGAAAATGTGTACCAGATTTGAAGAAGCCTCACCCTACTCAATGATATGCATCAAGGTGTATTTGATGTGCTTTGAGTTTATGTGTGCAGGTTAAATAATTACAGGAAATGCAGAAAAATTTCTAAGTCCATGTGTCGACACCTAGAGAAGCTGTGTCGACACTTATGAAGGCTTGTGTCGACACTGGAGATAAGCTGTGTCGACACTTGGATAAGATTGTGTCGACACTTGGAAAGGCTGTGTCGACAGCAGAAGGAGATGTGTCGACATACAGAGACAGAGTCGACACATAGAGAAGCAAAGTACACATCAAATGTGTCGACACCAGAAGGTAGTGTCGACACACAGGAATACTTAGTCAACATCAACTGTGTCGACACATAGAGGCAGTGTCGACACACAGAAGTATTTGTCAACATCAACTGTATCGACACACAGGATTTGTGTTGACACACAGCAAAGTTTCAACTATGTTAAAGAAGAAGTATTTGTGTCGACACAAAGGAGATGTGTCGACACACAGCAGTATTTCAACTAAGTTTTAAAGAAGAAGTATTTGTGTCGACACACAGAATCTGTGTCGACACATTCATCAAGAAGCAGTGTCGAGAAGCTGTTACAACAACAAATGAAGTTGTGTCGACACCACTAAGGCTAGTGTCGACACTTAGTCCACTTGTGTCGACACTTGGTCTATTTGTGTCGACACATAATGAAGATCAGTCTCGAAACTTTCAGACAGATACAGTGATTTCAAGAATTGACTGGATGACTTGACAGCTGCCATTTCTAACCAGTCAACTACTACTGTCAGAGCTGTCAGAAGGTTATTAGAAACCGGATCAGTCGGTTACCATGGAGGAAGGCTATATAAAGGCTTTCTCCTTGAACAGAAATGGGATGATCAATCATTGAAGAATACAAATTCTGTGCAATACAGATAGAAGTAATTATACAGAAGATTTTTGATAGAAGATCTAGAAGAAGTTGGAGAGAGAGAGCTCCATCTAAGAAGAGCAGTTGCTGAACCGGGCTGCCAAGAAAGATTCAGATTGAGATCTGAACCTTAAGTCAGAAGCTGATTGAAGAATCATCTTCTCAAGAGTTCAACCCTACTAAGTTCAGATTCAAGAAGCTTTGAAGAAAGCTAAGAGAGGTTGATCTCTGCCAAGTTCTTCCAAGAACTGATCAAGAAACCATCCATCCATTCTCTCTCTTTCTGGGTGGTGGTAATAAACTTTGTTTAATCAAATTTCTGTAGGATCTTGTATAGATCTGAGTTGTAAGCCTATTTTAAAAAGGCTGAGTGTAAGAGATTTAGATCTCTGAGTGTAGGTCTTGCTGAAGACTGAGGTAGGGCTTTGTGCCTGAGTTGTAGGAGACTGTATTCTTTGAGTGTAGGCCTTGGTGAAGGCTGAGGTAGGGTTTTTTGCCTCATGTGTAGGAGTGGGGACACTCTGAGTTGTAGGAACCTGTTTGGGGTTCTGAGCTGTAAGATCTGAGGATCTGAGGTGAAGTGCCGAAGTTAGGCCGAATCTAGTACATTGCTAGATAGGAGAAGGGGGAAAGTGGATGTACCCAGACCTTGGGGAACTAATATAAATACTGTGTGCACTCTGTGAATGATTATTTTTGTGATTGCTGTGCTGATAGCTGTAGAATTTGTAATTGCTGCTTAAATTATAGAACAGATTGTCTGTCTTTAAAGCAAAAGAAAAATTACACCTATTCACCCCCCCCCCTCCCCCTCTAGGTGGTTAGGCACTAATTCTTTCAAGTGGTATCAGAGGGATGTTACTCAAAGAAGGACTTAACAGTCAGAGTGAGATCCTTAAGGCAGAATTAAGAATCAAGAAAGAATCAAGAAGATGGGTTCAGGAGAGAACCATAAGGAATTAGGATCAATGAAATTGCCAATCTGTAGAAAGGAGATATTTGGAATCTGGAAGGAAAGGGTCAGATTGTTCATGGAGGCATCTGATCATAGGATCTACATAACAGTTAAAGAAGGACCATATGTCCCTATGAAGATTTCTATCCTGGATGCAAATCAAAGAATTCCAAAGGATTTTTCTGAGATGACCAAGGATGAAATCATATTGGCAACTATGGATAAGAGAGCCCAGAACATCATAGTGAGTGACATTGATGATGCAACCTTTCAGAATTTGATTCACTGCAAGAGTTCAAAGGATATGTGGGATACTTTGATAATCTATATGGAGGGTTCTGAATAAGTAAGACAAGATAGAAAATCTATGCTAAACCAGGAGTATGAAAGTTTCAGACAAGGAAAGTCTGACAGTATCACTGAGTGCTATAAAAAGTTCTATAGGATAGTGAATGAGCTGATGTCCTATGGGAGAATCTTCAGTACTTATGAACTGAATGATAAATTCTTGAGATCCCTGACAAAGGATTGGGACACAAAGATTTTTGCCATTAGAGAAGTGGCCAAACTTGCAGATATTTCTCCTCCAACCTTGTTTGGAAAGTTGTTGTCTTATGAGATGCAACTTATGGCTAGGAAAGAGGAAGAGAAGAGTGCAAAAGGTGAGCATAGTGAAAAGTCTGTGGCCTTTAAGGTTGAAGCCACTAAGAAGAATATGAGGATGTCTCCATCACCTCCTGAGATTGTTGCTGAAACTGCTTCAGAAAATTCAGACAATCAGAATTCAGACAGTAGTGACTCTGATGAAGATTATGCAGCATTTACTAGACAGTTTCAGAGAGTTCTGAAGAAGAAGTAGTGGAAGTCTAAGCCTTCCACATCTAAGCCTAAGGATGATTACTATCAAAAGAGTAAGTCATCCAGGAAAGACAGGAGCAAGTCCAAGCCAAACAAGTTTATAACATCAAAGATTGTTTTCTACTATTGTAATAGGCCTGGACATGTAGTGTCTGAATATCCAGAGAAAAGAAAAGAGTCTGGTGATAAAAAGAAGACTCAACACCAGAGTAAGAAGGAGAAATCCTTTGTTGCTAAGAAGGAAAAGACTTTGTCAGATCAGTCATCTTCAGTGTCAGAATCTGAAGCTGAGGCTTACATTGGTCTGTTTGCTGCAGATGAAGAAGAAGAGTTTCTCCAGGTGCTGAACTCTATATATGAACAGGAAGACCATCAGTGCAAGGGACTGGTGGCTGTATCAGAAGAAGACAAGTGTCAGGATCAGCCTGGTCCTAGTAAGGTACAATGTCTTTCAGATTGCAGTACTGAGTCAGAGTCAGCAACATTTGCATCAAGTGATGTGGATGGGTCTGAGTCTGAAGGTGATGTTCATCAGTTAATTGATGAATATGGAGATCTATTGCAGGCACTTAAGAAGAGCAAAAACCTGGCCAAATCACAGGCTAAGGAAATTGCAGATCTTAAGATGGCTGCATTAGATTCAGAGAAGTTGCTAGATCAAAAATTGAATGAGATAGCCAGACTGAAAAATATTACTGTTATTCAGATGGGCAATATCACATTTTAAAATGATCAGATTAGAAATCTGGAGGTTAGACTTCAGAAGGAGAAGGAGATAGTTGCTAGTTTCTCTAAACCTAAATCTGTATTACCCTTAATTGATGAGTTTGTACCTCAAAAGGGTAAGGCTGGGTTAGGGTTTAAGAAACCTGCATGGACTGTTAGGTCCAAATCTAAAGGCAAAGCGCCAGCACAAAACAAGAAGCCTGCTGTAGATAATTCAGCTAGGGTTGTACCTAAACAAAGGTACAACAAGTTTGAGTGCTGGTGTTGTGGCAAGGTAGGCCACTTTGCCTTAGATTGTTGGCACAATTCAAGTGTCAAGGAGAGTAGCAATCTGCCTGCTAGAAGAGCTACAGGTAGATTTGTTAAATTTCAGGCTAACATGAACCAAGGACCCAAAACTTATTTGGGTTCTAAGGTTAGGTAATCTGTGTTGCAGGTCAGTCCAAGTGGACATGCCCCTATATGGTACTTGGACATTGGTTGTTCCAGGCACATGACTGGAACTAGGGGACTGCTGAAGGACTATTTACCTATCATGGATGGCCCTAAAGTAATATTTGGTGGTTCTGAAAAGGGAGTCATCAAAGGATTTGGTAACATCTCTACCAACTCAATCACAATCACTCAAGTGGCCTATGCAAAGGGTTTGAAATATAACCTAATTAGCATAAGTCAGCTGAGTGATTTAGGTTATGACATCTCATTTGTCAAGAATGGTTGTCATATCAAAAGGTCAAGTGATCAAAAGGTCATATTGACAAGTTATAGAAAGAGAAATGTTTATTGTCTTGACTTTATGTGTGAGAACATTATTCTCCTATTTATCTTGTAGTTGATGAGAGAATCTCACATTGTGTTAAATGGCACAAGAGGCTGGCTCATCTTAACTACAAAACTATTGACCAACTCTTTAGCAAAGAGTTAGTGAAGAATGGTCCTCAAGTTAAGTGTATAAAGGATGGGATATGCTCAGCTTGTCAAAAGGGCAAGCAGACCAAATCCACCTTTCATAGCCTTGAAAACAAGGATTCTGTGAGGTGTCTATACCTCTTGCATATGGATCTATTTGGTCCTATGCCAGTTCATAGTCTAGGTAGGAAGGTCTACACATTTGTGGTGGTAGATGACTATTCTAGATATTCCTGGGTGTTCTTTCTAAGGCAAAAATCTGAAACCCCAAGTGTCTTATATAGTTTTGTTAAACAAATTCAGAATGAGTTGGACAGTACAGTGGTCAAAATCAGAAGTGACCATGGTACTGAATTTCAGTCTGAAAGTATGACAAGACTATGTGAAGAATTTGGGATTTTTCAAGAGTTTTCCTCACCTAGAACACCACAGCAAAATGGTATTGTTGAAAGGAAGAATAAAATATTGATAGAGGCTGGTAGAACCCTATTGAGTGACACTTCTCTCCCAGAATATTTCTGGGCTGAGGTAGTAAACACTGCATGTCATGTGATCAATAGGGCTACTATCACCAAGATCCACAAAAAGACTCCCTATGAGATTGTGAAGGGAAGAAAAGCAAACTTATCCTATTTTAGGATCTTTGGTTGCAAGTGCTATATACTTAACAATGGAAAGTCTTATCTAACCAAGTTTGCTGCCAAATCCCAAGAGGGGATATTTGTTGGGTACAACAACAATAGTAAGGCTTATAGGGTCTACAACTTGATTACTCAAGTTGTAGAAGAGTCAATACATGTTGTCTTTGATGAAGCATGACTCATTAACAGTGAATTGCCAAGTAGTTCTTGCAGTTCTACAGGTATAAATGAGAGAATGGACAAGCTTACCATTACAGAAGATTCTCCTGCAATTCAGGAAGTAGAAAATGGTGGATGTTGTCCAGGGGGAGGACAAGACTCTCCAATTGCTGATGAAAACCAAGAAGTACAACATAATGAAGAGGATGGAGGTGTTCAACGTGAAGATAGGTTACCTCCAGCTAATAGACACTTAAAGGATCATCCAGCAAATCAGATAATTGGTGATCCAAGACAAGGTGTGCAAACAAGAAGCAGGAATCTGAGCACAGTTCTTTGCTCCAGCTTCCTATCACAAGTGGAACCAAGAAGTTTGAAGAAGTTGTTCTAGGCACACATTGGATTGATGCCATGCAAGAGGAGCTGAATCAGTTTAGAAGATGCAAGGTCTGGAATCTTGTTCCTAAACCAAAAGACCACAACATCATTGGAACAAAGTGGATCTTTAGGAACAAATTGGATGAGAATGGGATCATTGTGAAGAATAAAGCAAGACTTGTTACAAAAGGTTATAGGCAGGAAGAAGGTATTGATTTTGATCAAACCTTTGCTCCAGTAGCAAGACTGGAGGCAATCAGAATGTTCCTAGCTTATGCAACATATCAAGGCTTTAAGGTATTCCAAATGGATGTAAAGTCAGCATTCCTGAATGGAAACCTAAAGGAAGAAGTCTATGTAGAGCAGCCATCAGATTTTGTTGATCCTCTCAAACCTGATTATGTTTATAGACTTAGGAAAGCATTATATCGGTTGAAACAAGCCCCAAGGGCTTGGTATGAAACCTTGTCTAGTTTCCTCATTGAGAACAAATTCTCAATGGGGAAAATAGACAAGACTCTATTCCTTAGGGAATCTAAAGGAAAGATTATCCTAGTCCAAATATATGTTGATGACATAATATTTGGGTCTACTGAAAGTAATCTTTGCAGAAAGTTTGCAAAACTTATGCAAGGAAAATTTGAAATGAGCAGTATAGGAGAACTTAAGTTTTTCTTGGGTCTCCAAGTAAGACAGACTGAAGATGGCTTGTCCATATGCCAGTCTAAGTTCACCCTGGAGTTAATAAAGAAGTATGGTATGGAATCATCCACTACCATGAGAACTCCTGTGGGGACAAGTATGTCTTTTTGCAAAGATGATGCAGGGAAACCTGTAGATGAAACTTTGTATAGAGGGATAGTTGGTTTCCTCCTGTATTTGACTGCTAGTAGACCAGATATCATGTATGCTACATGTGTCTGTGCTATGTACCAAGCATGCCCTAAAGAATCTCATTTGACTGCAGTCAAAAGGATTTTGAGATAAATTAAGGACACACCTTATCTAGGCCTTTGGTACCCTAGGAATGGAGATTTTCTACTGACAGGGTATTCAGATGCAAATTTTGCAGGGTGCAAGGAAGATAGAAAAAGTACTACTGGCACCTGTCAATTTCTAGGTGGAAGACTAGTGTCTTGGAGCAGTAAGAAGTAGACCAGTGTGGCAATCTCCACAGCTGAGTCAGAATATGTTGCTGTAGGAAGCTGTTGTGCACAACTTTTATGGATTCAACACCAGTTAGAAGACTATGGTATTCAAGTAAGTAGAACACCTTTGCTTTGTGATTCTACTAGTGCAATTTCTATAGCTAATAATCCTGTTTCACATAGTAGGACTAAGCATATAGAAATTAGATACCATTTTCTTAGAGAACAAGAGAGACAAGACATTTCACTAGAATATGTCAAAACAGATTTTCAAATTGCTGATATGTTCACTAAGCCTCTAGATGAAACTAAATTCAATTAGTTTAAAATTGATTTAGGCATGTTGAACATAGATTAGTTTCACATAATTTGGCTAAGTAAAATAGTGTCGACACAAGGAGTTGTCTGTGTCGACACATATAAGTGGTGTTGACATTACAGGAAAATGATGTCGACACATCTAGAAAAGTGGAGTCGACACTTCAGGAAGTTGTGTCGACACATTCAGGATAGTTGTGTCGACACTGGGATTAAGTGTCGACACATAAGTTCTGTCGACTATATTGGTGTCGACACATGCAGATGCTAGTGTCGACACTTAGGTTCTATACAGATTTCGTCGAATGAAGAATCAACTAATCGTCAAGCGCAGAAGTATAAGTGTCGACACATATAAGTCAACACTTATGTCGAGACATTAGAAGTAAGTGTCGACACTTTTCAACAGTGTCGACACATTAAGAGTATTTTGACGCGCCCTTTCACATTCATTTTTAGAAAGGTATAAATAGGTCTTCAACATTGTTTGTCGACACGCTCCCAAGAGTTTTGAGACCAAAACTTTGTGTCGACATCTCTCTCCTCTAAATTCAAGATTTCTCAAAACCCTAATGGAGCCTAAGCTTGAGGATAATGTCAATGAAGGATATGAGCTAGTACGCAACGCATTTGACCATACGGAACCAAAAACTAAGGAGGTTGTAACCCTAATTGCAGAGAATGGGTTGGAAGTTCTAGTTTCAGAACCAACCAAGATTTGGAAGAAGGAGGTACTAGAATTCTTTAGTGCTGCAACCCTAGCTGCTACTGGACTAAAAATTCGTTCCACAGTCCATGGAGTCAAAGTGAAAATCATCCAAAAAAGTCTAAGGAAAGTTCTACATCTACCAAGAACTCAAGAAGAGGAAGATGTTCCTGCATCTAAGACAAGGGAAGCACTTAAATGGTGTGGATTGGATCCCACCTTGAAGATTGGAGCTGCCATGAACAGAAAAGGCATGAATCAGCAAGGCAAATTTCTATCAGAAATTGTTGGCAAAGTCATCCTCTGCAAGCCAGGGGGACATAATAGGATTTCTGCCTACATGTTCAGCCTGATGACATGGATCATCTATACCTTAAACACTGATTGGTCAACAGTGATTTTTGAGAAGATTAAGGAAAGTCTGAAAAAGCCCAATCTGGGTAGAATTATGAGCCTATACTTAGCTGGAACTATTCTAGAAGTCATGGAACAAGCAACTGGTTCCAAAATTAACCACATGAGGAGGATGGACATCCGAATTATCTCAAGATAGGATAGGGTATTAACTAAGGACATGCCTACTTCAGAGAAGGAAGTTCCTCCATAGAAAAGAAGAAGAAAGCCATAATGGCTCCTGAATCCTCTAGTAGTTCAGAGGAGCAAGTTGTTTTCAGTTCTAATGAGGAAGAAGCTTATAATACTAGAAGGTCACCAGTAAGAAATGAAGATGCACAAAGGCAGGGGGAGCAACCATCTGCTAGCCCCATTCACCTGGATCCACTCCAGGGGGAGCCTCATCATGAGGAAATGCTTACTCACTTGGACAGTGAAATGGCAACACAAACCATTCTTGAGTTAATCAGTGAAGTCAATCAATCAATTTTAAATATTGAGAATGAAATGCTAACTGAATCCTTGATTGACATTGATCAACAAACTTAATTGAACAGTCAAGCTCAAGATGTTGTAATGGAGGATACATCAGCAGTTGCTGATGCTCCTGAGATAAGAAACTCTCCAGTTCCTTCCCAACAAGAGTTTACCCTAGATGAGTTATTCACTGCTATGGAGCAAAAGACTCAGGGGGAGAAAGAAAGAACTGAAGGAGAGTACCCTGGATTTGAGGGAGAGAAGATAGATCTTGAGGGGGAGCATGTTATTCCTGAGAAGGAGCAAGTGAGTACTGTGGGGGAGGAGCAATTAACTCAGGGGGAGCAATCTAAGACTGCAAAGGACTTGCCTCCTAGTCCTAAGGATAGAGTTGATATTGATAGTACCTCAGCATCTGAGGCTAAAGAAGCTGCTAGAGCTAAGAAAAGAAAGCTTATGGTCTTCAAAAGAAGGAGTCAAAGCTACAAAAAAGCATTACAAACAGTTGCTCCACAGCCTGCCCCAACAGCTGATTACAGCTCATTGTTGGTGGCCTTGCAGATCAAAATGGATGAGCAAAGAAAGGCTCTAGAAAAGTATATGGATGAAGGACATAAGTCCCTTCAATTTGATCTGCCTCACGATATAAAGTCAATAAGATTTGAAGTTAATCAAAATAAAAAGGAAATGACTGATTGTTTCCACAAAGGTGGGAATGCTGTTGTTTACCTAGCTACTCATCAGGAAAAAATAAAGACTTAAGTGGATGATATGGCTGTAAAACAAGGATATGTTTTAGAGAATCATAATAGAATGAATGAAAATCTGACAGAATCACATAATGTGATTGTTACTGAGATGAAGAATCTTGCAACTGCCCATCCTGAAGCAATGACTAAGGCCAAGGCAGAATTTGATAAGGAATTGCAAGAAGGAATAGATGCTGTCAAAACTGCTATTACAGATTCCCAAAAGATAATTTCTGGCCAGCTACTGAAATTAAAGGCATTCAATAAAGATGGTGTCAATTTCATGGATGAACAAGTCAGGTTTCAGAAGGATACTCTCAGGGATCATGTTGAAAGAGAAGTCATAAAGGGGGAGAGGGTATTAGTCAAAGCTGGATCTGATCATGCTAAATGGATTTCCAATAGCATCAGAGCCACACTTGGATATCCACCTCTTTGTGATGATGATAATGTGGCTGAATCTGGAGTGCATCCTGCAGATTTTGGAGGAGAGCAAGCTGAAGTTGCTCAAGTAATCTATCCTCAAGCAGATTTTGAGCAAGCTGAAGTTGCTCATGAAGTACAATCAATGTATAGCCCTCCAGAGGGTAATAAAAATATTATCATTGAGAAAGTAGACAAGCCTGTGTCAGATGCATTTTTGAAAGAGCAAGAAGCTCTATTGTCTAAGAAGAAATTTAGAGAACAGTCTGAGTTAAAGCCAGATTTTGAGCAGTGGAGCCCAGCTTCTGGAAATATTATACTAACTGCTTGGAAAGCTGCAAAGGACAATATCCTAGAGAGGGGCAAATGGTACTCTGAACAAGAGTGGAGAAAGCATGAAGCCAGGCAAGAGGCTATTGTACAGTATAGAAGAAAGGCAAAACTTGGGAAGCTACCTCCTAATGGACAGGATCCTAACAAATATTTCCCTAAGCCTTATCATTATTTTGAAAGACAAAAGATAAGGGCTGAAGAGCTGAAGAAGAAAGATCTTAAGGGCAAGAAGCCAGTTGATGACTCTGATGCTCCTGTGCAAGCCAAGATTCAATCAATCAAGGGCATTATCATCAAGGAGCCAGAGCAGCCTTAGATTAGATTTACTAGATTTTATCACTTTGTAAAAATTTAGTGTCTAAAATCTATGTAAACATCTATTAAAAGAAACTTTTGTAGTTGAAACAAAACTTTAATGAATGCTCATTGTGTTAGCATTATTATTATTCTGTGATGTTTTGTTTTATCTATCTTGTTTAAGTATTTACCCTGTCATATAATATTTTTATACATCATATTGAGTATTTGTTATGTATGGTGTATATCATTGACTAAGGGTTATGACTTCTCCAAATAGGGGGAGATTGTTGGGTACATTGGAAAATGTGTACCAGATTTGAAGAAGCCTCACCCTACTCAATGATATGCATCAAGGTGTATTTCATGTGCTTTGAGTTTATGTGTGCGGGTTAAGTAATTACAGGAAATGCAGAAAAATTTCTAAGTCCATGTGTCGACACCTAGAGAAGCTGTGTCGACACTTATGAAGGCTTGTGTCGACACTGGAGATAAGCTGTGTCGACACTTGGAGAAGATTGTGTCGAGACTTGGAAAGGCTGTGTCGACACCAGAAGCAGATGTCTCGACATACAGAGACAGTGTCGACACATAGAGAAGCAAAGTCGACATCAAATGTGTCGACACCAGAAGGCAGTGTCGACACACAGGAATACTTAGTCGACATCAACTGTGTCGACACATAGAGGCAGTGTCGACACACAGAAGTATTTGTCAACATCAACTGTGTCGACACACAGGACTTGTGTCGACACACAGCAAAGTTTCAACTATGTTAAAGAAGAAGTATTTGTGTCGACACAAAGGAGATGTGTCGACACACAGCAGAATTTCAACTAAGTTTTAAAGAAGAAGTATTTGTGTCGACACACAGAATCTGTGTCGACACATTCATCAAAAAGCAATGTCGAGAAGCTGTTACAACAACAAATGAAGTTATGTCGACACCACCAAGGCTAGTGTCGACACTTAGTCCACTTGTGTGGACACTTGGTCTATTTGTGTCGACACATAATGAAGATCAGTCTCGACACTTTCAGACAGAGACAGTGATTTCAACAAGTCACTGGATGACTTGACAGCTGCCATTTCTAACCAGTCAACTACTACTGTCAGAGCTGTCAGAAGGTTGTTAGAAACCGGATAAGCCGGTTACCATGGAGGAAGGCTATATAAAGGCTTTCTCCTTGAACAGAAATGTGATGATCAATAATTGAAGAATACAGATTCTGTGCAATACAGATAGAAGTAATTATACATAAGATTTTCGACAAAAGATCTAGAAGAAGTTGGAGAGAGAGAGCTCCATCTAAGAAGAGCAGTTGCTGAACCAGGCTGCCAAGAAAGATTCAGATTGAGATATGAACCTTAAGTCAGAAGCTGATTGAAGAATCATCTTCTCAAGAGTTCAACCCTACTGAGTTCAGATTCAAGAAGCTTTGAAGAAAGCTAAGAGAGGTTGATCTCTGCCAAGTTCTTCCAAGAACTGATCAAGAAGCCATCCATCTATTCTCTCTCTTTCTGGGTGGTGGTAATAAACTTTGTTTAATCAAATTTATATAGGATCTTGTATAGATCTGAGTTGTAAGCCTATTTTATAAAGGCTGAGTGTAAGAGATTTAGATCTCTGAGTGTAGGTCTTGCTGAAGACTGAGGTAGGGCTTTGTGCCTGATTTGTAGGAGACTGTGTTCTCTAAGTGTAGGCCTTGGTGAAGGCTGAGGTAGGGCTGTTTGCCTGAGGTGTAGGAGTGGGGACACTCTGAGTTGTAGGAACCTATTTGGGGTTCTGAGCTGTAAGATCTGAGGATTTGAGGTGAAGTGCAGAAGTTAGGCCGAATCTAGTACACTGCTAGATAGGCGAAAGGGGAAAGTGGATGTACCCAGACCTTAGGGAACCACTATAAATACTGTGTGCAATCTATGAATGATTATTTCTGTGATTGTTGTGTTGATAGCTGTAGAGTTTGTAATTGCTGCTTAAATTATAGAACAGATTGTCTGCCTTTAAAGCAAATGAAAAATTACGCCTATTCACCCCCCCTCTAGGTGGTTAGGCACTAATTCTTTCAGTGCCCCGACTTCCCACAAGTAAAACATGCACCCGGGGTCCGACCCGTAGTCGCCCAAGAAGCACCAGAAGAAGGAGCTGGACCCGAAGTCCTTGCCTTCTTAATGAACTTACAGTACCCAGACTTTGAGGTAGTCGGCGCCTTGAACTTCGTCTTTTTATCACCAAAGCTTTTCTTCGCTTGAGCATTCTTCATGACCTTCTCCAAGGACCGGGTCGTGTTGACCAGGGTCAAGAAGCCCTGCGTCATAGGCCCCGAGAGTAGTGGCCTCAAGTTATATCTCAAACCTTCATAGAATCGGTTCATATTGCGCCCCTCATCCGCGAGTGTGGAGTTAGCGTACCGACCCAAACGAGTAAACTCGTGGCGATACTCATCCATGCTACTCTCTCCTTGTACCAACCTCTAGAACTCATTCTTCAAAGCTATCCTCTGCGCCGAAGGGAGGTACCTAGCCAAGAACAGTCTCGAGAACTCTTCCATTGAGACGTCTGTAAGTTGCCTTCCTCTCAATAGATGCAACTCCAAACCCTCCCACCACAGCCTAGCGCCTCCATCCAACAGGAACGTAGCTATAGTGGTCATCTGCCACTCCTCCGTCTCAGTTGCTGTCAAGACTCTCTTCACTCGGGAGAGCCAATCTTCAGCTTGTGATGGGATTCCCAACCCCGAGAACATTGGAGGATTAAAGCTCATAACGTGTTTGAGCTGTCTCTCGGTTGCCCTCCTCGGCACCAACGGCTCCACTACTACCTGCTCCACTCTTCTCGGCTCAACCTCTGGAATAGGTACCTGCTCCATCGTAGGAGCGGGCTGCTGCATTTCGCGGATTTGCCGACTCAAGAAGTTGAGTCCGAGGTTTTTAGGACCTTTCGAGGTTATAGAACGGGTAGGAGAAGCAGCGTACCGGTTAGCATTGTCCGCAAAGCTGAGTGGAATACACGACGTCTTCCATGTCTCCGTCTTGAGGGAAGCCTTAGTAGAGGCTAGTGTGGTGATCGAATCGGCATCAGTGCCGATAGAAGAGGTCTTGAGGATGCGAGTTCGTCCAGTTACTATAGAGGATTCATAAATTCGGCAGCTGCGGAACAAAGAGGTCAAACTCGTAAAAGTTCGATGGGACAACTGCGGTCATGAGGAGCTCTCGTGGGAGCGAGAACAGACCAAACTGGAGAAATATCCAGGGTTATTCCATTCAGGTATCATTTAATTTTTGTGTATCTTTTATTTTCTCTAATTTTGGGACGAAATTCTTTTAAGGGGGAGAGAGTTGTAACGCCCCGAAACTCGAAAGAGGGACGGACAGTGTTTAGAGACAAGTTTGGGTCTTGGTAAGGGTCACACGGCCTAGGACACGGGCGTGTCCAGGGCCATGTCGTGCTCAGGTTCAACGAACAACCGGAGTGGTCGTCGAACTGAGCTCGACGAAGTGTCGAGATAGTGAACATGGCCTGGGACATGGGCGTGTCCCGGGCCGTATCATGCTTGGGTTCGACGAATTTTTCGAGTGGTCGACAAAAATACAGTCGACGATCATCGAGGCGATGAACACGACCTGAGACACGGGCGTGTCCCAGGCCATTTCCTGTTCGAGATGTTAGCCGGGTTGTGTCGGGGGAGGAACAAGGCCTGGGGCCCAGGCGTGTTCAGCCTTATACGGGCGTGTAATACTCGATACGGGCATGTCGAGGACCCGTGTTCTCTTTAGGTTGTGTTTGGTCCTGTGTCGATGGAGGAACATGCCCAGCTACACGAGCATGTACTAAGTGACACGGGCATGTCAAGTTTGACACGGGCGTGTCCAGAACCCGTATCCTGTTCTCGGTGCGACGGTTTCAGCGTCGATTGAGGCACACGGCCTTGGACACGGGCGTGTCACAAGCCGTATTCAGCCCAGAAATTTGGTTTTAAGAATGAATCGTGGCCGTCTGATGCCTTCTAATGGGATCTGATGGTCCAGAGCTGTCCTTGCTGTGATAAGTCCGGGAATAAGGTTTGAAACCCTCATTCCTCATCAAGTTTTCTCTCTCTAAAGTTTTGGATAGAAGGGAGAGAAAGTAAGAAGGTAAAGGAGAGATCCGGCTGCCAGAGATGCTTCAGAGCCCCAAATTGCGAGCCGAGTACAGATCCGCGGAGGCAAGTCCGTTGCGGTGGTTTTCATCTGGCAAAGTTCCCATGGCTAGGAAGAGGGGTCGTAAGGTAACGACACTTCTTCTCTCGATTTCTAGGATGCGTGCATAGCATCTTTTTCTTTCAAGCTTTTGGGCACCAAATCTCACAAATGAGAGGGGTTTGGGTCGCCATGGTTCAAGAGGAACCTCCGGGTTGTTTGAGTCCGTCCGCGGAATGTTTTTGCATTAGAGATACCCTCCGGTAGTGGATTAGGCATTGTGGGTGAAGCCGTAGTCGCGACCGTTAGTCCGACTCGGTGATGTTGCATAGGGAGCCTTAAGGATTTTGCCGAAATCCGTTGCGGCAAGATGTCGTTTGTGATGTATGTGATTTAACCCTTTTCTCGAGTGAGTACGTGTAGCCGGAACCGGACAAGGTTAGCTCTGTATTGGCGGTAGATGGTTTCCTTGGTGGACAAGGTTAGCTCCGCATTTATGGTAGATGGTTTCCTTGGTGTGCGGGGATGTTGCAGTACAAATGATGGATTAGGGTGGGAATGTTTATGGATTGTGATGTGCTAAGGCGCGGCTTGTCTCCGTGGTCGTCTGGCTATCCCGTGACGTGCAAGTCATGTGGGGAGAGTATCCCGGCGAGAGTAGTCCTCTTCCGTGAGACTGACGAGAACACCAAGCATGAGACAAGCCCGGGCAATTAAGCCACGAGCGGGTGGGGTCCATCAAGGGTTCTTAGAATCGATTTGTGTGTGATACGGAATCCTGACGCGAGAAGTCAGAATTTGCAGGCAAGCCCGGTGCTCAGACCCACGAGCGGGTGGGGCCTTGACAAGATTTCCATGTGACGGATTTTATGCCGTTGGGGGAATTGCAGTACCCTTTTTGTTTGCGGTTTATGCCAATGGGGAAATTGGGAGTATCCATATGTTTTGATGATGTGCTAGTTACATACGCGATAGGGTGTCTTGGGTGAAGCCCGAGTTTTGCATATATGCTGCATAGTAGGCCCCTTTTTATTATATGCTCAACATAGAAAATGTGTTTGTTGTTTGAGACATCCAAACCTATTCTTTTAGAGCTTTACATGTTTATGTATATGGTATACGGAGTGCTGACTTGCAGGTTGGAGGGGTACCCCGGGGTCCGTTAGGGGCGGACGGCAGGAGATGTGTTGGTTACACAGTTTGAGGTCAGCCTTTGTTGACCCAAGTTACCACCAAATTTTACAGGGCAAGGATCGCAAGCAGGAGCTAGCTCGTCGGCCAAAAAGTTCTAAGCCTCATGAAGTGTTACAAGTTTTGTACTAGCTCTATTCGTGGAATTGTATGTTTGATGTTCTAGTTTTCTGGCTTGCATGCCGAGGTAGTCTAGGAGTGCTTATGCACGTTGATGCTTGATGTTATCATTTGAGTTTTGGGCTCTTTATTGTTGTAAGGCCTTAAGGCCATTTCAATACTCTTATATATGTGGATAACTTCTGGTCTTGTTTACTGTTTCCGCTGTTGTTTGATACTGAGTTTTGAGTTGAGTAGTTAATATCATCTTTTAACTCTAAAGCTGTGGCGTCTGTATGTTATGGGGCCCCGGCCGAACACATATTATGTGGTCATTACAGGGGAGGTATTACACTCCTTCCCATATAGAAGGGAAAGGATAAGGGCCGATGTAAGTCGACCCTTCAACTCCTGGAAAGATGCCTCACACTGCGGCATCCAAACGAATGGAGTGTCCTTCTTCGCCAAAGAAGTGAGTGGAAGGGCTATCTTAGAGAATCCTTCCACAAACTTCTGGTAGTACCTCGCCAATCCTAGAAAACTTCGGACATCTGTGACCGTCTTCAACTGAGGCCAGTCCCGCACTGCCTGATTCTTCGTGGGATCCACCGCTAATCCTGCTCCACTGATGATGTGGCCTAAAAAGGTCACCTCCGTCAGCCAAAATTGGTATTTACTGAACTTGGCATATAACTGATGATCCTTGAGCTTCTCCGGAGTCAAAACCAAATGCAATGCATGGTCCTCCTTTGTCCTCGAATAGATGAGGATATCATCTATGAACACGATGACAAACCTGTCAAGAATTTGCTCGAACACTCAGTTCATCAAGCTCATGAAAGTCGTTGGCACATTTGTGAGCCTGAAGGGCATCACGACAAACTCATACAAGCCATATCTGCTGTTGAATGTCGTCTTCGGGATATCCTCTTCCTGAATGCTCAACTGATAATATCCTGAACTCAGATCCAGCTTCGAGAACTAGTGTGCTCCCTCTAGCTGGTCAAATAGCTCATCGATCCTCAGTAGTGGATAGGTTTTTCGGACCGTCAACCGGTTCAGTGCACGATAGTCGATGCACACCCTAAGGGTCCCATCCTTCTTCTTTATGAGCAAGACCGGAGCTCCCCAAGGAGAGAAACTTGGCCTAACAAATCCATCCTCCACCAGCTCCTGTAGCTGGCTCCTAAACTCCACCAGCTCCTTTGGAGCCATCCGATATGGAGCCCTAAACACCGGCTTAGCTTGAGGCACCAACTGAATCTGGAAGTCCTTCTCCCGGTGTGGTGGCGATCCTGGTAGCTTCTCTAGAAATACATCCGCAAAGTCCCACACCACTGCTATATCAGCAACCATCGTCTTGACCTCGACCATCCCAAAGAACACCTGATAAACCACATCTCCCTGTAAGTGGGCCTTGATGGCCTGAGTAGTAGATAACATTCTACGGGAGACGGGATTAATACCATCGAAGGTCGCGAAGGTGTCGTCATATCTCGGCACAACCTTCCTCGCTGGGCAGTCTATCTGGGCATGGTTCCAGGTGAGCCATGTCATGCCCAAAACCAGTTCGAAGTCCGGCATCCTCAATACCATTGTCGGGGCCTCGAGTGTCAGACCATCAATCATCACCTTCAGGAGGCACTTAGTAGTAGCTAAGACCTCCATCCCGTTAGGGAGATGTACCCTCCTAGCGACTCCTGAATAATGTCTGACTCACTCCAGTCCTATTACAAACTCCTCGGAGACGAAATTGTACAACCCCCCGTATCCACCAAGGTGTGGGCAGGATTGCCCACACACATAAGGATTCCTGTTTATTTAGACATGGTTAGGTAACTGAACCTGTGGTTTTTCTTTCCTAGTATGCTACTGTTGTTTGTTGTTTCAAATATTCCAAAAGTAAATAAACAACACAAAATTAACAGCATACCTGCAATCACCTTGCCCGGGTCCCGAGGTGGAACCAAGTCCACAACATACACCTGCTCCCTATCTTGCTCTGATATCTGCCATGGAAACCACGTCCTCTCACGGCCTCGGCCTGCAAACTGATGAACGGCGGGGCATCCTGCGTTGTCGTAGAGGTTCCCCCTCATGGGGTAGTTTATCCATATGTGCCCTACCTGATGACAATTGTAGCACTCGGCGGAGGAAGTGCCACACCTCTGGGCCCCTGTATCTCCCGCACCTGAAGAGTTTGGGGGGCCAATACAACTCGCACCCTAGGTTCCTGTCTCACCTCTTGGCGGGGTTGGTCCTCTGCCCTTCTCTCATCAGCAAAGCGGCCCCTCTACTGATCATTCATGCCTCCCTAACCCTGATCTTCATTTGGCCTCTTCATGCATCGAGTCGTGTGCCAATTAGCCTCTAACCTCCTTGACATCTCCAGAATTCGAGGTATAGGTCCGTCGGATACAAACAAAAGAGCCCCACTCAGGTCCTCTCGAAGGACTTTATAGAACCTCTTTGTATACCCTACTTCGTCCAGCTGATAGGAATCTGCAAACCGCGCTAAGAGATTGAACTCCCGGTGGTACTCCACCACCATCCTATTGCCCTGCTTCAGCTGTAGGCACCTATCTTCCAGCTCATCTCTTGCCAACTATGGAACGAAGTGCTCCAACAGTGCGGCCCTGAACTCCTCCTAATTAACGTCAGCAACCTCCCGATCTACAAATGTCATATCCAGAAGTGTCTTCGACCATCTCTTGGCACGAGACTCCAAGCAAGAGACCGCCAGAGGTACCCTCTCCTCCCACGAGCACCGTATCCTGGTCAACATCTCGAACATGATATCTGTGCTAACAAGCAAGAATAAACAGGAAAATGGAGTAATAGAAATCTTTATTATCCAAAAAAGGTGTGTATTACAAGGTATAACCTCCCTTTTATAGAATGGAGGAGATGAGAGAGAATACAATTAAACAATGTGGGACTAAATAATTACAGGTACAGGCGGTTTAATATAAATACAAGCCGACGACCAAACCGTGCGGTTAGATGAATAGGCTAACTGCCCGACATCCACCAGATGGAGAGAACAAGCCGCCAGGGGAGACCACCTGATCGCCCGGTCTTCAAGTCCCCTGAGACAAACCGGCAGACCGCCAGGACACCAACAACAACAATCCGGCAAACAAACCGCTGGAGAGAAACCGACAGATCGCATGGTCTGTAATCTACTAGAGTCAGACAGCCAGCTTGTCGGGTCTATATTCTGCAACACTCCCCCTCAAGCTGGAGCCTATATATCAATCATGCCCAGCTTGTCGTAAATGTGATGAAAGGAGGCGGATACCGGCTTGGTGAAAATATCAGCCAACTCTTTATCGGAGGTGATGAACGGAGTACAAATTTGTTCCTTTAGAATTTCTTCCCAAATAAAGTGGAAGTCGACTTCAATGTGCTTTGTTTTCTCATGGAAGAACGGATTTTTGGAGATGTATATAGCGGCCTTATTATTGCAAAACATAGGTAGAGGATGGTCGTAGACCTCCCTTAAGTCAAGCATGAGAGCCCATAACCACTTCAACTCACACGTGGTCGACGTCATACTTTGATATTCTACTTCTGCACTGGACCAGCAGAGGACAGACTGTTTCTTGAACATCCAGCTTGCAAGGTTTCCCCCTACAAAGGTGCAAAAACCCGATGTTGACTTGCGATCTCCTTTGTCATCAGCATAGCTCGAATCTGAGTACGCTTCAACCCTGTTGGGTACATTGGATTAAATGTATCATATTTGAAGAAGCCTCACCCTACTCAATGATATACATCAAGGTGTATTTGATGTGTTTTGAGTTTATTGGTGCAGGTTAAGTAATTGCAGGGAAAGCAGAAAAGTTTCTAAGTCCATGTGTCGACACCTAGAGGAAAAGTGTCGACACTTAAGAAGACTTGTGTCGACACCCAGAGAAGCTGTGTTGACAATTGGAGTAATTGTGTCGACACCAGGAAGGTAGAGTCGACACCAAAAGCAAAGTGTCGACACAAACAGGCAGTGTCGACACTCAGTGAAGAATTGTCAACAATATCTGTGTCGACAATTAGAAGCAGTGTCGACACCCAGAAGAACTTTGTCGACATCTAAAGTGTCGACACTAGGAGGCTGTGTCGACACTCAGCAAAACATCAACAAAGTTCAAGTACAAGTGTCGACACCAGGAGGCTATGTCGACACTCAGCAAACTTCAACAAAAGTTCAAGTGCAAGTGTCGACACTAGGAGCTGTGTCGACACTCAGCAAAGTTTCATGACATGAAGCATGTGTCGACACAAAGGAGATGTGTCGACACTCAACAAAGTTCAACACAAGAAGGCTTGTGTCGACACTCAGCAGAAATCAGATAAAGTATTGAAGAAGTACTTGTGTCGACACCTTCAATCAGTGTCGACACATTCAACAGAAGGCTTGTGTTGACACACAGAATCAGTGTCGACACATTCAGAAGAAGCAGTGTCGAGAAGCAGATTCTACAACACAAGGAGTTGTGTCGACACCATGAAGACTAGTGTCGACACTTAGTCTACTTGTGTCGACACTTAGTCTATATGTGTCGACACTTAAAGACTGACTGTCTCGACACTTTCAGACAGTTATAGAAAATTCAAGAAGTGACTGGATGACTTGACAGCTTCCATTTCAACCGGTCAACAGATACTGTCAGAGCTGTCAGAAGATCGTTAGAAACCGGATCAGACGGTCACCATGAAGAAAGCCTATATAAAGGCTTATTCCTTCAATAGAAGAATAATAATCAAGATAGATTTGCATCAATCAGTTGAAGTGATCAGAAGATCTAAGAAGTTGGAGAGAGAGCTCCTTCTAAGAAGACAGCTGTTGAACCAGGCTTGAAAGTAAGTTTTATTGAGATCTGATTCTTAAGTCAGCAGTGATTGAAGATCATCTGCATAGAGAATCAACCCCTACTGTGTTCTAATTCAAGAAGCTTTGAAGAAAGCCAAGGGAGGTTGATCTCACAAAGTTCTTCCAAGAACTCATCAAGAAGCCAGACAATTCTTCTCTCTCAATCAGAATTGTGGTTATATTCTTTGTAATTTTAATTTCTTGTAGGATCCTAAGGGATCTGAGTTGTAAGACTGAAATTATAAAGGCTGAGTGATAGGGCCTGTGTGCCTGAGTGTAGGAGATTCATTTCTCTGAGTATAGGCCTTGTTGAGGGCTGAGTGTAGGTCTTGTTGAAGGCTGAGTGTAGGTCTTTGTGAAAACTGAGTGGTAGGGCTGTGTGCCTGAGTTGTAGGAGTGGGATCACTCTGAGTTGTAGGAACCTGTTTGGTATTCTGACTGTAAGATCCGAGGATCTGAGGAGTATTGGAGAATTTGGCCGAATCTAGTACACTACTAGATAAGGCGAAGGGGGAAAGTGATGTACCCAGATCTTGGGGAACCACTATAAAAACTGTGTGTACTCTGTGTGTGACTGATTCTGTGTTTGCTGTTTAAAGTTTCTGTGAATTCGTGATTAATTCTGCCTAAAAGTTTAAAAAGATTAAGGTCACCTCTTCACACCCCCCCCCCCCCCCGCCCTCTAGGTGATTAGGTACAATTTCTTTCAAACCCACAAATGACCATTCTTCTGAAAGAGTAGTCCTTTCCCAGACGTTGATTTAACATACTCCAATATCCTCAGTGCAGACTGTAGATGACACTCCCTAAGAGCTTGCATGAATTTTCTAACCTTGCCTACAACATAGACAATATCGGGTCTGGTCACCGTGAGATATATAAGTTTACCAACCAGACGTCTGTACCTCGCAACATCTGAAAGAAGAGGAGAGTCATCCATCCAGGTTTTATCTTCTTCAGTCGCCATAGGGCATCAGGCAGGTTTAACCCCAGTCAGCCCTACCACTTTTAGCAAATCAATAGCATACTTGCATTAAGAAAGGACAAGGGAATTGGGCTTCCGAGAGATTTCTATCCCTAGAAAGTATTTTGGAGATCCCATATCCTTTGTGACCAGGTGTTGACGAAGATGCGTCTTTGTCAAGGTTATCCCAACGTAGTCATCTCCAGTGAGAAGAATATCATCCATATATACCACAAGCACCACAAGAGTCAGGAAGGTTTTGTGAATAAATAAGGAGTGATCGACAGAACTTCTCGTAAAACCCACGGCCGCCACAATCCCTCTAAACTTGTCAAACCAAGCCTGAGGGCTTTGCTTTAGGCCATAGATAACCTTCTTGAGCCGGCATACCTATGTCTCCCCTGAGCAACATACCCTGGAGATTGCTCCATGTAGACATCCTCCTGAAGATCCCCATACAGAAAGGCATTATTGACATCCAGCTATGAAATGGGCCAATCCCTGTTGACAGTCACAGAGAGGAGGACTATGATAGTGCTGAGACAAGAAACTGGAGAGAAGGTGTCCAAGTAGTCAACCCCATAAGTCTGGGTAAAGCCTTTGGCCACAAGCCAGGCTTTGTAACGATCCACACTGCCATCCGGTCGGAACTATACCACAAAGACCCAGCGACAGCCAACGACAATTATGCCGAAGGGAGGAGGAACGAGGGTCCACGTACCCCATTCAGTGAGAGTAGCAATATCCTCATCCATGGCTGTAACGACCTAGGGAGGACCCCTAGTGCCTCCCGGCCCACCAGCAGCCCATGGAGGACCCATAACACCATGGTGGTATAGCCGAAATCTAGAAGGCCTTCAACATTTCTCATCACCAACTGAGCTGCAGCTCAGGTGGTGATGAGTAGTTTTACTAAAGGCTACTTGTCAAGGTTGCGAGTTTGAGACCCCGTGGCAACAATGCACCGTGTTGATAAACAGGTCGGAGATGCTTTGGGGTGTATGGACTGCAGGCCTTGTAGATTCCGACTGTACCACCGTGGTGTCATGGGTCCTCCATGGGCTGCTGGTGGTCCGTGCGACGCTAGGGGTACTCCCTAGGTCGTTATAAAAAAGTGCACTTTTATGTAACGTCCCGGTTTAGAGCTCAGAGGCCCACTGGAGGACCCAATGCAGCTTGTCTCGCCCCGGTGCAGCTTAGCTGGTGATGAGGACTGTGGAAGGTGCCTTATTAAGGCGGCGTGGGTTTGAATCCCCGCATTTTCAAAAACCCGATGTGCTGAGAAATAGGCCAGAGAAGGGTTTGGGAGGCACAAACTGCAGTCCTATAGCGGGGCACCGGGGTGAGATAAGCTGCACTTGGTCCTCCAGTGGGCCTCTGAGTTCTAAACCGGGAAGTTACAAAAAAGTGCACTTTTTTGTAACGACATAGGGAGGACCCCTAGCGCCGCCCGACACAGCAACAGCCCATGGAGGACCATGGCGTCATGGTGGTAAAGTCGGAATCTACAAGGCCTGCAGGCCGTACACTCCAAAGCATCTCTGGCATGTTTATCAGCACGGTACATTGCTATCACGGGGTCTCGAACCCGCAACCTTGACAAGTAGCCTTTAGTATCACTACTCATCACCAGCTTAGCTACATCACAGTTGGTGATGAGAACTTTTGAAGGTAGCTTATCAAGGGTTGCGGGTTCAAATCCCCGTGCCAACAACCTACTATTGTTGAGAAACAGGCGCAGTGATGGGTTGGGGTGTACGACATGCAGGCCTTGTATATTCCAGTTGTACCACCGTGGCGCCATGGGTCCTCCATTGGCTGTTGGTGGGTCGCGCAGTGCTAGGTGTCCTCCCTAGGATGTTACAATGGCAGCCTTCCAATATGGAATAGCAAGGGCCTCCAGATAGGAACAGGGAGTGGCAATGGAAGAGATAGCCAGTGCAAAAACTCTACAAGAAGGGGTAAGACGATCATAGGAAACAACAGAAACAAGCATGTGCTTGGTACACGCCCGAACCCCTTTGCGAAGAGTAATGGGAAGATCTAGGTCAGCGGGTTCCTCAGCATCCGGAGCATCCGTGGTAGAGAGAGCTGGCCTAGGAGTAGAGAGCGACGACGGTAGAGAGGAGGGAGATAGTGGAGGTGGAGAGCGAGGAGGAAACGATGGAGACGGTGGATGAGTAAATACCTTAGTAGGTGTCGATGGGCTGGAGGTAGCACAAGGAGAATCGTAAATCGCAGGAAGAGGAGAGGAGGCGTTAGAGAAATATGGAGCATTCTCGAATAAAGTAACATCCGCGGAGACGAACTGCTTGCGAAGAATGGGGTCAAAACAACAATAGCCTTTCTGAGTGGTAGAGAATCCCAAAAAGACACATTTAGTGGAATGAGGTGAGAGTTTATCGCGAGTGGTGGAGGTAGCATGCACAAAGGCTGTGCACCGAGAGATGTGTAGATGGAGAGGAAAGGGATCCTTGCCCGGATAGAGAATGGAGAATGGGGTTTGACCGTGGAGAACCGTGGATGGAATGCGATTGATGAGATAACAAGAAATGATAACCGCATATCCCTAGTATGAGCGAGGGACATGCATCTGCGTTAGCAGAGTGCGAGCGACATCAAGGAGGTGGCAGTTTTTGCATTTTGCCACTCTATTTTGTTACGAGAAATAGACGCAACTTGTTTGATGAACAATCCCATGTTACATACAGAAAGATGAAAAAGCTTGACTAATATACTCTTTAGCATTATCAGAACGTAAGATTTTAATTGAAACACCAAACTGATTTTGAATTAAATGATAAAAAGATGTCCATACATCGAATAATTCAGAGCATTCTCGTAAGAGATACACCCAAGTACATTGAGAGAAGTCATCTATGAAAGTAACAAAATAAGAACTATCCCGACCAACGGTGAGGGTAGGAGCAGGACCCCAGATGTCAGAGTGAATGAGATCAAATGGACGGGTAGAGCCACGACATTGCTTCGGCTGGATGGTGGAACAGTGATTCTTTCCAAGTTGACTGGTGTCGCAGTTGAGAGGAGAACTTTTCGGAGGGAGGTGGCGCAGAAGCCGATGAAGAAGTCACGGAGGAGGATGACCAAGGCGGAGATGCCACTGTAGAAGATCTGTAGAGGAGGAGGAGAAGGCAGATAGAGTGGAAACATTGTCGAGAAAGTAGACGTCGCCGCTCTCAGTTCTAGTAGCAATCGTCTATTGGGAGCTCAGATCCTGAAAAGAACAAGAAGTTGGAGTAAATGTGATTGAGCACTGAAGTTACTTGCACAAAGAGGTAACTGACAATAAATTGCATGGAAGCTTGGGCACATAAAGAGTGTCGGCTAGGCGAAGAGATGGAGTGACATGAACCACTCCCGTCCCATGAACCGGGGAGGGAGAGTTGTGTGCAACAAGGATCCGGGGCAACCGATCATGTGTTTCGAGGAGAAAAAAGCACTGAGGATTGTCCGTCATGTGATTAGTCGCACCAGAGTCGATAAGCCATTTACCTTGAGTAACCACGTGAGCACTACCTGATGACGTGACCACCGAGGCAGGCGGCTTTGAATAGGAGGTGGAAGAGTCACCAGAAGGGCGAAGATGTGGATGTTTCATCCAATAGTGATCCACAAGATGCCCGGTGCGGCCACAGTGAGTGTATAGGAAGCGCGAAGAGCCACGCCTACGAGAATGGTGGTTGCGACTACCAGAGCCACTCCGTTGAGTCTGGTGAGCATAATTGTCTAGAGGAGGAGACGACAGAAGCGGACGCTAAAGGAGAGAGATAACTACGGCAATGCATGCAGCAGTTATATCCAAGGTGGGAGAGTCCGCTTCTCCAAAGATTTGTTAGCGGATCATGTCATAGGACTCTGGAAGTCAAAAAAGATAGCATACATCAAGAAGTTCTTGGAAGTGCTTGTGCAGTTCGGCCAAATCTGCAGAGAAGGGGCGATGTTGAAGAATCTCAGCCCCGAGAGCCTGTACTTATTGATAAGCGGCAATAGGATACATGAATGGACGGGCAAAGAGATCTGCATATAAAGTATAGATGCGGGACGTCTGAGCCCCCTTTGAGTACAAAGCAACAAGTGAAGCCAATCCTTCTTGACCATCTCATCATGACGGATGATGGGAAGATATTCATCTGAAAGGCTATTAGATAGCCAAGTGAGAACAAGTGCGTCTCTAGCATCCCAGTCGTCAAACTCAGCGGAAGTGGGAGGAGGAGGATCATCGGTGAGGTGGTGGTGTTTGCGTTGTGAGCAAAGAAGGAAGGTGAAGGTGACACTCCAATCCGGATAGTTGGAACCGATAAGCTTGGAGACAGTGCCAAGATTCTCGGAAGGAGTGGGAGGAGGGGGCGGATTGGCCATAGGCATAGAGATGGTGGTAGAGGACCGAAAAGAGCCATAGAAGAGAGGCTGCGCGGGTGGCAAGCCGCGGAGACCGCACAAATAGGAGGGGACAAGAACAACACAAACCGCGACTGATAAGAGAAGAAACTATAGCAGACACAAGCCGGGGATGTGCAGCAGTCACGGTGTCAACATACCAGTGGCTAGATAGGCCACGACCAAGCAGTAGAAGAAGGAAGAGGGAAAGAAGTCGGGCGGGTAGATAGAAGGCCACGGGAACAGGAAGTCGGGCGGGTAGATAAAAAATCGCGCGAACAGGAGACAGAGAAACCGCGAAAGCAGGTCGCGGATTGTTAGAGAGATGGAGTGAGAAGAGGAAGAGAGGTCGTGCGAACTGTCAGCAAGAAGAGAATCAAACCGTGCGGAAAGGATAAGGCACCGTATCAGGAGAAAAAGATCGACTCCTCTGATACCATGTGTGAACAGACAAGAATAAATTGGAAAATGGAGTAATAAAAATCTTTATTATCCAAAAAAGGTGTGTAATACAAGGTATAGCCTCCCCTTTATAGAATGAAGGAGATGGGAGAGAATACAATTAAACAATATGGAACTAAATAATTACAGGTACAGGCGGTTTAACATAAATACAATCCGACCAAGCTGCGCGGTTAGATGAATAGGCTAACCGCCCGGCATCCACCAGAAGGAGAGAGCAAGCCGCCAGGGGAGACCGCCTGATCGGCCGGTCTTCAAGTCGCCTGAGACAAACCGGCAGACTTCCAGGACACCAACAACAACAGTACGGCAACCAAACCACTGGAGAAAAACCGACAGACCGTACGGTCTGTAATCCGCCAGAGTCAGACTGCCAGTCCGCCCATTCTCTATTCTGCAACAATATACATCCACTCTTCCATCCTCACAGCCGTCTCCATCCCAATGTAAGATTGGGGAGAGAGTCCTCGGAAGATGCTCAACCAGTTGGCCCCCGGGTTCGGCTGCGGAGCCAGAGCCTGCTGGGCCGTGAAGGCCTCCAGAATGGCCGTCAGAGTCTGCCCTATCTCTAACTACAGGAATTGAGTGGGAGCCGGATAAGGTGGTACAACATTTGTAGTTTGCCAATCTCCGCCCTGCGGTGTAGAATGTGTCGGGGGCTGCATAACAAAGGCCAATTGTAAGAAACTTGACTCAAACCTAGTTAAAAGTCGTCAATTACATGTGATCCCCCATGTGGGCACACCACAGCTTTCGCTGCTTAGTTTGTCCCCAAACTAAACTCGAGCGGGGGTGACCCAGGGTTAGTAGACTTCTACTTTTTCGATCGAGGTTTCGCCTCTGATACCAGTTTGTAAGACCCTCTTTTTTTGCAAAACCAACCGGGTCCTATGCCCAGAACCGTCGCTTTGTGGTGACACCAACACACCTGGGAAGGTCATCACAACAAAACGTTGATCCTACCAGACATACCGATCGTGGAAGAGTAGAATAAATATAAGAGTAATGAAAATTTAGATATTGGTCTACAGAATCACATGAATATAATATAATTCTCCACTAAGGGAGAGTCCATAGAAATGATAAAACAAAGTACTAAAGAGGGCCCCTTCCCGATAAATCAAAATCCTCACTACAAATCACTCAATCGCGGAAGAAAATCTATAATATCTACTAATGGTCTGGACTCACTATCCCTACTGCCTGAACTCTAGTGCTAGACTGTCCCGTCTCCAAGTACACAGACCTCTTGGGCTGTATCTCCTGGTTCGGCTCCACGAACCCCTAAAATGATTTGGTCAAAGACCGTTAGTCTAAAAGAATAAGTCTTATCATCCCCCACCCCTCCCCCATGGCTCCTAGGAACCGAGCGGGGAGGAGGAAATGGAAGGTAATGAAGGTGGAGAGTAACAAAGTAAGCAGGTGACGGCGGAACCAGTCTAACATGAGCATATAACCATAACAAGTATAAGTAAGCAGTAGTAGGTAAGCAGTATAAGTATACACGAGAACAAGTGAACAAGTATAGTATGAGAAAGTAAACTAAGAAAGTAACCATGACTAATAGGAATGCCCATACAAACCTATAGACCAAGAGGTCGTTTTGCAATGCCTATTGTATAAAGCGTCTCATACCACTTTATATAATAGGTGTCAGACGTTATATGCAATGATGATGTTATGACATGCAAGTATGTCATGATGTGAACATGTAAGTGCAACTTACATGCCCGACTCTGTGCACACAGACCTTTAGTCCCCCCTTTCTAGAGCCTAACCTCCCAGGATACCTCCGTAGTGGCAAACAGAAGCAGTGGGTTGGGCCACGCCCACCTCTAAATCGGTATCAGCTCTACCAGTCATACCTATCGTATGCCTCGATGCTGGTGCACTAAGCGGAGCACCTTCGTACTCTTGCCGATTACCGCACAGGACTTTATTTGGCCAAGTACTAAACCACACTTGCCGAGTGAACATATTGGTGTCGGTGCTATGACTCTCCAATACCGAAGACCCACCACCTTATATCTTATGCACATGCAACATTAATGTATTTACCACCGACCCAAAGCTCCTCGGACAATCCCGTCCATCACAAATATCTAACGAGCCAAGCTCCCCGGACTAATCCGTCCGTAACAAAACAATTCGAGCCATCGGCTCGCCGGGCTAACCTGCTCATCACTAAAACGACCGAGCCTACCGCTCGTGAGACCTAAACTAACTCCCACAACATCGGGGAGTGTGAGTGTAAGTGTAACCCTAGAGTATTTCTAATTACTCTTTCATTCCATTTATTCTTACGGCTTACGTTAACCTTGGACTGCCCAAGCCATTCCCTGTGAATGGCTCTCGAGGGCACTAGGAGCTACGATGGGTTGAAGCCCAAAGCTCCCTTTCGCAAGGTACTTATTATTATTGGTTATTACCCAATTCCCGATCCCTTTTAACATTATTTTGGATCTAACCCTAGTGTATTTTGACTCTCTCTCTCTCTCTCCATAGGAAAGACGATCGTTCGTCGATCCTGAACACCTCTTAACACTAGTCAACCCATCACTCTCCTCGGCATGACTTCTAATGAAGCTCTCTTTTTCTTTTTCACTTTACCAAGATCATTAAACTAATAACCCCATCTCTCTATGTCCATTCCACATATTATCACAAATTCCGCAGTTTTACTAAATTTAGACCAACCTAAGCTATATGATGTACATGATAGGTGTCACAACCCGCATTTTCTCAACGATAAAATCGTATCAGAGCAAGAGAAAACACGTGCCGTGATGCCACGCCGTGCAGGGGATAACTGCACGCGCTCAGGCAAAACTCCAGATCTTAGTTTTTATGCAAAATCGTTGATTAATTATGAAAGAAAAGCAGTTATGTTGATTGGCCGTATCCCTCGGCATGGTGGATCAGCTAGTCCACAATTAAAAGTATAAGTATACGCAGCAGAAAATAGTTTTGGTTCAATTAAGTTGACACCCTAGTGAGCATAAGTGTCCCCGAGGGACAACTCATGGTATGCACAACTCTAATGTGAATATAATAGATATAAAAAGGTAATCTTTTTACGCTAAAGAAATGTAGTGACTTCGTTTTATAATTATGCTATGCATGATATACGTATAATAATGTTTTTAGTGTTTAAAAATATCTAACATGCAACCTAGCAAAAAATCCTTCCCAGGAGCAAGTAAACAACCACTAAAAGGCAAAAACAGCAGTTTAAGTTCATACCCAGCATCGCAAGAAGCCACCAGTGGGCGCCAACAACCTGACACGAACCCACTGGTGAGTATGTATGTCTATACAGAAAAGTAAAGAACTACCTCACAGAATCGGGATCAGCTGTCTCGGCTACCCAAGAGGCCACAAACCAGCCCCTCCAAAAGAACTAGCCGCTGAACCGGCTACAACCTGGACCTGAGACGTTCAAGAAAAGAACACCTCAGCAAGGAAATAATCAAAAGAATAAATAAAGCATTAGAGTTAAGAGCAAAAAGAAGGGTTTACCAACCCGACAACAAGCTGCTATAAGCAAAAGAAAGAGCATGGCAGTAAGAAAAGAGCACTGTCTAAAGCACAGCAAAGCACACCAGGTGCGAGCAATAAAAGCAACAGGCTCAACAAAAGAATCTAACATTCCTAATACGTGGGTAAGTGGCAGTGGCCAAAAAACATGGATCTGAATTCATAACCAGAATCAGATCCAAAAAGGGCTAAGGGGTCGTCAGTGGCAGCTTTAGGGTCCCACACCAACCCAAACCAGGGCAAACAGGTCGTGGCCACAGCTCTCCACATCAAAATCCACCCCTCTTAGAGGCCACTAAACATGCACCACCTGCCACAACCCAAGAGTCGGCAAGCCAAAAATTTGACGAACACCCAATACCACCCCCTAAAGGAAGGGTAAAGTTACACTAACAATCCTAAGGTACACAAGAACTCAAGACAGAAGTGTCGAGCCCTCTCGACGCAGCGTTGAGTAAACTCCACTCACCTGACGCCTAAAAAACATACTTAGCCGCAAGTCCTAAGCTAGGTGACGGCGTTGAGTGAGCTCGGCTCACTCGACGCTGTCAGCGCTTTCCACATAGGGTAAACGTAAGTCTCGTTAAAAAAAATCGCAGCCTAAGCTTTCTCACGCGCGATAACAGAGAGTTGGAGATTTAATCCCAACCCACCGTTCCGTCCTAACTACTCGGAGCTACCGCAACTAACCCTAAACTGCAACTAACAAAAAAACTCACCCTAACTCTATCTACCCACTGGACACTAAACATCCGACAAAAAGAGATATTGCTTAAAATTCCAGAAAAGAAAATAAAGGATCAGCCCTTGATTAAAAGCTTGATGAAATGATTCAACCTGCTGCCCTAGGGAGGAAAAACAAGGTGAACAGAGCTTTACAGAAGAAATAAAAAAGATCAAGGGTTAGAAATAAATTTGGCAAGGGCAAGGGGCCACTTGCCTCTACCTCTCCGGAAAAAAAACAAACAACAGCCGCACCACGGCTCGGCTCCCGGCGGCAAGATCGGCCACCAAGAAGACCAAAGCTGAAACTTGAGGGAAGAAAGAAATCAGTAAATTAGAAATTCCTGGAATCGAACCCTAAATCAAGAAAAACTTACATGGAGGGGAAGATCTAGCCGAGAGCAAACCGAATCTGCTATCACACGAGAAAAACGGGCTCTAACCTTCCCGAAATCGCCGGCCAAAACAACCACCGCCTCCTCTCAAAACCCTTCCGCTGGAAGCTCTCCAGACTCGGGAATGATGAAAAAATGAGGAGGAAAAACAGTTCACGGCAACAAAAGACGATTTCAGGAAAAAAGTACGGAACACGCCCAAGACACGCCCGTGACACGGCCCGACACGCCCGTGTCACGGGGCGTGTACTCACACACTCGACGAACGTCGATCTCTACTCGACGAAAACACGGGACACGCCCCCCAGACACGCCCGTGACACTGCCCGACACGCCCGTGTCACGGGGCGTGTACTCACAAACCTACCCGCTCGACGAAAGTCGATCTCCGCTCGACGAAGCACGGGACACGCCCTGTGACACGCCCGTGTCACAGGCCGTGTGCCAACTCGAACACCGCCCGACGATCGTGGAGCGCCGATCGTCGAACAGAGAGACACGCCCCAATGTCACGCCCGTGTTCGACACGACACGCCCGTGACAGGGCCGTGTTCTCACTAAACACCGCCTGACGACCATCGAGCGCAGCTCGACGAATCGAAGGAGGACACGCCCGTGACACGCCCGTGTCACGGCCGTGTTCCAACAAAAAACCCTGTCGACCAAAAAATTCGTCGACTGGAGAAACGGGAGTTCTACCCGAGCACGACACACCCAAACTTACACAGAAAAAAGAACCTGCTAAAACCTAGCAAACAAGAAACAAGGCACCTGCCTACAAGCTCAGCCACGACGGCCACACACTGCACAGCAAACATTACAAACATGCAGCTAACAAAACAACGTCGAAACGACGCGAAGGCAAACGATCTCGGATTTCGACCAAAACTCGCACCGTAGCTAAACAACCAAGCCACGAAAACAACGACGAGGTCGAAAACAACATCCGACGATCGAACACTCGGGCTAACACCTCCCGAAGCCAAAACGCAAGCATTTCCCTAAGAGGCCCAACCGAGTCACCAAAACAGACTCCGGCTAGCTGGGGAAACTTGCCAACTGGCTACAACCAGGCTACACAAGGAACCTACAGAGCTAGGACCGCGCTCTGCAACGGCGAAGGGCCGGAAATGCGTCATCGTAACGCCAATCCAAAATCAAACAAAACACAGAAAAACCGGGGGCGTTACAGCCACTCCCCCTAAAAGAAAGTTTCGCCTCGAAACTTTACTCACAACACTCCTATGACGAAGGAGAGAGAAAGAGCCAGGAAAGAACTATATAATCATAAATAAAACGAAACATACCAGGCACAAGCTCAGGGAAACAGATGAGGGTGAGCCTCCCTCATAGCCGACTCCAACTCCCAAGTCGCGCTTTCTACATCCTGATTCCTCCATAAAACTTTAACCATCGGAATAGATTTCTTCCGCAGCGCACGAACCTGAGAATCCAGAATGCGGACAGGCACCTCCGCATAAGAAAGATTCGGCTCCAACTGAGGTACAGAATCCAAAACTTGCCTGCCATTCGATACACATTTCCGCAGCTGACTGACGTGGAAGACATTATGCACACCAGGGAAATTTGCGGGCAACGCCAGCCTATAAGCTGATATCCCAATCCGCTCAACAATCGGAAACGGCCCCACGAACCTCGGGTCCAACTTCCTGCTCTTGCCAAAACGCTTGACTCCGATCAACGGGGAGACCTTTAAGAACACTGAGTCCCCCACCAAAAATTCCAAATCCGATCTACGCCGATTGGCATTTTTCTCATATCTCTCCTGTGCTATCCGAAGCTTTTCCCGTATAAGCTTCACAGCAGTTTCCATTTCCTCGAGTGCTTCTGGACCCAACAAAGGTCTCTCGCCAACCTCAGCCCAAAACAAGGGAGTCCTGCAGCGCCTCCCATACAAAGCTTCAAACGGAGCCATTTGCAAGCTTTCTTGATAACTGTTATTATACGCAAATTCCATGAGCCGCAAGCGCTCATCCCACGCTCCTCCGTGCTCCAGAACATAGCATCGGATCATATCTTCCACAATCTGATTTACTCGCTCCGTCTGACCATTGGTCTGGGGATGATAAGCTGTGGAATATCTCAAATCTGTACCCAACCCTTCTTGGAGGCTCTTCCAAAAACGGGACGTAAACCTGGAGTCTCGATCTGATATGATACTCACGGGTACACCATGCAATCTAATAACCTCATCCAAATACACCTCGGCTATCTTCCTCATCGGATAATCGATCTTAAATGGTACGAAGTGAGCACTCTTCGTCAATCTGTCTACGATTACCCAAACTGAATCATGCCCTTTAGGAGATCTCGGTAAGCCTGTAATGAAATCCATCGAGACACTCTCCCACTTCCACATCGGAATCTCTAAGGGAGTTAGCTTGCCACCCAGGCCTTCCATGGTCGGCCTTCACACGCCTGCAAGTGAAGCACTCAGAAACAAATCTGGCTACGTCCTTCTTCATCCCATACCACCAGGCAATCTGCTTTAAATCATGGTACATTTTGGTAGACCCTGGATGGTAGGCAACACTAGATCCGTGGGCTTCCTGCACACCACATCCCGGATATCCCCAACTGCGGGAATGCAGAACCTGCCACGAAACTTCAAGGTACCCGCATCATCTATAGAGAAATCTGGTAATTCACCTCTTTCAGCTCGAAGGTACAAATGCAAAAGATCGGGATCATCTTTCTGATGCAGTCGCGTAAGCGCAATCCACGATGGTTCTGCCACTGCCAAGCTACTCTGCGAAACGCAGCTTCCCACAGAAATGTCCATCAAAAGAAACTCTTCCACAAGACGCTCGGCGGAGAGATTGAAAATCTTTCCTGACTTCCGACTTAGGGCATCGGCCACCACATTCGCCTTACCCGGATGGTACTGGATTTCAACATCATAGTCGGCCACGTACTCCAACCACCGCCGCTGGCGCAGATTCAACTCTTTCTGAGTGAAGACATACTTCAAGCTCTTATGATCCGTGAAAATCTTGCACTGCGCGCCATACAGTAAATGCCTCCACAATTTCAACGCATAGATCACAGCTGCAAACTCCAGGTCGTGCGTAGGGTAATTCCTCTCATGAGTCTTTAGCTGCCTCGACCCGTACGCAATCACCTTCCCGCCCTGCATCAAAACACAGCCCAGTCCGACGTGCGACGCGTCCACGTATATATCATACTCACTATCTTCAGTAGGCAAAGACAAAACTGGAGCTGAACATAACCTTCTTTTTAATTCCTCAAAAGCCTCCTCACACTTGCTATCCCATATGAAGGCTGCATTCTTCTGCGTCAACCTGGTCAACGGCGCAGACAAAGTAGAGAATCCCTCTACGAATCTCCTATAATATCCAGCCAAGCCCAAGAAGCTTCTGATCTCTTTGGGAGTAACGGGCCTCGCCCATTCCATAACAGCAGCGATCTTTTCTGGGTCCACTGATATTCCCTCCTTATTCACCACGTGGCCGAGAAAAGAAACTTGAGGCAACCAAAATTCGCACTTGTTCAGCTTGGCATATAGCTTATGGTCTCTCAGAGTCGTCAAGACCAGTCGCAAATGCCGATCATGCTCCTCCGCATCTTTAGAATACACCAAAACATCGTCTATAAAGACAATCACAAACTTATCCAGGAAGTCCTTAAAAACTCTGTTCATCAGATCCATAAAAGCTGAGGGCGCATTAGTCAAACCAAATGACATAACCAAAAACTCAAAATGACCATGACGAGAGCGGAACGCCGTCCGCGGAACATCTGACTCCCGAATCCTCAACTGGTGATAGCCCGATCGAAGATCTATCTTGGAAAACACGGCACTACCACGCAGTTGGTCAAACAAATCGTCAATCCGAGGCAAAGGGTACCTGTTCTTAATAGTAACCTTGTTCAGTTCTCTATAGTCGATGCATAGCCTCATCGACCCATCCTTCTTTTTAACGAACAGCACTGGAGCACCCCATGGTGAAGAACTCGGCCTAATGAACCCTTTTGCCAACATCTCATCCAGCTGAATTCGCAACTCTTCCAGCTCTCGCGGGGCCATCCGGTACGGCGCCTTGGCAATAGGACGCGTGCCTGGCTCCAAATCTATAGCAAACTCGACATCTCGATCGGGTGGAAGACCGGGAAGATCATCAGGAAACACATCGGAGAAACCACACACCACAGGGATCTCTTGCAAACACGGCACTCTAACAACAGCCCCTACCAGAGAGACCACACAGGCAGAACAACCAGAATCAAGCAACTTCCGAGCACGCACCGCAGAAATGACTGGAGACTCCTGGAGAGAATACCCAAAAACGCTCCCTGGCTGACCGTTGTCCTTGACGAAGTCCAAGCGCTTACCCTTGCACTGGATCACAGCATCGTACCTTGACAACCAGTCCATGCCCAAGATAACATCGAAATCCTCCAGGTCAATCACCTTCAGATCTGCCTTGGCTAGAAAATCCCCCAACAAAATCGGACAATCAAGGACACCCAGGTCCGTAACCACAGAGTCACCGGAGGGGAACTTAACGCAAAAGGCACCACCAACACGATCTAGGCCCAAACTGAACCGCTCCACGAAGGCTCTAGCCACAAATGAGTGGGTAGCGCCTGAATCGAAGAGAACGCGCGCCCAGCGGTTCTTTACCTTAAATCGTCCTACAAATAGCGCACGCATCTAAGGAAACAAATGCTAAAACGAAAACTACAACCACAAAGGGAGCATAACGAAACAACTGAGGAGAAATCAAACCTGAGATAACCTGGGTCGAAGTCTGCGCTTCGTCTGCCGAAAGCACATTCAGCTTCCCCTTTCCTCTATCCAATTGCTGAGGCGGTGGCAAAGCCTGGAGGGGTACTGGCTGCAGAATAGGCTGGGACTGTGGGCACTTTGTCTTGAGATGACCCTTCTGCCCACACTGAAAACAGACTTTATCTCTCAACCAGCAACGGGCAGCCTCATGCCCCTTCCTTCCACACAAGGCACACACCAAGTCTCCTCTGGGAGCACCCTGAATTGCGTGCACCTGTTCCTTCTTCTGCGCTCCAAACCTTTTGAAACACTTCTCAAAGGGGTGGCCTGGTCGGCCACAGAAACTACAAACCTCTTTGCTCTTCTTTCTCGAGACAGCATCGGGTTCCTGAGGGCTCTTCCCTCCACCGGACTTTCGCTTATCCTTCCACAACTGCTGACCTCTATTCTTGGCATTCTCAATGGCCTCAACCCTCAAGGCAGCTTCAACCACGCTGGCATAACTGACTGCACCGTAGGCATTCGCTAACTGCTGAATGTCACTTCTCAGTCCACCCAGAAATCGCTTAACTCGGTCTGCCTCAACGCTCACCAGACCAGGAGCAAACCGGCTCAACTTACTAAACTCAATCTCATACTCACTGACCGTGAGTTTCCTCTGCTTCAAATGGAGAAAGTCATTCATCAGCCGGTCCCTCTCGACTGAAGGCAAAAACTTACTCAACAGCATCCCTTTAAATGACTCCCAAGAGCATCCTGCCACCAAGCACTCTTTCTCCCTCAACCACCAATTCTTTGCCAAGCCCTTGAGCTGGTAGGCAGCGAGCATCACTTTCTGATCATCCGAAATCCCCGAATAAGAGAACATCTCCTCAATAGTAATCAGCCAGTCATCCAAAATCATGAAATCTGCTTGCCCATCATAAGTAGGGGGTCTCAGTCGCTGAAACTGGGATATAAACGCCATCTCCGGGGGCACCACAACCAAAGGCACGGGAGGAGTAGGAGGGGCAGGAACAGCTACCCCCTCAGCGGGGTCCGGAACTCTCGGGGCCTGTCCCGCCACCACTACTACTAGGGACTGTATCTGAGCCTGCATAGCCACCACCTGTCTCGATAAGGTCTCATTACTCTGCCGCAGGTTTTCTACCAACGCCTCGCTCTGCGCTCCTGACATCTCACCCTCGGATTGGGGGGTCTACCTCGTTGCAGGACGTCTCGCCATCCTATAATCGCACAAGCTTTAGACAAAACTTAGCCCAACAGCTAGAACAAAACTACCCGGTACAGACAAACACACTTAAATATGAACTTCAACTGCAAAACTTGCTCTGGGAGTTGTTTTATCATGATGATGTTATGCTTAACCTAAGATGGTTCACCACCATCATACTAACTCATGTGCCTAAACCATGAATGCATGTATTTGTATTCTTTTTGACTCAAAACCATGTGTGTACATATGTCATCTTGCAAATCTTTAGCTTAACACGCTGTGCTTATGAATGTTATGCTATGCATGATGTGCTATGCATTCTAAAAAAAGAAAAAAAAAGGCCTTAATGCATGCCATGGGCGGCGTACACATGAAAATGTTATGCATCCCATACTACATAACATTCCCATGCAACGAAAAAAGAAAACGTGCTAGCCGCATTCATGTGGTGAGGTTATGCATCCCATACTACATAACCCTCACATGTTGCCTCCTATGGTGGATCCATATACAAACACATATTATGCATCCCATACTACATAATATGCCCCGTATACTTCTTTATGCTTATGAGTGTAGTGTTCGTGCTTTAGCCAAGATGTGCTGATGACATATCGGTGTGTGTATGGTATGACGCTAACCACTAATGCAAACAAGGGGAAAGGTTGCCCGACCATTTGTCAAGCAACCTCCCTCTGATACCAACTGTCACAACCCGCATTTTCTCAACGATAAAATCGTATCAGAGCAAGAGAAAACACGTGCCGTGATGCCACGCCGTGCAGGGGATAACTGCACGCGCTCAGGCAAAACTCCAGATCTTAGTTTTTATGCAAAATCGTTGATTAATTATGAAAGAAAAGCAGTTATGTTGATTGGCCGTATCCCTCGGCATGGTGGATCAGCTAGTCCACAATTAAAAGTATAAGTATACGCAGCAGAAAATAGTTTGGTTCAATTAAGTTGACACCCTAGTGAGCATAAGTGTCCCCGAGGGACAACTCATGGTATGCACAACTCTAATGTGAATATAATAGATATAAAAAGGTAATCTTTTTACGCTAAAGAAATGTAGTGACTTCGTTTTATAATTATGCTATGCATGATATACGTATAATAATGTTTTTAGTGTTTAAAAATATCTAACATGCAACCTAGCAAAAATCCTTCCCAGGAGCAAGTAAACAACCACTAAAAGGCAAAAACAGCAGTTTAAGTTCATACCCAGCATCGCAAGAAGCCACCAGTGGGCGCCAACAACCTGACACGAACCCACTGGTGAGTATGTATGTCTATACAGAAAAGTAAAGAACTACCTCACAGAATCGGGATCAGCTGTCTCGGCTACCCAAGAGGCCACAAACCAGCCCCTCCAAAAGAACTAGCCGCTGAACCGGCTACAACCTGGACCTGAGACGTTCAAGAAAAGAACACCTCAGCAAGGAAATAATCAAAAGAATAAATAAAGCATTAGAGTTAAGAGCAAAAAGAAGGGTTTACCAACCCGACAACAAGCTGCTATAAGCAAAAGAAAGAGCATGGCAGTAAGAAAAGAGCACTGTCTAAAGCACAGCAAAGCACACCAGGTGCGAGCAATAAAAGCAACAGGCTCAACAAAAGAATCTAACATTCCTAATACGTGGGTAAGTGGCAGTGGCCAAAAAACATGGATCTGAATTCATAACCAGAATCAGATCCAAAAAGGGCTAAGGGGTCGCCAGTGGCAGCTTTAGGGTCCCACACCAACCCAAACCAGGGCAAACAGGTCGTGGCCACAGCTCTCCACATCAAAATCCACCCCTCTTAGAGGCCACTAAACATGCACCACCTGCCACAACCCAAGAGTCGGCAAGCCAAAAATTTGCCGAACACCCAATACCACCCCCTAAAGGAAGGGTAAAGTTACACTAACAATCCTAAGGTACACAAGAACTCAAGACAGAAGTGTCGAGCCCTCTCGACGCAGCGTTGAGTAAACTCCACTCACCTGACGCCTAAAAAACATACTTAGCCGCAAGTCCTAAGCTAGGTGACGGCGTTGAGTGAGCTCGGCTCACTCGACGCTGTCAGCGCTTTCCACATAGGGTAAACGTAAGTCTCGTTAAAAAAAAATCGCAGCCTAAGCTTTCTCACGCGCGATAACAGAGAGTTGGAGATTTAATCCCAACCCACCGTTCCGTCCTAACTACTCGGAGCTACCACAACTAACCCTAAACTGCAACTAACAAAAAAACTCACCCTAACTCTATCTACCCACTGGACACTAAACATCCGACAAAAGAGAATATTGCTTAAAATTCCAGAAAAGAAAATAAAGGATCAGCACTTGATTAAAAGCTTGATGAAATGATTCAACCTGCTGCCCTAGGGAGGAAAAACAAGGTGAACAGAGCTTTACAGAAGAAATAAAAAAGATCAAGGGTTAGAAATAAATTTGGCAAGGGCAAGGGGCCACTTGCCTCTACCTCTCCGGAAAAAAAACAAACAACAGCCGCACCACGGCTCGGCTCCGGCGGCAAGATCGGCCACCAAGAAGACCAAAGCTGAAACTTGAGGGAAGAAAGAAATCAGTAAATTAGAAATTCCTGGAATCGAACCCTAAATCAAGAAAAACTTACATGGAGGGGAAGATCTAGCCGAGAGCAAACCGAATCTGCTATCACACGAGAAAAACGGGCTCTAACCTTCCCGAAATCGCCGGCCAAAACAACCACCGCCTCCTCTCAAAACCCTTCCGCTGGAAGCTCTCCAGACTCGGGAATGATGAAAAAATGAGGAGGAAAAACAGTTCACGGCAACAAAAGACGATTTCAGGAAAAAAGTACGGAACACGCCCAAGACACGCCCGTGACACGGCCCGACACGCCGTGTCATGGGGCGTGTACTCACACACTCGACGAACGTCGATCTCTACTCGACGAAAACACGGGACACGCCCCCCAGACACGCCCGTGACACTGCCCGACACGCCCGTGTCACGGGGCGTGTACTCACAAACCTACCCGCTCGACGAAAGTCGATCTCCGCTCGACGAAGCACGGGACACGCCCTGTGACACGCCCGTGTCACAGGCCGTGTGCCAACTCGAACACCGCCCGACGATCGTGGAGCGCCGATCGTCGAACAGAGAGACACGCCCCAATGTCACGCCCGTGTTCGACACGACACGCCCGTGACAGGGCCGTGTTCTCACTAAACACCGCCTGACGACCATCGAGCGCAGCTCGACGAATCGAAGGAGGACACGCCCGTGACACGCCCGTGTCACGGCCGTGTTCCAACAAAAAACCCTGTCGACCAAAAAATTCGTCGACTGGAGAAACGGGAGTTCTACCCGAGCACGACACACCCAAACTTACACAGAAAAAAGGAACCTGCTAAAACCTAGCAAACAAGAAACAAGGCACCTGCCTACAAGCTCAGCCACGACGGCCACACACTGCACAGCAAACATTACAAACATGCAGCTAACAAAACAACGTCGAAACGACGCGAAGGCAAACGATCTCGGATTTCGACCAAAACTCGCACCGTAGCTAAACAACCAAGCCACGAAAACAACGACGAGGTCGAAAACAACATCCGACGATCGAACACTCGGGCTAACACCTCCCGAAGCCAAAACGCAAGCATTTCCCTAAGAGGCCCAACCGAGTCACCAAAACAGACTCCGGCTAGCTGGGGAAACTTGCCAACTGGCTACAACCAGGCTACACAAGGAACCTACAGAGCTAGGACCGCGCTCTACAACGGCGAAGGGCCGGAAATGCGTCATCGTAACGCCAATCCAAAATCAAACAAAACACAGAAAAACCGGGGGCGTTACAATAGGAGGTACTCCAAATTTTCATCTAAATGTCTTAAGATAATTATTGTGGGTCTATCTTAATAAATTTAGCCTAAATCCAGAAACTTGTAATTTTCCTAATTAAGTTGGCATTTATTTAATTTTCCCAAAAATATGGCCATGAGTGATTTTGAACATGAAGTACTAGATTCCCTTAAGCAATGACCACCCAAAAATTATGAACACTATATGATGCCAATAAATCAGATAATTCCAAGTTTCATAAACTTTCATAATGCTTACAACCCTTAAATAAATAATTCATGATAGTTCCACTATTCAAGGGTAAAGAAGGGAATAATAAAATAAATCATCAGAAAATTATGGACAAATTACCAGAACCTAAGGGTGACCAGAAAAGGTCCCTGACCAAAAATAATTATCTTCCAAGTTAAATGGGTACCAAAATAAAATCATCAAAATTAAATTAAGAACAACCACTTTGTGAAGCAACCCTCAAAAATAGATTTCCAAAAATTCCATAAAATTTCACAGAGCTTTGTAATGTCATAAAAGGTCCTCTGACTAAATTTCAAGAAATTCCAAGGTAAAAAATCTACTTAGAAAAATACTTCGAGGAAACATACTATAGTGCACTTTGTGAATAAACATGCTTGTAAATTCATCCAAACTACTTGCAACAATTTCCTAAGCCCCAATATGCCCAAAAAGACTTCTTGACCAAGTAATATAATTTTCCAACAAGTTATGATATTTATTAACTATTTATCAAAATATGATGCACTAATTCACTTAACAAATGAAGTACCATGAAAATAAGTCCAATCACTCCTAATACTTTACCAGAGAACTTAGGTGATATTTGATTAAGTTTTCCAGAATTTCAAATCATTCTAAGACAATTAAATCCTAGTTACTTCAATTTCATCAAAAAGGGCAAGATGGAGATTAAACCTATAAGTTTGTGTTTCTGATTCCTAAACATCCTAAAATAAATCTAAGAGGTTAATATCACTATAAATTTACTTCTACCAAAGTTCCATGAAGACCCAAGGTCATTTGACCCCTTAATTATTCTACAATGTGTAAAGGCCTAAATTATTTCCACAGGACTTAAGTGGGGTGCATGTGTCAAAATACAATTAAATTCCTCCCTAGGGCATTTCACCTTCCTAAGATCACATGGACTAAACACCAAGTTCATGCAAGGACATATCACTCTATGTCCTTCACAAACACCTAAAGTTCAACCCTAGGGTTTGAACTAGGGTCCTAGGGCAAATCTACCCTAAACCACCTCCAACTCCATGAGAGGGTATTTTAACTGACCATAGAGCTCTGGCACAAGTCCCAACCCCTTTGGGTGTGAATTGGCCCCTCTATGCCTCAAACACTCTTTGCCTTAAATTACCCTTAAGGGACCAAACTTTGGTCACAACAATACCTATTCAAATCAACCTCAAATGGGCTGATATTTTTATCAGAGCCATAATATGACCCTAAAAGACAATCACCAAAATTTTGGTGGGTTTAGAGGTAATTAGACCCCTAAAATAATTCTTACATTCTTTATTAAATTTCTACAAAAACTTTAGGAATATTTTTTCCAAAAATTCCCATTTTTGGATATGTTCTATATATATGGAATAGTGACCCCTATCCAAAATTTTAAGTCATTTGGATGGCTGGCTAGATGGGGGAACTCAAAATAATCTTTAATCTAGCCTAGGTATAGACTTCACTAAAATGAGTGTTGTGGTCTGACCTAAAGTCCAAATTGGTTCAAACCAATTTTATATTAAACTAGACTCTTGCAATTTTCATATTGACCACTCTTTCTGAATAGGCACCTAGGTGAAAGAAAGGGGATAGATCTGATTACTCTAGAGAGGGGGTGAATAGAGTAACTTAAAACTTTTGGCTGTTTTAGAATTTATTAGAGTAAAATAAGTGATAATAGAGTAATATAAAAGGAATGAAAACTAAGCTACACTAAACTATCACAGCACAATAAGAACAAAAAGAAATGATCACACACAGACAACACAAGAATTTTATAGTGGTTCCCCAAACTGGGTACATCCACTCTTCTACCACCCTGATAGGAATCCACTATCAGATTTTTGATCAGGTGACTGCCACCACAAGATCTATTTACAGGGAGATCTCACAACCCTTTAGGCTTTTGATCAGGTGCCCAAAAACCAAGAATAAACTTTTGAAGTGAGTTAGTAAACCCTTTTATAGGAGGTTGAGAGAGTTGATGGTGTCTTCTCTTTTCTCTATACAATAGAGTAGACTTGTGGATTTCTGTTATCAAAGCTCCTTCTAAAAAAATATGGTTCAGAAAGCTTGGAGCCTTGCTCAGGGTGTAGGTCTTCAGCCTTGTCTTGAAGTGATCTAGGAACTTTCTGACTGATTCAAAGTTGTTGTCCTTGAATATTCCTGGAGTAGAAGTTGAAGAATATTCTTGATATTTGATGGTTGTTCTTCTTCAGTATATAGAAAGAACAAGGGGAAAATAGAATGTTTTAGCAGATATTCTTCTTTGTATATATGTATCCCTTCTCTGAATATCACTGTTATATTGTTGTCTGTCTTTGTATATCTTGTATCTTCTTGTCTGAAAGAAAATTCTCTCTAATATATTTTGCTGTAGAATTCTCCTCTTGAATTTTGAATTCTAAGCATTAATTGCTAACTGATTCTGGAGAATGACACGGCTGGAATATAATCTTTAATGAGTTTCACCAACTATCCCATTAAAATAAGCAAGTAATTAACCCTGATGAAGACCATAATTAATGTTGCCAATAATGGCTATATTTAGGAGAATATGTGCATTAACTACTCAGGAAATCACTGCTAAATAATAAAATAAATAAGGACAAAAATGAGGAAAACTTCTAAGTCTAGCTCGGGACAGAATTCGTCGAACTCTGAATATAATTCGTCGACTGGAGTTCCAAGTTCTTCGAGCTGAGAAATCATATTCGTCGTCCTGAGCTCAGTGAACTGCATTCTGGAAATAACTTGCCAAATTTGCGCTCTAAGTTCGTCAAACAAAGAATCTGTCTTCATCTACCTGAGTTCAGAGAAAATAAACTGGATATAATCTGTTGAAGCTGAACTCCAGATTTAGTCGAGCAGAGAATCTGTCTTGAGGCAGAAATCGTCGACCTGAGCTCAAATATCGTCGAGCTCAACCTAGAGAAAGATTTATGAGTTCGTCGATCTGAGATCGACGATCGTCGAGCTGAGTTCGAAGAAATTTGAACTGATAATTTTGAACTCTAAATCCTTCTACGTCTGAGTCTACTGAAGACCTGTAACGCCCCCACCTGTCACATGACATATAACGGTGGGTCCGGCCGGGGCCCCACGCCATATAGCACAGACAAGCGAAGGAATCACGTGTGGAAATCAAATCTATGCGTGTCCTTAACTCATTCCATTCTAGCGCAGCATTTTTTCTTGGTAACATGAACTCAAACCAGAATGTCCACCCATATATAAATACCACATTTATATAAAAACACCAGGAATGTATACAACTCACACACCCTGGCCTTATGGCCTTACAAGTTCCTCTTTCACAACAACAATTTCGTACATCGGCACGCAGGCCGGCCACACATGAAATCCAAACATGATCCTGCACATAGTCTTCAAGGACTAAGAACATCAGGCTAGCCAATCCACTTATTCTTTCCAAACCGCAGCACCTGCAATTCATCATCCAAACCAACACAGAAAACAAAGTAACGGTCAGCCTTGCTGACCCATTATAACGACCCTACCCCCTACCCGGGGTAGTGGTTCCTTCCCTGTATACAGTGCTTCCTTTCTCATCAAGCATCAGCAAACATCACCAAATCACATCATAGATAGATCATTCTCTTTATTCCACTATCTACCAAACACATCACATCACAAACGCTGGAATCCACCAACGCTCCGTGCACTCAGGGCACCTTCTTGGCGTACCGGAATCCACCGTCGTACACCGTTGTCTCTCGAGGTTTTAACTTGTCGGTTGACCGGCCCTAGTCCACCAGCTCGCAGGCTGGTGACATCCCGCCCAAGCCACTCAGAGGTCCATCCTCACAGCATCACAAACAGAGCAGACCGACCCACACTCTGTGGTGTAGCAAGCCGGGTTTAACTCGGCTCCCCAGGCATTGTCTACCCATCGATCCCCCTCCTAATCCGATCGACCCACACTATGTGGTGCAGCAACCCGGGTTTAACTCGGCTCCCCTAGCATTGCCACCCATCGATCCTACCTTAACTGGATCAACCCACCCTAGTGGTGTAACAAACCGGGCGTATCTCGCACTAACCAGGCGTGTTACCAATTGATCATCTCATATCCAGGAGCTTCACCAAAGCCTCCTCACAATCATCACATCCATACATTCATCACAACAGAAATCCGTTTTGCACAGCATAAAAGCCACGGAGTCTTCTCCGGTTTACCCATGAACATCACCAATCCAGACTACCGGTCCAGATGGGCTTCACACAGCATGCCTACGCCGTACTCCATATTTCCGGCTCTAAATGCAGACACAACAAAGGAATCACTTCCGCGATCCACCTCTTGGTGGAGGATTCCAAGCACATGTATAGAGAAAGGACTTCGATGTCCAAGAAGGAGATCGTTACCCTTGAAGATCGCTTCGGCGCCATGAAGTAGCCGGATGGAAATCACCGCCTCGGCTCTGCCTTCACGAATCCGCTCTCGGATCTTCGCTCCGCACTCCGCAGCTCCTACAGCAGCTGGAAGACTCCTCCCTTCTCTCTCCCTTAGGCCTTTCCCCTTTCTTTCTTGGAATGAAGATGAAGAAGAAGAAGAAGAGAAGATAATAAAAGAGGGTTTTAAATCCCCTTTTTTCGGCCTTCCCAACACCTGGACAAACCCCAGCCACTGGATCCAGGAAGAGGGAAACAAACGGCTCAGATCTGGCCAGAAAATCCTGAACACGGCCTGACACGCCCTGTGACACGCCCGTGTCACAGGCCGTGTCCCCCTAAGCGGCAGACAACCGACTCAATCCAGCCAGTACACGCCCGTGTGACACGCCCGTGTCACGGCCGTGTACCCGACACGCCCTCAGACATGCCCGTGTCTGAGGCCGTGTACCTCAATAGAAATAATCCCAAAACAACCCGAGACTTCACACGGCCTGGCACACGGCTTGGCACACGCCCGTGTTCATGGCCGTGTGCACCAGGACACACCCGTGTCCCGCAAACACGCCCTAACCCGAGACGTCGAGCTGATTTTGACGCCCACTGACACGCCCTGTGACACGCCCGTGTCACAGGCCGTGTCCTCACTGGAACTCGATACTCGACGATCGTCGCGTAACACTCGTCGAGCATGTCGACACGGCATCCGACACGGCCGTGTCCCGGGCCGTGTGCCCCCTCTCGACGATGTCGAGCGAAAATCGTCGACACCAAGGCCGATCGACGACACAACCTCGACACGCCCTCCGACACGCCCGTGTCGCAGGCCGTGTCAACTAACACGCCCTGGGACACGCCCGTGTCCCAGGCCGTGTCACCCATGCCTGAACCCGATTTTGCTCAAAATGATCCTCTTGACTTCGGGGTGTTACAATCCTCCCCCCCTTCAAATAATTTCGTCCTCGAAATTTGACTCCAAACAGCCAATTGGTCACAACATCACAAAATCATAACCTTCGCACACACTAACAAACAGACAACACAACAAACTATTATCTCGGCACAATCACAAGTGCACCAACCTATTATGTACAGACATCACTATGGATGATTTATCAAGATCCGATTCCCGATTCAGTCAAAAGTGATGCACATCAGCGATTATTCATCACACCTGATATAGAAACATAGTTTACACAACATTCATAACATCGACATAAGTCACATCGCAGTTCACTTCCGCTCAGCCTCCCGATTTTGAAATTCGCGATTTAAAGATAAATGAAACGCTCGAGGCTGAATTTCACCAACTGAGCTTTGCGGCTCTTGCACTTCCATCGTATGCAATCTAGGTTGCGTCTGGGGTGCAGATGATTCGGCCACTGCTTTCCCTTTTTCTTCATATGACGCACCTGTCTTTTTCTCACTCCCTAGAGGGACATTCCAACAAAATTTTGCGATGTGTCCTTGCTGCCCACATTTATAACATATACGTGTATCCACACGTCCTGGCCCATACGTCGCCCCCGAAGAACCAGTCGACGGAGCTACGTCCACCGGCCTAAATCTTTTCTTCTCTTGTCGGCGAAACTCCGATTGATCTGGTGGTGACATTTTAAACTCTGACTTTTCCCTTGTCAGTCTCTTATTCTCTCGTACTCGCTTCATATCCTTCTCCAAGGCACGAGCTGTATCGACCAATGCCTGAAAGCCTTGGCTCACCGAACTCGGAAGTGCCAACCTCAATTCATCCCGCAAGCCGCCATAAAACCGATTTGTCTTTCGCGCTTCCTCCGCAAAGGTAGATCCCGCATATCTCCCCAATCTTGTAAACTCATGCAGTTAGGTATCAATATCTCGCTCACCCTGCACCAAACGGAGAAACTCATTTTCCATCGCAATCCTCTGCGACACCGGCACATACTTGGCTAAAAATAGTTGGGAGAATTCCTCCATTGAAACTTCCATTACACCGCGACCTGCCAAGTGGTGCACTTCAATTTCATCCCACCACAATCTCGCATCTCCTTCCAACAGAAAAGTGGCCAACAACACTTTCTGTTCCTCGACCGTCCTGATGGCGGTTAGGATCCTTTTTACTCTTGCCAACCAATCTTCTGCCTGCGTTGGTGAGAGCGCTCCACCAAACGTAGGTGGATGAAAGTGCATAAAACGTGACAATGCGTCGTCACTCACTTGCACTTCCACCACCTCAGCAGCATGCTCTTGTCTTCCACCAGGTCTTACCTGTCCAGTTGGTTGTGCTTGTAACACTGCAAGCACTGTCTCCGCCACCACCCGTATGGCCTCTGCCGAGGGAGGCATCGGCGCTTCCACGGGTGCTGCACTCTCATCCGACCGCTGGGGCTCAGACGGCCCAGCTCCATCCCTCGCCACCTATCAATGTACAGAACACCATTAAATTCTTCCAAATCATAACGGTACTGATGCATTGACGACACACGCACGCACATCATGTGCATGACCTACATTCCTAGTGGACATTCATGAGTTCAATTATGTTCTCTCCTCCCAAACAATCTAAACCTCGCTTTGATACCACTTTGTAACGCCCCCACCTATCACATGACATATAACGGTGGGTCCGGCCGGGGCCCCACGCCATATAGCACGGACAAGCGAAGGAATCACGTGTGGAAATCAAATCTATGCGTGTCCTTAACTCATTCCATTCTAGCGCAGCATTTTTTCTTGGTAACATGAACTCAAACCAGAATGTCCACCCATATATAAATACCACATTTATATAAAAACACCAGGAATGTATACAACTCACACACCCTGGCCTTATGGCCTTACAAGTTCCTCTTTCACAACAACAATTTCGTACATCGGCACGCAGGCCGGCCACACATGAAATCCAAACATGATCCTGCACATAGTCTTCAAGGACTAAGAACATCAGGCTAGCCAATCCACTTATTCTTTCCAAACCGCAGCACCTGCAATTCATCATCCAAACCAACACAGAAAACAAAGTAACGGTCAGCCTTGCTGACCCATTATAACGACCCTACCCCCTACCCGGGGTAGTGGTTCCTTCCCTATATACAGTGCTTCCTTTCTCATCAAGCATCAGCAAACATCACCAAATCACATCATAGATAGATCATTCTCTTTATTCCACTATCTACCAAACACATCACATCACAAACGCTGGAATCCACCAACGCTCCGTGCACTCAGTGCACCTTCTTGGCGTACCGGAATCCACCGTCGTACACCGCTGTCTCTCGAGGTTTTAACTTGTTGGTTGACCGGCCCTAGTCCACCAGCTCGCAGGCTGGTGACATCCCGCCCAAGCCACTCAGAGGTCCATCCTCACAGCATCACAAACAGAGCAGACCGACCCACACTCTGTGGTGTAGCAAGCCGGGTTTAACTCGGCTCCCCAGGCATTGTCTACCCATCGATCCCCCTCCTAATCCGATCGACCCACACTATGTGGTGCAGCAACCCGGGTTTAACTCGGCTCCCCTAGCATTGCCACCCATCGATCCTACCTTAACTGGATCAACCCACCCTAGTGGTGTAACAAACCGGGCGTATCTCGCACTAACCAGGCGTGTTACCAATTGATCATCTCATATCCAGGAGCTTCACCAAAGCCTCCTCACAATCATCACATCCATACATTCATCACAACAGAAATCCGTTTTGCACAGCATCAAAGCCACGGAGTCTTCTCCGGTTTACCCATGAACATCACCAATCCAGACTACCGGTCCAGATGGGCTTCACACAGCATGCCTACGCCGTACTCCATATTTCCGGCTCTAAATGCAGACACAACAAAGGAATCACTTCCGCGATCCACCTCTTGGTGGAGGATTCCAAGCACATGTATAGAGAAAGGACTTCGATGTCCAAGAAGGAGATCGTTACCCTTGAAGATCACTTCGGCGCCATGAAGTAGCCAGATGGAAATCACCGCCTCGGCTCTGCCTTCACGAATCCGCTCTCGGATCTTCGCTCCGCACTCCGCAGCTCCTACAGCAGCTGGAAGACTCCTCCCTTCTCTCTCCCTTAGGCCTTTCCCCTTTCTTTCTTGGAATGAAGATGAAGAAGAAGAAGAAGAGAAGATAATAAAAGAGGGTTTTAAATCCCCTTTTTTCGGCCTTCCCAACACCTGGACAAAGCCCAGCCACTGGATCCAGGAAGAGGGAAACAAACGGCTCAGATCTGGCCAGAAAATCCTGAACACGGCCTGACACGCCCTGTGACACGCCCGTGTCACAGGCCGTGTCCCCCTAAGCGGCAGACAACCGACTCAATCCAGCCAGTACACACCCGTGTGACATGCCCGTGTCACGGCCGTGTACCCGACACGCCCTCAGACACGCCCGTGTCTGAGGCCGTGTACCTCAACAGAAATAATCCCAAAACAACTCGAGACTTCACACGGCCTGGCACACGGCTTGGCACACGCCCGTGTTCATGGCCATGTGCACCAGGACACACCCGTGTCCCGCAAACACGCCCTAACCCGAGACGTCGAGCTGATTTTGACGCCCACTGACACGCCCTGTGACACGCCCGTGTCACAGGCCGTGTCCTCACTGGAACTCGATACTCGACGATCGTCGCGTAACACTCGTCGAGCATGTCGACACGGCATCTGACACGGCCGTGTCCCGGGCCGTGTGCCCCCTCTCGACGATGTCGAGCGAAAATCGTCGACACTAAGGCCGATCGACGACACAACCTCGACACGCCCTCCGACACGCCCGTGTCGCAGGCCGTGTCAACTGACACGCCCTGGGACACGCCCGTGTCCCAGGCCGTGTCACCCATGCCTGAACCCGATTTTGCTCAAAATGATCCTCTTGACTTCGGGGTGTTACAAGACCTCTGCTGGCTGGTCCATGAAGGTTGAACCTACTGACTAGCCTAAACTCTAGGACTCATAGACTTGACCCTGGCACTAGGTATTTTTAATAATTAAATTAAAACAACCAAAAAATAGTGTCATAAAATGAAATAAAATACATTTATGGCATAAATCTTAAAGCAAGATATGACGGCCCTGACATCGTCTTCTTCCTCCAGCCAAATGCCATGATTGACCGAACTTGCAGCATATTTTCAAGCCATTTGCCGGCCATCCAACCACCTCCCTGGCAGGCCACCACCGCCACCACCTTCGTTGAGGTATGGGCTATCGCGGGGTGGCGGCACGGCCGCCGGAGGGGCGGTTTCCGGCGAACCCGCAATGTGTAAAATCCATGAAATTTCAGTAATTTTGCTCACCCAATCGGGCTAAAGTGAACCCGATTTCTCTCCTAATTGATCTAGAATTCTAGCCAACGAATAAAGGAGTGGAGGAGACCTGAGTTGCGGCCTGAGAGTGGGTGGTTTGCCTCCTTGCCATTTTCGGCCGCCGGCTTGAGCTCCTCTACAACCTCCACAACAACCTTCACAAAATCGAGATTGGAATGGGGGAAACACCCGCTCTCATCCTGGTGAAGGTTCTTAAAGGAGGAATTGGGGAGAGGGGGCTTGTAACTCCCAAATTTTTGAAATCCCCATTAATGGCCATGAAGGCCATTTTTGGTTTCTTCTCAATTGAGGGGGTTGAGCCACCCCAAGAGTCAGCAAACACCAGGAAACTCCTCCCCTGCCTCCTAGGAGTAAAAGCCCCATCAAAGCGGGGGGTTATGGAACCTCCATGGCCATGATGGCCATTAAGCCCCCACTTTCTCTCTCCTACAAATTGGGGTAACTTCCCCCCTCTCTCTCCTAGTCACCAATCTCTAAATTTGGTGGGCCCAAATTGTGTCTATCCACCTCCTAGACTAATGGACCACACCAATTGGGCGTAGCCCACTTGAATTGGGCAAGGTTAACCCAAATTGACCACTTTGACCCATGAGTTGAATTTGGTCAATTTGACCAATTGGGTCAACCCCAATGAGTGACTAATGACCCTTTAGCCTCCCTTAAGATCTAGGAAGGTCTAGGTAGGGTCAATTGGGCACCTTGGTGGTCAATAGCCCTTAGTTAGGGCACTTTAACTAAAATAGGGCTGGGGTTGACTTTACCCAAATGGGCCACTTGAGTGGCTTAGGCAAGGGTTGTTTGGGTCCATTGGGTCCCCCATGATGCCATGAGACTATGGGTGAGGTAAATTTGACACTTAGGTGATAAATTGACCCAATTTGGGCTAAGTTGACTCTCTCAGGCTTAAGTCTGACTTTGGTCAACTTGGTCTTTTATTTTGACTTCAATGGGTCCCTATGGTTCTAATGGACCCTCCAAAGGGTTAGTGATATTGTGGTGGGGTCATGAATTCATGGTGAGTCCCTATGATCATCCCTATGCTAGTAATTGGAATTCTACTATTTATACGCTAAGGTGGTTCACACACTAATTCCTAGGTTCACCCCAACCTTTTGATACTTTCCAGGGTTTTGTCATGACCCAGTCATGACAAAAGCATCCTAGGGGTCTAGAAGTCTGAGGGATGTTACAAACTATCACAACCCACATTTTCACCACCATTTAAGATTTATCAGAGTATGAGAAAATGTGCGTCATGATGCCATGTCAGTAGGGGATAACTACGAACGCTCCAACAAAACTCCTAGTTAACAAATAAGGAAGGATCTTTAAGTTATTTAGAGGAAAATTCAGTTTAATTGAAGCAGTTAGCTGTATCCCTCGGCTTAGTGGCTCATCTAGTCCATGAAAAAATTAGTTATACGCTGCGGAAAATACTTTTTTTGCAAGATTAAACATTCTACATGAGGGTAAATGTCCCCAGAGGATAACCCATGGTATGCATGACTCTAGATTTATAATAAGTATAGGAAAGAGTCTTTACACTATCCAGAAAGTAGTGAATTAGTTTTGAAATAGATGACATGTATGATACACTAATAATAAGGTTTTATAAGTTAAAATATCTAACATGCAGTTCTAGCATAAAACATCCTAGAGAGCAAGTAATCCAAACAATCAGAAGGAAAACCAATAGCAGCTAGCAAAATATCCAGAAAGAATCAACAACCTTGTGTGCGTCAACAACCTGACATGAACCCACATAATACAAAAGTATGTTTGAACTATGTAAAGAAAACTAAAACAAAAACTACCTCGCAACGGCGAAGTGAAAACTACAACCAACACTTCTGCTCAGGAATTCCAAAAGCAGGTCCACTACCTACTACTTCTCCAAACCTGAGGCATTACAAAGACAGAACACCTCAGCAAGAATGTATAGGTGATGGCAAAAAATTTAAACAAAAGCAAACACCGGTCATACGGGGTACCAATCCCAAGACCAAAAGTACTGAAGAAAAGTACAGGAGTAAAGTATCAAAACCAGAAAATAAAACTTATGTGAATCCTCACGTGCATCAAACTACATTAGATGCCGAAGGCTAAAAAGGTAGAAAGCATGATTAAATAATAAGAAAGAATCTGCTTGACTTTATTAGCAACATGTGGTCAACTCTACCCAAAAAAACACAGGCGAAGTGGTCACTCATCCAAACACACCCCCATAGATATAATATCCATCTAATTGCGGGGGAGACTCATACACTCCACCATTCACCGCAAATGCCCAAACACCCGATAGAGTTCCACAAGGTACTAATAAAGGGATCAAACATTGTGGCGGCGGTTTTGTCCACTAACACCTGCAACGAAGAAAATCATGATAGAACAAACATTGCGGTGGTGGTTTCGTCCACTAACACCCGCAATAAGGAAAACCATGATATAAATCTCAAGACTTGGCACATACGATTCTACTAAACATCGCTAGATTGGAAATGGTTGATCAACCTTTAGGATGGATTCGAGACCTTAAACAAATTCTATCTCGTCCTACATGGTAGTTAATAGACGATTAAAAGATGAAGGTTCAACCGCATCGTCAAATCACTAATGATTCAACAAGGTAGGATTAGCATAATCATGAACATAAAAAAATAATAGATCAAAACAGCACCATAGATCAGCAAGTCAATCATGATTATAGCACTAAACGAGGAAAATTAGAAGTTACATCAAGATTTGGAAGAAGAAGGAAGAGAGAAGAAACCATCACTTGCCCTGGTTTTGCCGGAGAAGACCTCCAAATCTCACCTCAGCATAGATCGGGACTAAGGAAGATGGGGGAAGTCTGATTCCGAACAAAAATGGCCAAAATAGAGGTTAGGGCCAAAAACCCTAACGAGAAAAACTCAAGAAACGGGGAAAACTTTACCACGATGGCATAGCTCTCATTGAGAGCTTTCTGCATCTATGTTTGTTTCAATATTTCGAGCACCAGAGCACCGTCGGCAGCCACCGGAAGAATCGCGGAAGAACTTTCTCTCTCTCGCTCACGCTGCTCTGGTTTGGGAAAATGAACAGAAGTTCGGTTCCAAGGAGGAAGAAGTGCATATATATATATAAGGTATAATTATAATATTAAAATAATTGTTGACCTATAACAGTTACATTTCTAATAAAAGAACCGGGGGAGGGGGGTTAGCTGGACCGGACTTCAAGAGAAGAAGTCATGGTTTACTCGAGAAGAACAGAAAGAATCTTTACTTGGGTAGAAAGCAGGATCTCAAGAATTGAGGAAGATTACTCGAGTAGTGAGGAGGACTTCTCGAGTACTGAAATGGACTTCTCGAGAATGAAGTACAGTTCTCGAGTACAAGCAAAACTTCTCGAGAACAAGAAGAAAGAACAACCCCGTTCGACGAACTCTGATCAAAATTCGCCAAACACAAAACCCGTTTGATAAACTCTGGTCAAAATTTGTCGAACACAAAGGAAAAACCCATTCGACGAACTACGTTTGAAATTCGACGAACACAAAACCCGGTTGTTCGATATTTATCAAACCCAGAACCGTTCGACGATGGTCGAACGCCTTGTTCACCAGCCGTCGAACGGTGTTCGATGCTTCGTCGAACCCCAAACAACACCTAAAATTCGTCTCCCACCTCTGTTCGACGAAAACCTACCCTTAAGGGGGGTTTCTCAATAATCAATAGGAGGGTTTCTCGAGAATCAGAATGAAGCATAAGGCTCTAATTTAGTAATAATCGTATTCAAATAATTTGAACAAGGAAATACGAGTCCAAAACAGAGGCCCAAATGTGGGTCGAAATAAATGAATTTAACAGCGAAGACAACCCTAGAATCCGACACACCATTCTTGAGACACTAACATCAAATGCTTACACAATCAAAAATCATCACAAAGATCCAAACACACGCCGAGACTCCAAAATGCTCGGATCACAATAAAACTGGACAAGTCCAAAACCTCAAAACTTCATCCTTTCAATCAAGGAAAACATTCAATCCAATCAAAATCCCAAAATCTGGTCAAACAGACCCAACGGACGTGAAAACGCACTAACAGTGCAGCTCCGTCAACATGACGTAAAACGTAACGCCCTGATGTCATAAATATGACGATACCATATCAAATAAAATCATCGGAAAATCGGGGATGTTACACACACCGTTCTGGGGACAACATCAGGCGTTCAGGCAACCCTATCCTTTCATTTATTTTTATAAAAAAAGGATTATGAATTAGGTTTTAAAACATTGATATATTATTAGATTTGTTGACTATGTCCCTCTGTCTAGTGGATCAACTAGTCCACGAGTGAGAAAGTATAGGTTTACAAAGCAGAAAAATAGTAAGTTTGATTCATTTATTATTCTAAATGAGAACAAAGACTCAACACATGAAGCAATGAACATGTGTCTTCTAGATTTATTATAAGTTAGAAAGCGGTTTTGTAGCCCTTAAAATAGTAGTTTTCCAGTTTAAAAGCATGCTATGAAACTATGCTTTCAGACCACAACATGAGTGAGAAAGTATGAAGACATGTAACCATCCTTTGGAAAGGTATTTACAAGGACTTCAACTTTGATATTCAGTCCAGCACCCAGATCAGACCGTAACACTCTTGAAATCGGCTTTGAAGTCTGTTGCGTTCAGGAAACAGTTACTGCACGTTCAACTTATCAGCCGGCAATTTCGATCAGACTTTCACATGGCTACAGACCTTTCATGAAGACGTGTAACTACTCGTTGGAAAGGTATTTCCAAGGGCCACGCCTTTTGTGTTCAGTCGAAAACCCAAATCTGGACGTATCATACCTAAAACCAGCCTTGAAGATTGTTGCGCGCAGCAAACAGATTTTTGCGCGCATCTTAAAGCGAAACGAACGTCATCGGTTCGTCTTCCTCCCCCAACCAATAATGCCAAATCACATCTAGAATTCCTCCTCCCTTATTCACCCTCAAAAGGCCAACTCTCTTCATGAAACCAAGTCCTCATCCTCACATAGAAGGAAGGAGTGGTCGAAGACATCTTATTTCTAGGACACTAGTCCTAGCATGGCCTTCTCCTAGGAAACTTCTTCTCACGAATCAAGACTCATTTGAGTTGATATCTCTCCTAGGAATAACTAGAGATCTAGAACCAAGGGATAGGGTAGGAAGCTCACCTCATTTCTGGCATTTCCGAGGTTTCCAGCCATTGATCTTGTCACTCTCCTTAGCGGCATGGCTTCCACTCTACGTTGTCGGTATTCTCCACGGGAAAGAAAATCTGCTCCGGCGATCTGCTCCTTATCCGTCAGTTTCGGCATAAGAAATAGGCTCGGCAAAATGACAAATGACGGCTAGGGCTTTTTCGCAGTCTTTATTATACTAAGAATTAGGGTTAACTCCCTTGCAACGTGTCACCCTACTATTGGATCGCATATTCATAGCTTTAAATATATCATAATGAAAAGGCGCGTCTGATGTAATCATTTTGGCGCAATTCCCAAAACTTTGGTCCAGACCGGCTTGCGAGCAGACAACATAAGAAAATCTGCCAAGTCAAATTTTTCGAGTAAGTAGCTCTTACTCGATGAATCGTCGAGTATCATATCTTTACTCGATGAATCGTCGTTATTCGTCGAGTCCACTCAAATCCATACATATTTCCGCACTTCCCAAGTTCACATTGTCGTGTATAATGTTATTACTCGACGAATCATCGAGTGACATCGAGTGCACTCAACGCACTCGATGCCACCATTCTCCGAATAATCCAAGTAAACGCATTGAGTGGCATCGAGAGCACTCAATGCCCTCGATGCCCTTTCGCTAATGGCGTCGAGTGTACTCCATGGTCTCGATGTTAATCCTCCTAGGAATGTCCCTAAGTCAAATGGTGTTCGATGAATTTTAGCCCAGTTTGACAAATGACGCTCGACGAATTTGGCGTTCGACGAATTTACCTGAGTTCGACGAATCAGCACTCGACGACTTTAGCGTTCGACGAATTTACCTGAGTTTGATGAATCAACGCTTGGTGAATTTGGCGTTTGACGAATTTAATGGCCTCACTCGATGAATTCGTTAGATATCCTCAGTTATATCAGACAAATTTCCCTTGGACTTTTCCTCCAATGATAATCGACGAATTTGTCAGATATCCTTGATGATATCTGACATATTTCCCTTGGTCATTTTCTCCTAGACTATTCCTCTTCGACCTGTTGGGTATCACTCAATCCAACCCTTTATCCAACGCACTCGGCACTTTTCCTAGTGCGCCTCGAGCCTTAGCCAAGTCTTTTGACTCAGAATGCACGCGAGGGGCCTAGCGTGAAATATGACATTACAAATCCTATAAACAAAATAAAAGATTTTATCCCCGAAGTCAGGCTAAGGCTATGGGGAAGTAAAGCATGAAGATAAATTAAATATGCTTTTAAAGTTACCTTTGTGAAAAACCGTGGGTAGCGCTTTTGCATCAAGTCCACCAGCTCCCAAGTATACTCCTCCTTCCCATGATTAGACCACAAAACTTTTACCAGCAGGACGCTTTTCTGCCGCAAGCTCCTTGTTTCAATGTCCACAGTCCGCATCGACTCTAGTCGAACAGATCTATCATTTGCCACTACTCCATCTGTGATGAGGACATGTTGCTCAGGTGGTAACAGCGCCTTCTGAAGCGACGACACATGGAATATGTCATGTAGATTCTCTAGCTTTGGGGTAGCTCCAACTGATAGGCCAAAGGGCCAATCTTCTCCAATATAGCATAGGGCCCAACTTATCTTAGGCTGCGCTTTTTCACCCCACGTACCCATGATACTCCATGCATCGGCCGGATCCTCAGGAACACTTTATTACCGACTTGAAATTCCACCATTTGGTGCTTCGCATTATAATGCTTAGCCTGCCGACTTTGAGCCTCGCATGTGGTCCCGTATTAACCTAATAACATCATCTGTGTCGTCAATATATTTAACTCCCAACACCTTCGAATCATCATCTTGCACCCATGACAAGGAGTTCTACACCTACTTCCATAAAGGGCTTCATAGGATGCCATCCCGATGCTGGCTTGATGACTGTTATTATATGATAATTCTACCAGAGGAAAGAGTCTTTCTCATGGCTCTCCTCTATCCAGCACACACAATCTTAACAAATCTTCCAAAGTTCTGATGGTCCTCTCAGACTGCCCGTCCGTCTGAGGATGAAACGTTGTGCTGAAAGTAAGGCGTAAGCCCAAATATGCATGTATCGCCTTCCATTCTCTAGAGGTGAAACAACCATCCTGGTCAGAAACGATTGTCTTTGGAACACCATGGAATCATACAAACTGCTCCATAATGAGGCACACCAAAATGTCCACATGTGCCTCTTTCTTCATAGGAATAAACCTGACTACCTTTGTCAGGCAATCCACGATTACCCACACCGAATCATTCCCTAAGCGTGAGCGAGGCAAACCGTGGACGAAGTCCATGGAGATATCCTTGAACTTCCACTCGAGGATGAGCAACGACTATAATAATCCTCTTGGGCTCTTGCATTCTGCCTTCACCCTTTGACATGCCTCACAATGCGTAACAAAATATCCGACGTCTCTCTTCATTCCTGGCCAACATATGGTCTTCTGCAAGTCAGCGTACATTTTGGCAATCCCAGGATGCACTGAATACTGAGAGCAACGTGCCTCTCTCAAGATATCTTCCCGAATTTTACCACCTTCGGGAATGTAAAGTTGGCCACGGAAATGAACAAGGCCGTCTTTTAGGGAATACTCGTCAGTAGACCCATATTCAATTGACTTGAACACTAGGGCTAGAGCAGCATCCTTTCCTTGCTCTGCCCGGATTCGGTCCCGAATATCACAGACTATGCTCATCGCGGTTAAGTACTTTGTATACCATTCCGAATGGTTTATATACCAGTGTAATCTCCATCTCTTCAAGCATCCGAGCTAATTTCATACTCATCAATCAGTACTCAGGGCTCGTTTTCGGTACCTTCCTGCTCAAAGCATCAGCTACGGAATTTGCTTTTTTGGGCTGGTAGTTCAAGGTAAATTCATAATCACATAAAAATTCTAGCCACCACCGCTGTCTCAGGTTCAGTTCTTTTGAGTATGGATGTATTTTAAGTACTTATGATCCGAAAATATCTCATAGTGGACGTCGTATAAGTAATGTCTCCAAACCTTCAAGGAGAACACTACTGCACCCAACTCCAAATCATGAACTGGTTAATTTGATTCATGCTTCTTCAATTGCCTTGAAGCATAAGCGATCACATGTCCATGTTGCATTAGTACCGCTCACATCCCTTAGCATGATCCATCGGTGTAAACTTGGAATCCCTCCTTTCCAGATGGAACGGCTAGGATAGGTGTGGAGGTAAGTCTATCCTTCAGCTCTTGGAATGCGGCTTCGCACTGGGGTGTCCACTCGTATGGCACACCTTTCTTCGTTAGGGAAGTGAGGGGAGGGATATTTTTGAGAATCCTTTCACAAACTTGCGATAGTACCCAGCAAGTCCAATGAAACTCCGCACATCGGCTGCTGACTTCAGAGGTGACCATTCCTTCACAGCACACACTTTGGCTGGATCTAGAGCCAACCCAGCACCACTTATCACGTGGCCCAAAACGGTAACTTCTTGGAGCTAAAATTCACACTTGCTGAACTTGGCAAACAAGATATGCTCCTTTAACTTCTTCAGCACCAGGGTCAAGTATTCTACACGCTCCTCCTCCGTCTTCAAATAGACCAAAATATCATCGATGAAAATGATAATGAAGACGTCATTGTACGGCTCAAACACTTTGTTCATCAGACTCGTGAATGCTGAAGGGGCATTCGTGAGCCCAAAAGGCATCACAGTGAACACATATATCCCATACCTCGAGCTAAACGTCATTTTCTGGATATCTTCCTCGTGTATCCTCAACTAGTAATACCTCAAGCGCAGATCCAACTTGTAAAATAAGTGTGCTCCCACCAGTTGATCAAATAACTCATCTATCCTGGGTAAAGGGTAGGTGTTTCGCACCGTTAAACGGTTGAGTTTCCGATAATCTATACATAATTGTAAGGTTACATCTTTCTTCTTAACGAACAGAACAGGGGCTCCCCAAGGTGATGAGCTGGGGCGAACGAACTCTGATTCGACTAGTTCTTGCAAATGAACTCTAAACTCTGTGAGTTCCTTTGGGTCCATTCGATAAGGGGTCCTAGAGATGGGCTTGGCACCCGGTACTAACTTGATTTGAAAGTCCACCTCTCGATGCAGGGGTAATCCTGGCAGCTTCTCGGGAAATACCTCGGGAAAATACCGCACCACACGCACATCCTTCATATCTATTGGCATCTCTTTCAATTTGAAACATATCAAATAAACTTCATCCCCCTCATGTGGGATTTCAAGGTCTGAATTGAAGATAATAACAAACGTGGTGCGAATCTTATACCTTGAAAAATGACTTCAGTGTCTCCATGTCTCAATTAAATTCGTTTCTCCGCGTAGTCAATTCTTGTGTAATGCCAATCCAACCATGCCATGCCCAGAATGAGGTCGAATTCTGGCATTCTCAAAACTATGGCAGGGGTATCAAATATCCTTCCTCCAAGAAGTATCTCCAGTTCGCACTTGGTAGTTGCAGTCATCTCAGAGCCATGTGCGAGGCGTACTCTCCGAGTTATACCAGTGAAGTATTGCACTCCTTCTAGGTTTTTAACGAAGTCCGCTGACACAAATGAGTGCATGGAACCAGTATCGAATAAAGTATAGGCCGGTTTCCCACCAACCATCACGGTGCCTAGGTATCAATTGTAACGACTCAAAGCTAGGTTCCTAGCACATCTTACACAATCGAAAGGAAATGCTCGTAGCACAATAACCAAATTAAGACGTACATGCAATCACATCTTGAGGATTCGTTTAGTGCACCATGTCCAACATAAACATCTGATCCCGAGCAGTCCCGGAGTTTCTTACTCGTGGTACTCATCCTCATCCACGCACATGTCCCCGACCTCATGGAGCTGCTGGAGGAAGGGCAGGGAGAGCATTCCCACCTAGATGCGGGCAGTGATGTCGAATGTGACCCGGCTGTTTGCATTGGAAGCAAACTCGCTCGTGTTGCTCCCTATGTTGTAGGTATTGTGGTTGCGGTGGAGGTAGTGCTGGCTGCGTTGCTAGACGCTCCATCCTGAAATTCTGACGGAAGCGAACTCCGACTCTATTGTTTCTTATTCCCCGATTGTTCTACCTCCTTCTATAACTGGGGCCAGCCTCCATTACCCCATCCGCTGGTCTCTAATCACTTCCAGATGATCTGCCTCAAATGTTTTTGCCATGTCGATAATCTCAGCTAGACTCGAGTCTGCAATAAATAAATGGGCTTGCTTCAGGGGTTCCCGCAATCCTTTGTCGAATCGTTTAGCATAGCCTCGATCATCTAACTCGTAGGAGTCAACAAACCTTAGCAAATACTGAAACTCCCTCTAGTATTTTGTAACCGACTTGGATCCCTGCTTCAGCTACAGGAATCTTTCCTCGAGTTCATCTCTGGTGGTCGACTGGATGAAATGTTCCAAAAAAGGCTCCAGAGAACTCCGTCCAACTGATCTCCATATAAACTTGGCCCTAGAAGGTGGAACCCATCAGAGACTTCCACCATCTCTTGGTATGTAGTTCCAGGACAGACACTACTAATGTCATTGCCATGTTAGCTGGGCAACGGATTCCTACCAACAACTCCTACACTGTGTTGAGCCATTCTTCAGTACGTATGGCCAACTCTGTCCCGAGGTAGGAAGGAGGGGAGAGAGCCTGAAAAGTGCTCAACTAGTTTGAGCCCGGAGCCTGTTGTTGCACTGGGGCCTGTTGAGACCTAAAGTCATCTAGAATGACTGTGAGCGTTTGTTCCAAATATGATTGCTGGAACTGATTGTGTACGGGAGGGGCTAGAGTGTCCCCCACTGGCTCAACATGCTCTGGGATCTACACGTAAGGTACAAACCTAAGGTCAGGTTGGCTAATCGTAAGGTAAAAATTGGACATAGTGTGTATTACATATGGGTGCACCACTGCTTCTTCTAAGTCAGTTTGTCCTCAATCTGACTAATCGAATGGGGATGGTGTCATTGTTTAATGACTTCTTTAGTTCAGGATTGTAGCAAGCTGATACCATTTGTAAGACCCCCCCCCCCCTCCCAGAACACAAAACACGGCACAAGGGGAGCCTTATGCCCAAAACAGCCTCCTTGTAGTTGCGCTAGCGCAATGGCTAACCTGTACTACAAGACGCCTATCCTGCCGGCTAATCATATCATCCATGCCAACCCAACATAAAGAATATAAAAACAGAAGTTAAAACATACACTAGTATAGAAGTCCATGAGTAGAAAAGAAATAAGAAGCAACCAAGGCTTCTAAATACATCAAAGTACATGCCCAAAGGGGCTACAGAAGTGTCTCACTACAAAACACTCACATAAGTCAATGACGGCATCAACGGTGTCATCCCATCAGGCCAAGTCACCCTGGCTTGGCTGTCCACCTACATAATCTGCTGCAGCTCTACCTGCGGGGTTCCCTCCTAAAAAAACAAGACATAGCAAGCATTAGTCATAAAGACTAAGTGGCTTCACATCCACTCACCCAGCACTCCTCGGCATCGAGCGGAGAAAAGGACAAGGTACAATATATAAAGATAAGCAGTAGTACAAACAGGTGGTATAAGAGTGAGCAACTTCAGTGTATATCAGTAATACAATAAATGAGTAAACAGTCCGCTCTAGCAATTCTACCACCAACAATAGTACAAAGATATAGAATTACGACTGAAAGTAACTCAACTTATATGAATGCCCATACAGATATATAAGTTGAAAATCGGCTTAACAGTAAAGTAACTCATCGTATAAGAGTGTCCCAATAAACTTATATGGTACGGATCTTGTGTATGCAATGTAATGTAATGATATGAATGTAATGCAATGAATCACCCATGATCACGGGCATGCAATTGCTATGTCGACACAGACTTGTATTTCCTACTTTTCGAGCAGGTAACTAACCTCTCAGGCATCAACTGTCATGGCCAGGCGGTGACAGTGGAGCGGGCTTCTCCACTACTAGGTGGGCATCCACACTACCAAGCCTAGGCCTCCATACGCCTCAATGCTAAGAACACAACAGCGGAACTCACATGTGTACTACGGCTCAGAAGGGGTATCGGGTTGATGTGCACCAAGAGCCAGCCCAATTGGCCTATCTTGTGGCATAGAAGGTGCCTCTATGAACATATCACCAGAGGACCAAGGCCAACCGTCCACTAGCACAGAGGGTGCCTTGGGAAGTAAGCTCCGAGGACCAAGGCCCAACCGTACAAGTCTATCAGTCAACTATCGTCGGTGTGACGATTGGCGAGCCCGTATACCTTCCACACTATCCTTAACCTAGGATTTTGACACCATGTATCGACTCACACCTCATGCATTTTCACATCATCATGGCATGGAAGGTGCCTCTGTGAACACATCACCAAAGGACCAAGGACAACAGTCCACTTATGTCCCTTTCCATCATTACCAATCTAGTGCGGTCAAACAACTGCACTCACACCCTTTTACATTCTTGTGCTCCAAGGCACTTAAGGGTTCATCATCAACATTGGTGGCGAACCACCTCATATAACATACATTCCACACTGCTTCTCGTAAGGAAACTCACCTCACAGCAGTGGACCACCTTACACTCCCTTATTTGATAAGCCGTATGACCATCCATCCAATCCCTTCCAAATTTCTCTCAAAGATCAAGTATCCTCCAACCATCATCCTTCCATCACGATAATCACATCCATACAAAGATAGCTCACCGCTTTCATTAACATGGATACGATTTACTTGTTCGATTACCAAGCGTCACACATTCCAAACCTGTCCCATTATACAATTGTAATCATGACCAATTGTGTTTCCAATTAATTTGTTTAATACATTCTCATAGGGACAAATTCACTAAAAATCCCAACAATTATTCTTACCATTACCTCACTCAATCCAAGTCTAACACTATTCCAATCTGAGAGTATTAAATACAAGGACTTGAATGTATAGCCACTTTGTTCGGCCATTCCCGGGTCTACGAACTCGTATGAAGGCTTGTAACCAACCTTTAGAAAGGTATTTCCAAGGACTGTAACTTTTGTATTTGGCCGACAACCCAGTTCAGAACCTAATACACCCGAAATCGGCCTCGAAGTCTGCTGTGTTCAAAAAATAGTTTTTTGTACGTTTACAGATAGCAATTTCGATCAGACTTTCCCATGGCTACAGACATTGCATGAAGACGTGTAACCACTCGTTGGACAAGTATTTTCAAGGGATACAACTTTCATGTACAGTCGAAAGCCCAGATATAGCTATATTATACCCACAAATGGCCTTATAGATTATTGTGCGCAGAAAATAAATTTCAGCATGCATCTTAAAGCGAAATGAACGTCATCGGTTCATCTTCCTCCCCCCAACCAATAATCCCAAATCACATCCAGAATTCATCCTCCCTTATTCACCCTCAAAAGGCCAACTCTATTCATGAAACCATGTCCTCATCCTCACATAGAAGGAAGGAGTGGTCGAAGACATCTTATTTCTAGGACACAAGTCCTAGCATGGACTTCTCCTAGGAAACTTCTTCTCACGAATCAAGACTCCTTTGAGTCGATATCTCTCCTAGGAATAACTAGAGATCTAGCACCAAGGGAGAGGGTAGGAAGCTCACCTCATTTCCGGACGTTCTGAGGTTTCCAACCATGGATCTTGTCACTCTCCTTAGTAGCATGGATTCCACTCTACGTTGGCGGTATTCTCCACAGGAACAAAGATCGTCACCGGTGATCTGCGCCTTATCCGTCAGTTTTGGCACATAAAATATGCTCGACAAAATGACAAGTGACGGCTAGGGCTTTTTCGCAGACTCTCTTATACTATGAATTAGGGTTAACTGCCTTGTCAAGTTTCACCCTATTATTGGACCTCCTATTCATAGCTTTAAATATGTCATAATGAGAAGACACGTCCGATGTAATCGTTTTGGTGCAATTCCCAAATATCCGGTCCAGACCGACTTGCGAGCATACAACATAAGAAAATTTTCCAAGTCAAATTCTTCGAGTAAGTAGCTCTTACTCGACAAATCGTCGTGATTCATCGAGTCCACTCAAAGCCATAGATAGTTCCGCACTTCCCAAGTTCACATCGTCGAGTATAATGTTCTTACTCGACGAATCGTGGAGTGGCGCCGAGTGTACTCAACACACTTGACGCCATAGTTCTCCGAATAATCCAAGTAAAACTGTTGAGTGGCATTGAGAGCACTCAACATACTCGACGCCCTTCGGCTAATGGCGTCAAGTGTACTCAACGGTCTCGATGCCAATCCTCCCGGGAATTTCCCTAAGTCAAATGGTGTTCGACAAATTTTAGCCCAGTTCGATGAATGGCGCTCGACGAATTTGTCGTTCGACGAATTTACCTGAGTTCGACGAATCAGCGCTCGACGACTTTAGCGTTCGATGAATTTACCTGAGTTCGACGAATCGGCACTCGATGAATTTTGCGTTTAACGAATTTAACGGCCTCACTCAACGAATTCGTCGGATATCCTCAGCGATATCCGATGAATTTCTCTTGGACTTTTCCTCCAATGATTATCGACGAATTCGTCGGATATCCTTCATGATATCCGACGAATTTCCCTTGGTCATTTTCTCCTAGACTATTCCTCTTCGACCCGTTGGGTATCACTCAACACAACCCTTTATCCAACGCACTCGACACTTTTGTCAGTGCGCCCCAAGCCTGAGTCAAGTCTCTTGACTCAGAACGTTCGCGAGGGGCCTAGCATGAAACGGGACGTTACAATTGTGTAAGTGGAGTTCATGTTACTCATGTCCAGTGCATGTAAATCTGAGGATTTAGAATGGTTCTAAATGTTCAGATTTAGCCCAGCTCATCAAGTGTTGATGATTTTATTGTGCACATATGAGATGCATTTGGATTATGATTGTTGTTATGGAAGTTATTCAGTTGTCTACCTAAATCACCTAGAGGGGGGTGAATAGGTGAGTTGTGCGTCTTTTTGCGGAATACAAATTTAGAGATCTATGCACACAAAAATCTACCAAGCAATCACAGAGGACACAGAGATTTATAGTGGTTCCCCAACCTTGGGTACATCCACTTTCCACTCACCGATCTAGCAAAGCACTAGACTAAACTACTCCACTATCTCGGATTGAAAACCAATCCTACGCCTCAGAACAAAGTTCCTACAATCTCGATCCACAACACAGATCTACATTCGGAAGATAAAAACTTCCTACAACTCGGAGACAAAAGCTCCTACACTCGGAGAGGATTCTCCTACAAGAATAAATGGAGAAAATATGAAATACAAACAGAATATTTCTCAGATCTGGAAAATCTCGGGCAAGGTCTTCTTCTTTTGAACTTTGCGGCTTTATCAGAATGATTTGAAGAAGAAACTGGGCAAGATCTGGATCTAAAATTTCTTTGACTTACATGATTCGAGTGATGATGAGGAGTTGAAGAACAATCTTGATCTGTAAGTCGACCTGATCTGAATCTTCTTGGATAAAAACCCTAGGCGATCTGCACGAAGATCAGCGGCGGTGGCTTCCGTTTTTGGACAGAGAAAATAGGATTCAGAAAACTTAAGAATATTTCTTGACAGCTTGTTAGGGTTAGTCGAATTTGACAAGACCTTATATAAGATCTCCCTAACGGTCATAATTAGCATTAATGACGTACACATGGACCAATCACGTCACAACATTTGAAAATCCCGTCAGTTATGGACTTAGCGAAATTCTGGAAAATTTTGCTGATTTACTCGAGTAAAAGATAGGCTACTCGAGTGCTAGGCTAAGATCTCGAGAGGATAGTGACAAAAAACTTGAGAAGAAATCCTTGAGGAAATTCTGAGCAAAATTCAAAATCACTCGAGTGGAATAAGATTTACTTGAGTGCTAGAAGTATTACACGAGACATGGAGATGAACTACTCGAGTACTAGAAGTATTACTCGAGAGGTAGAGATGAACTACTCAAGTACTAAAAGACAATGAATTTTTCTGGGAGATGAAGTCTCGTTACTCGAGTACTGGAGCTGGACTACTCGAGAAGTAGATCAACTACTCAAGTATAGGAATTTTAATACTCTAATATAGGACTTAGAAAAATTTTGAGAGATAAAAATCAGGACACTCGAGTACTGGAGCTGGACTACTCGAGTAGTAGATAGATTACTCGAGTACATAAACTTGACTACTCGAGTGGGGTAATAATAACACGAGAACTATCCTTTTGTAACTCGAGACAAAGGACTTATCTACTCGAGTGGTTAACATGACTACTCGAGTAAAGTACTTAGAATAAATTTTGAGAGGAAAAACTGTTAACTCGAGAATGAGAGAAAGTCTACTTGAGTAAAGGACTTGGCCACTCGAGAGCTATATTCAGACTACGCGAGAGCATTTTTCCTTACTCGAGTACTGACAGACGTACTCGAGTATTTACTAAGTGTTCAACTCGAGTACTTCAACTTCTACTCGAGTGAAAGACTTAGAAAAATTTTCCTTCAAGAGAATTTTCCATTCTTTAATAAAGTCAGCAACACTTCTTTCTCCAATCAATCCTAGTGCTTGAAACATGAAGTGTATCCCAATAGAGAGGCTATACATGAGTCAAAACCATGGATCACATAATGAGGGATTACATTGTATGGTCCTGTGTTTGGTGACCCATTGTAGACTGATATTGGTCTACACTTGACAATTTAGTCCAGCAAACACATAACTCAAACAAGACATCAAATACAACTTAATTCATCTTAGTTCGAGGGTGACTTCACCAAATCTGAGTTATTATGGATACAATACCCAACAATCTCCCCCTATTTGTGGAAGTCAAAAACCTCTACACTAAGGTGAATTATATAGACAAATAAAGAGCTAGATATGCAAGATAGAAATCAAAGTAATAAGCACACAGAATATAAGCAAAGAGTAAATGATCAAAATTAAGAATTATATAAATAAGATTGTCCAAAAGTCATTTCTACAAAATTCTCATCCACACTCTTATGACTCTCTTCATGCTTAGACTTGATGTTGTTGTTTATACTTCTTTTCCTATTGTCTTCTCTGATAACTGTAAGGTTTCGGATAGTGCTTTAGAGGCTTTGGAGGAGCTGCAAGATTGTTTCTTCCATGTTCTCTGTCATATAGTCTTCTCTTGGTCATTGACTTCTCATACAAGTCCCATTCTTGGGGGCTATAATGATCATGTCTATTTTCATTGATGTCCAAGACTAACTTTAGAATATCCAGAATAAGTGACTTTGAAGTGGGAGACCAAATTTCTGCAAATTCTGGAGCTTTCCTTTTCTCTGAATCTAGAACTGGAATATGCCTACTGGCAGAGGCTCCATCACCATATCTTCTCTTCTTTAGAATGTGAAATTTTAGGAGGAGCTTGAAGAAATATGTCTGCTGGATCAGCCTCCCAAACCTGAGCATAAGATTCTGGAGGAGGAGCTTCAAAGCCTTCAGGTCTTGGAGAGAAGGAAGGTTGAGGAACTGGAGCTGGAGCTAGGGGATTCAAATGATGATGAATGACATTTGGATCAGCTTGAAAATAAGAGAGTATCTGATTATGCATCCACACTGCTGTATCATAAGTATGAAACTTTACACATTGAATCTGACTCAGCACATCATAATGAATTTCTTTCAGCTTCGCTTCCCAGAGTGTGTGCTTGCGGGCATCTGATTTCTCTAAGTACTTTTTGACTAAATTCTCCCCCTTTCTGACTTCTACAGTCAGAGTATTGATAGCATCTTCTTTGAAGGTACCTACCTCTTCACAGACTTTGAAAGTGTGAGATTGAGCATTCATTTCTAGTTGTATCTGAATATTTGCAATAGTAACAGCTTGATCCATTACATGACCAACACTGGTGATGGTGTGGTCTAGAGCTTTTCCACCAATCTTGAATAGTTGTCTGTTGGATCCCTAGTTGATTTGGGCTAGGTTCACTAGATTAGGACGTGACCCATCATGTATAGCCAGGGTCAAATTTGTGTCCTAGAGTCTAGGCCAAGTCCTTAGAGTCAACTTCAGATGGATCAGCTTTCAACAAGACCATCAGAGACTCAAGATTGAGAGGATTTCAAGACTAAGTGAAATGAGTTCGCTGTTCGTCGAACTCAGGTCGACGAAAGACGTTCTGCGCTCGACGATTTTGAGATAGTTCTCTTTGCTGAGCTCGACGATCTTTGTTCTCTGTTCGACGAAGACTGAAATACTTCAACAGACTAAAGTCAGAGTAACTTCAGAATTTTTCTAAGTCCAACTTCAGGCTTTGGTCGACGAATGGGATTATGAGCTCGACGAACTTGGACCTCAAGTTCATAACTTCTCAGGTCGACGAAATCAACTTCCCAGGTCGACGAATTCAGTACTTTGCTCGACGATTTCTGCTCTACGATTTGATTCCTTCTCAGTCAAAGACTTCTCAGATTCTAAGTCCACAATCATTCTCAGCTCGACGAATTTGGATCTCAGCTCGACGAATGAAGATTGTCAGTTCGAAGAATGCTGAAGCAGAATTAACAAGATTCCCTAGAAGACTAAGTGTTATTGTCTGGTCAACGAACTCATCAGCTCAGCTCGACGATTCCTGTTCTTCGTTCGACGATTCTAGACTAGGTCTTCTCCACTTTCCCATGCCTTTCCTTGGCAATGGATCCTGAGTAATTAATGCCAGATCTTATCGGAATGTTACTGTTAGAACGAACATTGATCAAGGATTATTACATGTCGTTTTTCCATGGGACAGTTAGGGAAATCATTGATTGTCGCTTCTTTCCAAGGCCGACTGCAATTACTGCTCAACATTCAAATTTCGAATGTTCCTCGTCATAAAAGCAGACACATAAAAAGAAAAGGATCAATCAGTAAGAGACTACCAGCAACAGACACACAGACATATTGCACAGAAGAACAATCATACAGAAATCTAAAGTTCTACTGCAATCAGCCCAGGCCAGAGAACATCTTCAATTCTACAGGACAACTTCAAAAGGACAACAAAACTCTATCTGTCAAAGAGGTTCCTGAAGCAATATCTGGTCCAGGCACTCAAGCTTTCAAGACCTGTCATCCTGAAGTAGTGCTCCAGGTTTCCTGATCTCAGGGGGAGCAAATCTGCTAACATCAATCCACAGTCTTCTCAGTTGTTATTAAGAAAGAGAAGACACCATCACCTCTCTTCCAACTCCTGTACAGGGTTTTAATTCCCTTCAAAATTATTCCTATTTGCAGGTCTCCTTCCAAAAGACTTGAGGTTTTGGTTTTTGAGCACCTGAATAAAAGTTCATTGGTGTCAGGCACCTGATCAAAAACCTGAGTGGATTCCTACCAGGGTGGTAGAAGAGTGGATGTACCCAGGTTGGGGAACCATTATAAAATTTCTTGTGTCATCTGGTTGCCCTCTTCTTTTGTTTAGGTTGTTGTGCTCTGTGATTGTTTAGGTTGCTGTGATTATTGTTTTATTAACTGACCTGTTCACTTAGGAATACAACAAAAGTTGTAAAGATTTTTTAAGAGAGCACAATACTCTTTTCACCACCCCCCCCCCCCTCTAGAGTATTTCAGATCTACCTTCACTTTCAATTGGTATCAAAGCCAGGTTGGTTAAAATACCACACCTTTAGAGATCAAGTGGTTGTACAGGCTAACAGCTGAACCATAAAGATCCCTCTAGTTAGATCTGTTTGTTTTGTTTTTGTTATTAGATTTATTTATTCACAGACATGGCCCAAAACAAAGATTATGCAAGCATCAGACCTCAAGTGTGCAATCTTAACAAGTTTTCCATCTGGAAGGCAAGAATCAGGTTATACATGAATTCTATTGATGAGGATATTTTTTCTGTTATCTTGACAGGTGTACCTCCAGCACCTGCAGCTTCTACAAGCACCTCTACCAACATGACTGCAGTACCTCCTCCAGAGAATAATGAAGCCTACAAGAAAGCCAAAATTGCAGATGCAAAGGTAATGAATATCTTGGCTCAGACAATGTCAGATGATATATTTCAGAAGATGGTTGAGTGCACCTCAGCCAAGGCCATTTGGGACTCCCTCAACCAAATGGTAGCTGGCTCAGCAGATGAAAGAAAAGACAGGAGATCAAATCTCATATCCATATATGAGAATTTCAAGAAGGATGAGGCTGAATCAGTTGCAGAAATGTATAACAGGTTGAGTTCAATCATCAATGAGCTCAAGACCTTGGATAAAGATATCACCCTGACAGAGGTGAATGATAAGATTTTGATGTGCTTCCTTAGCTCTTGGGATTCAAGAATCTGGCCTATCAAAGAAGTCAGAAGCCTAAATGAGATATCAACTGAATCTCTGCTAGGCAAATTAAAGTCCTATGAGCAGCTGATAAAATCAAGAGAAGCAGCTGAACAGAAAGTAAAAACTCCAGTAAGAAAGGATCACAGTATAGCCTTCAAATCCTCTGAGGAAAGTGAGACCTCAACATCAAATGAAGAATTGATGAGCCTCTTTGCAAAAAGATTCTACAAGATGGCTAGAAAGGATTTCAGAAGGAAATCATCCAGGAAAGATGATAAGCCCAGATTTAACAAAACACCAACCAAGGAGGTTGTGTGATTTGGATGCAGAAAACCTGGACATTACATCTCTGAATGTCCAGAAAATCAGAAGAAGGAGAAAAACAAAGAAAGAGACTCCAGAAGAAAACATAGTAGCAGACCCTCTTCCAGCAAGTATAAAAAGAAAGACAAGGGCTTTGTTGTTGAGACATGGAGTGATACAGAGGAAGAATCATCCTCTTCCATCTCAAGTGAAGAAGAGGAAGAAGCTAGATCCAAGGAGGTTTACCTTATGGCAATTGATGCCTCCAGGAACAATTCTGGATCAGAAGGAGAATCTGAAGATGAAGCAGCCTCAGACTCAAAGGCAGATCAGGTTCTTTCAAGCTTTTACTTTAATTCTGATTTATTTAAAGTTGAATTCAAACTATGTGCTTAGATTTGATTAATTCAGAAAAAGAAATAAAAACTCTTAGAGAAAGACTAGGAAATCTTGAATCTGTTAACTCAGAAAAATATTAAACTACAAGATCAACTAACTCAAGCAAATGAACAGATAATTCAATTAAAATCTGATTTATGTGAGGCCAAACAACTTGAGCAATCTCTCAATGGGAGAAGTCTCAAGCTGATGGACATAACAAGAACAGTTAATGCCAGATTAAATGGCAAGCTGGGCTTTGGTGCTTCATCAAGTTTGCCCCCCATAATTAACAAAAACATTCTTACAACACTCATTAAATTTGTTTCTGCCAAGAGAAAGGAAAAGATGATAAACAAACCATTGTCTGAAAACAATCCAAAACCCATAGATAAGAGAAATAGAAATCAGAAAACAAGTAATAAAAACAAGGTTCAGCAACATTCGTCGAACTTAGATCGACGAAATGTGGCCAGTTCATCGAACCCAGATCGACGAACGCTGAACGCAAACTTCAAGTATAAATATTTGTCTAACTGCGATCGAAGAACTTCGTATGGTTCGTCGAGCAGAGGTCGACGAACTTGGGGCGTAGAAAATGACTATTGTCATTCTATGAGAAGAGATCGACGATCTCAGCCCTATTCGTCGAACTCTGGTCGACGAACTTACAGAAAATCTTCGAACCCAGAAGGACCAAACTTAAATCATTTCTCTTACAGAAATTTTAAGCCAACTAATAAAACATTTAATCTAGTAGCTGATTGGGTAATTCCACCTAGGAGATATCACCCCTTAGGTTATAAATCCCATCCTTCTTTGTCAGTTATCTCCAGCTTTTCATTTCAACCAAATAAAGGACCCAAGGTAACCTGGGTCAAGAACAATTGAGTTTTGTTTTCCATTGCAGGTACAGGTGAAGAGCTGTCCAAGGGTAAGTCAGACCTGGTACTTGGACAGTGGTTGCTCCAAGCATATGACAGGCAGCAAGGCCAATTTATCCAATTACAAGTCCAAGCTAGGACCAAAGGTAATCTTTGGTGATTCAAAAAGTGGCCAGTCAGAAGGATATGGAGCAGTAAAGATTGGGACAGTTACCTTCAAGAAAGTAACATATATAAGAGGACTCAAACATAACCTAATATCCATAAGCCAATTATGAGATGAAGGATATCAGGTACACTTTAACTCTACCTCTTGTTCTATTATTAATAATGAAAACCAAACTGTTTTAATTGGAATTAGACAAGGTAACATATATCTAGTAGACTTTATTTCTGCCAAAACTGATGTTTGTTTACTCAATATTACTAGTAACCAAAATGAGTTATGGCATAAAAGATTAGGTCATGTAAACCTTAAGAATATAGCTAGGTTATCTAAAGAAAACCTTGTTAGAGGTTTACCTTCTGGCCCCTACAAGAAGGAAAACCTATGCAGGGCTTGTCAATTAGGCAAGCAAACTAAAACTAGCTTGAAATTCATTAATAAAAGTGATTCACCTAGGATTTTGTATTTGCTTCATGTGGATCTATTTGTACCCATTGCAGTACAAATCCTAGGAGGGAAGTCTTATACTTTAGTGATTGTTGATGACTTCTCTAGATTCAGTTGGGTAGCCTTTCTGAGAGCTAAGTCAGATACATTCAAGGTTCTTACAGATTTTCTCAGGACCATACAGATTGAGTTCTCTACTCATGTTGCATTGATCAGAAGTGATCATGGCACAGAGTTTGAGTCTCTTCTTATGCATGAGTTCTGTGAGAAAAAAGGTATCAGGCAGTGCTTCTCAGCTCCTAGAACTCCCCAACAAAATGGGTTGTTGAAAGGAAAAATAGGACACTCATTGAATCTGCAGGCACATTATTGGAAGATGCTTACATGCCTCTATCCTTTTGGGCAGAAGCTATAAACACTGCTAACTATGTCCTGAATAGAAGTCTAATACATAAGCTGAAAAATAAGACCCCCTATGAATTACTTAAAGGGAAGAAACCTAAAATCACAAATTTTAAAGTTTTTGGTTGTATTTGTTACATTCACACTAACAATAAAAGATACATTAGAAAGTTTGAGGCTAAGGCTGAAGAAGGTATTTTTCTAGGATACTCCCAAGTAAGCAAGGTATATAGGGTTTTTAATAAATCCACTCTTAAAATTGAAGAGTCTGTCCATGTATCTTTTGATGAAGCTAACATGTCTTACAAGGAGAAAGAGATTTCTACCATAAGCTCTTTGCAGGTTCCACAATTGTGTGAGTATATGGATGGAATAAACCTTAACCAAGAGGTATCAACCAATCCTTCTCCACAGGCTGCTGAAGACAGTGAAGAAGAGATTCAAGTGGAAGTGGTTGAACTTCCCTCAACAGCTAGTATAATTCCTCAAGAGGAATTAAATACAAAAGTTGTTGCTCAACAAACTCCACCAACTGATCTTGTCACACTTAGAGATCACCCCAGATCTCAAGTGATTGGAGACATTTCAGCAGGTGTACAGACAAGGCATCAACTCAACCAAGACTTGATGCATGCCGGTTTTCTCTCTCAAATTGAACCTCTCTCCATCCATGAAGCTGAGCAAGATCCCCACTGGATCATTGCAATGCAAGAGGAACTAAATCAGTTTGAGAGATGTAGAGTTTGGGATTTGGTTCCAAGACCTCATAACTACCCAGTTATTGGAACCAAGTGGGTCTACAGGAACAAGCTAGATACCCAAGGGAACATAGTGAGAAACAAGGCTAGGCTTGTTGCTCAAGGCTACAGGCAAGAGGAAGGAATTGACTATGACCAAACCTTTGCCCCTATTGCAAGGTTAGAGTCCATAAGAATATTCCTTGCCTATGCAGCTCACAGGAGATTCAAAGTGTTCCAAATGGATGTCAAGAGTGCATTTCTGAATGGAGTGCTTCAAGAAGAGGTTTATGTAGAACAACCTCTAGGTTTCATCTCTCTAACTCAACCCTCCTTTGTATTTAAATTGCATAAAGCTCTCTATGGTTTAAAGCAAGCTCCAAGAGCTTAGTATGAGACCCTAGCAAGCTTTCTTTTAGAGCATAAATTTACAAGAGGAACCATAGATAAAACTCTTTTCACTAGAAATCATAAGGACCAAATTTTGTTAGTACAAATATATGTGGATGACATCATCTTTCGGTCTACTGATCCCAAATTGTGCAAGAGGTTTGCTGACCTCATGCATTCCAAATTTGAGATGAGTAGCATGGGTGAGCTTTCCTACTTCCTTGGTCTCCAAGTGAAGCAGCTCATTGATGGTATCTTCCTCTCCCAAGCTAAGTATGCTAAAGAGCTTATTAAGAAGTTTGGGATGGGTGATGCTTCAGGAATGAAAACACCTATGGATACTAATGTTGTTGTGGATTCTGATGCAGCAGGGAAACCTGTAGATCAGAAACATTATAGGGCAATTGTTGGTTCCCTATTATACCTAACAGCTAGCAAACCTGACATTATGTTTGCCACATGCCTTTGTTCTAGGTTCTAAGTGAACCCCAAAGAATCTCACCTTATTTTCTTAAAAAGAATTTTGAGATATATAAAGAGTTGTCCTAATCTAGGACTCTGGTATCCTGCAGAGTCAGAGTTTGAGTTAACTGGATACTCAGATGCTGACTATGTTGGATGTTGAGTGGACAGGAAGAGTATCTTTGGAACTTGCCAGTTCCTGGGTATGAGACTTATCTCCTGGTTTTGTAAAAAGCAAACATCTGTGTCTACATCAACTACAGAAGCATAATACATGGCTGTTGGCAGCTGCTGTTCACAAATATTATGTATACAAAACCAACGCCTAGACTATGGTATCAACTTAAATAATTCAACATTATTTTGTGATAATACTAGTGCTATTGCTATAGCACAAAATCCAGTTCACCATAGTAGGACTAAACATATTGATATAAGACATCATTTCATTAGAGATAATACTGACAAAAAGAAAATTAACTTAATCCATATTCCTACTGACTTACAGAGAATAGACATTTTACCAAACCCTTGGATGAGAAAAATCATCTGTTCTTCATAAATTAACTGGGAATGATCAATGGAGAAGAGTTAAATTAATTTATGTCTGCATTCGACGAATTTTCCAGAGTTCGTCGAATGGAGTTCGACGAATTAGGGAAAGTTTGGGAGATGCTCGTCGACTAGAGATCGACGAATTCTTTGTGTGTTGAAACAATTTTCGTCAACCGGAGATCGACGAACTTTGCTTCAGAAGATATTTCATCGAACGGAGTTCGACGAACTGTGTTCGATTCTTCTGGATGAGATCGACGAATTATTTGTCTATAATTTATTTCGTCGACCTCAGTTCGAAGAATTGTTTTCTTTTCTTGGAACGGAGATTGTCGATTCATATTCTGAAAAACCTTATATCTAGGTTTTCTTCGACCTCCGTCCCGCGCTTTCAGTTCTTTTGCTCTTGATCGTCGTTTTCTCTGTCTCTCTTGCAGGTCATCAATGAAGATTCCAGCAGGAGCTTTGGCTGCCATGAAATTTGACACTGGTTTCAACATGGATTTTGATTCATTCCAACACTCTGACCCAATGTTCCTCTACATTCTGGAACTATTAGAGGAACTTGGTCTCAAAGATTTCATGACCAGAAGGATTAAACTACATGGAACTAAAATTAGAGAATGGGTATATACGTCTACTGCTTCTGAGGATGATACATTGACAGGAATTATCGGGAGTACTGTTGTTTCCCTATCTCTCGCCGTTCTCTCTGAGATTTTTGGATTGGTAAATGGAGAAGATGATATGGAAATGGATTCTGAAGAATACAGTTCGATGCTGAAGTTGATGGGGTTTTCTGGAAGCAACCCTAACAAGTTGTTAAAGAAACAACTGTCTGCCGCCTATCAGTTCCTGGCAGATATTGTGGGAAAAATACTGATGGGCAAGCACACCGCACATGATTACATTACCCGACATCAATTCCTTATCATGTGTGCGGTGGTGAATAAGAGTCCCGTGGATTGGAGCAAGATTTTCTTTCAGTTGATAAAGAAGAAAAACAGCAAGAAAGAGGTTTGCTATGGAAGAATCTTGGGGATCTTTCTTCAAGAGAAGGCTGGTGAACTCATGGTCTACCCCCTCCATCTGCTCATCCTACTTCATCTACCTCTCTACCTTCATCCACTATCTCTCCATCTTTGGAATCCCCCACTGTATCTACACTCATATCCCTACTCACTCCCCTCATAAAATCTCTAATCACAGAGGCCATTACTCCTCTTGTGCATTCCATCAATTCTTTATCTGCCAAAGTTTCTCTCCTCTCTGCTTCCCCCTCTTCATTCAGGGGCCTAGCTCCAGGTTCTCCTGAACTCAGGCAGGGGGAGATGCTCAGTGATGAAGTTTCAGCAGATGCAGATGCAGATGCAGCAGCAGCAGCAGTCGCAGCAGCAGTTCCTCCTACAGTAAATGCAGATACAGATGCAGAAATTTTGCCAGAATTTGATTCTGCGATGATTGAATTGATTCTTTTTATGGATACTGACATTGACTTTGAGGAGTCAGTTCCAGATAAAATAAACTCTGTTGGTGATTTCCATTTAAATCCCACAGTGAATTTGACAGCTTTGTTGAGAAATTTTGAAACTGTATATATGCAATCTCTTCCAACAGACTTTACTAAGCCACAGTTGGCTCTTGTGCCCTACACTTCTCCAATAATTCCAGTAGTTGCTAAGCAACTCTGTGATAGTTTTGTTCTTCTAGTTGTTGCTCCAATCTCTCCAGTTATTCCAGAAGATGTCTCAGCCCCAAGTTTTGTTATGGACGACTCTCCTATGCCAGATTTGGATGAGCTAATCCTGGCTGATATTGAAGAGGAAACTAAGGCAGCAGCTGAAAGCTCTGTCCTTACTATTTCTGATTCCTGTGCATTCTCCTCCTCAACTGTTGCTGAAACTCCAGTTTCTGAACCTTCTGTCCCTCCTCCAGAAAAAGCTATTATTTCTGATAAAGCTTTGAAAGCTTTGGATGCTCTTTATGATAACCCTCAGGGTTCTGATACTGAAGATGATGAAGCTGATGATGATGATGATTCTGATGAAGAATCTTCTAAGAAGAAAAAGAAAATGTTATCAAAGAAAAGGAATGCTCCTCCTCCTCCAGCTTCTAAGCTTAATCCAACTGCTGACACCCCTTATTATATTTTGCACAATGTTACTCCATATAAGGGAATGCCTGCATGGATGTGGCTATCAAAGAATCAGTAGAAGTATAGGAAAAGAAGTAGGAGATACTCTCCTCCTCCAGTTCAGAGATTTAGAAAGGATCCACCTCCTCCTCCTCCTCCAGCAGCTGGTGCCACTGGCTCTTCTAGCTCTCAGAGATCTGCCCCCATGCAAACCTATCAGAGACATTCAGGGAGATCTTCTAGAAGCAGCCAGCAGAGGCAACCATCCTCAGGAAATCAACATCATCAACAGCATCAGCATCAACAGCAACAAATATCTGAAGTACAAAAAGCTGACAGTCCAAAAAGGCCATACTCTCCTCCAATTCCATTTGAAGATCCTGAAACTACAAATACTACAAGAATGGCTAGATTCCAGGAGCTAATTGGACTATCTTTGATCAATAAAGCAAAGGTTGAAGGAAAAGACACATCAGGTTTAACAATAATGTCAAAGTACAGAAAAGAAGAGTTAAAAAGGTTTAACAAAGGCAACAAACTGTTCAATGTTGATGATCATATGAAGCTCCATCTAGAAGCAGTTGTCCCCAGAGCTACATCATTGAATATTATTGGGGCAGCTGACATGACAATGACAATGGCTCAGTCTTCAGATCCAAAGAGAGAAATTATCTTCAAAAAGTCAGGAGAGCAGACATCAGAAGACAAATCTTTGCAGAAGAATAAGAAGTAATCTTTATTTTTGTTTCAATTTCTTTCTGCAATTTTTTTTTCAAACTATGTTATCTGTTAAACAAAGCCTATGTGTATATACATCTGCTACATGTGTTAGTAATTCTCTGCCAGATATATTTCTTTTCTTGCTTTGTTTATCTGTTTTGAGTCTCTTAGTGACCTCACCTAAATAGGGGGAGATTGTTGGATCCCTAGTTGATTTGGGCTAGGTTCACTAGATTAGGATGTGACCCGTCATGTATAGCCAGGGTTAAATTTGTGTCCTAGAGTCTAGGTCAAGTCCTTAGAGTCAACTTCAGATGGATCAACTTTCAACAAGACCATCAGAGACTCAATATTGAGAGGATTTCAAGACTAAGTGAATTGAGTTCAACGTTCGTCGAACTCAGCTCGACGAAAGACGTTCTATGCTCGACGTTTTTGAGATAGTTCTCTGTGCTGAGCTCGACGATCTTTGTTCTCTGTTCGACGAAGACTGAAATACTTCAACAAACTAAAGTCAGAGTAACTTTAGAATTTTTCTAAGTCCAACTTCAGGCTTTGGTTGACGAATGGGATTCTGAGCTCGACGAACTTGGACCTCAAGTTCATAACTTCTCAGGTCAACGAAGTCAACTTCTCAGGTCGATGAATTCAGTACTTTGCTCGACGTTTTCTGCTCTACGATTTGATTCCTTCTCAGTCAAAGACTTCTCAGATTCTAAGTCCACAATCATTCTCAGCTCGACGAATTTGGATCTCAGCTCGACGAATGAAGATTGTCAGTTCGACGAATGCTGAAGCAGAATTGACAAGATTCCCTAGAAGACTAAGTGTTATTTTCTGGTCGACGAACTCATCAGCTCAGCTCGACGAACTGTGAACTTAGCTCGACGATTCCTGTTCTTCGTTCGACGATTCCATACTAGGTCTTCTCCAATTTCCCATCCCTTTCCTTGGCAATGGATCCTGAGTAATTAATGTCAGATCTTCTCGGAATGTTACCGTTAGAACGAGCATTGATCAAGGATTATTACATGCCGTTTTTCCATGGGACAGTTAGGGAAATCATTGATTGCCGCTTCTTTCCAAAGTCGACTGCAATTACTGCTCAACATTCAAATTTTTAATGTTCCTCAGTCAGAAAAGCAGACACACAAAAAGAAAAGGATCAATCAGTAATAGACTACCAGCAACAGACACATAGATAGATTGTATAGAACAACAATCATACAGAAATCTAAACTTCTACTGCAATCAGCCCAGGCCAGAGAACATCTTCAATTCTACAGGACAACTTCAAAAGGACAACAAAACTCTATCTGTCAAAGAAGTTCCTGAAGCAATCTCTAGTCCAGGCACTCAAGCTTTCAAGACCTATCACCCTGAAGCAGTGCTCCAGGTTTCCTGATCTCAGGGGGAGCAAATCTGCTAACATCAATCCACAGTCTTCTCAGTTGTTATTGAGAAAGAGAAGACACCATCACCTCTCTTCCAACTCCTGTACATGGTTTTAATTCCCTTCAAAATTATTCCTGGTTGCAAGTCTCCTTCCAAAAGACTTGAGGTTTTGGTTTTTGAGCACCTAAACAAAAGCTCATTGGTGTCAGACACCTGATCAAAAACCTTAGTGGATTCCTACCAGGGTGGTAGAAGAGTGGATGTACCCAGGTTGGGGAACCACTATAAAATTTCTTGTGTCATCTGGTTGCCCTCATCTTTTGTTTAGGTTGTTGTGCTCTGTGATTGTTTAGGTTGCTGTGATTATTGTTTTATTAACTGACCTGTTCACTTAGGAATACAATAAAAGTTGTAAAGATTTTTTAAGAGAGCACAATACTCTATTCACCCCCCCCCCCCTCTAGAGTATTTTAGATCTACCTTCACTTTCACTGTCTTAATTCATCAGTATTATGCTAAATCTCAGCAAAACCTCTGCGCATCTCTTTCTCAAGAGCAGAAACTTTGTCTTGAACAACTTTGAGAGAGTCATCAAAGTACTTTCTCTGTTCAAGTAGCATCTGCTCAATCTTATCTATAATGTCATTTGTAGCAGCAGCAGGAGGAGTAGCAGTAGAAGGAACTGGAGGAAGAGGAGCAGACCTTGGAATGACTTCTTCAATGATGACTGAGCTCTTAGCTCTGGTATTATGAATCAGGGCATCCCCTTATTCATCAATGAAGCTGGGTAGAGGAAAATCTAAGCTCTTCAGGGGAGCTTCAACTGGTTTTGGGGATGGTTCTTTGTCATCAGAAATCAAAATAGTATCAACCTTCTCTTTGTCAGCAGCAGGAGAGTGGTGAACAGGGGATACAGGAGATGGAGTATGAGTAGGTGAAGGTACTGGTGTTTGTTGTTTGGATGGTTCAGTAGGTTGTTCTGAGTGGAGTGGAGGAAGAGGTTCATGAGTACTTAACTCTTCAATCATCTGATTTATTGCTTCTTCTGTAGATAGAATAGTTTCTTGGACCTGAGCATCTGAGTGAGTATCTTCTGGTGTTGATGGAGGGAGAGAAGTGGCAGCTGGTGGAGTAGGTACTCTGTCTTCTGGAATAGAAGGAGCAGGCTCCCCCTCAGCAGCTGTACTAGATGTGCTGGCTATATGAGGTGGAGAGGGAGATGGGGTCCTATCTTCTACAGCTGGAAGATCATGGGCTCTGGCAGACTGGGCAGGATTTAGCAGTTTTAAATCCCATCTCTGAATGGATGATATTGAGACTTTCTTCATGTGGTGAAGTATTGTAGCTTTGGAGAAATTGAACACCTCAAGATTGATCTCATGCAACATCAAAGAGATGATCCTGGCATAGTTTGGAGCCTTGATGCTCTCCCTGATTTTGTCTAGAATCATCATACCAAACTGATATCTCTTCCTGCAGATAATGGCTGTCATGATATCAAACATATTAAGAGAAATATCTCTGATAGTGTTATTCTTGCACAGAAGGATTTTTCCAATAATGTACACTAACAATTTCCCCTCTTGGTTGAGTTCTGATCGTCGAATGGTGAGAACGTCTGGAGAGAGACCACAGAACATACAGGTTCTGTCAGAATCCTCATGACCTAGGTGTTCTTCTTCATCAACCACGAGCAGTCGAAGAAGTTTGGAAACAGAGGTTTTTGTGAGCTTAATCTTGATACCCTTTACTTTGGACTTAAGAACATTACCATTTCTCTTTACCTTAATGTTCTTGAAAAATTCTTCAACCTCTGGAAAGAGAATCTTGCACGGTTGTTGTAGAACAAACGTCAAGCCGGCTGTGTCGAGGAGGATGAGGAGATTGCGGAAATTGTCGGACAATTCGGCAATCCCTGCGGTGACGAGTTCAGAGCCGATTCCAATCTTGGAAGTAGGTGCCATAATCTTGAGAGTGAGAGAGATTTACTGTGGGTAAGAAGACGATGAGGGCTCTGCGACAGTTGGTGGAAGACGAAGAGTTTTTCATCTTACTCGAGTGAATGGGATTTGAATCGTGTAGAAAAATTAAATCTGGACTTTTCCTTTTTATATAACCCTAATTTATGATGATTAAGAAAGAAAATAAGCTAACATACCTTTGAAAGTGGCGGTATAAGCCTCGGGTTGCGAATAATGAAATTTGAATGAAGAGAGAAATTGACTTCCTGATACTAGAGTGGATCAGCAGTACTCGAGAAAACTGGAAGTACTCGAGTGATATCTTTATACGTCTAGAGTGTCAACTTAGTACTCAAGTAGGTTTACTCCAGTGGCTGAAGAAGTACTCGAGTAGTTCAAAGAGGTACTCGAGTGGTAGAAAAGGGAGAGTAATCTCTGGTTAACTCTAGAGGGGGGGGGGTGAATAGAGTTAGTTAAAAATTCCTTTACAACTTTTTACAGTTATAAAATCGGTGATATAATAATAGCTAAGAGAGATTAATAAAAGCAAAGAAAAACAGCACTAAGCTACCACAGCACAATGCAAAAAAGGGAAAACAACAAACACACAGACAACACAAGAATTTTATAGTGGTTCCCCAACTAGGTACATCCACTCTTCTACCATCCTGGGAGGAATCCACTACAGGTTTTGATCAGGTGACTGCCACCATAATATCTATTTGAAGGGAGATATTACAACCCTTTGAGCTTTTGATCAGGTGCCCAAAAACTAAACTCAAGTCTTTTGGAAGGTGACTTGTGAACCAGGTTAACTTTTGAAGGGAGTTAAAACCCTGTATAGTGGGGTGGGAAAGAAAGTGATGTTAGTCTTCTCTTTTCTCAAAAGCACTTTGAGAAGACTTTGTGTGGATTCCAGATCTTGTCAAGTATCCCCCTAAGATCTAAAGTTGTTCAGGATTGAGAAGATTTGTTCAGGAGTGAGTAGGTCTTCAGCTTGTGAAAAATAGATCCAGGAACTTTAAACAAATGAATCTATATTGTCTCAGCAAAATCCTGGAAGGACGATATGAAGAAGACTCTTGATCAATTTGTGTTGTTCTTCTTCAATCTTCTTGAGAGAAAAGTGAGAGATGTCGATTTTGAGTTGTTGTGTAGTTTTCTGCTCTTGCTAAGAATATCTCTCTACAATTTTTGCTCTGAAAGAATTATGTTGCTATTCCCAGTCTGTGTATCCTTTTCTTAAAAATATTATTCTCTGTATATTCTCTGAGACAACCAATCTTTCTTTGAAATTTGAATCACTGCAATTAATGCCTTGCTGGAAAACTGGGAAGGAAAACGGCTAGCATATCTATCATTATTCGTTTCCCTAACTGTCCCGAGAAATATGTCAAATAAACCTCTGATGAATACCATAATCAATACTGCCAGAAATAGCTATATTCATAGGGAATATAAGCATTGATTACTCAGTTAATTTATGACTTAAAATAATAATAGAGAGGGAACAAATAAGAAAAGAACAAAGAATAGACAGCTTATAGAATTCATCGAATTGCACTCAGAGAACGTCGACCTGAGAAATCCTGTTCGTCGACCTGAGCTCTGCGAAGCAAAATACCTAATATAAATAACTGATTCTGTGCTCCAAGAACGTCGTCCTGAGAATCTGTTCTACACTTAAAGATCGTCAACCACAGAACTTGAACAAACAAAATTAGTCGAGCTGAGAACCAGTCTGGGAGAAAACGTAGACCACATAATGTATCCTTCTGATGAATATCGTCGACCTGAGCTCTAAGTTCGTCAGACTGAGTTCGACGAACGTCGAACTAATTTCCAGACAACTGAAAATCTTCTAAGTCTTGAATTTGTAGTCTACATCAGGCAGGTTCATGAAGTTTGACACTTGGGGGACTGGCCTAAGACCTAGAAAGAAAAACTAGTGACACTAACTATACAACATGGGTCAACAAACCTAAGAAGAGAACCTAGCCCAAATCAAAATAGGGGTTCCAACAATCTCTCCCTATTTGAGTGAGGTCACTAATACAAACAAAAAGTATTCACAAAGCAAAATAAAAGTATATCTGGCAAAAAAATTTAAAACATGCAGCAGGTATATATACAATGTAGCTTTGTGTCTATGAATAAATAGTTTAAGACATACAGAAAACTAAATAGCTTATACTCATTTCTTCTTCTTCATTGTCTCCTTTTGCTTATCCTCCTTTTCTTTAACACTAGGCTAGGTAAATTTGATCTCCCTGTTAGGATTAGCTGCCTGACTCTTTGTCATAGTCATATCAGCAGCTCCAATGATGTTCAAAGATGTGGCCCTTGGCATAACAGCCTCTGGATGTAACTGTATATAATCATCTATATTAAAGAACTTATTTGTTTTTACATACCTATTTAATTCCTCTTTCCTGTACTTGGACATTGTTGAATACTGTGAGGGATCCTTTCCTTCAGCTTTAGCATTGTTTATCATAGATAATCCAACCAGTTCTTGGAACCTGGCCATTCTACCAGTAGTAGCTGTTTCAGGATCCTCAAATGGAACAGGAGGAGATTCAGGCCTCTTTGGACTATCAGCTTTCTGAGATTCAGGAGCTTGTTGTATATGTTGCTGAGGTTATTGATGTTGATGTTGTTGATGTTTCCTGCTAGAGGAGTACCTGTGCTGGCTGCTTCCAGAATGAGAAAAGGATCTACCCTATTATCTCTGATAAGTTTGATATTGGGTAGATCTCTGAGAAGAAGTGCCTGAAGCACCATCAGCAGGTGGAGGAGGAGGAGGATGGGGGCCTTTCCATTATCTTTGAGGAGGAGGAGAATATCTTCTGCTTTTCTTTCTATCCTTCTGTTAATTTTTGGACAGCCACATCCAAGCTGGCATGCCCTTGTAAGGAGTGATATTTTGAAGAATGAAATATGGGGTATCATGAGTGGGATTAAGTTTTGGTGTAGCTTGAGGAATAGCCTTTCTTTTCTTAGAAATTTTCTTCTTAGACTTTGGCTCATCATCAGAATCATCTTCCTCATCTTCATCTTTAGAAGATCCCTAAGGATTATCATATAATGCATTAATTTCCTTTAAAGCTTCTGCAGATATCAACAGCTTTTCAGCTTGAGGAGGAGCTGGAGATAGAACAACTGATTCAATAACTTTTTCAGCAACTAAAGACAATTGATTCTCTTGTTCTATGTCTGCCATCATGATTTCATCCAGATCTGGCATGGGGCTGTCATCCATCTTGAATGTTGGAGGAGAGATGGCTTTGGGAGGGGATGAAACAATGAGAGAATCTGCTCTTGGAGGAGATGGAATAACTGGAGCCTCTAAACTTGCAAAACTAGCCTTGAGTTGCATGGCAATTTTGGGGCTTATTGGAGAGGTGTAAGGAACTATAGCCATAGAAGGCTTTAGGTTGTTTTCTGGAAGAGAGTTCAAATGAATTGTATCAAAAATATTTAACAAACTCAAAATATCTACTATGGGATTGATAATATAATCACCAATAGTGTTTATTTCATCTATAACTGTCTCATCCATATCCATATCAGATTCAATAAAATCAATCAAATCATCAGGAATAGATGTGTCTGCTGCTGCTTCTACTGTGTCTGCTGCTACTTCTGCTACTGCTTCTGCTTCTGCTGCTACTAGAGCTACTTCTTCATAGAGTATCTCCCCTGCCTGGTTTCAGTAGGCACTAGATCCAGGCCCCTGACTGAAGAAGGAGGGACAGGGAGGGAAGAAATTTGAGCAGCAAGGGATAAGATAGAAGAAGCAAGAGGTGAAATAGCCTCTACTATGAGGTTTTTGATGAGAGGAGTGAGAATAGCCAGAAGAGGTGGAATGAAATAAGGGTCTAATTTCATGAATTTAAGAGGTGTCTTAGTGGATACAGAAGGGTGGATGGAAGATGATGGTGGATGAAGAGGTAGAGAATCTAGCATTTGCTCATCTGGTGAAGATGGGGTATGAATTCGGGATGATAGGAGATTGAATGATGGTAGTGATAGAGGGTTGGAAAGGGGAATGTTAGCTTGATGTGGAGGTATAGGAGATGATGGTGGGGTACCATGTTGTGATGGAGTTGGTGTACCATGTTGTGATGGAGTTGGTGTACCATGTTGTGATGGAGTTGGTGTACCATGTTGTGATGGAGTTGGTGTACCATATTGTGATGGAGTTGGTATTGGAGAGTGAATATGAGTTTGTGGATGATGCACTGGAGATGATGGAGGTGTAAGATTATGGTCTGAGGTATGAACTGGTGAAGAGAGATGAATTGGGGAAGCTGGAGGTGGTGGAGGTGGTGGAGGTGGAGGTGGAACATCTTCAGCAGGGTGGGGAGTGGCTGGATCAGCCCTTGTACCCTCAGAAGTTCTGGAGGAGGAAGCCCTGGATGGCTTAGGAATGTTCCTCTCCCACATGTCAAACAAGGCGCAGGTAAGCCTCTTGGAGGCATTTATGAATATGATCGGGGAGACCAGGGATTCAGTAGCCTTGGCTTGAAGGAAGATTCCCAAAATACTTCCAAAGCATACCTCTTTCTTTGAGTTTTTCCTCTTAATTAATTCAAACATAATTTTGGCCCAGCTCACGGCCTTCTTGTTTGCCACTGCACTCATCATAAGGAATTGTTGTCTAGTTATGTAATCATGGGCGTTGTGTTTGCCCAGTAGAACTTTTCCCACAACATCTGCAAGAAAATTATAATCTGCAGATAGATGTTTCTTTAACAATTTGTTAGGGTTGTCACCGGAATAACCCATTCGATTCAGCATTTCAACAAACTCAGCAGAATCAATTTCTAAGTCCTCTTCTCCATTCGATAAACCAAAAATTTCAGTTAAAATATCAGGGGTAAGTGAAATGACATTACTCGAGATTGTTCCAATCAATGTATCAGCATCTAGAGCTGATAGAGTGTAGACCCATTCTCAGATTTCAGTTGCCGCAACCTTTATCCTGGTAGTCATCAGATTCTTTAACTTTAGATCTTTAAACAGCTTTAGAATATCAAGAAATATTTGATCTGAGAATTGAAACGACTCGAAGTCGATATCAAAACCCATGTCGAATTTCATTGCTGCGAGAGCGCTTACTGGAATCGCCGTGATCACCTGTAACAGAGAAAGAGAGAGAGATCAAGTGCAAAAGAACTAAAAGAGTGGGATTGAGCTCGAAGAAAACCTGATTATAAGGTTTTTCAGAATGTGAAATGACAAGCTTCGTCCTGCAAAAATAAAATTCTTCAATCTCAAGTCGACGAAAAAATTCATGAAGAGATAAATTCGTCGATCTCAGACTGAAGATATGGAGATATTTTGTCGTCCTCAGAAATATTTCCTAAAACAGGATCGTCGATCTTAGGTCGACGAAACTGACTTCACACAGAGATTTCATCGATCTCCGGTCGACGAACTCCCAACGATAAGTTTGCAAATCATCGATCTCAGGTCGACGAATTGTTTCCAGATCGTTTACACTAAGGACAGATTTAAAATTAAGCCTTTTCATCTATCATTCCTAACTGATTCAGAAATAACAAATGTTTAGATTCATCCAAGGGCTTGGTGAAAATATCTGCCCTTTGCAAATCAGTGGAGGTAAATTCAAGGTTAATTTTTTGTTTGTCCACACAGTCTCTTATGAAATGATATCTTATATCTATATGCTTTGTCCTACTATGATGCACTAGATTACGTGTAATAGAAATTGCACTGGTACTATCACAAAATATGGTTGAATTATTTAAGTTGTATCCATAATCCAGTAGTTGGTTTTATATCCACAAAATTTGTGAACAACAACTGCCAGCTGCAATGTATTCAACCTCTGCAGTTGAAGTGGACACTGATGTTTGTTTTTTACAAAACCAAGACACAAGCCTATCACCTAGGAACTGGCATGTTCCTGATGTGCTTTTCCTGTCTACTCTACATCCAGTATAGTCAGCATCAGAAAATCTAGTAAGCTCAAATGATGACTCTATTGGATACCAGAGTCCTAGATTAGGGCAACCCTTTAAATATCTCAAAATCCTTTTAATGAAAATAAGATGAGATTCCTTAGGGTTCACTTGGAACCTAGCACAAAGGCATGTAGCAAACATGATGTCTGCTCTACTTACTATGACATAGAGTAGGGATCCAACAATGGCCCTATACTTGGTCTGATCAACTAGTTTTCCATGTTCTTCAGAGTCAATCACAGCATTAGCAACCATGGGAGATTTCATAGAGGAGGCATCAGCCATCCTAAATTTCTTAATAAGCACATTTGCATATTTAGATTGGGATATTAATATGCTAGCAGGGGATTACTTCACTTGTAAGCCAAGGAAGTATGATAGCTCTCCCATGCCACTCATCTCAAACTTTGAATGCATTAGATCAGAGAATCGCTTGCATAGTTTGGGATCTGTAGAGCCAAAAATGATATCATCTACATATATTTGTACTACCAAACTTTTATCATGATGCATCTTAGTAAAAAGGGTACTATCTAACATGCCTCTAGAGAACTTGTGCTCTATCAAGAAGCTAGCTAAGTTCTCATACCAAGATCTTGGAGCTTGCTTTAGACCATAAAGAGCTTTATGTAATTTAAAAACATATGAGGGATGAGTGGAAGAGATAAAACCTGGGGGTTGTTCAACATAAACCTCTTCCTTTAGTTCTCCATTCAGGAAAGCACTCTTGACATCCATCTTGTAGACTTTAAACTTCTTAAAAGCAGTATAAGCAAGAAAAATCCTGATTGCTTCTAGCCTTGCAATAGGAGCAAAGGTTTGATCATAGTCAATGCCTTCCTCTTGCCTATAGCCTTGAGCAACAAGCCTAGCCTTGTTTCTCACAATTACACCTTGGGTATCAAGTTTGTTTTTGAATACCCAGTTGGTTCCAATTACTGGATAGCTTTTGGGCCTTGGAACCAAATCCCAAACTCTGCATCTCTCAAATTGATTGAGCTTCTCTTGCATTGCAATAATCCAGTGGGGATCTTGCTCTGCATCATTTATGGATTGAGGCTCAATTTGAGAGAGGAAACAGGCATGCATCACATCTTGGTTGATTTGATGCCTTGTCTATAAACCTACTAACATGTCTCCAATCACTTAAGATTTAGGGTGATCTTTTAGTGTGACAAGGTCAGTGGGTGGAGTTGGTTCAGCAATAGCATTTGGAGTTAACTCCTCTTGTGGAGTAATATCTGTTGTTGGAGGAGGTTCAACCACTTCCAAAAATTCTTCTTCACTGTCCTCATCAGCTTGTGGAGGAGAATGTGGTATGACCTTTTGTGTAAGGTTTAATTCTCCCAATTTCTCACACAAGTGAGGTACCTGCAAAAGATCTGAGGTAGAAGAGTCCTTCTCCTTATAATACATGTTAGCTTCATCAAAAGAAATATGTACAGATTCTTTCATTTTAAAGGATGATTTATTCAAAACCCTATAAGCCTTGCTAACTTGGGAATATCCAAGAAAAATTCCCTCTGTAGCTTTAGCTTCAAATTTTCTAATGTGTTTCTTATTTTTGTTATGAATGAAGTATTTATACCCAAAAATTATAAAGTAATCAATTTTAGGTTTCTTCCCTTTGAGTAATTCATAGGGGGTCTTACTCTTAAGTTTGTGTATCAAACTTCTATTCAGCACATAGTTTGTTATGCTCACAGCCTCTGCCCAAAAGGATAGGGGCATGTGTGCATCTATAAGCAATGTTCCTGCAGATTCAATGAGGGTTCTGTTTTTCCTTTATGCTACCCCATTTTGTTGAGGAGTTCTAGGAGCAGAGAAACAATGTCTGACACCTTCCTCCTCACAGAATCTTTGCATGGGAAGAGATTCAAACTCAGTACCATGATCACTTATGATCAATGTAACTGGAGTAGAATACTCAATCCTTATGCTCTTAAGAAAGTCTGTAAGTACTTTAAAGTTATCTGACTTGTTTCTCAAGAAGAACACCCGAGAGAATCTAGAGAAGTTATCTACAATAACTAGAGTGTAAGACTTCCCTCCCAAGGTTTGTACAGCAATGGGTCCAAAAAGATCCATATGTAGTAAGTACAGAATCTTAGGTGAGTCACTCTTATTAATTGACTTAAAGCTATTTTTAGTTTGCTTTCCTTCTTGACAAGCCTTTCATAGGCTTTCTTTATTCTAGGGACCAGACGATAATCCTCTAACAAGGTTGTCCCTAGATAGCTTAGATATATTCTTAAGGTTAACATGACCTAGTCTCATATGCCAAAGAATATTATTATTACTAACTTGATTGAATAAACATAGTTCTGAACTAGCATAGTTAAAGTTTACTAGGTATATATTCCCTTGTCTACAACCTGTTAAAACAGTTTAGTTATTTGAAGAAATAATACATTTGGAATTAGTAAAGCAAACTTGATAACTTGCATCACATAACTGACTTATGGATATTAGGTTATATTTAAGATCATTTACATATGCTGAAAGTGCAAGTTAGATATGATATACTCTAGAGGGGGGTGAATAGAGTATGTTGCTTGCTAAAAATGTTTTACAACTGTTGTTGTATTCCTAAGTGAACAGGGAAGCAAATGAAATAAATTAAATCTAAACACAAAACAATCACAGATCAATCACAAAGCAATCTCAAACCACAGCCAGAAACAAAAGAAAGATATGCAACCAGATGACACAAGGAGCTATAGTGGTTCCCCAATCAACCTGGGTACATCCACTCTTCTACCACCCTAGGTAGGAATCCACTGCAGGATGAGTTGATCAGGTGTCCTGGGCACCAATGAGCTTTTGATAAGGTGCTCAAAAACCAAACCAGATTTTTTGATCAGGTGTCTTGCCACCACTGAGTTTTGATAAGGTCTCAGAAACCAATCACAAACTTTTGAAGGGAGTTTGAAAAACCCTTTACAGTAGAGAGAGAGGGAGAAAGGGATGAGATGATCTTCTCTGTCAACAGTCAGAGAGAAGATAGTGGATGTTGTCAAAGCTCCCCCTGAGATCTTGAGTTATTCAGGAAGTGAAGCTTTGCAGTAGGGTGATAGGCCTTCAGATGATTTGATCTCTAGCAAAAGATGATTTCAGCAGCAACTGAAATGTGAGGTGTCTGGAGTCTTGAATGATGTTGGCTTTTGAACACGTGAATCAAGAGAGATCTGAAGATTTCAGTTAGTTGATCTCCTTTTGTGATGTGTGTTCTTGTATGAATTTTGAGACTGAGAATGTCCGCAACTCTCTTTCTTTCTCTTGTGTAATTGTTGTTGTAAGAGTTATAATTCTTATTGTTGTAGAGAATTGTTGTTGCAGAAGTTGTGTCTCTAACTCTGAGAGGAGAATTGAAAAACTGAACTTTTATTCCTTTGATCTGAATAGAAATGATCCTATGTCCAAGATAGTCGTTAGCCTGTCAATAAATGACTTCCTTAACTGCATTTGTCTTCTGGAGGAAAGTCCAATAAAACATTCCTTGAAAATTCCTTGAAACTTGCTCCAGATTAATTGAAAACGGCTACAAGATCTCTGAATTAAATGCTGACAATAATTCTACAACTGTCTGAATTTGAATCTTGAAAAACATTTAATTCTTCAGAGAAACGTCGAACTGAGCTCCACTAGCGTTGAACTGAGCTCAGAGACTGAACTTAGATAGAAACAGAGATCGTCGATCTAAGCTTAACTATCGTCGAACTGAGCTCAGAGATTCAAACTAGAGTCAAGATCGTCGATCTGAGCTCGAAGATCGTCGAATGGAGTTCGACGACTCGTTGAAGTTGAGCTCAGAGATCGTCGAATGGAGTTCGACGATTCGTCGAAGTGAGCTCAACGATCGTCGAATGGAGTTCGACGATTCGTCGTACTGAGCTCGACGAAATGACTTGGTCTCCTGAACTGAAATCTCTGGTCTTGAGGGCAGCTTTCAAAACTAAGTACTAACCCTTACACTCAATTCTAATTGACCTTTAGATCTATACAATGAGGTCAAGATAGGTTTCCTAAGAGACATAGTGATCCTTGCCCAAATCAGTAATATGGTGTTCGAACAATCTCCCCCTATTTGGGTTAGGATTACTATTTACAGATATTGGAAAAATAAAAACATACAAAGCAGAAATGCAACAAACAAAACATTACAGAATCACAGATATTATCTCAGATAGTTAGAAAACAAAATATACTGTCATATTACAGAATCATTCTTTTTCCTTGCCCTTTATAAGTACTATTTCTCTGTTGGGATTGAGAGCTTCCTTCTTAGATCTTCTATCATCAGCTGCACCTAGAGAGGTTTGTTGTTTTGGCCTGGGCACTACAGCTTCTGGATGCAGCTTCATGTAGCTTTTTGAATCAAAGAATTTACTGGATGAATATCTTTCAAGTTCCTTCTTTCTTTGATATGATAATGTAGTGATATTGGAAGTATCTTTTCCTTGCTCTCTGGCTTTCTTGATCTGATCTAAAGCAGCCAATTCTTTCATCCTAGCTGTCCATAAAGTAGGATTGTTTTCAGGATCCTCAAATGGAACTGGAGGCTCATATCTATTTGAAGGATTATCAGCAGGAGCTCTGGAAGAGACTAAATCTTTCAGCTGATAAGGAAAGGGACCAGAAGTTGTGTCAGATGGACCTTGTCCTTCCCTTGAGTATGGATGTTGCCTGGAATATCCTTTGGAGTATACTTGAAATTCTCTTTGATTTCCTCTGTAATTTCCTCTTCTTGACTAGTAGCCTCTAGATTGACTTCCTCTGTATTGGAATCTACCTTGAGCTTGATAAGAGGTTTGGCTTTTGTCAGGAGGTTGAGATGCAGAACTTCCACTTGCACCTGCATCAGGTGAAGGAGGAGGAGGAGGAGGATGATTGAACTGGGATGATCCTTTATCATATTTTCTCTTTTTCTTCATAGCCTTCAGTTGATTTTTGGAGTATTGCATCCAATGTTCTGTGATAGTGCAATTATGCAGTATATAGTATGGAATGTCATTAGTGTCTTTTACTTTTGCTGGGGGAACTCTCTTCATTGCTTTGCTTCTGGCCTTTCTTTTCCTTGCAATTGTAGCAGAGGAATCATCTGAATCAGTCCTGAACTGATCACTTTCTGAGCTTTGATTATCATATAATGCATCAATCCTTTTAAGGTAATCTTTTTGTTGTTGATATTGAGCAGAATTAACAGCAGAGACAGCAACAGTAGCAGCAGCAACAGCAGGAAGAGGAGTAGAAGTGGCACTGGCAGAAGAAGTTATGACAGCAGCAGATTCAGATACAACATCAGATTCAGATACATCACTTTCAGAAATAGAAGGTACATCAGCAGTAATATCAGATGAAATTGGAAAATCAACTGCAGAAGGAGTAACAGCAGCAGTAACAGCAGGCTCAAGATCAAATGCCTCTGTCATATGCATGTCCTCAGATACTAAAACAGCAGCAACATCAGAACTATCAGAAACATCAACATTATCAGTAGGAGCAGCATCAGAGAGGGAGTTTATAAAAGAATTAATTAAACTGGTGTCACAGCTTGAAATAGGCACAATGGCCTTATAGAGATCTTCAGATTGCTGGACTGCAGTGTGCTGGACTGGAAGACAGTTGAAATAAACAGAATCAAAAATTGATAACAGTGACCTGAGGTCCACTATGATAACTGCAACTGGAGGTACTGGAGCTTGATCTTGGATTGAAGTAACAACAGCAAGAGAAGCAGCAGGCAATCTTTCAACTTCATAAGGCATCTCCCCTTGCCTAGATTCAGTGGCAACTGGATCAAGGCACCCATAAGAAGGGATTGCCTGAGAAGGAAGAAGAGAGGAGAGCCTGGCAGACAGTTCTTGGACTGTTTTGAGAAGAGGAGCCAAAGAGGTCTCCATCAAGAGTGATAGCCTGGGAGCTATCAGCTCATAGAGCTTGTCTGCTAGAGCAGGAAGATCTACATGCTTAAGAGGGACTTGAGTAAAGGTAGGAAATGAAGGTGGGGCAGCAGGAGATGTTGGTGGAGAACTTGTGGATGGTGGAAATGAAGGTGGAGAGATGGGAATTGTGGAAATGGAAGATAGTGGAATGGAAATAGATGGTGTGAAGGAGGGTTGTGCAATGATATCCTGAAGTAGTTGTTGGTATGAGGTGGATGAAGATGGTGGCTCAGGATGGGATGAGGGAGAATCATCCATAAAGGAATCATCTATAAGGTTGAAAGATGGAATGTGAGAGGATGAATCAATATCTAGGTGTGGGTAGTGATGTAGAGGATGGAAGATTTCTTCTGTGAGAGGTGGAGTTGGAGAAGAATTGGAAGTTGGAGATGGGGTGGAAATTATGATTGTGTAGGTGACTGGTGTAGATGAAACAAGAAGAGTATGATGAGGAGAAGAAGCAGGCAAGTCTTCTGCAGGGGCAGAAACTTGAGGGGAAGTGACTGGAGCAGTCCTTGTGGCTGAAGTAGTATTAGCAAAGGGCCTGCTGGGCTTCACAATTTGCCTGTCCCATTTTCAAAACAGGGCACGAGAGAGCCTCTTGGAGGCATTGATGTGCATCCCATTTGAAACTAGAAGCGTAGGTCATCTGTTCTGAAGAAACAGCCCTAATATCCTTCCAAAATTAACAAAATTTTTGTTAATTTTCTTCTTGATTAGGTCAAAGAAGATTTCTTCCCAGTTTAATTATTTCTTATCCACAAGGGAACCCATCAAGCAGAGTTGATACCTGGATATGGTATCGTGAGCTGAGTGTTTGGCCAACAATACCTTTCCAACCACATCTGCTAGAAACATGTACTCAACAGACATATTTTTCTTCAGCAATTTGCTAGGGTTTGCATCTGAATGTCCCATTCTTTCAAGCAAATCAGAAAACTCATCTCTAGAAAGTTCAGCAGATTCTTCTCCAGAATTCAATTCAAAAACCTCTGTCAAGGCAGTAGGTGTTTGGGATACCTGGGTTCCTGAGATTGTTCCAATCACTGTATTCTGATCCAGGTTATGGGCAGTATACACCCATTCTTTTATCTCATCTGCAGCTAATTTGATCCTGGTAGTCATTATGGTAACTAGCTTTTGTTCCTTGAAAAGTTCCAAAATATCTTTGAAAATTTGATCGCTGTTATTGAAAGGTCCATGTCGATATCAAAACCTACATCAAATTTCATTGCGGCCAGGATTGCAACTGAGACTGTCATTGATTCCTGCAAAAACTAACAAACAAACGACCAAGTGTAGAGAAGTTTGGAGGGAAAGAGAAAGTTTGCAGAAAGTATGAAAGCGCAAAGGGAGAACGACGGCCAAAAAATGAATTTTATATTAGGGTTCGACGCAGAAAAGGAAAGATCGTTGAACTCTGTTCGATGATCTGGGCTTCTAAATGAAACTGAAAGGTCATCAACATCATCGATCTCCATTCGACGGTATTGGAGAGCGTCGAGCTCCGTTCGACGATAGTTCAGAGAATAAAATCGTCGAGCTCCGCACGATGATCGCTGACCTGAAAAGGATAGTTTAGCACTATCTGAGAAGCGCTGAACTCTGGTCGACGATTTCGGAAGTCGTCGATCTCCGTACGACGATCTGGGGGAAATTCGTCGAGCACAGTTCAGAGACCAGAAACACTCTTATACACTAGAAAAATTAAGATGTTTGTCTAGTCTTGGTCATTTTTAGATTTTTGAAAATCTTGGATCTTATTTTAGACTTCCTTCATCTAACATTCCTAACTGATTCAGGAAGAATGTATGTTTCTTTTCATCCAAGGGTTTGGTGAAAATATCTCCCCTTTGCAAATCAGTTGGTATATATTGAAGTTCAATTTTATTTTTCTCAACATTATCCCTTAGAAAGTGATGCCTAATTTCTATGTGTTTTGTCCTACTATGGAGGACTAGATTTTGTGCTATAGAAATAGCACTAGTATTATCACAAAATATTTTTGACTTCTCTAAGTTGTAGCCATAGTCTAGGAGTTGGTTTTGAATCCACAAGATTTGTGAACAACAACTGCCTGCAGCCATATACTCAGCTTCAGCAGTTAAAGTTGACACAAATGTTTGTTTCTTGCAAAACCAGGAGACAAGTCTGTCACCAAAAAACTGACAAGTTCCACTGGTGCTTTTCCTGTCTATTCTGCATCCAGCATAATCAGCATCAGAAAATCCAGTTAAGTCAAATGCTGAATCTTTTGGATACCAGAGACCTAGATTTGGACAACTTTTTACATACCTAAGAATCCTTTTTACTAAGGTTAGGTGTGACTCTCTAGGGCTCACTTGGAATCTAGCACATATACATGTAGCAAATATTATGTCAGGTCTACTAGCTGTAAGGTACAACAAAGAGCCAATCATTGCTCTATATGTTGTCTGATCAATAGGTTTCCCATGTTCATCAGCATCTAATACAGCATTAGTAGGCATAGGTGTTTTCATACATGATGCTTCAGACATACCATATTTATTAACCAATTCTTTTGCATACTTGTTTTGAGAAATAAATATGCCTTCAGCATGTTGTTTGAGTTGCAATCCTAGAAAGAAGGATAGCTCACACATGCTACGTATTTCAAATTTAGAATGCATTAGGTTGGAAAACCTTCTGCACAAATTTAAATCAGTAGAACCAAATATAATATCATCTACATAGATTTGTACTAGTAGGGTATGGGACTTATGGGTTCTAATAAAAAGAGTTTGGTCTATTCTACCCCTTATAAACTCATTTTTCAGAAGAAAGTATGCTAGGGTCGCATACCATACTCTAGGAGCTTGCTTTACACCATATAATGCTTTATGCAATTTGAAAACATAATCAGGATGAGTTGAAGAGATAAAACCTGGGGGTTGTCTGACATAGACTTCTTCTTTGATATCCCCATTGAGAAAAGCACTCTTTTCATCCATCTAGTATACTTTGAATCCTTTGTGTGCTGCATATGCTAAAAAGATTCTTATGGCCTCCAACCTTGCAACTGGTGCAAAGGTCTGGTCATAATCTATCCCTTCTTCTTGAGAATACCCTTGAGCAACTAGCCTTGCCTTGTTCCTTATAATGACTCCTTGATCATCCAATTTGTTTCTGAACACCCACTTTGTTCCAACAATGGAGTGATCCTTAGGCCTTGGTACTAGTTCCCAAACTTTGTTCCTTTCAAATTGATGCAACTCTTCTTGCATTGCAATGATCCAGTGTGGATCTTGCTCTGCATTTTGAATGGATTGAGGTTCAATTTAAGAAAGGAAGCAAGTGTGCATCAGGTTTTGGTTGACCTGATTTCTGGTTTGCACACCAGCTAAGATGTCTCCAATCACTTAGGAAATTGGATGGTCTCTTGATGTTATTAAATCAACATGGGGTGTTGATTGTTCACCAACCTGTGTTGTTGTTTTCTCTTGTGGTACAACAACTGGCTCTTCAAGAAGTTTCTCTTCAAGATGTTGATTGTCTTCTTCATCTTCACTGCTTTCCTCTTTTTGAATAATTTGTAACCTATTCAAGTCTTCAGCAAGAGAGTGTACCTGCAAAGGTTCTATGGTAGAAGTATTCTTCTCCTTGAAAGACATGTTAGATTCATCAAAAGATATATGAACAGATTCTTCAATTTTAAGAGTTGATTTATTATATACCCTATAAGCTTTACTGATCATGGAGTATCCCAGAAACACTCATTCATCAGCTTTAGCTTGAAATTTTGCTAAGTATTTCTTGTCATTATTGTGAATATAACAAATACGACCAAAAATTCTAAAATAATCTACTTTAGGTTTCTTCCCTTTGAGTAATTCATAGTAAGTCTTGCCCTTCAGTTTATATATTAAACTTCTGTTCAACACATAGATGGAGGTGTTCACTGCCTCTGCCCAAAAGGATAGAGGAAGGTGAGCATTTGACAACAATGTAGTGGCAGATTCAATAAGGGTTCTATTTTTCCTTTCAACTACCCCATTTTGTTGAGGAGTTCTAGGAGCTGAGAAAGTGTGTCCGATCCCTTCACTCTGACAGAACTCTTGCATAAGAAGAGAATCAAACTCTGTCGCATGATCACTTCTGATCTGGGCAATGTGAGTATTGAATTCAGTCTGTATGCATTTGAGAAACTCTGTCAAACACTTAAAGTTATCAGACTTCTTCCTCAGAAAGAACACCCATGTGAATCTAGAGAAGTCATCTACAACCACTAAAGTGTAAGATTTCCCTCCTAAGCTTTGTACTATAATGGGTCCAAAAAGATCCATGTGTAACAGATACAAAATCCTAGGTGAATCACTTTTATTAAGTGACTTGAAACTATTTTTGGTTTGCTTGTCTAATTGACAAGCCCTGCAGAGTCCTTCCTTCTTGTAGGGGCCAGAAGGTAGTCTTCTAACAAGGTTGTCCTTGGATAGCCTAGCAATGGTTCTAAGGTTTATATGTCCTAATCTCTTATGTCATAACTCATTAGGTGTACAAATAGAATTAAACAGGCAAATATCTACTTCTGTTGAAAGAAAGTCTACTAAATAGATGTTACATTTCCTTTTACCTGTCAACACAGTTGTGCTGTCCTCTGATTTGATCTTGCATAAGGATTTGCTGAAAGTCACTTGATAGCCCTCATCACATAGTTGACTGATGCTGATCAAGTTGTGTTTCAGTCCTTCCATATAGGCTACTTTCTTGAATGTGACTGTGTCAATTTGGACTGCACCATATCCTTTTGTTAGTCCAAAGTTTGAATCACCAAATATGACTTTGGGTCCAAGCTTGGCTTTGAAGGATGTGAAGTTGTCCATGTTTCCTGTCATGTGCTTGGAGAACCCACTATCCAGATACCATTGCTGGTTTGATGTTGGATAGGTCTTCACCTACACATAAAGCAATTTACTTGTTTTTGACCTAGTTTACCTTGGGCTTGGGTTGATAACCTTTAAATTCAGAAATAAATGACATCCATGGTTGACTCTTATAACCTTCAGGATGATATCTCCTTGGAGGTATTATCCATTCAGTATAAGTGTTAAATCTTTGGGATGAAGGACCCCTAGGTTTGGATTTTGATTTACCCTTGAATAAGTTTTCAAAGCTCTGATCTCTGCTCGACGATCGTTGAGCTGAGTTCTACGATCTTGGGTCAGATTGTCGAGCTCCGTTCGAAGATCGACTGTGGCAGAATTCAGGGTTTAGAGATCGTCGACCTGAGTTCGACGATTTTGCCTGAGATTGTTTATCTCCGTTCGGCGATCGTCTAGCTCCGTTCGACGATTTCTGTTGAACTCTTGTTTTCTTAGGTAAGTCAGAATTTTTCCTAGCTACCTCTACAACTCCCTTACCTTTATCAGAGATAAATTTAATTGGGGTTGTTAGAACTATAGGTTGGTTGGATGAAGCACCCAAGCCCAGTGTACTATTAAACCTTGAGTCCACTGTGCTTGTGATGTCCATTAGCTTGATACTTCTCACATTGAGGGATTCTTCAAGTTTTTTGGCCTCTGATAGCTCACTTTTCAGTGAAGCTATCTGCTCCCTACAGCACTCCAACTCCTCAGAGAGTTTGAGATTTTCTGATTTTAAGGTACTGTGTTCAGATAATTTATTTCTGAGAGAAATGATTTCCTTCTCAGATTTTAATAGGTCTAAACATAGTGCTTTAAACTCATACTTAAAGTCCTCAGAATTAAAATCAAAAGAACTTATTACCTGGTTCTCTTCAGATTGAGTCTCTGAGTCTGACTCTGACTCTTCTGCATCAGAATTGTGTTGTGAGGCATTGATAGCGACCATGCAGAATTCCTTTTCATCAGCATCATCTTCATCATCACTTGAGCTAGATAAAGCTTCTGATTCTTCTTCTGTCTCACTCCAAGTTTCAGCAACAAATCCCTTCCTTGTGTGTTTGTTCTTGCTGGAGGAGGGTTTGCCATTGCTATTCCTCTTGAAGTCCTTGTCTTTTCTTCTTTCTTTCTTGTCCTTTCTGTCCTTGTTTTTGTTTTCTGGACAGTCAGGCACAATGTGGTCTGGTTTCCTGCAACTAAAACAGATAATCTCTTTGTTATTTGATTTATCATACATTGGCTTGTCATGCTCTTTGTATGATCTTTTCCTGAAGTCCTTTCTGGCCATTTTGTAAAATCTTTTGGCCAATAGACATAGCATTTCCTCATTGCCTGTGACCTTGTCTTCAGGCTGATCTTCAATGGCTTTGAAAGCTATTGACTTTTCCTTTCTTGTGGCTTGTGAGGCAGCCTTCTGCTCTTCTTCTCTATTTTTGATGAGCAGCTCATAAGACTTGAGCTTGCCCAAGAGAGCTTCAGTTGTGATCTCATTGAAACTTCTGGCATCCTTGATTGGCCAGATCCTTGAGTCCCAAATGCTTGGGAAGCACATTAGGATTTTATCATTTAGCTCAGTCAATGAGATCTCTTTATCCAAAGTTTTCAGCTTATTGACTATGAGACTAAGTCTGTTATACATGTCTGCTACTGTCTCAGCTTCTCCTTTCTTGAAATTCTCATATTGGGTTATGAGGTGAGATATTCTGTCTTTTCTCTCATCAGCTGATCCTGAGACTATTTCAGATAGCTTGTCCCAGATGTCCTTTGCTGAGTTGCATTCAGCTACCTTTTGGAATATCTCATCAGACATAGTCTGGGCTAGAATGTTCATAGCCTTTGCATCAGCCAATTTCCATTTCTTTATTTATGCATCTGTTCCTGAAGGAGGTGGAACAGCACTTGTACTTGTGTTCTCTGGAGGTCTTGGACACACTGTCAAAACAGAATTGAAAATGTCCTCATCAATAGAGTTCATGTATAGTCTAATCCTTGCCTTCCAAAGTGCAAACTTGGATAGATTGCACACTGGAGGTCTGGTGCTAGCATAATCTTTGTTTTGGGCCATGTTTTGTGATGAAATAATTCTAATAACAAAAACAAGCAGATCTAACAATAGGGATCTTTGGGTTTAGGTGTTAGCCTATGCAACCACTGAGATGTGATATTTTTAACCAACCTACCTCTGATACCAATTGAAAGTGCAAGTTAGATCTGATATACTCTAGAGGGGGGGTGAATAGAGTATGGTGCTTGCTAAAAACTTTTTACAACTATTGTTGTATTCCTAAGTGAACAAGGAAGCAAATGAAATAAATTAAATCTAAACACTAAACAATTACAGATCAATCACAAAGCAATCTCAAAGCACAGCCAGAAACAAAAGAAAGATATGCAACCAGATGACACAAGGAGCTATAGTGGTTCCCCAATCAACCTGTATACATCCACTCTTCTACTACCCTAGGTAGGAATCCACTGTAGGATGAGTTGATCAGGTGTCCTGGGCACCAATGAGCTTTTGATAAGGTGCTCAAAAACCAAACCAGATTTTTTGATCAGGTGTCTTGCCACCACTGAGTTTTGATAAGGTCTCAGAAACCAATCACAAACTTTTGAAGGGAGTTTGAAAAACCCTTTACAGCAGAGAGAGAGGGAGAAAGGGATGAGATGATCTTCTCTGTCAACAGTTAGAGAGAAGATAGTGGATGTTGTCAAAGCTCCCCATGAGATCTTGAGTTGTTCAGGAAGTGAAGCTTTACAGTAGGGTGATAGTCCTTCAAATGATTTGATCTCCAGCAAAAGATGATTTCAGCATCAACTGAAATGTGAGGTGTCTGGAGTCTTGAATGATGATGGCCTTTGAACACTTGAATCAAGAGAGATCTGAAGATTTCAGTTAGTTTATCTCCTTTTGTGATGTGTGTTCTTGTATGAATTTTGAGACTAAGAATGTCTGCAACTCTCTTTCTTTCTCTTGTGTAATTGTTGTTGTAAGAGTTGTAATTCTTGTTGTTGCAGAGAATTGTTGTTGAAGAAGTTGTGTGTCTAACTCTGAGAGGAGAATTGAAAAACTGAACTTTTATTCCTTTGATCTGAATAGAAATGATCCTCTTTCCAAGATAGCCATTAGCGTGTCAATAAATGACTTCCTTAACTGCATTTGTCTTCTGGAGTAATGTCCAATAAAACATTCCTTGAAAATTCCTTGAAACTTGCTCCAGATTAATTGAAAACGGCTACAAGATCTCTGAATTAAATGCTGACAATAATTCTACAACTGTCTGAATTTGAATCTTGAAAACATCTAATTTTTCAGAAAAACGTCGAACTGAGCTCCACTATCGTTGAACTGATCTCAGAGACTGAACTTAGATAGAAATAGAGATCATCGATCTGAGCTCAACTATCGTCGAACTAAGCTTAGAGATAGAGAATCAAACTGGAGTCAAGATCGTCGATCTGAGCTCGAAGATCGTCGAATGGAGTTCGACGACTCGTTGAAGTTGAGCTCAGAGATCGTCGAATGGAGTTCGACGATTCGTCGAAGTGAGCTCAACGATCGTCGAATGGAGTTCGACGATTCGTCGTACTGAGCTCGACAAAATGACTTGGTCTCCTGAACTGAAATCTCTGGTCTTGAGGGCAGCTTTCAAACCTAAGTACTAACCCTTAGACTCAATTCTAATTGACATTTAGATCTATACAATGAGGTCAAGACAGGTTTCCTAAGAGACATAGTGATCCTTGCCCAAATCAGTAATAGGGTGTTCCAACATATGCCACTTTTCTAAATGTGACAGCTCCACTGTTGAAGTCTCCATAGCCTTCAGTTTGTCCAAAAGTGGAATCTCCAAAGATCACTCTTGGACCTAGCTTTGCCTTAAAATTGATTAGGTTGTCCTTGCATCCAGTCATGTGCTTTCAGCACCCAATATCCAGATACCACTTATTTTGAGTGATAGTATAGTTCTTCACCTGCAAGAAAACAAGTTAGATGTTCTTGACCAAGGTCACCTTGGGTCCTTGATTCTTTTCATAAGAAAAGCTAAAAATGTAAGAATATTCAGATTGGCTTTTATACCCAAAGGGGTGAAATCTTCTGGGTGGAATGATCCACTTGGTAAATGGGTTGGTATTCTCCCTAGGTTGGTTAAGATCTTTATTAAAGTTTCTGTTGGAGTTAGAGTTTCTGTAATAATGATCTGGGATCGATGAATTCTGGTATGTTCGTCGACCTGAGCTCGACAAATTGGGATAAAATCTTAGATCTCTGCTCGAAGAATGAAAGTATTCATTCTCAGGTCACCAATATCGTCGATCTCTGGTCGACGAACCCGACTGGTTTCATCTATCGTGGATCGAAGAATAACTATTATTAAAGTTGGCTTTCGGAGTTCGTCGTTCTGAGGTTGACGAACTGTACCTATTTCGTCAATCTGAGTTGGACGAAATCTGTTGAACATTGTTGTAGTTATTTTTCTTCTTGTTCTTAGATTTTTGTTTGAGTTCCATTTGTTTTAAGACTTCATTTACTTTGTTTACTTGTTCAGTATTCTTCTTACCCTTATCTGAAATGAAATTTACAGGTTTAGATAAATGATTCTTTTGGATTATGGGTGGTTCACTACATGATGCACCTAGTCCTAGTTTACTGTTATTTGCCCTAGTGTTTAAAGTATTAGTTATGTCTAACAGTTTTAAACTTCTACCATTAAGTGATTCTTATAATTTATTGGCTTTGCTTAATTCAGTTTTTAAGAAAGCAATTTGTTCATTTGATAAGGTAAGTTCATCTGTTAGTCTAGTATTTTCAGCAATGTACTTATCTTATTCAGTTAAACTTTCTCTGAGAAGTTTGATTTCCTTCTCAGAGCTTATTAGATCTAAGCACAGATTTTTAAATTCAGTTTTAAATTCTTCTGATTCAAAATCATAGGATGCTATTACCTGATCCTCTGTAGATAGAGATCTTTCATCTTCTGAAGCTTCATCCTCTGACAGACTGCCGGAATTATCTATTGCCATTAGGCAAACTTCCTTTGCCTTCTCTTCTTCTTCATCATCACTCGAGCTGGAGTATGATGTCTCTTCCTCAGTATCACTCCAGGTTTCTGTAACAAACCATTTCTCTTTCCTCTTGTGTTTGCTGGAGGAGGGCTTGCTATGATGTGTTCTTCTGGAATCCTTTTCTCTTCTCTTATCCTTCGATCTTCTGAGTTTCTGGACATTCTGAGATGAAGTGTCCAGGTTTCCTGCATCCAAAACAGATAATTTCCTTAGATGGAGTCTTGTCAAACCTTGGCTTATCATCTTACCTTGATGACTTTCTTCTGAAGTCCTTCTTTGCCATCTTGAAGAATCTTTTGCCAAAGAGGCTCATTAGCTCTTTATTGATTGGAGTCCCTTCAGACTCTTCAGCAGCCTTGAATGCAATGTTGTGCTCCTTCATGATAGGTGTTAGAGTCTTCTATTCAGCTGCTTCTTCTCTGGTCTTCATTAATTGTTCATAGGATTTTAGCTTTCCCAGAAGTGATTCAGTAGAGATTTCTACCTTGCTTCTGGCTTCTCTGATTGGCCAGATTCTTGAATACCATGTGCTAGGGAAACACATAAGTATTTTATCATTGACTTCTGTCAGAGTGATGTCCTTGTCCAAGGTCTTTAGCTCATTGATGATTGACCTAAGCCTGTTGTACATATCACTCACTAACTCAACTTCATCCTTCTTGAAGTTCTCATATTGTGAGATGAGATTGGATCACCTATCCTTTCTCTCATCAGCATATCCAGCCACCATTTGATTTAGAGAATCCCAGATGGCTTTGGCTGAAGTGCACTCAGCCACTTTTTGAAATATATCATCAGACATAGTCTGAGCTAGAATATTCATGGCTTTGGCATCTGCAATCTTAGCTTTCTTCTGTGCATCTATCCAATCTGGAGGTGGAACAGCACTCAAATTTGTTGAAGTGGATGGGGTGGAAGCTACTGGAGTTGGTGGTTCTGTCAAAATTGAATTGAATATATCTTCATCAATAGAGTTCATATAAAGTTTTATTCTTGTCTTTCAGATGGCAAACTTATTCAAGTTGCACACTAGAGGTCTGGTGCTTGCATAATCCTTATTTTGTGCTATGATATAAGGCGTAAAAGGAATAAGATTTAAGCAGAGATTATCTTAGGATCTTGTTTAGTCCAGGTGTTAGCCTGTTAAAATAAAAATGACTAACCTGGCTCTGATACCAATTGAAAGAAAAGGGAGAGTAATCTCTGGTTAACTTTATAGGGGGGTGAATAGAGTTAGTTAAAAATTCCTTTACAACTTTTTACAGTTATAAAATAGGTGATATAATAATCGCTAAGAGAGGTTAATAAAAGCAAAGAAAAATAGCACTAAGCTACCACAGCACAAGACAAAAAAGGGAAAACAGCAAACACAAAGACAACACAAGAATTTTATAGTGGTTCCCCAACTGGGTACATCCACTCTTCTACCACCCTGGTAGGAATCCACTACAGGTTTTGATCAGGTGACTGCCACCACAATATCTATTTGAAGGGAGATATTGCAACCCTTTGAGCTTTTGATCAGGTGCCCAAAAAACCAAACTCAAGTCTTTTGGAAGGTGACTTGTGAACCAGGTTAACTTTTGAAGGGAGTTAAAACCCTGTACAGTGGGGTGGGAAAGAAAGTGATGTTAGTGTTCTCTTTTCTCAAAAGTACTTTGAGAAGACTTTGTGTGGATTCTAGATATTGTCAAAGCTCCCCCTAAGATGTAGAGTTGTTCAGAATTGAGATGCTTTGTTCAGGAGTGAGTAGGTCTTCAGCTTATGAAAAACAAATCTAGGAACTTTAGACAAATTAATCTATATTGTCTCAGCAAAATCCTGGAAGGAGGAGATGAAGAAGACTCTTGATCAATTTGTGTTGTTCTTCTTCAATTTTCTTTAGAGCAAAGTGAGAGATGTCGATTTCGAGCTGCTGTGTAGTTTTCTGCTTTTGCTAAGAATATCTCTCTGCAATTTTTACTCTAAAAGAATTATGTTGCTATTCCCAGTCTGTGTAACCTTTTATTAAAAAAATTATTCCATATATATTCTCTGAGACAACCAATCTTCCTTCGAAATTTGAACCACTGCAATTAATGCCTTACTGGAAAACTGGGAAGGAAAATGGCTAGCATATTTGTCATTATTCGCTTCCCTAACTGTCCCGAGAAATATGTCAAATAAATCCTCTGATGAATACCATAATCAATGCACCAGAAACAGCTATATTCATAGGGAATATAAGCATTGATTACTCAGGGAATTTATGACTTAAAATAATAATAGAGAGGGAACAGATAAGAAAAGGACAAAGAATAGATAGCTTACAGAATTCGTCGAACTGCACTCAGAGAACGTCGACCTGAGAGATCCTGTTCGTCGACCTGAGCTCTGCGAAGCAAAATACTGAATATAAACAACTGATTCTGTGCTCCAAGAATGTCGTCCTGAGAATCTGTTCTACACTCAAAGATCGTCGACCACAGAACTTGAACAAATAGAATTAGTCGAGCTGAGAACCAGTCTGGGAGAAAACGTCGACCACAGAATGTATCCTTTTGATGAATATCATCGATGTGAGCTCTAAGTTCGTCGGACTAAGTTCGACGAACATCGAACTAATTTCCATACAACTGAAAATCTTCTAAGTCTTGAATCTGAAGTCTACATCAGGCAGGTCCATGAAGTTTGACACTTGGGGTACTGGCCTAAGACCTAGAAAGAAAAACTAGTGACCCTAACTATACAACATGGGTCAACAAACCTAAGAGGTGAACCTAGCCCAAATAAAAACAGGGGTTCCAACATCGAGTGACTTATTTCTTACTCGAGTGGTCTTTGTCATACTCGAGTCATAAAGTCAGAATTTGAAAAACTTCAGCATTTGACAGATTTCTTGATCTCTGAGCCTTTCTGTGAGTCCATCTACTTTAATCTTCTTTATTGAGCATTCCAAGTTCTGTTTTGAAGAACGAAAACTTAGCCTCATCTAGCGGCTTCGTGAAAATGTCTGCAATCTGTCTGTCTGTTGGGACATATTGTAGATCAATGTCCCCATGCTCCACATGCTCCCGGATGAAGTGGTATCGCAGCTCTATGTGCTTTGTCTAGCTGTGAGAGACTGGGTTGTTGGTTATTGCAATCGCACTGGAGGAGTCGCAAAATAATGGAATGTTCTGAAACTTCATGTTATAGTCTTCAAACTGGTTCTTTATCCATAACAACTGTGCACAACAACTACCTGTATAGATAAACTCTGACTCGGCTGTTGATATTGCAACACAGTTCTTCTTCTTACTACTCCAGGAGATGTGCCTTCTTCCAAGGAATTGGCAAGTCCCGGAAGTGCTCTTCCTGTCGTCTTTGCTACCTGCAAAATCTGTATTTGGAGGTTGTTCCACATACACCTCTTCCTTTATGTCACCATTAAGGAAGGCAGACTTCACGTCCATCTGATAGACAGTGAAGCCCTTAAGAGCGGCATATGCCAGGAATAACCTTATTGCCTCCAGCCTTGCCACTGGAGCATAAGTCTAGTCAAAGTCGATTCCTTCTTCTTGACGATATCCTTTGGCAATGAGTCTGGCCTTATTCTTTATGATCATTCCATCCTCGTCCATCTTGTTCCTATAAACCCATTTTGTCCCAATGACATTCTTACTTTTGGGTCTTGGAACAAGTTTAGATACTTGACAGTGCTTGAATTGATTTAGTTCTTCTTCCATCGCCATTATCCAAGATGCGTCTGAGTTTGCTTCCTCAAACTTCTTTGGTTCAACCTGTGAGAAAAAACTCAAGTATAAATTCTTGTTAGTTGTACCTCTACGAGTTTTAACACCATCCTGGGGATCTCCTATGATTTGCTCCATTGGGTGTTCCTTCAGATGTCTGAGCTCTAGTGTCTTGCATCTGGAACTTCATCTACAATCACCGAAGTGACCTCATAAACTTGGACGATTTCTCCATCTTGATCATCAACCTCTCCAATCGGAGTTGGAGTGGTGATCTTGATGAACATTTCACCTTTTTCTTCATTCGGCTCATCCAAGTTTAGTTCTTTCAACTTTGTACATGCATCTTCAATGAACACACTAGAAGAGTTACTTTGCAGTAAGCTCGTCTCATCAAATACAACATGTATGGATTCTTCTACAACTAGAGTTTTCTATTAAATATCATATATGTCTTACTATGGCTATTATACCCTACAAAAATGTCTTCAAAACTCTTTTCGCAAAATTTGGTAGTATGATACTTGCCATTGTTAAGAACAAAGCACTTACAGCCAAAAATTCTAAAATACACGATAGTCGATTTCCTGCCCTTTAGAGGTTTTTAAGGTGTCTTATTGTGATTCTTGTTTATGAGTGCTCGATTTTGCACGTTTCATGCAGTGTTGACGGCTTCAGCCCAGAAGTATTCTGGTAGTGAGGCATCACTCAACATGTTCCTGCAGGCCTCTATGAGTATTCTATTCCTTCTCTCAGCCACTCCATTTTGTTGAGGAGTACGAGAGAGAAAAACTCATGAAAGATACCCAAGTTTTCGCAGAATTCTATCATGGCCCCAGACTTGAACTCTGTTCCATTGTCACTTCTGATCTTGACTACGGAATAGTTGTATTCATTCTGGACCTGCCTGACAAAATTTGTAAAGATGTCAAAGCTATCTGACTTGTGTTTTAGAAAGAACACTCACACAAAGCGCGAGTAATCATCAACAATAACCAACGTATAATCCTTACCTCTCAAACTTCTAAATTGCAGTGGACCGAACAAGTCCATAAGAAGTAGATGTAAACATCTATTAGAATCTTTGCCAATAATGGTTTTAAAGGTAGCCCTTGTTTGCTTGACTTTTACACATGCATGCCAAGGTCTATCTTTGACGTAGTTGATGTTTGGGGCATCACGTACTAAATTCAGTGAAAATAGTTTATTAATAGTTTTGAAATTAATATGTGTTAATCTCTTGTGTCATTGGTCACCAACACGCACTATATTTATCCATAAAACACACTGGTGTAGAATAGTCTATACAAATGAAATTTAAACAAAATATATTTCTGCTTCGAGTGTTTGATAGAATCATTTCCATATTGTCAACCGATTTTAACAAGTACTTATCAGCATGAAATTCAACAATATATCCTTTATCGCAGAGTTGTCTTATGCTTATGAGATTGCGTTCCAATCCTTCAACATAAGCCACATCTGAGAAGTATACTCTACCGTTAGAGATCATACCATAGCCTTTAGTGATTCCTCGGTCTAAACCTCCAAAGATGACCTTTGGCGGTCTTTGGACATACCTGATAGGGGTTTTGGTGGTCTTTGGACATACCTGCAATTATAAATAAATTTGCTTTAGGAATACAAACATGTTTGAGTCCTTGGTCTCTTGTTAGAATACTCCCCCTACGAGTATTAGCATTATAAGTGGTATTTCTCATATTGCCAACTTGAGGAGTTGCAAAATTCCTGGAATTAAACCAGCAGTCGATGGCAAAGTGACCAATTTTGCCACAACACCAACAGTCAAACCTGTTGTATCTTTGCCTTAGATTCTCCTACTTGACCTTTTGAGATGGTGGTCTAGAAGGGGCAGCATTCGTGGAGGAAGAAGCTTCATGGTGATGGAAATCACATGATTTCTTCTCCTTAAGTGGTCATTCCACAATAGGCTTTACCTGTGGTGCTTTCTTGATGTTATGACCATGATTATAAGGGTCATAGCTCTGAAGAATAACTTCCTCATAAGGTGCCTTAAAGACACTCTCACCAATGTTTCTGGGGAGATTCCATCCTTGGTAACGAGACTTGGGTTCTACATATGTAGGCCTAGCCAATTGACCGTAGGACTGTTGAATTTTCTCAAAGTGGTCAATGAGATAGCCTAATGCCAAATTAATATCCTCAGAACTATCAAGAACAAACCTTGATCGTACGAAAACCAGGAAAGCAAGATTAATCAACCAAATGCAATCATAGGGGCAAGCAGATCAAATATTCTTTTATTTCTTCTTTACAAAGTGAGGTATACATGGAGAGACATAATTTCACCAGTACACAGGAATACAAGAAAAAATCACAAGTCAAACAATTCGAGTGGACAAAACTGGAGACCGCCGAGACCGCTTAGTCCGCCAAGTCGCCAAGGCTGCCCGAACTGCTACTGCTACTGCTAGAAGATGAATAGAACATGGAGTCCGCCGAGACCGCGAGTTCGTGCGAACACACCGTTATATGCTAACTGCTACAAGCCGTTGCCGAACTGAGGAACAAACCGCCTAGACCACCGAGTTCGGCGGGCAGGTTATTCAACTTGGAAAGGCTGAAGCAGAGAAAAATGACAAGCCACAGAAGCGACCTGCTGAAACCGCTGATTGAAACCGCAAACTTCACTGATGTTTACCGCAGTCAAAGCCAAACTCCTGGCTCCTCAGTGTTAGCCGCGCAACCTGCAAACAGCAAATAGTTATCTCTGCTCAACCCGCGCGGACAGCAAAAAACAGACCACAACAATTAACCAAGCCCTCACTTACGGTTCACTCAGTTACTGTAGATGTGTCGGGGGGGTCTATTTATAGGTGAGGTGAGGAGTGTGGTCACCACCCTAGTGAATAGAGTCACCACCCCAGCTTGCGCGCTAACACAACCCAGTCCGCCATATCCGCAAGGACTTGGCTGGACATCAATCCTTCAGGCGCTAGATCAAAGACAGTCTGCCATTATGCGGACACATTGCCAGCCCACACAACACAGGAACAGTGCCTGTCCGCCCAACGCAAGCATAGCGCCAGACCGCCACTCAATACAGCATGCGGACACACCCGCAACTCATGTTGTATCAGTTCGTAATACACCACAACACGCGTACAAAGAGGCAGTCCGCACAGCTCGATAACAACACCACAGCCCTCCACAAGTCCACGACCAATAGGCAGACCTCCCGGTCAACAGCGGACTCTGCGGACACCATGGACTTGTCATAGAAAATGACCAAGTCCAGCAGCCCATAGAGCAACTGGCGCGAGCACGGCGGACACAGAAGACCCAGACTGTCAATCAGTAGGACAGTCTGCCACAAGGATGTGAAACATCCATCGCAACATGGAGAGCTCGGCAAGAACAAAAGCCCATCTCCAAAGTGTCCACAAATGCGGACTCCGCGGACGCAATGAACATGTCCGCCAACACACCGCGGATACAACTTCCAATCCGCCCGGTTACCACAAGAGCTGGACAACAGCAAGGTCGCAGATCAAGCTGAGCACCACCAACAGACCGCCAACACAGTCCGCTCAGGCCTCTCCACTCGATGCCCAAGTTGCAAGACTGCCTTGGTCATACACCATCCAGGCCGCACACCAGTACGCACGGGCTACTTCTTAAGAATAGCCAAGCCACCAAGCTCAAGCCAGGTCACCCAGGCCGCAACCAACAGTTCACCCTGGCCGCGAACTCAGACCGCTCAGGCCGCTCGGACTGCCCGACCTTCCCTATCACCCACTTTCACTTCACAAATTTCAACACTCCCCCTTGAAGTGAGAAGTGGTGATCAAGCCCAGCAACCCTCGTAACCGTTGAAATAGCCCCTTCGACAGCGGCTTCGTGAAGATGTTAGCAAGATTATCTTCACTCCGAACATGCCCGACCATAAGAGATCCCTCCAACACCTTCTCCCTTATGAAGTGGTGCTCGATCTAAATATGCTTGGTCCTTGCGTGATACACTGGATTGTTCACCAGTTTGAGATCACTCTCATTGTCACTATGGAGTAAAGTAGGATCTTGCACTTCCTCATGAACATCCTCTACAAGCCTCCTAAACCAGATAGCTTCTCGAGCAGCCAAGGCTGAAGCCTTATACTCGGCTTCTATAGTAGACACAGACACTAAGTCATGTTTCTTGCTACACCACGAGATACAAGCTGATCCACAAGTGAACACATAACCCGAAGTTGATCTTCGATCATCCGAGTCACCACCATAATCAGCATCTGTGTATCCAAGTAAAGAAAACACCGTGTCCCTACTATAGAGGAGTCCCATATCAGAAGTTTCCTTGATATACTTCAAGATGTTCTTTGCCGCCACCAGATGAGACTTCCTTGGTTCAGCCATAAACTGACTTACTAAGCCAACAGCGTAAGCAATGTCTGGACTTATAATTTTCAAGTAGATCAAGCTCCCCACTAGAGCTCTGAACACCAAGGGGTCAGGAAGAATCCTTCCTTCATCTCGTCGAAGCTTCAGACCAAGATCCAGAGGAGTAGAACAACTCTTTCCTTTGCCCATACCGAATCGATTCACAATACGATCCGCATATCCTTTCTGGCAAATGAGTATCCTGCTCTCCTTCCTCTCCACTTCAAGACCAAGAAAGTTATGAAGCTCTCCCAAGTCCTTCATCTCAAAGCGAATAGCAAGCTCAGCCCTGAGCCTAGCTACCTCCACTTCTGAATTCCCTGTGATGATCATGTCATTAACATACAACATGACCAAGACTTGTAGCTCCCCCTTCTTCTTGATGAACAAGCTGGAATCCGAGTTGGAAGCATGATAACCGCAGAATTGAAGATACTCTGTTATCTTCTCATACCAAGCTCTAGGAGCTTGCTTCAACCCGTAGAGAGCCTTCCTGAGTTTGCAGACATAGTCCGGATGAACTTCAGAAACAAATCCAAGCGGCTGATCCATGAAGATGTCCTTATCAATCTCTCCATAAAGAAAAGCGTTCTTCTCATCAAGCTGCCATATTCTCCATCCCTGGCATGGAGCCAAAGCGATAACGACCCGAACTGAAGACATCTTAGCAACTGGACTAAATGTCTCCTCATAGTCTTCTCCATACTGTTGTGAGAATTCTCGAGCAACAAGACGAGCCTTGTATCTATCAATACTCCCATCAGCCTTCTTCTTCAACTTGAAAACCCACTTGCATGTCACTGGAGTAATGCCATGAAACTTGGGCACAAGGTCACAGGTTTCATTCTTCTTGAGAGCAGTAATCTCCTCCTTCATAGCATCTTCCCCTTCCTTGACTCCAGTGGCCTCATTAAAGTCTGCAGGCCCTCGCTCATCCAGTGGACCTACAAAGAAGCAGGAGACAAATCTCACTGCATTCACATCACAGTATCGAGCTGGTGGCTTAACAACCTTATTTGATCTCCAAAGGATCTGCTTCTTGCTCACCACCTCCATTGCTTCTTCAGGCTCAGCTCCATTCCCAGGCAAACTTTGAACAATGCTCCCCCTGCTTCCTGAACCAAAAGCCTCTGCCTCAGAGCTTGAAGCAATAGGAGCTGCTGGTGATACACCAAGCTCCTCTTCCAGAACTTCATCAGCCACCTTCTGATCTTCATCAACCTTGCTCTCTGGTAGATCAACCAACCCACCTCCATACGATGTCAGTTCGTCACAGACCACATCTCTTGATATAACAAACTTCTTCGTCGCCGGATCCATGCACTTCCATCCCTTCTTCCGCTCATCATAGCCAACAAAGACAAGCTTCCTTGCCTTTGCATCAAGCTTTGTCCTTGAAGCATCCAGGGCATGCACATAGCAAGTTGATCCAAACACCCGAAGGTGTTCCACGATTGGCTTCTCCTTCAACAACATCTCAAAAGGAGACTTCATGTTGATCGGGCTGAGCAGCATTCGATTGATGATAGAAGAAGAACAAGACATCTCCTCTGCCCAGAAGGACCTAGGAATATCTTTCGCATGAAGCCAACATGTTGTAGGTTTCCGTCAAATAACGGATCTTCCGCTCTGCTACTCCGTTTTGTTGTGGAGTATGAGCACAAGTAAGCTCTCTTTGGATCACGTGCTTCCTGCAGAAGTTAGAAAACTCGGAGGAGACAAACTCACCACCGTTATCTGTTCTAAACTTCTTGATCCGCAAGACAAGCCGGCCCTCCACTAGCTCCTTGAACTCCACAGACACCTGGAAATCTTCTGACTTTTCCTTCAAGAAATAAACCCAAGTGTATCTTGAGTAGTCGTCAATCAACACAAGCATGTATCTGCTCCCACCAAGGCTAGCAGTGACAGTTGGTCCCATCAAGTCACTATGGATACACTCCAATGGTCTCTTGCTCCTTGTTTGTGATTTATCAAACGGAAGGCGATGAGCCTTGCCGTACTAACAACCTGCGCAAACATGACCATCGCCAAAGGAAGATAGCTTAGGCAAGCCTCTTACAAGGCTCATGTTTGCTATAGCTTTCAACTTATCCATTCCTACATGCCCCAGCCTCTTGTGCCATATAGCAGCGCTATCGTTTGCCCTTATCTGATCAACATAAGAGTTTGTTGCAAGAACAAACAAATTCTTATGTAACAGCTCAAAGTGCAGAAACAGGAAATTTTGAGTGACACGGCCTGTGACACGGGCGTGTCCCAGGGCGTGTCAGTTGACACGGCCTGCGACACGGGCGTGTCGCAGGGCGTGTCGAGGTTGTGTCGACGATTGGGCTTTGTCTCGACGATTTTTGCTCTCGGCGATGCGCCGAGAGGAGGCACACGGCCAGGACACGGGCGTGTCCAAGGCCGTGTCGCATGCTCGACGAGTTTTATTCGACGATCGTCGAGTGTCGAGACGTGAGTGTCGAGTGTCGAGAGATTGAACACGGCCTGTGACACGGGCGTGTCACAGGGCGTGTCAAATTAGGCGACGAACTCTGCCCGCCGAAGGATTTCGACAGGGTGTGTCTTTGTGCCGTGTCTGGGCACACGGCCTGGGACACGGGCGTGTCACAGGCCGTGTGAAGTCTCGGGATGATTTGGGATTTTTTTCACCCAGGTACACGGCCGCAGACATGGGCGTGTCTGAAGGCGTGTTGGTGACACGGCCCATGACACGGGCGTGTCCCATGGGCGTGTCACTGGATTGGATAAGTCGGTTGACCACCGCTTGAGGCACACGGCCTGGCACACGGCCGTGTTCGAGGCCGTGTCGGGTCAAAATATGTGTTTTTGGCAGAATCGTGGCCGTCCATTCCTTCAGTCTAGATCCAAGGGCTGAAGTTTCTTCTTCTTTTTCCTTAAGGGCCGAAATCAGAGAAAGACTTCTCATTTCTTTGGCCTTGAACTTTCTTCAAGTAAAGAGAGAAAGAGAGAGAAAAAGGAGGAGGAAGAAGGAAAGGGGGCTGCTGCTGGTGGTGCTGCGGTTTACCGACGAGAGATCCGAAGCCAGCGTTGCGGAAGAGACAATCTTGCGAGTCTTGCAAGCTAGCTTTGAGGCCATGGCACCGAAGCGGTCGTCAAGGGTAACGACTTTTCTTCCTAGCCATGTGAAGGCTTCCTTTTTGGCATATTTTGTGATTTCCCCCACCAAGAGGTGGCTGGTTTTGGAAATCTTTGGTTGGATGCGTGAAATCCCCTTTGTTAGCATATAGATCCGGAAATGGAGTACGGAATAGGCATGCTGTGTGAAGCCCATCTGGACAGGTTGGTCTGGATTGGTGATGTTGTATACGAAACGGAGAAGACTCCCTGATAAACGTGTAGTGTAAGGAGTCTACGGGTTATGCCTGCGAAAAGGAGTAGCAGGAAGTACTCGGGTGGTAGCCCAGGAAAATAGCCATGGGATGTTTTTGGGTCCAACCTGTGATTGAGGCACAGGAAGTACTGGTGGGACCAGGAAAGGCCCTTTTGGTGATGCTTGATGTCGTAGGGTGTCCACCTGTGAAGCGAGTAACATGAAGTACTGGCATGTGAGCTAGGAAAGACCCCTGACATTTGTGCTTGTGCGATGTCCACCTGTGGAGAGAGTCACAGGAAGTACTGGTGTGCCCAGGAAAGACCCGCTGTCGCTGTGAGGAAATGGGTATAGAGAAATACCCAGGCTTGAATGCCAAGAACAGGATTGTTGAGACCGACCCGCGCCTTTGATAGAGCCATGAGTACGCTGGACTCGGAGAAGGCAAGGCGATTTGAGCAACGGGGGGTGGAGGATCCGACCTGCGCTATGTCCGTCCGACGTGAGACCAACAAGTGCGGTCTGTTGGAGCGCATAGCAAGAGTCTTCGGCCTGCGCGCCATGACACAACGGGGGGCTACGGGCCATCCCGGTGTCCGAAGACTAACTCCGGCTGCACGTCATGGAGTAAATACTCAAGAGATTTACCGTTGGGTGATAACCCTGAGACGGTGGTGGGCAAGAGGTTGTCAGAACACCAAGAATGTGCCCTGAGTGCACGGACCGTTGGGCCGGGTGGCGAACGGTTGTGATGGCTTGTGTGCGTGAAAGCACATTTTGATGATATAGCTTGCCATACTTGTGATCTAATATGCCTGCAGGGAAGATTACCGCTGCCCCGAGAGAAGGGGTAGGGTCGTTATAATTTGGTCAGCTGAACGCTGACCGTTGCTTTTGTTTGCCACCGGTGGGTGGATTGTCTCTTTCCAGGTGCTGGAGAGCCGAGCGGATCGCATAGAGGCTAATGTTCCTGCGGGTGTTGCTGCTGCTGCTGCTTCTAGCCCTCGAAGGCTAGATGTGTTCTTTTGGGTGTTTTCTTTTCTTGTGGCCGGCCTGCGCGCCAATTGTTTAGGCCACTGTGTGAAAGCCCTGTATAGGTCATAAGGCCAACTCTTTTGTACGTGTTGTAAGACATTCCTATATGATATAAAATGTGGAGTTTTATGTTTGGACATTCATGAGGAGTTCAAGTTGTAGTCTAGGCTTCCGCTAGAATGCTTTGTGTTAGGTGCGATGCGCGACTCTGGTATCATCCTGTACCTTCACCGATTGTTTTGTGATATATCCTGTGGGGCCCCGGCCGGACCTTCTAGAATATATCATATGAACGGATGGGGTTGTTATATTTTTGGTATCGGTCGTCTTGGTCGTTCCCTCTCGAAGTCGTGGTCGACTTCTTTTGTGGGGTGGCGAGCACGTGTTTGTGCACACCAAGTCTACGAATGAACTCCTAAATGTCCATGATAGGAATGCATATTTGTGTGTTTGAGGAACCTGTGTGTTCTTCTTTTGTGTTGATTGCTTGGGTACGACCGCTAATGTGTGTGTCTTCTCTACCTTTAGGTGACACGAAGTGGAGCTGGGCCGTCTGAGTCCCAGCGTTCTGATGAAAGTACGGCACCAGTCGCGGTACCGACACCTCCACCGTCTGAGGAACATGTGCGTTTAGTTGCGGAGGCCTTATTTACCATGATCCACGGTCAGCCACTTAGGCAGGAACAAGCGGCTGTGAGGCCAGAACAGGTGGCGGCAAGGCCTGACCCTGTTGTGGATGTGGCTCCTCGAGCGGCTGAGAAGCAGCTAACGCAGTTTATGAGTTTCCATCCGCCTACGTTCTCGGGAGCGGGAACCCCGACGCAGGCTGACGATTGGCTATCGCGCGTCAAGCGAGTGATGACGGCGATAGGAACGGCGGAGCATCAGAAAGTTACCTTAGCCACCTTCTTGCTTGAAGGAGAAGCGCGTTTATGGTGGGATGAGATGGAGTTGCATCATTTGGCGGGTCGTCCGTTAACCCAAGTATCGATGGAAGAATTCTCCAGGCTCTTCCTTGCGAAGCACCTTCCTGTGGCTCAGCGGATCGCCATGGAAAATGAATTCCAACGGTTGACTCAAGGTGATGGTAGTGTTGACGCGTACCTGCATGAATTTACTCGCTTGGGGCGGTATGCGGGTTCGATTTTTGCTGATGAGCAGAGGAAGACGAATCGGTTCTATGAAGGACTGAGTGACGAGCTGAGATTCCTTGTGTCCAGTTCTGTGAACCAAGGTTTCCAAGCGTTGGTTGACACCGCAACCGCATTGGAAAAGGACATGAAAAGGGTGCAAGGGAAGAGAGCTTTGGCTGTGTCGCAACCGGAGTGGAAGGCGCCCCGATCGGGAAAATCATTTTATAAGAACAGATGGGGTAAGAAGTCCAAGCCTAGTGGACAAGCTCCTTCATCAGTTGCAACGGGAGCAACATCAGGGGCAACCTCCAAGCCAGACACTCGTACCTGCTTCAATTGTGGTAGGATGGGACATATTGCGCGAGATTGTCGGATGCCGCCAAAGATTGAAAAGAAGGCGGGAGCATCTTATGCGGAAAAAGGAAAGGCGGTGGTGGATTCTTCTGCCTCGCAGGCGCAACCCCGGGTCTACAATCTTGGCCTGCAAGAGTCCATCATGCAGAGTGACGTTGTCACAGGTATGAGTTTAGTTTTGTTTATGCTATTGTTTGTATGCTTAGCCTAGTACCCCTATGTTTGTGGTTTGTGTGTGTGACATGTTTGTCCTATGCTTTGTGATGATTCGGTACACGCTAGTGCGAGCACTGTTTGATACAGGTGCATCGCATTCTTTTCTGTCTAGTGAGTTTCTTACGCGGCTTGGGATACCCAGTCGTACAAAGACAGATAGCGTCAGAGTGGTGTTGCCGAATGGCTGTTGGATGCTTGCGGATCAAGCTTGCGATGTGGCGGTTCAGTTAGGAAGTCGGGATTTTTGTTTAACCGCATTTGTTTTGCTCATATCGGAATTTGATGTGATTTTTGGGATGGATTGGCTTGCGGAGCAGCATGCTATGATTGATTTCCAGTCCAAAGAAATCACGTTGGGCCAGAATACCGAACAGAAGACCAAGTTTGCGGGTATGCGAGGAGTGGGCGGGATGTTGATGTCTGCACTCCAGGTAGTCAAAGCTGTTCGGAAGGGTGCGGAGTGTTACTTTGCACTAATTCAGGCTGTTGAGCCTAAGGCCACTTTGTGCGAGGTTCCGATTGTGGCAGACTTTACAGATGTGTTTCTCGCGGATCTCCCTGGGCTACCACCCCAGCGGGAGATTGACTTCACGATCGAGTTGGTGCCAGGTGCGAAACCTGTGGCCCGCTCGCCATATCGCGTTGTGCCTAAAGAGATGGCTGATTTGAAGGTTCAACTACAAGAAATGCTAGAGCAAGGTTATATCCGCCCAAGTATGTCACCTTGGAGCGCGCCTGTGCTTTTTGTAAAGAAGAAAGATGGTGGGTTACGGTTGTGTATCGATTACCGTGAATTGAATAAGCTGACCGAGAAGAATAAGTATCCTATACCCCGGATTGATGAATTATTTGATCAGCTGGTGGGATCTACGGTCTATTCGAAGTTGGACCTGAAGTCTGGTTATTACCAGTTAAGAATTCGGGAAGGTGACATTCCCAAAACCGCATTTGGAACGCGTTATGGGCACTATGAGTTCACAGTCATGCCCTTTGGATTGTGTAATGCGCCCTCGGTGTTTATGGATCTGATGCACCGTATTTTTCGTGAGTACCTGGATCTGTTTGTGATAGTGTTCATTGATGATATCCTGGTATACTCGAAGTCCAAAGCTGAGCATGAGAGTCACTTGCGGTTGGTGTTGAATACGTTGAGGCAAAATCAGCTATATGTCAAGTTCTCGAAGTGCGAGTTTTGTCTATCGTCAGTGGCATTTTTGGGCCATGTGGTGAGTGGAGCGGGCATTGCAGTGGATCCAGCGAAGATAAAAGCCATACAAGAATGGCCAATGTTGTCTTCCGTGGCCGAGGTCAGGAGTTTCCTTGGACTTGCGGGCTACTATAGAAGATTTGTGGAGAACTTCTCGCGGATCGCTTTGCCGCTAACCACACTGACGCGAAAAGATCAGAAGTTCGTTTGGACGCCACAGTGCGCACGAGCTTTTGAAGAGCTGAAGGTTCGGTTGACCACGGCACCAATGTTGTCTTCGCCATGTGGAACCGATGGATTTGTGATTTATAGTGATGCCTCAGGGAGCGGCTTAGGCTGCGTTCTTTTGCAGAACGGAAAGGTGATTGCTTATGGCTCACGCCAGCTGAAGGTGCACGAGCGAAACTATCCCGTCCATGATTTGGAATTAGCGGCGGTGATTTTTGCACTCAAGTTGTGGCGACACTACCTTTATGGAGTGAAGGTGGAGATCTATACCGATCATAAGAGCCTAAAGTATCTATTGGAGCAGAAAGAGTTGAACATGCGACAACGAAGGTGGTTGGAGTTCCTTGGGGACTACACTTTCGAGATTCACTATACACCCGGGAAGGGGAATGTTGTCGCGGATGCCTTGAGTCGGCGAGTTCCGGTTAGAGCAAATTGGTTACAAAGGCATGATGAACGTCTTATCCAGGAGTTGGAGGCATTGGAGATCTATTGTGTTGACAAGAATTCCACTGCCATTGCATGTTTGAACTGGACCGAGGTACAATGTGACCTTGCGGACCGAATTCGACGGGCAACGGAGTTGGATAACGATCTCTTGCGCTATGTGAATGAAGGGCCAGAAGACAAATTCACCTGGAATGACGGTCTTTTGCGAAAAGAGGGTCGTTTGTGCGTCCCAAATGTGGGGAAATTGAGGGAAGAACTGATGTATGAAGCGCATTATACCAAGTATTCCATTCACCCCGGGAGCACAAAGATGTTCAATGATATGAAGAAGCTTTTCTGGTGGCCAGGGCTCAAGAAAGATGTTGCCCTTTATGTATCCAAATGCCAAACATGTGCGATGGTGAAGGCGGAATGCCAAAAGCCGGGCGGTTATTTGAAGTCACTGCCGATCCCAGAGTGGAAATTTGATGATATTTCCATGGATTTTGTGCATGGGTTGCCAAGATCGCAGCGAGGAAATGATTCCATTTGGGTGATTGTTGACCGGCTAACGAAAGTAGCACATTTTCTCCCGAACAGGCGGGATGATTCAGTTGAAAGTTTGGCAAAGTTATATGTTGACCAGATTGTGCGTCTTCATGGTGTTCCTCGGAGCATCGTAAGTGATCGAGATGGGCGATTCACGTCAAATGATTGGAGGCTAGTTCACCGACTGTTGGGCACGAAGTTGACTTTCAGTACGGCCTTTCATCCCCAAACGGATGGCCAAACTGAACGTACCAACAGAACAATGGAGGACATGCTCCGAATGTGCGCCCTTGACTTCGGAAAGAGATGGGAAGATCATCTCTATATGGTCGAGTTTGCATATAATAACAGCTACCAGGCAAGCATTGGGATGGCACCATATGAAGCCCTATATGGAAGGAAGTGTCGTACTCCCTTGGCTTGGGTAGAAGCGGGCGAAGCTCGGGTTGTTAAACCAAATGAGGTTGAGGAAGCAAACTCAACCATACGGACGATTCGAGAGAGATTGCTTATTGCTCAAGATCGACAAGCGAAGTACTACAACGCCAAGCACCGGAACGTAGAATTTGTGGTTGGCGATTGGGTCTACTTGAAGATCAAGCCATTCAAAGGTGTCTCCAGGATTCGACGATTGAAAAAGTTGAGTCCCAGATATTTGGGTCCGTTTGAAGTGGTTGAGCGAGTTGGCGAAGCGGCTTATCGGCTAGCTCTGTCGGCGGACTTGGGCGTGTTACATGATGTCTTTCACATCTCGGTGCTTCGGAAGGCCGTGAAAGATCCAACTCAAGTGATCGCGGATGATCGTGTGCCGGTGGAGTATGGGCTAACAACAAAAGTTAGACCCATTCAGATCGAAGATCGAGCCGAAAAACAGTTGCGGAACAAGACGGTCGGTATGGTAAAAATCCGGTGGGACAACTGCGGCCGTGAAGAACTGACATGGGAGCGCGAGCAGACCATGCGAGAAGAGTTCCCTGAGCTGTTTTTGTAATCTGTAGCGAGAATGTTGGAACATCAAATTTTTTTATGTTGTAACATTTTTCTTGCTGGTTTCTGTTGCTTTCCTGTCTCTAAATTTCGAGGACGAAATTTCTTGTAGGAGGGGAGGATTGTAACAGCTCAAAGTGCAGAAACAGGAAATTTTGAGTGACACGGCCTGTGACACGGGCATGTCCCAGGGCGTGTCAGTTGACATGGCCTGCGACACGGGCGTGTCGTAGGGCGTGTCGAGGTTGTGTCGACGATTGGGCTTTGTCTCGAAGATTTTTGCTCTCGGCGATGCGCCGAGAGGAGGCACACGGCCCAGGACACGGGCGTGTCCAAGGCCGTGTCGCATGCTCGACGAGTTTTATTTGACGATCGTCGAGTGTCGAGACGTGAGTGTCGAGTGTCGAGAGATTGAACACGGCCTGTGACACGGGTGTGTCACAGGGTGTGTCAAATTAGGCGACGAACTCTGCCCGCCGAAGGATTTCGACAGGGCGTGTCTTTGTGCTGTGTCTGGGCACACGGCCTGGGACACGGGCGTGTCACAGGCCGTGTAAAGTCCCGGGATGATTTGGGATTTTTTCACCCAGGTACACGGCCGCAGACATGGGCGTGTCTGAAGGCGTGTTGGTGACACGGCCCATGATACGGGCGTGTCCCATGGGCGTGTCACTGGTTTGGATAAGTCGGTTGACCACCGCTTGAGGCACACGGCCGTGTTCGAGGCCGTGTCGGGTCAAAATATGTGTTTTTGGCAGAATCGTGGCCGTCCATTCCTTCAGTCTAGATCCAAGGGCTGAAGTTTCTTCTTCTTTTTCCTTAAGGGCCGAAATCAGAGAAATACTTCTCATTTCTTTGGCCTTGAACTTTCTTCAAGTAAAGAGAGAAAGAGAGAGAGAAAGGAGGAGGAAGAAGGAAAGGGGGCTGCTGCTGGTGGTGCTGCGGTTTACCGACGAGAGATCCGAAGCCAGCGTTGCGGAAGAGACGATCTTGCGAGTCTTGCAAACTAGCTTTGAGGCCATGGCACCGAAGCGGTCGTCAAGGGTAACGACTTTTCTTCCTAGCCATGTGAAGGCTTCCTTTTTGGCATATTTTGTGATTTTCCCCACCAAGAGGTGGCTGGTTTTGGAAATATTTGGTTGGATGCGTGAAATCCCCTTTGTTAGCATATAGATCCGGAAATGGAGTACGGAATAGGCATGCTGTGTGAAGCCCATCTGGACAGGTTGGTCTGGATTGGTGATGTTGCATACGAACCGGAGAAGACTCCGTGATAAACGTGTAGTGTAAGGAGTCTACGGGTTATGCCTGCGAAAAGGAGTAGCAGGAAGTACTGGGGTGGTAGCCCAGGAAAATAGCCATGGGATGTTTTTGGGTCCAACCTGTGATTGAGGCACAGGAAGTACTGGTGGGACCAGGAAAGGCCCTTTTGGTGATGCTTGATGTCGTAGGGTGTCCACCTGTGAAGCGAGTAACAGGAAGTACTGGCATGTGAGCTAGGAAAGACCCCTGACATTTGTGCTTGTGCGATGTCCACCTGTGGAGAGAGTCACAGGAAGTACTGGTGTGCCCAGGAAAGACCCGCTGTCGCTGTGAGGAAATGGGTATAGAGAAATACCCAGGCTTGAATGCCAAGAACAGGATTGGTGAGACCGACCCGCGCCTTTGATAGAGCCATGAGTACGCTGGACTCGGAGAAGGCAAGGCGATTTGAGCAACGGGGGGTGGAGGATCCGACCTGCGCTATGTCCGTCCGACGTGAGACCAAAAAGTGCGGTCTGTTGGAGCGCATAGCAAGAGTCTTCGGCCTGCGCGCCATGACACAACGGGGGGCTACGGGCCATCCCGGTGTCCGAAGACTAACTCCGGCTGCACGCCATGGAGTAAATGCTCAAGAGATTTACCGTTGGGTGATAACCCTGAGACGGTGGTGGGCAAGAGGTTGCCAGAACACCAAGAATGTGCCCTGAGTGCACGGACCGTTGGGCCGGGTGGCGAACGGTTGTGATGGCTTGTGTGCGTGAAAGCACATTTTGATGATATAGCTTGCCATACTTGTGATCTAATATGCCTGCAGGGAAGATTACCGCTGCCCCGAGAGACGGGGTAGGGTCGTTATAATTTGGTCAGCTGAACGCTGATCGTTGCTTTTGTTTGCCACCGGTGGGTGGATTGTCTCTTTCCAGGTGCTGGAGAGCCGAGCGGATCGCATAGAGGCTGATGTTCCTGCGGGTGTTGTTGCTGCTGCTGCTGCTAGCCCTCGAAGGCTAGATGTGTTCTTTTGTGTGTTTTCTTTTCTTGTGGCCGGCCTGCGCGCCAATTGTTTAGGCCACTGTGTGAAAGCCCTGTATAGGCCATAAGGCCAACTCTTTTGTACGTGTTGTAAGACATTCCTATATGATATAAAATGTGGAGTTTTATGTTTGGACATTCATGAGGAGTTCAAGTTGTAGTCTAGGCTTCCGCTAGAATGCTTTGTGTTAGGTGCGATGCGCGACTCTGGTATCATCCTGTACCTTCACCGACTGTTTTGTGATATATCCTGTGGGGCCCCGGCCGGACCTTCTAGAATATATCATATGAACGGATGGGGTTGTTACATCTTAACTCTCCTCCCAACATGAGCAACATCATCCTTTACCACTGATACGTTAAAAAGGAACTTCACTTCTGTTGGCCCAAACAGAACGTGATAACTTGTGTCTACCGCATTGGTCATAGAGAAGAGGTTCTTCTTCATGCCCGGCACATGATACACACTCCTTAACGTGAGTAGCCCCTTATCACTACCCAAGTACACGACTCCCTCCTTCTCTACTGTAAAAATAGTATTATCAGCAGTTATGATAGCTTCGTTACCTTAGTAAGCTTGTAGAGAAGAGAACTTCGACTTGTCTCCGGTGTGGTGATGACCACACCCGGAGTCCACGATCCACTCGTCATTGAAGTCGACAACGGCAAAGCACGGTCACAAGTGCCCGTCATGAAAGCTCCGCCCCATCCAGCCTCTTCAGTGCTCAAGCAAGCTTCCTCCTTGCCTGCAGCATGCCCAGGCTGCAGTTTGACCTTGCAGTCACACTTGAAGTGTCCCCGCTGATGACACCTGTAGCACATCAAGTTCTTCTTCCAATCCTTCTTAGGAACAGCGCTCCTCTCTGGCTGATAAGAAGTTGACGACTCATTTTCAGCAGCAGTATTCTTCTTCTTCCCTTCCCATCTCTTCTTCTTCTTTCCTGTGAACAGTGCTTCACTACCTCCTTCAGAGATAGTCACTCCTGCTATCTGTCTGGTCAAACTTTCCTGCGAAGAAAGTAGGTTCTCAAGCTCTAGCAGAGATGGCTGAGTAGCCCAGCCTTGAACAGAGGTTACAAAGGCAACACACTCCTTCCGCAAGCCGCGGATAATGTGCCTCTTCAACTTGGCCTCAGAAATCGGCTCATTAGGATCAAGTGCTGATATCTCCGCACACAGGCTCTTCATCTTCAAGAAAAACTTAGAGATAGTCAGGTCTCCTTGAGTTGTCCTAACCAACTCATTCTCTAGGAACTGTAGCCGAGCCACATTTTTCCTGTTGAACAACCCATCAATAGTTGTCCAAATATCAGCAGCCGACTCACATCCTATGATGTTATCAAACAGCTCCGGTGAGACAGCTCTCTTGAGGGTAAACTAAGCCTTTCCATTTGTTTTCCTCTAGACCGTCACCAGCTCAGCAGTCCCAAAAGCAGCTGTAACTTCCTGCCTGTCATCACCACCGACGACCTCTCATAGCTCCTCGCCAAGAAGAAAACTCTTCATGCATGACTTCCACTTCTTGAAGTTAGTCGTGGTCAAGAGTTCAATACCCAGACCTCTTGCATAGTTCCTTTCCACTGCAGCAAATTTGGTTAAGCCTTTAAAAGCACAGAGCAACAACACCAGTTGATCACCGCTCAAGAAACTGAACCTGGCTCTGATACCATGTTGAATTTTATCAAAGTGGTCAACGAGATAGCCTAATGCCAAATTAATATCCTCAAAACTATCAAGATCACACCTTGATCATGCGAAAACCAGGAAAGCAAGCTCAATCAACCAAATGCAATCACAGGGGCAAGCAGATCAAGTATTCTTTTATTTCTTCTTTACAAAGCGAGGTATACATGGCGAGACATGATTTCGCCAGTACACAGGAATATAGGAAAAAATCACAAGTCAAACAATTCGAGCGGACAGAACTGGTGACCGCCGAGACTGCCCAGACCGCCAAGTCGTCGAGGCCGCCCGAACTGCTGCTGCTAGAAGACGAATAGAACACGGAGTTCGCCGAGACCGCGAGGTCGCTTGGACACAACGTTATTCGCTGACTTCTACAAGCCACTGCCGAACTGAGGAACAGACTGCCTATACCGCCGAGTTCGGCGGACAGGTTATTGAACTTGGAAAAGCTGAAGCAGAGAAAACTGGCAAGCAGTAGAAGCGAACTGCTGAAACCGCTGATTGAAACAGCAAACTTCACTAATGCTGACCGCAGTCAAAGCAAAACTCCTATCTCCTCAGTGTTAGTCGCGCTACCTGCAAACAGTAAACAGTTATCTCTGCTCAACCCGCGCGGACATAAAAAAACAGACCGCAACAATTAACCCATCCCTCACTTACTGTTCACTCAGTTACTGTAAATGTGTCGGGGGGTCTATTTAGGTGAGGTGAGGAGTGTGGTCACCACCCTAGTGAATAGAGTCACCACCCCAGCTTGCGCGCTAACACAACCCAGTCTGCCAAGTCCACAAGGACTTGGTCAGACTTCAATCCTCCAAGCGCCAGATCAAAGACAGTCTGTCGTTATGCGGACACATTGCCAGCCCACACAACACAGGCACAGCGCATGTCCGCCCAATGCAAGCATAGCGCCAGATCGCCACTCAACACAGCATACGGACACACCCGCAACTCATGCTGTATCAGTCTGCAATACACCACAACACGTAGACAAAGAGGCAGTCTGCACAGCATGACAACAATGCCACAGCCCGCCACAAGTCCACAACCTACAGGCAGTCCGCCCGGTCAACAATGGACTCTGCGGATTCTGCGGACACCATGGACTTGTCACAGAAAACAACCAAGTCCAGCAGCCCATAAAGCAACTGGCGTGAGCACGGAGGACACAAAAGACCCAGACTGCCAATCAGCAAGACAGTTCGCCAAAAGGATGTGAAACATCCATCGCAATATGGAGAGCACAGCAAAAACAAAATACCATCTCCAAAGCGTCCACAAATGCGCATACCGCGGACGCAATTAACATGTCCGCTAACACACCGCGGATACAACTTCCAATCTGCATGGTTACCACAAGAGCTGGCCAACAGCAAGGCCGCAGATCAAGCTGAGCACCGCCAACTGACCGCCAACACAGTCCGCTCAGGACGCTCCACTCGATGCCCAAGTTGCAAGACTGCCTTGGCCATACACCATCCAGGCTGCACACCAGTCTGCACAGGCCGCCTCTCAAGAACAGCCAAGCCACCAAGCTCAAGCCAGGTCACCCAGGTTGCAACCAGCAGTCCTCCCAAGCTGCGGACTCAGACCGCTCAGGCTGCTCAGACCGCCCGGCATGCCCTATCACCCACTTTCACTTCACAAATTTCAATAAGGACGAGTCAAGATCATACTCGTTTGTTCGAAATATGACCATCTTGAAAGAAGTCTGATCTTGAGGGGCTTTCCCATTCTCTTTGGCCAAAGCCTTCTTGGCGGCCTTATTCTTTCTTTGAGCCTTATTCCTCCTAGAAGATTTACTAGGAGCTTCAACATGGCCTAGCCCAGCACCCTTGGCCTTTGCTGAGAATTCATCAATGAAAGGAAGGACGGTATTAGGCTTCGAGAAACTTTCAACAAGTTTATTTTCAGCCACAAGTTGTTCTTCCAACTCTTTGATGATTTTCTCTTTTAAGTCTAGGTGCTCGAGAGCCTTATTATATTCTTCAATAGCAGTATTGAAGTTCTCTCTGAGTGAGTCAGTCTTAGCGACTTCCTCTCTCAAGGTGATCTCTTCAGCTTTTAGAGACTTTATCTCTTAAGCTTGAGTTTTCACGACTCGTCGACATTTGTCGTAAGCCTTGATTAACTCCTTATACTGGGACATGAGTTCAGACTCATCATCATAAGAGCTGTCCTCACGATCATGTTTAGAAACATCAGAATCAGAAAGAGGAGTGTGAGAGTTTACCTTCCCAGTGAACTGGGGCTCTTGTTCATCATCAGTCTGAGCCATAAGCCCAAAGTAGGCTTCTTCTTCTTCACTCGACTCAGATGAGTCGAAGTCGCTAAGAGTTTTGCCCTTCTTGGCTATTAGGCTCTTCTCTGTCCTCTTCTTATTATATGAGGACTTCTTTTCCTATCTCTTTCCACCCTCCTTCTTCTTGTGGGGCAATCAGCAATAACATGACCTGACTTATTACAACAATAACAAACAATGTCAGTAGAAATATGTTTGTTCGATTTAGTAGTATACCTGTCATGGCTGCTTGAGCCTTTTCTTTGTCGATCACCATCATGTCGTGATCTTCTGTAGGAGGCATCCTTGCCTTTCCATTGCTTCTTTTTGTTCAAGAATTTCTTGAACTTTCATGAGAGTAGAGAGAACTCTCCTTCAGATAGCTCTAATCCTGAGGTACTTGTCTCCGAGGTTTCTTCTTCACTTTCTTCTTGTGTAGGGCAAGAGAGGCAGCTTTGGACGTCCTTGAGGAGTCTGCCTTGAGAGCAACAGACTTCTTCTTGGATGAAGACCTTCTCTTCTCTTCTTCAACTTTTCTTGTATTGAGTTGCAGCTCATATGACATAAGCTTCCCGAAGAGATTCTGCGGGTCTGTCTCAGCTAGCTTTCCAAATTCCCAGATTGCACAAAACTTGTTATCCCATTTCTTAGTCAGGGATCTCAAGAACTTATCATTCAGTCCTCCGTTTGTGAAGACTCGGCTGTAGACACTTAGGCCGTTGACTATCTTGAAGAAGTTTTCAAACGTATCTGCAATGGTATCCTTGTGTCCTTATCGGAAGGCTTCATATTTCTGATTAAGAAGGGATATTCTATCATCCCTAACCTCTTTTGTGCCTTCCATCAAAGTGACAAGGGACTGCCACATCTCCTTAGCTGACTGGCAGTGGATCGGGTTCTGCAACATGGAGTCATTAACTGCACTTGCTATAATATTCTTGCCCTTCTTGTCTAAAGACATAAGTGCAATCTCATCTTTGTCAAGATCCATCAATTTCTTATGGACCTTCCTTGTTGGATCTATAGTGGAGATGGTCATCGGAACATAAGGACCTTCTTCAACGATCATGAAGATCCTTGGATCCACAGCTTCCATGAAAAATCTAATTATTTCTTTCCACATGGGAAAGTTATTCTTTGTGCATAAGGGAAGCTTGGCAAAATCTTTGGCCTTGTCCATGCTTGGATAATCTCAAGAGACAAGTAGAGATGGATCTGATCAAGGTGTTAACCTTTTAGTGATCAACCTCCCTCAGATACCAATTGAAAGTTATTCAGTTGTCTACCTAAATCACCTAGAGGGGGGTGAATAGGTGAGTTGTGTGTCTTTTTGTGGAATAAAAATTTAGAGATCTATGCACACAAAAATCTACCAAGCAATCACAGAGGACACGAAGATTTATAGTGGTTCCCCAATGTTGGGTACATCCACTTTCCACTCACTGATCTATCAAAGCACTAGACTCGGCTACTCCACTATCTCAGATTGAAAATCAATCCTACGCCTCGGAACAAAGTTCCTACAATCTCAATCCACAATACGAATCTACACTCGAAAGATAAAAACTTCCTACAACTCGGAGACAAAAGCTCCTACACTCGGAGAGGAATCTCCTACAAGAATAAATGGAGAAAATATGAAATACAAACAGAATATTTCTCAGATCTGGAAAATCTCAGGCAAGGTCTTCTTCTTTTGAACTTTGCGGCTTTATCAGAATGATTTGAAGAAGAAACTCGGCAAGATCTGGATCTAAAATTTCTTTGACTCACACGATCCGAGAGACGATGAGAAGTTGAAGAACAATCTCGATCTGTAAGTCGACCTGATCTGAATCTTCTTGGACAAAAACACTAGGCGATCTGCACGAAGATCGGCAGCGGCGGCTTCCGTTTTTGGACAGAGAAAATAGGATTCAGAAAACTTAAGAATATTTCTTGATAGCTTGTTAAGGTTAGTCGAATTTGACAAGACCTTATATAAGATCTCCCTAACGGTCATAATTATCATTAATGACGTACACGTGGACCAATCACGTCACAGCATTTGAAAATCCCGTTGGTTATGGACTTAGCGAAATTCTGGAAACATTTGCTGAATTACTCGAGTAAAAGATAGGCTACTCGAGTGCTAGGCTAAGATCTCGAGAGGATAGTGACAGACAACTTGAGAAGAAATCCTTGAGGAAATTCTGAGCAAAATTCGAAATCACTCGAGTGGAATAAGATTTACTCGAGTGCTAGAAGTATTACACAAGATGTGAAGATGAACTACTCGAGTACTATAAATATTACTCGAGAGGTAGAGATGAACTACTCGAGTACTAGAAGACAGTGAATTTTTCTGGGAGATGAAATCTGGTTACTCGAGTACTGGAGCTGGACTACTCGAGAAGTAGATTAACTACTCGAGTATAGGAATTTTACTACTCGAGTATAGGACTTAGAAAAATTCTGAGAGATAAAAATCTGGTCACTCGAGTACTGGAGTTGGACTACTCGAGTAGTAGATAGACTACTCGAGTACATGAACTTGACTACTTGAGTGGGGTAATAACAACACGAGAATTGTCCTTCTGTAACTCGAGACAAAGGACTTATCTACTCGAGTGGTTAACATGACTACTCGAGTAAAGTACTTAGAATAAATTTTGAGAGGAAAAACTGTTAACTCGAGAATGAGAGAAAATCTACTCGAGTAAAGGACTTGGCCACTCGAGAGCTTTGCTCAGACTAATCGAGAGCCTTTTTCCTTACTCGAGTACTGACAGACTTACTCGAGTATTTACTAAGTGTTCAACTCGAGTACTTAAACTTCTACTCGAGTGAAAGACTTAGAAAAATGTTCCTTCAAGAGAATTTTCCTTTCTTTAATAAAGTCAGCAACACAACTTTCTCCAATCAATCCTAGTGCTTGAAATATGAAGTGTACCCCAATAGAGAGACTACACATGAGTCAACACCATGGATTACATAATGAGGGATTACATTGTATGGTCATGTGTTTGGTGACCCATTGTAGACTGACATTGGTCTACACTTGGCAATTTAATCCTGCAAACACATAACTCAAAAAAGACATCAAACACAACTTAATTCATCTTAGTTCAAGGGTGACTTCACCAAATCTGAGTTATTATGGATACAATACCCAACATGTTATTTTATTCTGTAGATGTGCACATTGGTTAATTGTTAACCGCAATTAAATGTTAAACAACAATTTAATAATCCCTTAAGCAATATTAAGTATTCAGATGCCTTACGATGGATGACACTCTTCATGCCTCTATCGATGAAGTGTGGGCTTGTCAAAGTAAGGTGCATTAATCTATCTTGGCAAGAGTGCAAGTGGATAATTGTGATATCTCACTGTCGATATCGAGTAAAACTTAGCTGGGTGACCTTAAAGGTTGACTGACCAGAGGCATAGGTTTGGCATGCACTATATGATGGATGTGAATAAAGAGTTATTCACCAGCCATACAGGAATTGCATTGTGATGCAATTGGCAAGCGTTGCCTACCTAAATAGCTACATTGTGAGAGAAAAACTAAAGCTGACACATAGTGTTAGTGAAATATGGATCGTGTACACTAAGAGGGTTACTCACTAAACTCTTCAAATTTATATCGAGGGTTATCAGTTTGATAAAAATAGTGGGAGTTATTTTGATAAAAGTCCTTATCGAAAGAATAAAATGTATTTTGAAATGTGCTACTGATTTTACTTTGCTTGATCCTAGTAGAATTTCCATGGCAAGTGGTCCACACTCCACCTTGTCCCTCAGAGTCATCCTTGAGAAGGAGAAGCTGAGTGGCACAAATAATTTGGACTAGTATTGGAGCTTAAAAACTGTTCTCGGGCAAGAGGGCAAGTTCTATGTTTTGGAAGAGGAATCCCCTAAAGTGCCTGGCGAGAATATGTCTCGTGCTGATAAGGATGCTTATAATAAGTATCGTGACGACTCCTTAGATGTCGAATGTCTCATGCTGGCAACCATGAACTCTGAGCTCCAAAATCAACATGAGAACATGGGTTGCAAGAAAATTGACGAGCATCTCAAGAAAATGTTTCAAGGGCAAGCTCATGAAGAGAGATTTGAAGTCACTAAGGCGTTGTTTCGATGTACGATGGGAGCTCGGGACCTAGTAGGGACTCACATACTCAAGATGATTGGGTATATAGAGAATCTTGAGAGACTAGGCTTCCCTCTAGGCCAAGAGTTGGCCACAGGCTTGATCCTGCAATCGTTGTCGGACAATTATGAGCAGTTTTTCTTAAACTATAACATGAATGAAATAGACAAGACACTGCCCGAGCTCCTAGGCATGTTACGAACTGCCAAGATCTATATGAAGAAGTCTAAAATGCTAGCTCCATACTGATGGTGCATAAAGGCAAGGGCAAGGCCAAGGGCTTCAAGAAGATAAAGGTAGGACCTAAGTCTGCTCTAGAGCCCAAGTATTCGGAATTGAAGAAGAATTGCTCTGTGAAAGAAGGGAAAAGACACCATTATGGCAAGGCTGGTCATTGGAGGAGGAATTGTCCTTCATACATTAAGGTTCTGCAAAAGATGAGAGGAGGTATGACCTCCGCTTAAAATATCTATGTTATAGATATAAACCTTTTTGATCCTTCATCATGGGTTTAGATACCGGATGTGGTTCTCACATTTGTATAAATGTGCAGGAACTGAGAAGGAGAAGATTGTTGAGTAAAAGGGAGGTGGACCTATTTGTTGGCAATGGAGCAAGAGTTGATGTAGTTGTCGTAGGAGTTTACCGTCTTTCTTTGCCCAGTGGGCAGGTAAAAGAAAAAAATAACTGTTATTATGTTTCTTCCATAACTAGAAACATTATATCCATTTCATGTCTGGACATGATTGGATTTTCTTTTATTATAAAGTACAATTTTTGTTCTATATTTAAAAATGATATTTATTATGGTATAGCCCAGATGTTTAATGATTTATATATTTTCAACTTAGATCATCAGATCTATAATATAGAAAATACTAAAAGACTAAGAACGAATAAAACGAACCCTACGTACCTTTGGCATTGTTGTTTGGGCATATAAATGAGAAACGCATATGCAAGCTCCATATAGATGGACTACAAGACACATTTGATTATGAATCATTTGAGAGATGTGAATCTTGTTTGTTACACATGATGACTAAGGTTCCTTTCATTGGTTTCAATGAGAGGGCTGATGTTCTCATGAGTATAGTACATAGTGATGTATGTGGACCCATGAGTTCTATGGCTAGATGTGGGTGTTTCTACTTTGTTACATTTACTGATGATTTCAGTAGATACGGATACGTGTATCTTATGAAGTGCAAATTCGAAACCTTTGAAAAGTTCAAAGAGTTTAATAATGAAGTAGAGAACTAGCTGGGTAAGAATATTAAAGCACTCTGATCTGATCGAGGTGGCTAATACCCGAGTCATGAGTTCTGTGATCATCTTAAAGAGTGTGGTATTGTATCACAACTCACTCCACCAAGAACACTGAAGCATAATGGTGTGTTTGAGTGGAGGAATTTTACTCTATTAGACATGGTACGGTTGATGTTCAGTCATGCAGATCTGTTTATTTTCTTTTGAGGTTTTGCTCTAGAAACTGCTGCTTTACACTAAATCATGCTGCAACGAAAGCGGTTCTAAAGACACCATATGAGATATGGAATGTGAAGCGTCCTAGTATGTCGTTTATTAAGATTTGGGGATGTGAGGCATACGTGCGACGTCAAATGCCAAACAAGCTGGAACTCAAGTCAGATAAATTTTATCTTATGGGGTATCCTAAGGAAACTAAAGGGTACTATTTCTACCTACCATCTGAGGGCAAATTATTTGTCGCAAGTACCAGTGTCTTTCTTGAGAAAAGAGTTTTTAAGTAGAAAGACTGCCAAGGTAGAACTTCAAGAAGTTCAAGAACCACAAAATGTGAATGAACCGGAATTAGAACCTGAGTTAGGACTATAAGTTGTTATACCTAGAGACCTGCTCAGCAAACACAAGTTCCACGTAGATCTGGTAGAACAAGATTTAAGCTTGACAGATATGGATTTCTCATATCTCAAATGGGTAATATGTTGCTTATGGATTATAGTGATGAGCCTGTAACCCTCCAAGAGGCTATGAGTGAAACGGACTCCTAGAAGTGGCTTGAGGCCATGAAATCTGAAATGGACTCCATGTATGAAAATCAAGTTTGGACTTTGATGGAACCACCTGAAGGGGTACGACCCATAGGGTGCAAGTGGGTCCTCAATGTTGAGACCAGGCAGTTTGGCGGTCTGGCAAGTTGAGATCTGGCGAGTTGAAGTCTGGCAAGTTGAGATCTGGCGGTCTGGCGGTCTGGCGGTCTGGCGGCTTGTCTTTGGAGTCTTGGGGATATTGGCCGCTTGTTCTCTACATTATAGTGGTCGTGCGGTTAGCCTAATTGTGTGGCTTCTGCGGCTTATGCAGCTTGTATAGTTTGTGTTCATGTAATTATTAGTCCCACATTGCTTTTTGTAATCTCTCTTCTCCCATCCATTCTATAAAAAGAAGGTCATACCTTTGTAATACACACCTTTTTGGATAATAAAAATTTTATTACTCCAATTTTCGATCTTTATTTTCTGTTCGCCCATGGTATCAGAGGACTCAATCTTTTTCTCCTGATTTTTTGAGACCTCTCTGTCCGCGCGACCTGTACGCACGGCTTGTTCCTCTTCTCGCGACCTGTTCTTGAAATTTATTTCTTCTCTTGTTCTGCCCTATTCGCGCGGTTTCTTCTTCCCTTGTGTGGGCGTCCTCTCTGCCCCTCCTTTCTAACCGCTCCCGCTCTCTGGTCGTCGCGACCTATTCCTAAGTCACTGCGACCTGTTCTCCTTTGTGCAGCGTCCTTTTCTAGCCGCTCCCGCTCTCTAGTCGCCGTGACCTATTCCTAAGTCACCGTGACTCGTTCTCCTTTGTGCGGCCTCCTTTTCTAGCAGCTCCTACCTGTTAGTCATCGCGACCTCATCTTTATCCGCACGACTTGTTCTTCTCTCTACTCTCCTCTATGACAACCTCTGATATCTCTACCTCCACTACTCCCACTGTCGCCCCTCCTCCCACTTCTACTCCTTCGGGCAACCTTGGCACCGTTTTCAAACTCCTCGGTTCCAACTACCCGGATTGGAGTGTATCCTTCACCTTCCTTCTCCGCTCACAATGCAAATGTCATCATCTCACTGATGACCCTCCTCTGCACGATTCCCATCTTTTTGATGATTGGGATGTCAGTGATGCCCTTGTCCGCACATGGCTGGCTAACAGTCTTTCTAATGAATGTCTACTCGTCATCCGTCATGATGAGATGGTCAATGCTGTGTGGCTTCATCTTGCAGCTCTCTACTAAAATGGGGCTTAAACGTCTCGCATCTATACTTTGCATGCGGACCTCTTTGCTCGTCCCTCCATGTCTCCTGCTGCTGCATACCAACAAGTTCAGGCTCTTGGAGCCAAAATTCTCAAGAATCGCACCTTCTTTACGGACCTGGCCGAGAAACACAAACACTTCCAGGAGCTGCTGGTTGTGTGCTACCTTTTGCGACTTCCTGAGTCCTATGATATGATCCGTCAACAAATTCTTTGCAAGGCGGAGTCTCCCACCTTAGATGCAACTGCTGCGCGCATAGCCATTGTTACCTCCCTGCTACAACATCCACTATTATCTTCCCCTCCTCCACCAGACAACTATGCTCACTCCACTCAACAGACTGGATCTGGTGGCCGCAACCATCACTCAGGCGAATGCGGTGCTTCCCGCTTTCTCTGCTCTCATTGTGGTCGCACCGGCCATACGATTGATCATTGCTGGAAGAAACATCCTCATCTTCGACCAACGAGTGATGCTTCAACCTCCTCTTCGAAGCTGTCCGCTTTGGTGGTCACATCTTCAGGTAGTGCTAATGTCACTACTCAAGGTAAATGTCTGATCGACTCTGGTGTTACCAATCACATGTCTGGCAATCCTCAATATTTTTCTCTCCTAGAAAAACATGATCGGTTGCCCTTGTCTTTATATCGGATGGCTCTCCCTCACCAGTTAATAGGACGGGAGTGGTTCAAGTCACTCCGTCTCTTCGCTTGGAGGATACCATCTACGTGCCCACGTTCCCTAGTAATTTACTATCTGTCACTTCTTTGTGCAAGCAACTATAGTGTTCTATCACATTCACTCCTACCTCTTGTTCTTTTCAGGATCCGTGCTCCCAACGGACGATTGCTACTGGGACTGAGAGCGGCAACCTCTACTTCCTCGACAATGTTTCCGCATTGTTCGCATCCTCCTCTACTGATCTTCTCCAGTGGCATCTTCGTCTCACTCACACTCCCCACACCTACCAGGAAGCTCTTACTATTCCTTATTAGAAGATCGTCATGGATGAGGAAATTGCTACCCTCATTGAAAGGGGCACATGGACCATTATTCCTCCCGCTTTGGGCACTGATGTGGTTGGCTGTCGATGGGTATTCATTGTGAAATTCCGTCCGGACGGCAGCGTGGATCGCTACAAGGCCCGCTTAGTCGCCAAAGGCTTCACTCAGACTTATGGGGTTGATTACTTTGACACCTTCTCTCCAGTTGCTCGTCTCAGCACCATTCGGGTTCTTCTCTCTGTGGCTGTCAATAGAGATTGGCCAATTTCCCAGCTGGATTTCAAGAATGCCTTCTTCTATGGTGATGTACAGGAGGACGTATACATGGAGCAACCTCCTGGGTATGTTGCTCAGGGGGAGACACGAGTATGCCATCTGAAGAAGGCCATCTATGGCCAAAAGCAAAGCCCTCGGGCTTGGTTTGATAAGTTCAGCGGCATTGTTGCGGCCATTGGTTTTGCAAGAAGTTCAGCCGATCACTCCTTATTCATAAGCAAAACCTCCTCTGGTATGGTGGTTCTTGTTGTATATACGGATGATATTCTTCTAACTGGCGATGACCAGGCTGGGGTAGCTTTGACAAAGAAACACCTCCGGCAACACCTGGTCACTAAGGATATGGGCTCCCCCAAATACTTTCTGGGGATTGAAATCTCTTGGAAGCCCAACTCTTTAGTTCTCTCCCAACAGAAGTATGCTCTTGATTTGCTAAAAGAGGTAGGGTTGACTGGTGTTAAACCTGTCAGATGTCTCATGGCTATTGGAGAAGACAAAACTTGGATAGAAGACTCGCCTCCTCTATCTGATTCTTCGAGGTACTGGCGTCTAGTGGGCAAACTCATTTATTTAACAGTGATCAGGCCCGACATCTCATATGATGTAGGCAAGGTTAGCCAATTCATGCAAGCTCCTAGTGAGTGCCATTTACAGTCTATCCTGAGGATATTGGAGTATGTTAAAGCAGCTCGAGGGAAAGGATTGCTTTTTCAGAAGAATGGTCACTTGAGGGTTGAAGCATACTCAGATTCGAGTTATGCTGATGATAAAGGAGACCGTAAGTCAACATCAGGTTTTTTCACATTTGTTGGAGGAAATCTTGTGAGATGGAAACGGAAGAAACAGTCTGTTGTCTCCAGATCTAGTGCAAAAGCGGAAAATCGTAGTATGGCGTCGACCACATGTGAGTTAAAGTGGTTACGGGCTCTCATGCTTGACCTAGGAGAGGTCTACAACTATCCTCTTCATATGTTCTGTAATAACAAGGCTGTTATATACATTTCTAAAAATTCGGTCTTTCATGTGAGAACAAAACACATTGAGGTCGACTGTCACTTCATTCAAGAAGAGATTTTGAAGAAACAGATTTGTACTTCATTCGTCACTTCTGACAATGAGTTGGCAGATGTATTCACTAAGACAGTGTCCGCTTCTTTGTTTCACATTTGTGACAAGCTGGGCATGATTGATATTTGAAAGTCCACCTAGTGTCAACTATCTTCACCTATGGGGGGGAATAGGTGACGTGCAGCGTTTTTGCGGAATTTAAGATTGTACCTGCACAATAAAAATAAACAGCACAGCACACAGAATACACAAGCTATTTATAGTGGTTCCCCGATTTGGGTACATCCACTTTCCCCCTTCGACCTATCTCCCAATAAGGGACGACTCGGTATCTTCACCAACAGGATTGAAATCCAATCCCTGCACTATCGGAAGGAACCCTTCCACACGTAGGAGTCAACACTCCCACAACACGGGTTGCACCCAACCCTTACAACTAGGAACCAACGTTCCTTTACAACAAAAGTAAAACTAGAATGTACAAGAAATACAAACTACGTTTGGAGACTACGGTGTCCCTCTTTGTTGACGACGTGTTCTTGAAGTCCACGAAGAGTCCACAACCCTAGATCTCTCTTGGAGAGGATCTCCCCGGAACCGGCGGCGGCAAGATGGGCAGCGGCTAGGTTCACGGGATCGGCGGCGACGACGATGTGCGGCTGCTGTATTTTGGAGATCCAAACTTCGTAGTGAAGCTAGCTAGGTCTACCAACGGTCATACTAGGATCAGTCGTCTCGATCGATTCGGACGGGGAAGGTTTTCCCGATCAACAAATCAAGAGATAAGAGATCTCCGGTTAGACACGTGAGACGCTAAGCTTGGCTAAGCTTCTATCGACCGGAGATCTGGAAGAAACCACGATCAAGACCGGCGATTAACTCTCTCAAGCGGCGACGGCGGCGGCGGAGCGGAACTCGCGATCTAGGTTACGTCGTGGCCCGTGTTTTCGTCTTTTTCTCCGTTTTTTTATTTACTGTTCAAAAATACCCTGTATTTATACTGTAGACAACTTCAATATGACCGTTGTGGGTCCCACCTGAAGGAAACCCTAGTTCCGGTTCAACACAGTGCCAGAGGCAGAATCCGGTCCAGCTGTTTCCAGAAAAATTGCCAAGTCAAAATCGGCGAGAATCGAAGGTGATTCTCGACGAATCGGCGAGAATCAGTTAGTGATTCTCGACGATTCGTCGAGAATCACTAGTGATTCTCGCCGAATCACTTGATGATTCTCGCCGAATAACTTGTTGATTCTCGACGAATATTACTTGGCCATGATCTGCTCAACGATGGGTTCGGCGAGAATCACTAGTGATTCTCGCCGAATATTACTTAGCACCGCTTTGAGGTAGCCGGATAGAGTCGGCGAGAATCACTAATGATTCTCGACGATTCGGCGAGAATCACTAGTGATTCTCGCCGAATCGGCGAGAATCACTTGGTGATTCTCGTCGAATTATACTTAGATGATTTTTCGTCTTTCCACCCAAGAGCTGCTCCTTGACCCATCCTTGCTCCTTGTCTGCTCTTGCATAGTTACAGTCCTGTACTTGAAAGTAAGTGCACTCCAATAGAGAGAGTACACGTAGGCCAACACACTGATCTGCTCAACGAGGGATTACGTCGTACAGACCCGTGTATATTGACCTACTGCACCCTGACATTGGTGTGCACTTAGCGTGGAATAACTGCAAGCACAACTTAAGAGGTTTCATCAAATACATTGTGAATTCATCTTAGCTTGACAGGTGGCTTCCTCAAATCCAGGTAATTGTGGATACAATACCCAACAATCTCCCCCTATTTGACGAAGCCAAAATCCTACTAGCTAAGATGAATAACACCAACCAGATAATATAAACAACATTCAGAATTTAATTATGCAGCACAAGAGAATATAGTCAAACAGATCAAGACTTGAGTCATTCATAAATTCATATACATATATATATATATATAAATAATCAGGATTGTTCATATATCAATAAGACAGGATAAAAATGTTCAAGAGACAATGATAATCTATGAGTTTCTGTCTATGGATTTTTGGCTAGGTCATCCTTATACTTCTGAGCCAAATACTTCTTTCTTTGCCTTTCCACATACTCCTTGGGCTTGGGATAATATCTGGGTGGAGGAGCTTTATCTGCCGCAGTGTTGGTCCTGAAAAAGATGTTACGTTTGGCTTCATACGTCTTGTGCATCTCCCACTCATACTGGCTGTATACATCGTTTCGATTGATTTCCCCTTGTTCCTGTAGCCAGAATGTGTCCAATATGATACTCTTGGATACTGGACTCCACTTTTCGTTTCTTACTTCCTCCTCCTTCAGTCTGATTCTCTTGTCAGCTTGTGTTTCCTTTGATGTCCCTTCTTGCGATTTCCTCTTGTCCTTGGCTTTTGCTAGGGCTCATTGATCAAACATTGCCATCAGTTTTGCCTTGGAGGATGCCCTAGCAACCCTATGAACATCAGTTTCACTCACAGGAACTTCTTCAACACTGGCTCCCTCATCATCCACAGTATTAAATTCAGGAGCAGGAGCACCCTGAGGATTTTCAGGGATATTAACGCCTAACGCTTGTTGGAGCATCCACCAGCAACTGTCATAAACATATTTGTTTGACTGCTCAAAGTTTTTGATCATGACTTCCCGAAGCTCAGCCATCTTAGCTATATATTCTTTCTCCCCCTTTTTGGCTTCGACTGCGATGGAATTTGCATAGGAGTGCAGTGAGTCATCAATATGCTTTGTAGTCCTGGAGAATTCAATGACCAAGGCTTGTTCATTTGTGTTGAGAGTTACCATATTGCCATCAAACTTTTGAATATTATTGGCTACGACATGAGCATTCTGATTCACTACGGAGAGAGTATCGGTGTTCTTTTTCAGTCCGTCCATAAGAAGAATGACAGCTTGGCCGGCCGCTGTATACTTATCTTCAAACTTCTTTTCCATCACGTCCAGTTTATGATTGATCTCCACCATGTTCTTGAGCATGAGATTTTCAGATTTCTTGATCCTTTTCAACATTTTATTTTGAGCTTTCTCAAAAGATGCCTTAAGCTCATCCACTATGCCCTGAATGACATTCACGGTGTGAGTGGCTATATCATCTCGTAGTGGAAGATTCTGAGGCACTCCTTGGCCTTGCGGTTCAGCTGATGCACCTGTAGAGCTGGACACGAGCACAGTCTCTAAGGGGGGGAATGCTTGCGGCCTCTGTAGATTTCTCAGACTCCCCCTCCATTGGTGCACCAATTTTCTCAGGGACGAACTCAGGAGCGTGCTTGTCAGATGGAACTTCAGTGATATCCTGAGTCTCTAATGCTTCTTGTCCCCCATTGCCTTCTTCCTCACCTTCATCGTCCATTTGATCATTCTCATCAGCATCACCTTCCAACCCTTCATCAGCAGTCTCCTCGACAGCATCACTTTCTTCTTGTATATCCGCCACTGCATCTCTGGCTATCTGGGAGATGTCAGATACGATATTAGCATCAGTGGGTAGAGGCTCCCCCTCAATTCCTGCAGTCAAAGCATCAGGAATTTCACTAGGGATAACTACAGAATCAGCCACAGTGCCGTCCTCGGCTGGAGATGCGTCCTGTTGTTCTACCATGGCAACCTGCCCAATTCGCCTCTCCCATCTGTCAAAAACACTCGAGTCCATTTCTTTAAGTAATGGAGAGGAACACCTTTATTCATGTCATACTTATCTCCATTCAACTGATTGAGATACAGACTGATGATTCGGCCAAAGCTAGGAGATCTCCGGGTGTCTTTTATCTTCTCAAAGAGCAATGCCCCCCAGTTGAATCCTTTTCTGCAGACAATTGCCACCAGGATCTTGAACATATCCGCAGAGATGTGGTCATGAGAACCCAGTTTGCATATGAGTACCTTCCCAACTATGTCTGACAGAAGTTTCCCTTCTTCATTCATATCCTTTCGCTTTATCGACCGAGTTCCTCGAGGGAGACCACAGAATAATAGAGTCCGGGTTTTGTCTTCTTCCTCAAGATAATCCTCATGCTCCGAGCTAGAGAACTGCAGGAAGCGGGTCAGCTTGCTGGCAGACATCTTGATCTTTGCCCCGGCAACCTTGCTTTTGATAAGAGAGTCGTCATTCCGGAGTTTTGCGGTTGCAAAGAACTCCAGCACCTCCTTGTCCAGGATTTTACAGGGATGCTCTAGTACGAATGAGAGTCCAGCCTCCTCTAGCATAAGGATGATGTTCCTGAATTCATCTGAGGCATGAGAGAACCCTGTGCGAACCAGCTCGCATCCAGTGACCAGCCCAGCGGTTATCCTTGGAGCCATCGCAAATCTAGGGAGAAAAGCCCTACTCTACGCTTAATCAAAAATCAAAAAGGAAGCGACACTAGTGATCAAGTCCAAGTAAGGGTGAGGGGGTGGTTACCTAAAGGCGTAGATGGTGAGTTAGGTCAATGAAGACGATGGACACTTGGTAGTTGCACGCGACGAGATCGATCGAAACCGCGGAGAAATCCCTGGAAGGAAGAATCGGTGAGATCGACGGAGTTCTTCATGAGGCGGGAAACTTGCGGGATGTCGACGGAAGGGGAATCTTGCGGGATGAAACGGCATGAAACCTTCGGTGTGCTTCCTGTGGGATGTCGACGGAGTTCTTCACGTTTCGGCGAGAGACCTTCGGTGATAAGCTTGCGGGAATCTCGCGGGATGTCTACGGAAAGGGAAGAGTCGGCGAGAGTCGATTCAGCTAGTTTCCTGCGGAGAAAGTCTTTCGGCGGGATTCCTACGGAATATGAAGAGTCGGCGTGAATTCTAAATATATAAAGGGTCGCCGAGCTCTTCGTGTGACTGTTGGGTTTGGGTTAAGCGGGTTTCGAGTTTGTCTAAGTCGATTTGAAAATCTTCTAAATATATAAATACTCCTTATAGCCAAGCTCTTAGAGTTTGAACCGGCTTTTCCATACATTTATTGATGGCAATCTTCGCTAGTTTTCAGTGAACTAATTTACGCCTGTAGATGTTAGATCTCGAGTCTACCAGTGGAATTTCCGATAAGTCTTCATTGTTGAATCTATGGTTTATGTTTACTGTGTTAACATATCCTTAGATGTACACACATATAAGTGTAAGTATAAGTACAAATATATATATATATACAAATGTAAATGTGGATATAATATGACTCAAGCCCTGGAACTGATCAAAAGTACCTGGGATTATGAGAGTTATCATTTAGTCCCTCAGGTAAAACATATTAGGAGCTCAATGTGAGTATGCCCATGTAGATATCACATCTGGTATTCCAGACGCTTGTTCCAATTTAGTCTTGAGTCATCTACTGTCTAGTTCCCATCATATTTACGGGAACCTAGACTACCCTGCAAGAAAGAGTTACTTTACCTTAGGAACCCAATACATATTGGGTCCTAGGTTTCTGTTAGCATAAGCACTCGACTGCCTTCCTTCAGAAAACCTGTCAGGAAGACTACCTCTGCCCAGAAAATGTGGATAGGCCCTTGCCCTTGACATAGAGGGGTTGTGCCAACAGTCTATGGCAAAGTGTCCCACTTTGCCACAGCACCAACATGGGTGAAAGTTGTATCGCCGTTTCTGACCTGATCTAGTGACTGAGGTAGTCACGGTCCTAGGTCTAAACGGGATAGGTCATGATCTCCTCACAAAATTTCCTCTTCCACCGTGACACGTGGAAGGATGGAAGGAATGCATGTTGCGAGCGTCATGAGGCCGGGGAGGTGGTGCCTTCCTTTCAGGCATCCCCCTTCCTGAGGCTCCATGAAAACTTACACCATGACTTCTAACCTCCCTGTCCTGTGTCCTCGGGTAGTGAGAAGTGTTCTGTGAGCTGGTACATGCAGATTCATACCGAGTTGAGGCAGTGGCAGTGAATACAAAGGGCTCAGAATGAGCCTTAGGTATTCTCTCATGGGTGGCCACGACGGCCCTTGCACTACGGGTGTCTCCACATGAGGACAGATCTCCCTTGCAGTGACCACGATTATTCCGGTGATCATACCTGAATGCATGATGAGTTGCCTTCCTGCTTGGAGTGGGGGGTCGGAATACTGTTTCCCCATTTCTCCACGAATTGATAATCCGGGAGATCCACCCATTTTCTTGCTTTCTCTTTATAGCATCAACCTTGGAAAAGTTTGATACTATCCTTTTCTCAGTCTCTAGACTACTCTCTAGATCAGAGATTTTAGAGTCCTTGACCTTGTTGGATGCCAATTGGAGAACCAACAAGATCTTCAGCCGAGCAATCTCCTGAGCTTGTTCTTCAACAAGTAGGTTGCTCTTCTGAAGGGCTCTCTTCAGAGAATCAGAATTTTTTGAAGGAAAGCAGTTCCTGTCTTCAGAAATTTCAAGAGAGACGGGGCAGGATGAAGAAGTTACATGCTCTTCAGTGTTATTGTCATTATAGCCAGTGACCGTTATGTCATCCTCATCAGAGCTGCTTTCCTCACTGGCCTCTTCAGTCTCTGACACAGACACTGGAGCTCTGATGCTGTCCCATAGATCCTTGTCTTCATCTTCAGAGGCGAGGACCCCCACATAGGCTTCATCCTCTGGTTGACAGCAGATTCCAGCTTTCTCGGACCCCCTCCCCCCCATCAGCTCTGAGATCATCACCCACATAGATTTAGCCGACCCACATTTTTCCAATCTAGAGCGAGAAGCTCCAGACCAGATATCCATGATAATTTGACGAATCCTCTTGTCCAAATTAAATAATGAAAGTTCATTTCCGACATCTCAGTAATGCACTTGGGCACTTGGATATTCTTTCTAGAGTCGGAGGTCTTCATAGGAATAAAAGGACCCTCTTCCAGGATGAAAGATGCTCGAGGATCGATTGCATCCAAGTGATACGACACTCTCATCCTCCAGACTGGATAAAACTCCTTTGTGCATGTGGGGAGTCTTAGTGGCGATATCTCGTGATCCAGCTCCATGCTTCTGACACTGGTGGCAGGATTCTACTCAAGGTGTAAACCTTTTTGATGAGTAACCTCGCTCTGATACCACTTGAAAGTCCACCTAGTGTCAACTATCTTCACCTATGGGGGGGGGGGGGAATAGGTGACGTGCAGCGTTTTTGCGGAATTTAAGATTGTACCTGCACAATAAAAATAAACAGCACATCACACAGAATACACAAGCTATTTATAGTGGTTCCCCGATTTGGGTACATCCACTTTCCCCCTTCGACCTATCTCCCAACAAGGGACGACTCGGTCTCTTCACCAACAGGATTGAAATCCAATCCCTGCACTATCGGAAGGAACCCTTCCACGCGTAGGAGTCAACACTCCCACAACACGGGTTGCACCCAACCCTTACAACTAGGAACCAACGTTCCTTTACAACAAAAGTAAAACTAGAATATACAAGAAATACAAACTATGTTTGGAGACTACGGTGTCCCTCTTTGTTGACGACGTGTTCTTGAAGTCCACGAAGTGTCCCCAACCATAGATCTCTCTTGGAGAGGATCTCCCCGGAACCGGCGGCGGCAAGATGGACGGCGGCTAGGTTCACGGGATCGGCGGCGACGACGATGTGCGGCTGTTGTATTTTGGAGATCCAAACTTCGTAGCGAAGCTAGCTAGGTCTACCAACGGTCTTACTAGGATCAGTCGTCTCGATCGATTCGGACGGGGAAGGTTTTCCCGATCAACAAATCAAGAGACAAGAGATCTCCGGTTAGACACGTGAGATGCTAAGCTTGGCTAAGCTTCTATCGACCGGAGATATAGAAGAAAAAACGATCAAGACCGGCGATTAACTCTCTCAAGTGGTGACGGCGGTGGCGGAGCGGAACTCGCGATCTCGGTTACGTCGCGGCCCGTGTTTTCGTCTTTTTCTCCGTTTTTTTTATTTATTGTTCAAAAATACCCTGTATTTATACTGTAGACAACTTCAATATGACCGTTGTGGGTCCCACCTGAAGGAAACCCTAGTTCCGGTTCAACACAGTGCCAGAGGCAGAATCCGGTCCAGCTGTTTCCAGAAAAATTGCCAAGTCAAAATCGGCGAGAATCGAAGGTGATTCTCGACGAATCGGCGAGAATCAGTTAGTGATTCTCGACGATTCGTCGAGAATCACTAGTGATTCTCGCCGAATCACTTGATGATTCTCGCCGAATCACTTGTTGATTCTCGACGAATATTACTTGGCCATGATCTGCTCAACGATGGGTTCGGTGAGAATCACTAGTGATTCTCGCTGAATATTACTTAGCACCGCTTTGAGGTAGCCGGATAGAGTCGGCGAGAATCACTAATGATTCTCGATGATTCGGCGAGAATCACTTGGTGATTCTCGTCGAATTATACTTAGACGATTTTTCGTCTTTCCACCCAAGAGCTGCTCCTTGACCCATCCTTGCTCCTTGTCTGGTCTTGCATAGTTACAGCCATGTACTTGAAAGTAAGTGCACTCCAATAGAGAGAGTACACGTAGGCCAACACACTGATCTGCTCAACGAGGGATTACATCGTACAGACCCATGTATATTGACCTACTGCACCCTGATATTGGTGTGCACTTAGCGTGGAATAACTGCAAGCACAACTTAAGAGGTTTCATCAAATACATTGTGAATTCATCTTAGCTTGACAGGTGGCTTCCTCAAATCCAGGTAATTGTGGATACAATACCCAACAATATTTATGCTCCAGCTTGAGGGGGAGTGTTGAGACCGGACGGTCTGGCGGTCTGGCAGTCTAGCAGTCTGGCAAGTTGAGATCTGGCGAGTTGAAGTCTGGCAAGTTGAGATCTGGCGGTCTGGCGGTTTGGCGGCTTGTCTATGGCGGCTTGGGGATATTGGCTGCTTGTTCTCTACATTGTAGTGGCTGTGCGGTTAGCCTAACCGTGCGGCTTGTGCGACTTATGCGGCTAGTATAGTTTGTGTTCATGTAAATATTAGTCTCACATTACTTATTTGTAATCTCTCTTCTCCCCTCCATTCTATAAAAGGGAGGTCATACCTTTGTAATACACACCTTTTTGGATAATAAAAATTTTGTTACTCTAATTTTTCGGTCTCTTATTTTCTGTTCGCACATTCAAGAAGAAGACCGACATGGATGAGAATGTATAGAAATTCAAATGGCGACTAGTGGCTAAAGGTTTCGAGCAAACTCATGGTATTGACTATTATGAGACATTTTCCCCTATTGTCATGGTTAAATCCATCGGAATTCTGCTTGTTATTGTTGTGTATTATGACTACGAGATCTAGCAGATGGATGTCAAAATGGCTTTCCTAAATGGAAGCCTCCTTGAGGAAGTGTATATAACACAACCCGAGAGTTTTGTATCTCCAGGTGAAGCCACTAATATATGCAAGCTACAGAGATTCACTTATAGATGAAAACAGGCTTCTCGAAGTTGGAATCTTCATTTTGATGAGAAGATCAAAGAGTTTGGTTTTATCAAGAACGAGGATGAACCGTATGTTTATAATAGGATTAGTGGGAGCATTGTTGTCTTTCTGATATTGTATGTAGATGACAAACTGCTGATCGGGAATAACAAACCGACACTACAAGTTGTTAAGAACAACCTAGGGAACTAATTTTCTATGAAGGACTTGGGTGAAGAGACGTATATACTTGGTATTAAGATTTATAGAGATAGATCAAAGAAGTTGTTTGGTTTGACCCAAAGTACATACATTGATAAGGTGTTGAAGCGGTTCAACATGCTTGAGTCCAAGAAAGGGTTATTACACATGTCTCATGGTGTGAGTCTCTTTAAGGACCAGTGTCCTAAGTCATGTGAAGATAAGAACCTCCTGAAGTTGATTACATATGCTTCAGCAATTGGGTTAATCATGTATGCAATGATATGTACTCGAACCGATGTCTCTTATGTCATGAGCATGACTAGCAGGTATCAGTCTGATTCTGGTGAAAGCCACTAGATTGCCGTTAAGAATATCCTAAAGTACTTGTGAAGGACTAAGGATACGTTCTTGATATTTGGTGGAGAGAAAGAGCTCATTGTAAGGGGTTACACGGATGCTAACTTCCAAACTAATAGGGACGACACAATGTCTCAGTCAGAGTTCATATGTTTTCTTAATGGAGGTGTTGTTAGCTGGAAAAGTTCCAAGCAAGAGATAGTTGCGATTCTACAACTGAGGCCAAGTATATCATCGTTGTAAATGCAGCGAAGGAGGTTGTATGGATTAGGAAATTCATCGACGAGTTAGATGTAGTTCCTAGCATTGTTCGTTCCGTAGATTTCTACTATGATAAGAACGGTGCAATTGCACTCGCTTCAGAACCTAGATCTCATCGGCGCTCCAAGCACATACTTCGACGGATCTATCTTATTTGAGAGATTATCGATCGAGGATATGTGACCATTAGCAGAGTGACGACTGAGGAGAACATTACAGATCCACTAACAAAGCCTCTAATATAGAGAAAGCATGATGGTCATGTTAGATCTATGGGTATACGATACCTTAAAGATAAGTCCTAGCATGAGTCTTGTGGATTGTATGTTTGTTGGCTATAATTATTCATTTGATGAACATAGTACTGTATACATTTCATTTATATATTTTGGCAAGTTCTTTTATTGTGTTATTTTTTCTATTATAATAGAGTAGTTAACTAAATAAATGTTCATAGAGTGTTTGCTTCCATAGGTCAAGTTGTGACTTAAATGTGAGAACCTAAGATCCCAGAAGCTTCATTCTTAAAGCTCCCTGGTCGTTGTATCATCTTAGAAGCTAAGTGCGATGATGATACCTTTAAGACTAACATGTGTGCAGACTGATGACCCATCCTCACAGGTCATAATTTTGTGATATCAATTCATCACATGGGTACTTATTAGGAACAAGTTGTACTAGACATAACCAACATGAGAATACTTTGTGGATTGTTATATAAACGTGTTACAAGTATGTCTCAAATGACAATGATGTTTGTGTTCCTTTGACCTGAATTCACAATATTTATCATGTGAGGAAGAGCATGCTTTAATGCCATCAAAAGTCCAGTCTTGAGAAAGTTGGGTGATAAATGTGATTATTGGGTATATTACGAATCATTTGGGTGCTTGCGTGTGAGTAGAGATGGGATTTGTCCTCCTTTATGACAGGAGTTGCATCCATGGTGTAAGACCCCTTTTTTTCATTTTAAAACTCTGGGGTCTTAGGCCCAGAACCGCCGCATTGCGGTGACACCTTCGCACCCGGGAAGGTCGTCACTATAAGACGCTGATCCTGCTGGCCAATTTGATCGCAACTGTAGCAAAAAGTAGCAGTGCAAGAAAAGGTAAGTCCACAACAAATCACATATATATAAAAATAAACTCCGCGAAGGGAGTGTCCACAGAATATATATCAAAGTACTGAAATATGGAAGCAAAACGAAAAAAACTACTAGAAGACGGAACTCACTGTCCCAGCTGGCTGCACTCCTGAGCTATACTTCCCTGTCTCCAATACCACCGGTCTCCTGGGCTGCTCCTCCATACTCGGCTCCACGATCCCCTAATATGATGTGGTTCGAAAACCGTTAGTCTAAAAGACTAAGCCCTATCGTCCCCCACCCCATCCCCCATGCTCCTAGGCACCGAGCGGGGAGGAAGAAAGGAAAGGATGTGAAAGGGAGAGAAATCGAAAACAGGTGACAGGAGAACCTAGCTTGCAATTTATAATTAGGTTATAATAAGTAAAGTAAGAAAGGAATTTAACCTTCACTTATGTGAGTACACATAAGCCAAGGGATCTTCTACAAGGCTCCCATCGTATAAAATGTCCCATACCACTTTATACATTGGGGTGTCGGTTATCACAAGCAGTATATATATATATATTGAAGTAACCTTAATTTATAAACTTGCTCACACAAGCTTATAGACCAAGGGGTCGTTTTGCAGGGCCTAATGTATAAGCGTCCCATACCACTTATACTTTAGGTGTCAGGGTTAAATGAATCGATTATGCTATGACATGCAAGTGGTTATGATGGACATGCAAGTGCCACACACACACCCGACTCTGTGCACACAGACCTTTAGTTCCCCTTTCGGAGTCGTTACCTCCCAGGATACCTCCGTAGTGGCAGACGGAAGCGGTGGGTTGGGCCTCGCCCACCTCAAAACCAATAAAAGCACTACCGGTCTGACCTATCGTACGCCTCAACGCTTGGTGCACTAAGCGGACTACCGCGTACTCTTGCCAACTGGACCGCTGAACTTAAGTTTGCCGAAGTGTAAAACCACACTTGCCGAGTCATCTTATTGGCGTCGGTGCATCGATTAACCCATACCGAAGACCCACCACCTTAACTTTCCTTCCTTTCATGCACATGCAATATTTATCGTATCAGGTCTGAGCCAAAGCTCCCCGGACCATCCCGTCCATCATAAATATCAACCCTGTCAAAGCTCCCCGGACCAAAACGTCCGTCTCTTATTCCAAACCTCATCCCTTTGAACACCGCGGGATGGCGCCCCTTTGAACACCTCGGGACGACTTAACCATTTCCAATACTTGTCCAACTAGTGAGTGCAGTGTGAAACCCTATATACTAAATTACTCTTTCGATTTATTATTTAAGGTTTACGTTAACCCAGGACTGCCCCCGGTATTCCCTGTGAAGGGCTCTCAAGGGGCACTAGGAACTATGTTGGTATTACGCCCAGCGTTCCCTTTCGCAAGGTACTTATTATTATTATTGGTTGATTTCCCTTACCCATTACCTTCTCATATTGCGATAGGATAATCCTAGGGTAGTTTAGACATTTACTCTTGCGGGAATGACGATCTTTCGTCGAACTTGCGTACCTTCTAACGCACATCAACTTAATTCCCACCACTCCTTAGAACTTTCTATAGTGACTCATCTTCCTTCATTCAGACAATTCAACACGACTAACTCTACCTTAATCCAACTCTTATCCTAATGCAACTTTTCCCCAAATTATTATTTGTAGACCAACCTATACTAAGAGATGATCAAGATAGGATGTCCTTCAGGTTTTCATCCGAGTGACCTAGGATTATTACTGGAGTCCTATCATGACATAAATGATTTAATTCCAGAATATTGTATTTTCCTCAATTAATCTTCTATTTAAATAATTTCTTACAAGAGCCAATTATAGTCAAGTTGATCATGAAGTATACTTTTTAGACATGATTAATATTTCATAAATTCATGATAATATTCCATATATCTAACAGTGACAATATCCAAATTTGACATTTTCTACAAACATTTATGGGGCCTAAAATTATTTTTGCAATAAATTCTCATATTCCAAGATTTGTAAATCAACTACTTGAAATTATCATCCAAATAATTTGAGATAAATATATTACACTACTACAGTCCTAAAATTATCACTGGCCAAACTTTCATGATTTTTCACAGAATATTTAATTCTAAATAAATTCAATACAAAAATCTACAAAGGGCATAATTGTGAATCAAGTACTATGAATATACTTCAAAAATTCCAAATTAAATTCGTAACAGTAGATATCATCCAAAAATCATCAATGGCCAAAATTCACATTTTTACAAGTTAAATTATTCTTTAAATGATTTTATTTATCAAATATGGCCTTTACAACATTTATGAAGGAAGCAACATATAAATTCCTTTAAAAATTTTCATAAACTTCAGAGACCTTTATTTAGGTCAAAAACCTCTACTGGACAAATTTTAATAAATTCCATTTAAACCAAATGTTTAAATTAAATCAAATACTAAATTGAATATTTTGATGATTAACAAAGGGACTACCATGAATATAATCTGTAAAATTCCACTAAAAATATCTAAGGGTTCAACTCACCCTAAGATTCATTCTACCCCATTCTCACACTCTTTAGATGAGGTTAAGTTACTGTTTTGACCTAGGAGTGCTTCTACCCTAAAACTAGGGTTTGACTTTTGAGGTACTTAACTACTTCTAAATTCTATAATATTTCAACCAGAGGCTTAAATATGTCTAAGCTAACTCTCTACTGAATTACAAGTCCACACAAGGGCATTTGCCCCTATGTCCTTCACAACCCCCTAAAGGTCCATCCTTAGGGTGTGAACTTGGGTCCAAGGGTGAGTCAACCCTAATTCATCCATTTTCCCCAAAGAAGGGAGATTACTTAAGGTAATACTAAGTCAGTGGTCCAAAAAGGGCTGTGCCTTCAATATTTCATTTTTTTTCTTCTTCTTTTGGCTATAAGCACACCAAGTCCTTTACAAGCCATCACATGCAAGGGGTTTCCCTACCTTACTTTGATCCAAATGGGCTGAAACTTTAACCATGCCCTAATAATGTCCTAATGGCATGACACCAAAAATTGGGGTCTTTTGGAGGTGAACTACTCCAAGAATCACCTAAACAAGCCTAGGGGTATTTTGGTAATTTCACCCTAATTTTAATTCCAATTAGTCCCATTTTTGGGCAGGACCTACATATGCCCTAAAACAGTTACTTCCCAAAATCTCAGGTCATTTGGGCCTTTGGATGGGCTTGGGAATCCCTTTCAAATTTCTGCATTTTTGCTATTTGCAGCCCAAGACCATTCAATTTTTCAAATCTTGCAAGTGAAATATCTCAACATGCAGAGGGATAAATTGTCTAATATTCCAACCATAGGTCTAATATACTCCTAAGGGCAGGCCGCCAAAATTTGGGGCACTTTGGAGTTGATATGCTCCAAAAATCAACAAAATTCAATTTATATTATTTGGACTAAAACTATAGATATATTTACCCCAAAAATTCCCATTTTTGGGAAGGGCCTAGATATGACTAATTAAGCAACATGCCCAAAATTTCAGCACATTTAGACTTAGGGTTTGGGCAGGGCACTCATTTTAGTTTCTGACCTACCCTAGGACCATCCCTAGAAACATTGCTCTATAGGGCAGTACACTTAACCAAAAATTATGTGTAACATATAAACTTAAAGGTAACTTCAAGACCTACAATTTTCATGTTGAGAAAATTTTATGCAAAAGGATATAAGGGCCCTAAATATTGACATGCAAAAAATCGGATTTTAGGGGACAAAAAATACACTATTCATATATTTAAATAATTCCTGGATTTATATTATTACATGGCACAGATCTTGACACAGATGGACGGCAGCTGCATATCTTCTCCAAATGCCTGGTTCCCTGCCCGAACTTCACGGGGCTTTTTCCGGCGGCCTCCGGCGGCGCCTCCACTGGCGATCATCAGCTCCCCCCTCACGGTGGTGGGGGCAAGCCTTTTCCGGTGGCTAGGGCGGCGGGAGGTGGCGGCGCCACTTCACCCGAAAACCTTCAAAACCGCCGTTAATGGAGGAAAATGAAGAGATGGGTTCGGGCTCATTCGAGCCCGAACCCTAACCTAAACATCCCTAAGATCTAAGCATGAAGAGAGAGGTGAGGGAGGACCTTCCCGGCGGCCTTACGACGTGAGGAGCGGAGGGGAACCATGGCGGTGGCGGCGGCGCTTCTCTCTTGGTTTTCACGGCTAAAGCTCGGTTTCAGCCCCATGGTTTGGTCTTTCTCTCTCTCTCTCTGCTGCTCTCCTTGTCCTGAGGGTGATGAAGTGAGGGGGAAAAAGTGGGGAGATGAAGTAAAAAGGGGGGTGATAATTCCTATGTGCAAGGTGGAGGTTTTACCTTGTTCTTGTCACCATGCATGCATGGGTGGGCCCCACTCCATCCACCTCCTCCTCCATGACTCCAGGGGTCGGCCAGCCCATGTGGGGGCTGATGGCATGGGTTCAAGTGGCTTATTCCACTAAATACCCTTAAATATACCCCTTTTCTCTCTCCTAATTATTCTTTAATTTTGAGATTCTCTCTCTCCTAGTCACTAAGTTGGCTAGTCATTCTTCTATTGGCAGCCCACATGTTTATTTCATCCACCAAAATATGGTTAGCTCAAGTGAGTTGGGCTTGAGCTTGAGTTAGCCCATTTGGGCTAGCTTGACCCAAACCTAGGCTAGGGTTGACTTAGGTCAATTTGGTCTTTGAGGTTGGCCCAAATGGGTCCTTGGTGACCCATTGGCCTCCCCTAAGACCTAGGTAGGGTTTTCTTGGCCCCTTGGAGGTCACTTGACCCTTTGGCAGGACACTTGACCACTTTAGGGCTAGAGTTGACTTTAGTCAACTTAGCCCTTTTGGTTGGCCCCAATGGGTCCTTGGTGACCCATTGGCCTCTCACTAGGGTTATGAAGGTATGTGTGGCGTCCACTTGGCTTGGGGATGGTCAATTGACCCTAAGTAGGTTAGTTTGACACATTTAGGGTTAGGGTTGACTTGGGTCAACTTAACCCTTTTGATTGCCCTCCATGGGTCCTTAGTGCTCTAATGGATCTTACAATGGGTTGATGATACCATGGTGGGGTCTTAAAGTCTTGGTGAAGCCCCATGGTTATTTTAAACTAAGGTTCAGGAATTTACTATTTGCAGAACACATTGGTCTCACCCACATTCTTGGGTTTTCTTGGTCTTCTTGGGCTTCCTAGGGTTTGGTCATGACCTAGTCATGGCCAAAACTACTCCTAGGGGTCTAGTTGGAAATGGGATGTTACAAATCCCAATAAACAAAACAAAGATTTTGTCCCCGAAATCAAGGTTAGGCCTACGGGGATTTCTACCGAAGAAAAGAAACTTGTAACATCCCATAAGAAGTGGAAGGTTACATCTCGATGCCATGTTTGTTATGTGGGGTTTAAAGGAAAAACCTAAATATATGACCAATTCGCCCAATTGGCAAAGCCAAGATCCCAATAAACAAAAGAGTAGCCTCTACTCTTCCTGGAGCAGCCTTACTAGTTTAAAGCAGGAAAAATAAATTGAACATGTTGAGAGGTTGCGAGGTATACCTGACTAAATAGCTCTGGATGTCGTTCCTGTATCAGGTCCTGTGGCTCCCAAGTATGCTCCTCTCGTCTGTGGTTCCTCCACAGGACCTTGACCAACGGGATCTTCTTGCGGCGCAAGACTCGTATCCGCTGGTCGTCGATCTGTATCGGCTCCAAATGTACAGATCGATCTGAAGCTACCGGCCCATCAGTGGTCGTAATCTACAACTCCGGGCGTAGTAGAGCCCTCCTGAATGAAGACACGTGAAAGACGTCATGCAAGCCGGCCAGCTCCGGTGACAACTCCAGCCGGTAAGCTAGGGGACCGATCCGCTCCAGGATCTTGAACGGCCCCATGTACCTCGGGCTAAGCTTCTTCCGCCGACCACGTACTCGTGTAACCCCATGCATCAGTTGGATCTTCAAGAACACTCGATCCCCTATCTGAAACTCCATTAGACGATGTCGAGCGTCATAATATTTCGCCTGCCTGCTCTGCGCCTCCAGCATTCTATCCCGTATCAGCCGTACCTATGCCTCAGTATCCTCAATAAAGTCCGTGCCCACAGTCTTCGGACCCTCGTCTTGTATCCAAGACAACGGAGTCCTATACTTCTGCCCATACAACGCCTCATATGGATCCATCCATATACTAGACTGATGACTGTTATTGTATAAAAACTCCACTAGGGGCAACATCCTCTCCCAGGGCTCTCCACGGTCCGCAATACATAGTCTCAGCAAGACCTCCTGTGTCCAGTTTGTGCGCTCTGTTTGCCCATCTGTCTGGGGGTGGAAGGCCATACTGAAAGTCAGTCGAGTACCCAAGTATGCATGTACTGTTCTCCACTCCTTGGACGTGAACCGTCCATCTCGATCTGACAAGATCGTCTTGGGCACCCCATGATATCGCACAAACTGCTCTATGAACCTTCGTGCCAATACTCCGACAGCATCCTCCTTCCTGATCGGGATGAACCTAGCCACCTTCGTCAGTCGGTCAACGATTACCCAGATAGAATCATTTCCCGCCCGTGATCGAGGGAGGCCATGGATGAAGTCCATCGCGATATCCTCAAATTTCCACTCCGGCACTGGGAGTGGCTGCAATAAACCAGCGGGATGTCTGCACTCTGCCTTCACTAACTGGCACGCCTCGCAGTGGGTCATGAAGTAGGTGATGTCCTTCTTCATGGCCGGCCAGTATAGAGTCTTCTTCAAATCAGCCGTCATCTTAGTGATCCCGGGATGTATAGAATATCTGCTATTATGAGCCTCGGCCATGATGTCCTCCCGAATCTGGCCTCCATCCGGTATGTAAGTCCGACCTCTGAAACATATCAGATCATCTCGTATCGTGTAGTCTCCAGCTGAGCCTGCCTCCAAGGCCCGGAAAATCAGCTCTAGCTTGGCATCCCGCCTCTGCCAATCTCTGACTCTGTCATGTATATCATAGGTGGTGCTCGTAGCGGCCAGGTACTCCTTGTACCGCTCAGGGTCATCAGATGATACCAGAGTGATATGCATCTCTTCAAAACTCCGTAGTATCTCCATGGGCATAAGCTGGGGCCCTGCTCCAGAAGTGGAAGCTCTCCGGCTCAGTGCATCTACCACCACGTTGGCCTTACCCGGATGGTAGTGCATCTCGTACTGATAGTCAGCTAGAAACTCCACCCATCTGCGTTGCCGGATATTCAGTTCCTTCTGCGTATCCACATATTTCAGATTTTTATGATCTGAAAATATATCGCAGTGGACACCATAAAGGTAGCGCCGCCAGACCTTCAATGCAAATATAACCGCTCCCATCTCCAAATCGTGAACTGGGTAGTTCTTCTCATGTTTCTTCAGCTGGCGGGAGGCATAAGTGATCACATGTCCCTTTTGCATCAAAACTGCTCCCATGCCCTGGTAGGAGGCATCCACATAAACCTGAAATCCTTCTCTCCCCGAGGGGAGGGCAAGTATCGGAGCCGAAGTGAGTCGACTTTTCAGCTCTTGGAATGTTGACTCGCACTGTGGTGTCCAAACAAACGGTACATCCTTCCTTGTCAAAGAGGTAAGTGGGAGGGCAAGTCTAGAAAAACCCCCTACGAACTTCCGATAGTAGCCGGCAAGTCCTAGGAAGCTCTGTACGTCCGCAGCTGTCTTCAACTATAGCCAATCTCGGACTGCCTGAATCTTGGCCAGATCTACTGCCAACCCTGCTCCACTAATAACATGTCCAAGGAAGACCACCTCCTTCAGCCAGAACTGGCACTTGCTGCATTTGGCATATAACTGATGTTCCCGTAGCTTCTCCAAGGTCAGCGTCAGATGCCTCGCGTGCTCCTCCTCTGTCCTCGAGTAAATGAGGATGTCATCGATGAAAATGATGACAAACACATCTAGATATGTCTCGAAGACCCGGTTCATGAGAGTCATGAATGCTGACAGTGCATTCGTGAGCCCGAAGGGCATCACGGTAAACTCGTAGAGTCCATACCTGCTACTAAAAGCAGTCTTCTGTATATCCTCCTCTCGGATCCTCAACTAATAATAGCCCGATCGCATGTCCAACTTCGAGAAGAAGTGGGCTCCCTCCAACTGGTCGAACAGCTCGTCTATCCTTGGCAGAGGATAAGTATTCCTGACTATTAGCCGGTTCAATGCCCGGTAATCGATACACAACCTGAGTGTTCCATCTTTCTTCTTGACAAACAACACTGGGGCTCCCCAAGGCGAAGAGCTCGGCCGGACAAACCCAGCTTCCACCAACTCCTGAAGCTGACTCCAGAACTCTGTCAGCTCCCTTGGGGCCATGCGGTAGGGAGCTCTGGATACTGGCTTGGCCCCTGGCATAAGCACTATCTGGAAATCCTGCTCTCTGTACGGGGGTAGCCCTGGTAGTTTCTCCGGGAAGACGTCTGCAAAATCCCGCACCACGGGAATGTCGGATACAGATCCCTTGACCTCCTCCATCTCGAAGAGAATCTGAGAAATCTCGTCGCCCTGCAAGTGGGCCTTGACGGCCTGAATAGACGATAAGAATATATGGGAGGCAGGTCTAATACCTTCCATCACGACGAACGAGTCCCCATCTCTCAGGGTAATCCTCTTGGCCAAGCAGTCAATCTGGGCATGGTTCCAATGGAGCCATGTCATACCCAGAATCAGATCATAATCAGGCAGCAACAGTATTGTTGTTGGAGCTTCGAAGGGTTTTCCTCTTATCCATGCCTTCAGGTCGCAATGGGATGATGTGAACAGCTCCGACCCGTCGGGTAGCCGTATCCGTAACGTCTTGCCTGTGATCCTCTCCATGCCTCCCAACCCTTGGATAAAGGTCTCCGACACAAACGAGTGTGAAGCACCCGTGTCGAAGAGAGTGTGTGCGGGCTTGCCGCAAATGAAGACGATGCCTGAGATTGTAAAAATCACTTAGAGTTCTATTTCTGGTTTTCCTGCCTAGTTTTAATAATTCAAGTTCATGAAACTACTTTTCTAGGAAGGAAAGAACTTAAGTAAAAAGAAAAACTTTTTGGTCGTACCTGAATCACTTGCTCCGAGTTCCAGGGTAGAGCCAGGTCCAGTGCATAAATCTGTTGTCCTTCCGGCCTGCGGTCTCTACCATGATATCCGCGTCCTTGGCCACGTCCTCGGCCTCCATAATGCTGAGTCGGTGGGGCAATCTGCGGTGCTGGTGGAGGCATCCCTCTCACGGGATAGTTTCTCTTGATGTGCCCCACCTGATGGCAGTGGTAACATTCTGGCAGAGTGTTAGCCCCACCTCTCGGTCTCTACACATCTCTCATCTGAATAGGATGAGGGGCCAGCGTCACCTGCTCCCTCGGATCCTGCCTCACCTCCTGTCGAGGCCTATCCTCCACCTTTTGTACCTCTAGCGCACGACCTCGCCGCTGATCATTCCGGGCTCCCCGGCTCTGATCCTCCGTTGGCCGCTTCCGGCCTCTGGTGGTGAGCCAATCTGCCTCTATCCTTTTTTCCATCTCCAGAATATGAGTGATAGGCCCGTCCGAAACGAAAAGAAGGGCATCCCTCATATCTTCCTGTATACCTTTGTAGAACCTCTTGGTGTACGCTGCCTCATCTAGCTGGTAAGAGTCTGCAAAACGGGCCAGATGATTGAAGTCTCGATGGTACTCCACCACCGTCCTGGAACCTTGCTTCAACTGCAAGAAGCGTTCCTCCAGATCGTCTCGGGCCGACTGCGGAACAAAGTGCTCCAACAGCATGGGCCTGAACTCCTCCCACGTCACCTCGGCAGCCTCCCTATCAGCAAAGGTAGTCTCCAGAACTGTCTTCCACCACCGCTTGGCATGGGACTCCAAGCAGGAAATAACCAGTGTCACCCATTCCTCCCAAGGGCTCCGTATCCCTGTCAGCATCTCCTCCATGATGTCTAGCCATTCCTCTGTCCGAACTACTCCCTCTGTCCCCAAGTAGGACGGGAGAGAGAGTCCTCGAAAGATGCTGAGCCAGTTGGCTCCTGGAATAGGCTGTGGAGCCGGGGCCTGTTGGTTCCTGAAGGCTTCCAAGATGGTCGTCAGAGTTTGTCCCATGTCAGACTGTAGGAACTGAGTGGGAACCGGCGGCGGTGGTGCAACTTCCAGAATCTGTGTAGGCAGTATTGGAGGTTGCACCACAAAATTTATCATCAAAAATTTTTCAACCTCAACTAAAATGGACAATTATATATGTGATCCCCACATGGGCACACCACTGCTTCTACTGCTTAGTTTGTCCCCAAACTGAACTCGCGCGGGGGTGACCTAGGGGTTGTGGACTGTTACATTTCGATCGAGGTTTGTGCTCTGATACCACTTGTAAGAACCCCTTTTTTTTTAACTCCGGGGTCTTAGGCCCACAACCGCCGCCTTGCGTTGACACCTTCGCACCCGGGAAGGTCGTCACTACAAGACGTCGATCCTGCAGGCCAATTTGATCGCAACTGTAGCAAAACGTAGCAGTGCAAGAGAAGGTAAGTCCACAACAAATCACATATATATAAAATTAAACTCCGCGAAGGGAGTGTCCACAGAATATATATCAGAGTACTGAAACGAAAGGGCTTAAGCCCGGTACATCAATATCCTCACTACAGATCTCTCATGCGGAATCAAAACGAAAAAACTACTAGAAGACGGAACTCACTGTCCCAGCTGGCTGCACTCCTGAGCTAGACTGCCCTGTCTCCAATACCACCGGTCTCCTGGGCTGCTCCTCCATACTCGGCTCCACGACCCCCTAATATGATGTTGTTCGAAAACCGTTAGTCTAAACGACTAAGCCCTATCGTCCCCCACCCCTTCCCCCATACTCCTAGGCACCGAGCAGGGAGGAAGAAAGGAAAGGACGTGAAAGAGGAGAGAAATTGAAAACAGGTGACAGGGGGACCTAGCTAGCAATTTATAATTAGTTTATAATAAGTAAAGTAAGAAAGGAATTTAACCTTCACTTATGTGAGTACACAAAAGCCAAGGGATCTTATACAAGGCTCCCATCGTATAAAATGTCCCATACCACTTTATACGTTGGGGTGTCGGTTATCACAAACAGTACATATATATTTTGAAGTAACCTTAATTTATAAACTTGCCCACACAAGCTTATAGACCAAGGGGTCATTTTGCAGGGCCTAATGTATAAGCGTCTCATACCACTTATACTTTAGGTGTCAGGGTTAAATTAATCGATTATGCTATGACATGCAAGTGGGTATGATGGACATGTAAGTGCAACACACACACCCGACTCTGTGCACACAGACCTTTAGTTCCCCCTTTCGGAGCCGTTACCTCCCAGGATACCTCCGTAGTGGCAGACGGAAGCGGTGGGTTGGGCCTCGCCCACCTTAAAACCAGTAAAAGCACTACCGGTCTGACCTATCGTACGCTTCAATGCTTGGTGTACTAAGCGGACTACCGCGTACTCTTGCCGACTGGATCGCCGGACTTAAGTTTGGTGAAGTGTAAAACCACACTTGCTGAGTCATCGTATTGGCGTCGGTGCATCGACTAACCCATAACGAAGACCCACCACCTTAACTTTCCTTCCCTTCATGCACATGCAATATCTATTGTATCAGGTCCGAGCCAATACTCCCCGGACCATCCCGTCCGTCATAAATATCAACCGAGCCAAAGCTCCCCGGACCAAAACGTCCGTCTCTTATTCCAAACCTCATCCCTTTGAACACTGCGGGATGGCGCCCCTTTGAACACCTCGGGACGACTTAACCATTTCCAATACTTGTCCAACTAGTGAGTGTAGTGTGAAACCCTATATACTAAATTACTCTTTCGATTTATTCTTTAAGGTTTATGTTAACCCAGGACTGCCCCCGGTATTCCCTGTGAAGGGCTCTCAAGGGGCACTAGGAACTATGTTGGGATTACGCCCAGCATTCCCTTTCGCAAGATACATATTATTATTATTGGTTGATTTCCCTTACCCATTACCTTCTCATATTGCGATAGGCTAATCCTAGGGTAGTTTAGACATTCACTCTTGCGGGAACGACGATCTTTCGTCGAACTTGCGTACCTTCTAACGCACATCAACTTGATTCCCACCACTCCTTAGAACATTCTATAGTGACTCATCTTGCTTCATTCAGATAATTCAACACGACTAACTCTACCCTAATCCAACTCTTATCCTAATGCAACTTTTCCCCAAATTATTATTTGTAGACCAACCTATACTAAGAGATGATCAAGATAGGATGTCCTTCAGGTTTTCATCCAAGTGACCTAGGATTATTACTGGAGTCCTATCATGACATAAATTATTTAATTCCAGAATATTGTATTTTCCTCAATTAATCTTCTATTTAAATAATTTCTTACAAGAGCCAATTATAGTCAAGTTGATCATGAAGTATACTTTTTAGACATGATTAATGTTTCATAAATTCATGATAATATTCCATATATCTAACAGTGACAATATCCAAATTTGACATTTTCTACAAACAATTATGGGGCCTAAAATTATTTTAGCAATAAATTCCCATATTCCAAGATTTGTAAATCAACTACTTGAAATTATCATCCAAATAATTTGACATAAATATATTACACTATTACAGTCCTAAAATTATCACTGGCCGAACTTTCATGATTTTTCACAGAATATTTAATTCTAAATAAATTCAATATAAAAATCTACAAAGGGCATAATTGTGAATCAAGTACTATGAATATACTTTAAAAATTCCTAATTAAATTCCTAACAGTAGATATCATCCTAAAATCATCAATGGCCAAAATTCACATTTTTACAAGTTAAATTATTCTTTAAATGATTTTATTTATCAAATATGGACTTTACAACATTTATGAAGGAAGCAACATATAAATTCCTTTAAAAATTGTAATAAAATTCAGAGACCTCTATTTAGGTCAAAAATCTCTACTGGCCAAATTTTCCTAAATTCCACTTAAACCAAATGTTTAAATTAAATCAAATACTAAATTGAACATTTTGATGATTAACAAAGGGACTACCATGAATATAATCTATAAAATTCCACTAAAAATATCTAGGGGTTCAACTCACCATAAGATTCATTCTACCCCATTCTCACACTGTTTAGATGAGTTTAAGTTACTATTTGACCTAGGAGTGCTTCTACTCTAAAACTAGGGTTTGACTTTTAAGGTACTTAACTACTTCTAAATTCTCTAATATTTCAACCAGAGGCTTAAATATGTCTAAGCTAACTCTCTACTGAATTACAAGGCCACACAAGGGAATTTGCCCCTATGTCCTTCACAACCCCCTAAAGGTCCATCCTTAGGGTGTGAACTTGGGTCCAAGGGTGAGTCAACCCTAATTCATCCATTTTCCCCAAAGAGTGGAGGGTACTTAAGGTAATACTAAGTCAGTGGTCCAAAAAGGGCTTTGCCTTCAATATTTCATTTTTTTCTTCTTTTGGCTATAAGCACACCAAGTATTTTACAAGCCATCACATGCAAGGGGTTTCCCTAACTTGCTCTAATCCAAATGGGCTGAAATTTAACCATGCTCTAATAATGTCCTCGTGGACATGACACCAAAAATTGGGGTCTTTTGGAGTTGAACTACTCCAAGAATCACCTAAACAAGCCTAGGGGTAGTTTGGTAATTTCACCATAATTTTAATTCCAATTAGTCTCATTTTTGGGCAGGACCTACATATGCCATAAACCAGTTACTTCCCAAAATCTCAGGTCATTTGGGCCTCTGGATGGGCTTGGGCATCCCTTTCAAATTTCTACATTTTTGTTATTTGCAGCCCAAGGCCATTCAATTTTTCAGATCTTGCAAGTGAAATATCTCAACATGTAGAGGGCTAAATTGTCTAATATTCCAACCATAGGTCTAATATACTCCTAAGGGCAGGCCACCAAAATTTGGGGTACTTTGGAGTTGATATGCTCCAAAAATCAACAAAACTCAATTTATCATATTTCGACTAAAACTATAGATATATTTACCCCAAAAATTCCCTTTTTGGGGAGGGCCTAGTTATGACTAATTAAGCAACATGCCAAAAATGTCAGCCCATTTGGACTTATGGTTTGTGCAGGGCACTCATTTTAGTTTCTAACCTACCCTAGGACCAGCCCAAGAAAGATTGCTCTATAGGGCAGTACACTTAACCAAAAATTATGTGTAACATATTAAATTAAAGGCGACTTCAAGACCTACAATTTTCATGTTGACAACATTTTATGAAAATGGTTATAAGGGCCCTAAATATTGACATGCAAAAAATCGGATTTTAGGGGACAGAAAATACACTATTCATATATTTAAATAATTCCTGGATTTATATTATTGCATGGCACAGATCCTGACGCAGATGGACGGCAGCTGCTTATCTTCTCCAAACGCCTGGTTCCCTGGCCGAACTTCACGGGGCTTTTTCCGGCGGCCTCCGGCGGCGCCTCCACCGGCGATCATCAACTCCCCCCTCACGGTGGTGGGGGCAAGCCTTTTCCGGCGGCTAGGGCAGCGGGAGGTGGCGGCACCACTTCACCCGAAAACCTTCAAAACCGCCATTAATGGAGGAAAACGAAGAGCTGGGTTCGGGCTCATTCGAGCCCGAACCCTAACCTAAACACCCCTAAGATCTAAGCATGAAGAGAGAGGTGAGGGAGGACCTTCCCGACGGCCTTGCGACGTGAGGAGCGGCGGGGAAACATGCCGGCGGCGGCGGCGCTTCTCTTTTGGTTTTCACGGCTAAAGCTCGGTTTCAGCCCCAAGGCTTGGTCTTTCTCTCTCTCTCTACTGCTCTCCTTGTCCTGAGGGTGATGAAGTGAGGGGGAAAAAGTGGGGAGATGAAGTAAAAAGGGGGGTGATAATTCCTATGTGCAAGGTGGAGGTTTTATCTTGTTCTTTTTCACAATGCATGCATGGGTGGGCCCCACTCCATCCACCTCCTCCTCCATGACTCCAGGGGTCGGCCAGCCCATGTGGTGGCTGATGGCATGGGTCCAAGTGGCTTATTCCACTAAATACCCTTAAATATACCCCTTTTCTCTCTCCTAATTATTCTTTAATTTTGAGATTCTCTCTCTCTCTCTCCTAGTCACTAAGTTGGCTGGTCAATCTTCTATTTGCATCCCACATGTTTATTTCATCCACCAAAATATGGTTAGCCCAAGTGAGTTGGGCTTGAGCTTGAGTTAGCCCATTTGGGCTAGCTTGACCCAAACCTAGGCTAGGGTTGACTTAGGTCAATTTGGTCTTTGAGGTTGGCCCAAATGGGTCCTTGGTGACCCATTGGTCTCCCATAAGACCTAGGTAGGGTTTTCTTGGCCCCTTGGAGGTCACTTGACCCTTTGGAAGGACACTTGACCACTTTAGGGCTAGAGTTGACTTTGGTCAACTTAGCCCTTTTGGTTGGCCCCAATGGGTCCTTGGTGACCCATTGGCCTCTCACTAGGGTTATGAAGGTATGTGTGGCGTCCACTTGTCTTGGGGATGGTCAATTGACCCTAAGTAGGTTAGTTTGACCCATTTAGGGTTACGGTTGACTTGGGTCAACTTAACCCTTTTGACTGCCCTCCATGGGTCCTTAGTGCTCTAATGGATCTTACATTGGGTTGATGAGACCATGGTGGGGTCTTGAAGTCTTGGTGAAGCCCCATGGTTATCTTAAACTAAGGTTCAGGAATTTACTATTTGCAGACCATAGTGGTCTCACCCACATTCTTAGGTTTTCTTGGTCTTCTTGGGCTTCCTAGGGTTTGGTCATGACCTATTCATGGACAAAACTACTCCTAGGGGTCTAGTTGGAAATGGGATGTTACACATAGACCCCTTGATGGAATGGTATTGAAAATGCATGGTCATGCTTGGTTTAGTCAATATATGATATTGGGCTCACCAATTTCTAGAAGTCCATTCTAGATCAGGAAACTAGAATTGAACGATTGTGAGAGTGACACGGTCTATACCTCTAGTTCTATCCGGATGTAAGGGACGAAGGGAGATGACAATACTGTAACATTGGTCACAATGGCTTTTGAGTTTATAAACTCTTACTGTTTGGGGAGCAATGATGTATTGCAAGATGTCGCTCATTGTTTGTGAAGCTTTTGTTTGATACTTTCAAGATCAAGTGGGAGACTGTTGGTGTTACCATTGTGATCTGAAAGTGATCAATCATGTAGCCTCACTGCCAACTCAGTATGAGCCTATCAGGGTCGCACATAAGATTGTAGAGAAATTGAGAGATTGGATTTGTATGATATATCTCAAATGATGAGTTGAAAAGGCTTAGCTTAGTTAGGTTGAAAAGCATTGAGTGCTTTAAGACCAGTCAACGACTTCGTCGAGTTAAGGGTCAACTCGTTGAATGCTGGCGTTGAGTGTGTTGAGTATACTCAGTGATTCGTAGTGTATTACACTTAAGCGTTGAGTGTGTTTAGCGATTCGTCAAGTTTCACACTTAAGCGTTGAGTGTTTTGAGCTTACTCAATGATTCGTTAAGTCAAGCTATTGATTCAACGAATCTGGGTCTTAGGCGTTTTGGTTCATTGAGTCCACTCAATGCCTTCATCGAGTCAAAGGTTGATTCGATGGATATGATACTTATGCGTTGAGTGCACTCAATGCCTTCATCAAGTCATAAGATGAATCAGCAAGTATGACACAGAAAGTATTGAGAGCGTTGAGTCCACTCAACGCATTCGCAGAGTCAAGCATTGACTCAGCTGAGCATGGTGTTGAGTTCATCCTGTATCTTATGTATACTAGACGATTCGTCGAGTATAAGATGATACTCGACGATTTGTCGTATATTCCATGGATACTCGACGATTCGTCAAGACAAGGGTTGTCTGGCCAAAATTCTGGATTCTAAGTCTTGGGTCTGCGGATAGTGGTGGAAACTGTGTTATTAATTTCTTGGAGTATAAATAGGAAGTTTTAGGGTTTCTACTTAATGCGATCATTCTTTCTTAGCACACGAGTCGCACTGTGCGAAAATACGAGAAACCTAAAAGACCGACGGAAGCGTTTTGCCAATCCCGCTGTCGTTGCCGATCCCGATCCCGGCGAGTGTCGCTGCCGCCTGTCCTTTAACAGATCTTGCAGTCTGTGGAGATGATGAGTGTCCTCTCACGACCCGGTGCTTGTTCAAAAAGTAGCCACAGGTTCTCCCGATCGTGTGGATTTCCTGTAGAGGCGTGGATATATTTTCTGCGCTCAGGACTCGAGCCGCTTAGTGGCCGGCTTAATTTTCTAGAGCATCTAGGTTGAGTATTGACTGAATCCCACAAAGGTAATTTTATTTACAACAAGTTTTGCTTCTTGATTCACATATATTTCCAGATCTGAATTCTTTTGGCTTTTCTTATTCTTTATTTTCGGTGCTCACAATGTGTTGTGTCATGAAGAAAAACTCAACATATCGTGCTACGTACAATGTTGCTTTGCGCATTTGATGCCTAGTGCAGATGGTGCTTTGTGCAGGGAGTGCTTCGTGCAGGTGGTGGCTCCGGATCCCGAACCAAGGTGGTGGATTTTTGGTTTTCCCTTATTGGTTCTGATCCAGATCCAACCTGAATCCGGACTGTTAGCACTTTAGGTTTTATATCATTGTAAAACCTATACTTAATAATCCCACCTACCACCCGTGAGGAATAAAAAGGAGCCGCGTGAAGCCTTTTGAGTAGGAGCCGCCTGTAGCATTGATGACAAGTTTTAGTCATCGTTTTTTGGGCTAGTTTAGTTTAAATTTTCCTAGGTTTAAGTATTATTTTTTATATATATTTTATGTATGCTATGTTTTAATATTTTATTTTTGATAATATATTTTAATATTATGTTTGTTATGTATTTTGTGTGTTATGTTTGTTTGTTATGTTCTTATTATATTAGTTTTTATGTTTTGTTATTTTATGTTTGCTATGATATTTTTATGTTTGTTGTTGTGTTTTAGTCAATATTTTAATTATTTTATCATAAAGCATAACTAATGCATGTTTTATTTTTGTAGGTGCAACCTTCTCCTTGGTGCAGCCTTCTCCTTGGTGCAGCCCGACAACATGCAGCCCTTCCCCTTGGTCCAGCCTGAGCAATGATGTTGATGCATCCCGGCCTCCATTTGATGCCACCCGGGCCCGCTTCAAGTGTTGCTCGGCAAGCCCACATGAAAGCAGCTAGCCCACATACATGCTACCCGAGCCCACCATGCAGTCGCCACCTTGCATGACATGCATGCACCTCCCCATTAATGTGTTGGCTAGCCACTCCTCCCCTCTCTCTTCTTTATTTCTCATTCACCCATCTTTCCCCCTCTCTCATTCTCATTTAAACCCATCCATCCCCACTCTTATATTTAATTTGTTCATTTTTATTTTCCAAAATGAAAATGCATGCACTTAGCCTCTTCTCTCTCCCCCATTAATGTCATTCATGCACTTCTCCATTCATGCATGGCCGCCCCCCCCCCCCTTTTCCTCCTTCATATCCACGTCCCTCTAGAACCTTCCCCCTCATCTATAAAAGGAGCCCTTGCCTCATGCTTTAGTAGGTTAAGTTTTTATTTTGGGAAGGTTGGATTCTAGAGAGCAAGTGAGAGTGCTAGTTCAAGAGTGTTATTTTCTTGTTAAGTTCCTTTTATTGTAATCTTTTTATTAGCATAATCTTGTCTTTTTTATTATTATTATTGTGTACTCTTCTTTTCTATCATCAATGAAAATGAATTCTCCTTATCTAATTTTTGTGGTTTCTTTCTTAACTATGCGTAGCTAATTTTCCTTTAGCATTCGATCATGAGGATCCATGAAATGAGATGAGATTTCCTTTTACTTCTTAGTTTTATTTTTGTCAAATTTATTCTAAATTCTTCTTTGATTTTTCTCGTGTAGACTCTGTATTTCTGGCATACGGTAGTAGGCCATTTGATCTCATCTCATAGTAGTCGAGAGACTCGTTGATTTGAAAGATCACTCAAAGAAGTAAGGAGTTGCACGCAATCCTAGAGATAGGACGACGTAAATCCTCCAGATTGGAGTCAAATCCAATAGTGCAGATCACTTCGATAATGCAACTTTAGGCCTTTTTAATTTGCAAAGAGATTTCAGTCAAAATGTCTATAAGTTAGGAGATTTAATGCTCTAGCGAGATTATTTCTTATTTTCGGATCCTCCACGGTCGAGTTTGATTTGCAATCATAAAACTATATTTTTATCCTTCTTATCTTTTTTCATAGTGAATCATTGATCGAATGCTATCTTTTTATCTGAAGTTTTTGTCTTATTATTATTTTAGTTTAACTTAAAATTCCTCAAATCACCCAACAATCATACGGTAGGATAATTATAGAAGCGTGAGTAATAGTAATTGACAATCCCGAGTTTTAATACGACCTTGGTACTATAATTCGATAGGTACACTTGCCTGTTCGGGTTGATAGCAATTCAATTCACCAAGTTTTTGGCGTCGTTGTCGGGGACCCTTTTCCGTCAATATTAGGAAAATGCTTTCGCTATTACTTCTGCAAAAAAAACCAAAAAAAATTTAATCGTTATCTTTTTCTTCTTCAAGTTTCTATTTTCTGCTCTACTCTTTTCCTTTCCTCCATTCTCTTTCATTTTTTAGTGCATGACCCGCACGAATCTGTCGCTACTTGTTGATTTGGACCCAAAAATCGAGCGCTCCTTTCGGAGAAACTTGCGATTCGGGGGTTCCACTTCTCAAACAGTGGTTGAGGATTCCTACGGTGATTGTAATTTCAATTCTGAAATGGGAGAACCCAACCCTGGAATGGCACAGCAAAGGACCATGTCTGATTATGCTCGACCTAACCTGGAGGGTACAGAAACAAGTATTGTTCGACCTGCAATAGCGAACAATAACTGTGAGCTTAAGCCTAGCATCATACAAATGGTGCAGCAATATGTACAGTTCGACAGATTACAAGATGAAGATCTGAACTTGCATATTGCTAGTTTTCTCGAGATCTGTGACACCTTCAAAATCATTGGTGTCTCAGACGACGCAATTAGGCTAAGACTCTTCCCCTTCTCCTTAAGAACAAAAGCCAAACATTAGTTGAGTTCTCTTCCAAGAGGATCATTCACCACTTGGAATATTTTAACAGATAAATTTCTTGCTAGATATTCCCCCCCCCCCCCCCCCCCCGCTAAAACTGTAAAACTTTGAAATGATATTACTTATTTTTCTCAAATTGCTTCCGAGGCCCTCTATGACACTTGGGAGAGGTTCAAAGAACTTTTGAGACGCTGCCCCCATCATGCTCTGCCTGTATGGTTACAGGTCCATACATTCTACAATGGGCTAAATCAAGAGACCAAGCAGATGATAGATGCCGCTTCTGGTGGGTCTTTGGACCGAAAAACTCCATAGGCCGCTCTTGAGCTTATTGAATACATGGCGATGAACACCTATCAGTGGAACTCGTCTAGGACTCGCCCAAATAAACCTGCAGGTATCTACGAAGTGGACTCTGTATCCCAACTGGCGCTTCAAGTGGAGATGCTGAACAAGAAAATAGCGGAGATGACTGCACCTCCGCCCCTCAGGTATATGAAAATGCAAACACTGCTTCCGAGCAGGTGGAATATCTGGGGAACATACTCAGGCCTGCTCAAAATAATTTTTCTAATTTCTCTAATTTTTCTGCTCCTCCTGGTTTTAATAATGCATCGAACTCGTATCACCCTAGATGGCGTAACCATCCAAATTTTTCATGGAGTAACCCTGCAAATGCCACACGTCCACCACACGATTTCACTCTACCACCACCACCACCACAAAATCAAAACCAAAATTTTCAAAAACCAACGCTTTCTCGAGATGAACAAACCATCGTTACGAATATGAATTTTGACAAAGAAAAAGAAAATTCTGTTTTTGAAAAAGAAAACGATAATTTTCAAAATGATACTCCGGTGATTATAAAAGAATTTCTGCCACCTCCCTATAGCGCTAAGCTTAGGAAAGATAAATTAGATGATCAGTACCAACGCTTTCTCGAGATGTTCAAACAAATCCATATTAATCTATCGTTTCACGAAGCTATTAGTCAAATGCCTAAGTATGCCGAATATCTTAAGGATTTTTTGACAAATAAAAAGAAACTGAAAATCTATCTCATGTAATGTTGAACGAAGAGTGCTCGACGGTCATTAATAATTCTAATCTTCCTAAAATAATAAACGATCCGGGTAGCTTTTCTATTCCTTGCGTTTTTGGTAATCTTTTTGTAAAGCACGCGTTAGCGGACCTAGGTGCGAGCATCAACTTGATGTCGTTTTCCTTATTTAAGAAGCTAGGATTGGGGACTCTCAGCCCTACGCGTATGAGTATCCAGTTAGCCAATCGATCAATTAAGTATCTGTTAGGTATTGTAGAAGATGTGCCAGTGAAGGTCGACAAATTCACCTTCCCGGTGGATTTTGATATTCTTGATATTAAGGGGACGTCGAGGTCCCTCTTATCCTTGGTCGTCCCTTCCTAGCCACCTCTCGAGCAGTCATTGATGTGAGTAATGTGAAGCTCTTTCTTCGTGTGGGAGATGACGAGGTCACTTTTTCTATAAATCAATCTATGAAAAACTCTTTAAAAAATGACGACTCTCGTTTTTTTCTTGATGTGTTAAATGAAGTCTCCTCTCTTTCTCTTTCTAATGTTTCTTCAAATGATTTTTCCTCTTCTTTTTATGAAATTTCTACAAATGTTTTTGAAGACACGGTTATGTTCGTGCAATCCAACTTTGAAAATGAAGCTGTTTTTAGACAAAAAAATTATGAAAATCTTTTTTTTGAAAAAAAAAACAATTTGAAAAACTCTTCCGATGAACCACCCAAACTTGAATTAAAACTGCTCCCTGAACATCTTAAATATGCTTTTCTTGAAAAAAATTCTAAATTTCCGGTTATAATCTCGGCCTTTCTTTCTCAATCCGAGAACGATCAATTGATCGAAGTACTACAAAAGCATCGTCGAGCTATAGCGTGACAAATTTCTGATATTTCTGGCATAAACCCCTCTTTTTGCACCCATAAAATATTTTTGAAAATAATTCTAAAACTGTAGTCCAACCTCAATGTCATCTTAATCCGAATATGAAAGAGGTCGTGAAAGGAGAGGTGCTTAAATTATTAGATGCAGGGATAATCTACCCAATTTCCGATAGTAAGTGGGTAAGTCTGGTCCAGGTTGTACGTAAGAAGGGTGGGGTCACAGTAGTGACGAATGAGAGCAACGAGTTAATTTCAACTAGGACGGTAACGGGATGGAGGATGTGCATCTACTACCGTAAGCTAAACGATGCCACCAGTAAAGATAACTTCCCCCTCCCCTTTATCGATCAGATTTTAGAATGTTTATCTGGGCATAGTTTTTATTGCTTTCTCGACGGTCTCTCGGGGTATTTCCAAATCCCTATCGCACCTGAGGACCAAGAGAAGACAACATTCACTTGACCCTTTGGGACTTTTGCCTACCGTAGGATGCCTTTCGGTCTTTGTAATGCGCCAGCTACATTTCAGCGATGTATGCTAGCTATTTTTGATAAATATGTAGAAAATATTATGAAAGTATTTATGGATGATTTTTCGGTTTTTGGCGACTCTTTTGATTTATGTTTAAAAAATTTGAGAAAAGTTTTACAATGCTATGAAGAAACGAACTTAGTTTTAAATTGGGAGAAGTGCCACTTTATGGTGCGTGAAGGCTTAGGTGGCGTTTGGTTGGGCTTTTTGCCTACGGTGCGTTTGAAACGCACCTCTATTTTACCCATAAGCTATGTTTGGCGTTGCTGTTTCAAGAACCGCCGGTTCTTAAATTCCGCGGCTTCCTATTGATCGTGAACCGCTGGAAAATCTTGCGTTCAGCCGCAACCTTTGCGTTCTGCCGCAACCCTAGAGCTCGAGCGGAGCGCGACGAGGAGGAGAGCTCGAGATCCTGACGACTACGGTCGCAAATCAGTCTCCCGATCTCCTTCTGCTTCTGCTTCTTCTCTTCTCTTCTTCTTTTTCTTCTTCTTCTTCTTCTTCTTCTCTCTCTTCTCTTCTTCTTCTCTCTTCTTCTGCTTCTTCTCTTCTTCTTCTTCTCTTCTTCTTCTTCTTCTTCTTCTTCTTCATCTTCTTCTTCTTCTTCTCCACCTTCTCATGGTCCTCTATCACTCGATCTCTTTCTCTCTTGATATGGATTTGCTTTCTGTTTTGATTTGATTTGGTATTTCTCTCATCCTTGATCGGGATCTGTAATTCATTGGACTCGGACAATATTTCTAGAGTTTTCCCTAATCTCCTCTACTTAGATCCTCCTTGCTCTGATCTGGAGTAATTTTTTTGAAATAAATTTTCTATTTAGCTAGTATGCATTGAACATTCATGAGATGTGGAAGTGAAACAGAGGTACGGATTTAAATCTGCTGCAGCTACTTAGATCCTCCTTGCTCTGATCTGGAGTAATTTTTTTGAAATAAATTTTCTATTTAGCTAGTATGCATTGAACATTCATGAGATGTGGAAGTGAAACAGAGGTACGGATTTAAATCAACCACAGATTCACGAGAATTCGAATACTAGATTAGCTGCAGCAGATTTGGAACAGGAAAATTCATGATGTAAAAAAATTCGCTCAAAACTTCGTTTTGTATCCAAACAACTTTTTGAAAACTCCGTTTTGAAAACTCTATTTCACCCAAACAGTTTTTTAACAAAACTCTGTTTTCCAGAATCAGCACTTTTTCTATCAGCAACAGTTCATCAGCAGCTTTCCATCAGCAACAGCCCAACCAAACGGAGTCTTAGTCCTTGGCCATAAGATTTTCGCTAAGGGAATTGAAGTGGACAAGGCAAAAATTGAAGTAATTGAAAAGCTACCGCCGCCTACGAATATCAAAGCGATTAGAAGTTTTTGAGGCCATGCGGGGTTTTATAGGCCCTTCATTAAAGATTTTTCTAAAATCACCAAGCCTCTAACCCAACTTCTGGAAAAAGACATCTATTTTAATTTTGACGAATCATGTCTAGCTGCTTTTGAATTAATAAAATCTAAAGTTATTAATGCTCCAATTATGATCGCCACAGTTTGGGATTTGCCTTTCGAAATAATGTGCGATGCGAGTAGTTTTGCGGTCGTTGCGGTGCTAGGACAAAGAATAGCTAAGAATTTCCACCCAATTTATTACGCAAGCAAAACTCTTAATTCAGTGCAGGAAAACTACACAACAACCGAAAAGGAACTCTTACTTGTCATTTTCGCATTCGATAAATTCCGACCGTACATTACTCTTTCTAAAGTTATCATTTTTATGGATCATTCCGCTTTGAAGTACCTCCTTTCTAAACCGGATGCCAAGCCGCGTCTTATTCGTTGGATCCTCTTACTTCAAGAATTTGACTTGGAGATTCGGGATAAGAATGGAGTGGAAAGCCTAACGGCTGATCATCTTTCTCGCCTCGGAAATCCTGAAATCGATATTTCAAATGAAAATTTTATTAATGATTCTTTTCCGGATGAATGAATTTTAAACGTTTCTTCTTCTACCCCCTGGTTTGCCGATCTGGCCAATTATCTCGTGGTCTGGGTCCTTCGAAAAGAGTACTCTTCTCAGCAAAAGAAAAAATTATTTTCCGAGTTGAAGTATTATTTTTGGGAGGACCCCTTGCTATTCCACATTTGTGCGGACCAGGTGGTAAGAAGATGTGTTTCCCGGGAAGAAGGTCAACAGATTTTGAAGCATGTTCATGAAGGTCCGACTGACGGGCATTTTCAAGCGAACCGCACCGCCCACAAAGTGCTCAGTACTGGCTTTTATTGGTCAAGCATATTTAAAAATGCACAAATCTTTGTGAGCGGGTGTGATCGGTGCCAGCGGACTGAAAACATATCTAATAAAAATGAAATGGAACAAAATTATTTTATTGAGTGTGAAGTTTTCAATTTGTGGGGCATCGACTTTGTAGGCCTGTTTCCCTCAAGCTTCGGTAATAAATATATTTTAATAGCCGTAGATTATGTTTCTAGGTGGGCGAAGGCCCAAGCTTTACCCAGTAACGATGCTCGAGTCGTAGTATCTTTTCTTAAAAAATTATTTTCTCATTTTGGTTTTCCTCGAGCGATCGTTAGTGATATGGGGAGTCATTTCTGCAATGCTCAGCTCGCTAAAGCTTTAACTAAATAGGGCGTTACGCATAAACTATCCACCGCTTATCACCCCCAAACAAATGGTCAGGTCGAGATAGTCAATCGTGAACTTAAAAGAATTTTGGAAAAAACTGTTTCTACTTCTCGTAAAGATTGGTCTTTAAAGTTAGACGATGCTCTTTGGGCATATCGGACAACGTACAAGACCACTATTGGTTGTACTCCTTTCTGATTAGTCTATGGAAAATTGTGTCATCTCCCGGTAAAAGTAGAACACCGTGCATACTGGGCACTAAATTTTTTTTAATTTCGATCCACACTCGGTCGGTGAGCACAGAAAAAATCTATTAAATGAACTCGATGAGTGGCGAGCGAACGCTTATGAGAACAACAAAATTTATAAAGAACACACGAAACTTTATCATGATAAGAACTTGTGCCACCCTAAAACATTTACACCAGGCGATCAGGTTCTTCTTTTTAATTCACGTTTACGTCTTTTCCCTAGAAAGCTCAAATCTCGATGGTCTGGACCGTTTACGGTCAAGGAAGTTTTTTCTTATGGAACTGTGTTGCTCTCGCACCCGGACAAGGGTGACTTTAAAGTGAATGGTCATAGACTGAAGTTATATTTTTCAAAAGATTATGTATCTCCTGCAAAGGAGCATCTTATTTTTTTTCTCTTAATATTTATTTCCATGTGGAACTCTTTTTCTTATTTTGGACTTCTTATTATTATCAAACTTTTATTATTATTCGAACTTTATATTGTTAAATAAAGAACACTCTTGGGAGCCTGCCCAATGATTTTTCTGCTTTTATTTTTGAATTTTGCTCTTCCTCTCGGTGGTTATACAAGTACCAGTTCGTGATTGCCGCTCCAATGTTGCTGATTTCAAGAAGGATCAAGTCATGCCTGCTGGTGATCAAGTGATTTAAAGCGCAAGGATGGGGGAGCGACATCCGCTTCGACCTCACAAACCCGGGGAAGTCCTGTTCTTTTTTTTTCATTGAGGGCAATGAAAAATCTAAGCATGGGGGAGGGTTTCGTTTATTTTCTTTTTTTTCTTTTCTTTTACAAAAAAAACACAAAAAAAATTATTATAGTTATATTAAGCCACTTAGGACTACTATTTTTTTCTTTAACTTTATCAAATATCCAAAAAAACTAGAAAAATCAAAACTCAAAAAAAATCAAAAATCCAAAAATTTCTAAAATCAATTTGAAAACCAGAATCAAAAACTATTTTCTATTTTTTATGTTTCTTTTAGCGGTGTGTATGCCTCTGCGGTTCTTTAGTTCTAAGTAGAATTTCTTTGAATCGGTTTTTTAAATCTATTATTTTAACATAACTTAGTTTTACTATTTTCTAGTTCTTAAATATAGACATCTGTTTTTTTTACGCTGTAAGTTAGCAAATTGTAGTTTTTCTTTTTATTCGGTTAAATTGCGTATGAATGGTTGCTAGATAACGTTGTCACTTTTTCATTTTGGGGTAATTCTTTCTTGGTGTCTATAACTTGTCTCTAGCGACTCTCGAAGCATTTGCGCCATTTTTCACGTACTTTAAAAATAATTTAGGCCACCCTTTGTCCCGGTTGAGCCTTTTTGCCCACCCAAATATTTCACTTTTGTTAAAACAACTTTGGGCCTTTTTTCCTTTTTCCTTTGTTTAGCTCCACCTTTCATTTTTCACCAAAGCCAAAATGCCCTTCCTATTTCACACTAGACTTTGAGCTTTATTTAATTTCATTATTGTGATGGGTTATATCTTTGAAAAATGGAAAGGAAATTTTTAGCATACATTTGGAGCTCTCCTATGAAAAGAAAAAAATTATTATTATCCAAATATGTGATATCAAAAAAAAGAGAAAAAAAGAAGTTTATTTTTGGCCAATTATGTGAAAAAATACATGGCCTTATTCTTTTCTTTAGTTTGGATTGAAGAAAATGACGTACTTATTGTTTCTCATTTTTGTGTTTTATGTTTATTTAAAGCTCATCCTTGGTTTAGTGTGTTTTAACCGCCGATTTTATCCTTGATTTTCTATTCCTAATCATGTACATAAGCTAAGTCTTTACGTCTATAAAAGTCCTTTTGATCTTTAGAACGTGACACAAACCTAGAGTGGAGAGAGTGTGAACGGACAAGCCTATGGCTACCATCATTGATGAATTTCTTTGGAGGTTATTGAAAGTGAGGGGATAGATCTTATTATACTCTAGTTAAATATATATGTTATATAAAAGAGTTAACACAGCACAAAAATAAAGAAAGAGAGCAAGCAACACAGATGACACAAGGATTATAGTGGTTCCCCAAATCTGGATACATCCACTCTTCTACCACCCTGGTAGGAATCCACTACAGGTTTTTGATCAGGTGCCCTACAACCAATCAGGTTTTTGCTCAGTTGCCTGTCACCACAAGATCTGCTTCAGGTAGATCAGGAAACCCTTTAGGCTTTTGATCAGGTGCCCAAAAATCAAATCAAGTCTTTTGATCAGGAGACTTGCAACCAAGTGTTTAACTTTTGAAGAGAGTTATAACCCTGTACACAGTGGGATGAAATAAAGATGTTGTCTTCTCTGTCTCAAATCTCTGAGAGAAGACTAGTGGATTTGATGATGTTAACAAAGCTCACCCTGAGATGTTGAATGATTCAGGAAAAAAGAAAGCTTTGCTTCAGGGTGTAGGCCTTCAAAGTGATGTTGCTCTTCAGAAGCTTCTTGGACTGATTTTGAGTAGTTGTCCCTTGGAAGCCTGAAGCAAATGATGAAGAACTCTGTGTGTATCAAAGCTATGTTGTTCTTCACTAATTCACTGATTTGTTGTTGTTGTTTTTCTATCTTCTCACTTACTACTTTTTCATCTGTTACCTGTACTGCATAAATATCTCTATATCTTGTCTGAACATAATTCAAAAACATTTTAATTTACTTTGACTACAATGGCTAAAACATTCCTGAGAATGGTAATTGCTTTGTGAATCAATTAGTATTAAATCCTGATTTAATCCATAATTAATGCAGCCTCCAAACGGCTATATTCAGAAGAATATATAGCATTAAATCTGATAGCTATAATCTCCTTTAATTAAGCCTTAATTAATTCTACCAGCTGTAAATAATTCTGTCTGAATACTGCAAAGAAATCTTCAAACTGAATTTTAAAGCTTTCTTCAAACTGGGCTCGGAGTTCGTTGATTTCAGCTCGGAGTTCATTGAGCTTAGCTCGGAGTTTGTCGAGCTGAGCTTAGAGATTTTGAACTGCATAATCTTTGAATTGAGTTTTACAGCTTTCTTTGAGCTGATCTCAGAGATCGTTGAACTGAGCTCAGAGTTCGTTGAACTGAGCTCGGAGAATTTCTTTGAACTGAATTTCTGAACTTCAAATCTGAACTTTTCTAGAATTGTTTTGAAGGAGCAAACCGGGAAATAATCATATGACCCATGACTATACATTTTGGGTCAATCTAATCATCCTAATAGTGATCCTTGCCCAAATCAGAACTAGGGTTCCAACAATCTCCCCCTATTTGGGTGAGGATACTATTTACACAAAAACAAATAAAATACAAGGCAAAATAATCTGCCTGAATTATAAAAAAAATTCAGCAGATGTACAAGGGTGGTTTGAGAAATAAAATAAATAAAACAAATCTACTGCTGCAACATCTTAAGCAATTTCCCCTTTATAAAATAAACAAACTCCCCCTATATAGCCACTGATGTATCCTCCGTATTGGCTGGGATTAGAGCTTTTGATTATTATCAAATACCACTGCTCCTTTGTGGTAAGATGTAATAGCCCATTTCCAATTAGACCCCTAAGAGTGGTTTTATCATGACTAGGTCATGAGAAAACCCTAGGAAGCCCAAGAAGACCAAGTGAGCTTCGGCATGAAGTTGGAAATCACCATGGTCTGCAAATAGTAGAATTCTAAACAATAGTTTAGGATGATCATTGGGCTACACCTTGACCCCAGGTCCCTACCACAGCACCCCCAAACACTTTGGGAGGTCCATAGGGCCACTAAGGACCCACTGTAGGCAGTCAAAGAGGTAAAGTTGACCTAAGTCAACCCTAACCCTAAATGGGTCAAACTAGCCTACATAGGGTCAATTGACCTTCCCCTAGCCAAGTGGACCCCACCCATGCAATCCTAACCCTAAAGTGAGTTCAATGGGTCACCAAGGTCCCATTGAGGTCAACCCAAGAATTTATGTTGACTAAAGTCAACTTTAGCCCCTAATTTTGTCAAAGTACCCTTCCTAAGGGTAGGTGACCTCCAGGGTGCCAATTCAACCTTACCCATCCCTACCTAGACCCTAGGGGAGGCCAATAGGTCACCAAGGACCCATTGATGGTGACACAAAAGGTCAACTTGACCAAAGTCAACCCCAAGGCTAGGTCAAGTCAACTTAGCTCAAAAAGGGCTAACCCAAGCTCAAGCCCCTAGCCACTTGGGCTAACCACTCCCTAACCTCTTTATAATAACTTAGTGGGCTGCAATTAGGCTAAGTGCCATAATATAATTCGGCCATGAAGGGCAGGAGAGAGAAAACTCCAAATCCATCTTTAATAGATGAGAGAGAAAAGAGAAGGAGAAGGTCATTCATGCATGGGGAGGCCAAGGACCACCTTTGGTGGCTGGATTCAACTCCTTAGGATAACAGGAGAAGTTTCCAGCTATTTCCTAGCCACCCCAAGGCAGATTCACCTCCCCACCACCATGGCTGAGCTAAGCTATTAATGGCCATTAATGGCATTGATGCCATGACCACCCCCCTTCCCCATCTTATTATTTTAAAAGCTTCACTGGGCTCCAAGGAGTCGCTTCCACTCTTACCCCGATGATTTAGAGTTACTCCACTATGTATTTGCAGAAACCCGAGCGGCGCCACCACCACCATGGCATTCAGGCAATCGACGCGTCTCTAGGCCGCAAACAAGGTCCTCCCCTCCTCCTCTCTCTATGGGTAGATCTTAGAAGTCATTAGGATTAAGAATCGAGCTCAATTGAGCCCGATCGGGGATGGATTTTTCCTGATTTTTCCGCAAAAGTGAACCCGTCAAGATTGCCGAAATAGGCCTCTCCGGCGGCTGTTCTGCCGCCTGGCGCTAGCCACCACCTCAACGAAGGTGGTGGTGGCGATGGCCGGCCAGGGAGGTGGCCGGATGGCCGGCGGTAGAGGCTGGAAGTTGCTCCAGGATGGGTGGATCTTAACCGTTGGATGGAGGTTGAAGATAACCGGCAGCCGCCCGATCTGCGCCAAGATTTGTGCTGTAATCGAATTAAAACTATAGGTTATTAAATTCTGATTATTTCATTTCTGTCACACCTTTTGTATTTAATGTTTTTATTTATTAAAAATACCTAGATGCTAATTCGGAGGAAGTGGTCAACATAAAATTTGTAGCCCAAGGGGTCTAATTGAAGTCAAAATTGGTTTGAACCAATTTGGGTGCCTGTTTTGACCAGGGCACTCATTTTGGTGGGGTCTATACCTAGGGCTAGGCAGAAATTAAAGTGGGTGCCCACACTTCATCTCTGGTCCAAATGACTTGAAATTTGGACAGGGAGTCATTCTAGCCATATCTAGGCCCTGCCAAAAATTGAGAATTTTTGGGGGCAATTTTTCTATAGTTTTGGAAATTATTTAATTTCTTTAGGGAAATTTAATTTAGGGACCAAATGACATCCAATCTCACTCAAATTTTGGTGAGTGGTGCTTGGGGTTATTATAAAGCTCTAATTAAGATTTTATCTCATTTGGAGATGGTTTGAACTAGAATCATGCAAATCCTAGCCTTGCCATAATAAGGGCATTTTTGTCAAAAGTGCACTTTTTATAACGATCCAGGCCCATCAGCATGGGACCCAGCTGGAACCACCGGCCTACCAGAGTCCAGACCCAGGCCCACTGCTGGTAGTCAGCCTATCACATTCAAGCCTTCAGGCCATGCACCCCAACCCCTCTCTGGCCTGTTTATCAGCACAGTGGGTTGTTCCCACTGGGGATCAAACTCAGGACCTTGATAAGAGAGCTTTACACCACTCCCTCATCACCAACTGGGCTACAGCTCAGTTGGTGATGAGGGAGTGGCGTAAAGCTCTCTTATCAAGGTCCTGGGTTCGATCCCAAGTGGCAACAGCCTGCCGCTGCTGATAAACAGGCGCGGAGAGGGGTTGGGGTGCATGGCCTGCAGGCTTGAATGTGATAGGCTGACTACCAGCAGTGGGCCCAGGTCTGGACTCTGGAAGGACGGTGGTTCTAGCTGGGTCCCATGCTGATGGGCCTGGACCGTTATAAAAAGTGCACTTTAGGTTTTGGAGTGGCCAAATCAACTCAACAGAGGATGAAATTGGGGTCACTATCTTGGCATGATTTTTATCACCCTCCCATAGAAGATGGGGTAGATTGGAGTGGATTTGCCTTAGGACCTAAGGCCAAACCCTACGGAGGGGCTTTTTGTGTCTTGTGAAGGGCAAGGGGTCAAAGACCTTGTATGGACTTGAAACTTGGTAGGGTGAGAACTAGAGTAGCTAAAACCCTCTGGTAAAATTCTTAAGGGATTTGGGAATGGGTAGGCCCCTCTAAACCCTAACCCTAGTTTAGGGCACAAAATGTGTAGAGATAGAATAGGTTACTAAAACTCATTGAACAGTGATGAAACTTGGGTAGAGAAGTATTAGGGTTAGTATGAACCTCTAGAAATTATTGTAGGGTGTTCGGAAGACATTAGCTTATACTTGTAGTTAAAATCTTCAAGTTGCCCCTAAGGATGATTGTGATAAAATCATGGTTAAACTAGTTTAAAATGTTATGAAACTTAGTCAGTAAGGATTTATGATCATTCTATAGCCATGGTAAATTTTGTGTAATTTTTGGATAATATTTTAGGGTACTTCTCTATTTAATTCCGTTTATTGTATTTATATTGAATTAATTAATTAGGGGCTTAAATCTTGCTGAAAAGTTGAGAAACTTTGGATTTTATGTTCAATATGTTGGAGTATGCATTCCACGCTTCCTAGTTTGCTAATAACAAATCATGTTTGTATTTGATATTTGGATGTTATTGTTGTGCAGGTAACACAGGTTAATATCTCATATCTTTTTAATGATGAATCGGATCAGCATTGAGCTCGGGAGATATCGCCAAGAGATAGTGGGTATCGCGCACAGGCGATAGCGCCACTCGACACTCGATGCAATTCTGCTTGACGCTCGACGAAATCATGGCTTGGAGATATCGCCAGGCGATAGTGGGTATCGCCACAGGCGATAGCGCCACTCGACGAATTTTCGTTCGACGCTCGACGAAATCGTGGCCACCGTTATTTCTCTATCGCCAGATGGCGATATCCGGTATCGTGCGGCGATAGTGCACGATTCAGTGCTCAATGTTGTACAATGCGAAAATGAGGAGTTCGTGGGACACGTGGCAGCAGTTACCGCTATCGCTAGATGGCGATACCCATTATCGCCCGGCGATAGCGCCAGAATATAAAAGCCTCTCATTTTCTGAGAAATTTATGAATTTTATTACCTGGAGTGCACTTACCTTCATAGACGTTCCAGAGAGCTCCAGAACTCAGAGATACTCCATACTCCTTAGAAGGCCAAATAGCGCAGAAGATTGACGGCACGTACGAAGCATTCAAAGCATCTCTTGCAAGGATACATCGGCATCTTCAGTGCTTTGTTTGAAGGGAGTGTTTATCCTAAAGTGCTCAATTTGTTTTTGTTATTTCTCATTTATTTTCTCATTGTAATCGGAAGGAAAATCGCTGCCTTGTGCGTGGCTCTAGGTCCTTGTGTGGCTTAGGGGAAAATCGCCGCCTTGTGAGTGGTATCCAAGTCCTTGTGTGTCTTAGGGAGAAATCGTTACCTTGTATGCAGCGTCTAGATCATGGTTGGATCTAGGGGGAGGCTAGTAGCAAGATCTAGGGAGAGATACGCTTTAGTCTGCCGGTTCTTGGTAGAATAACCGGCGAATAAACTAAAAAATTATTTATTTCATGAGCCTTTGTCTCTAGCTCTATAGAGACACTTTGTATGCAATTTAACTCTTTTGAAATATATCATTAGTGTTTATAGCTATTATTCGTTTGCACTCTTCTATTACTTTGTTGTTATTCATCTTGTAAAGGTTGCTTAGATTGTTTAAGAAAATTAAAAAGTACCCTTATTCACCCCCCCCCCCCCCTCTAAGGGCGCCGTAAGATACAACACTTGGTATCAGAGCCAGGTTACTCCATAAATGGTTTCACCACTGGGAGTAATGGCGCAAAACACGCACGCGTTTTCTGAGGGGCAAGGTATTAGTAGACCTCCCTTATTCACGGGCACTGACTACAACTATTGGAAAGCTCAAATGTGATGCTTTCTAATAGCTCTAGATATTGATGTTTGGGGCATGGTAGAAACATGCTACACTGCCCCTATTACTGTTGTAGGAAGTGTATCTATGGAGAAACCCAAGGACAAATGGGACGAAGCTGATAAGCTTCGATTTAAAAATAACGCTAAGGCAATGAACGCTTTATTCTGTGCGTTAGATAGGACTGAATTTAACCGTGTTTGTGCATGTGATACTGCATATGATATTTAGAATCTTCTTGAAGTTACTCATGAAGGAACATCGCAGGTAAAGGACTCGAAGCTTTTTTAGCTAGAATCGGAGTTTGAGAAGTTCAAGATGGAGGTTGATGAAGATATATACTCCATGTACACGAGGTTTAGCAAGATAGTAAATGACTCGAGGATTCTAGGGAAGAATTTCTTAAATGGAGATTTGGTGAGGAAAATACTTAGATCGCTTCCCCCGAAGTTTAATCCTAAAGTGACTGCCATCTCGGAGTCACACGATCTAAAGTCTCTCCAAATTAAGAATCTCATAGGAAACTTAAAAACTCATGAAGTAGAGTTGAGGATTCAACAACAAGAGTATAGCTTGGAGCCAAGAAAGAAAGCTTTGGCGTTAAAGTCCAAGAAGGAGAAGGAAAGCAAGTCTGATGAAAGTGATGATGAAGATGAAGAGAGTTTGTTTGTTAAGAAGTTCAGGAGATTTATGAGAAATCCTGAAAGAAGAAATTCTTTGAAGAGATTTTTCAAAAAGAAAGAATATGGGAATAGGAAAGGAAAATCCCAAGCTGAAGAAGAAGATGATGAAGATAGACCACCACCTGAATGCTATCATTGCAGGAAGATTGGTCACATAAAGTGCAAGTGCACAAAGTATCTGAAAGAGCTGAAGGAGAAGAGGCACGGAAAGAAAGATAGGAAGAAGGTTCTAAAGGCTAAAACATGGGATGAAGCCACTTCTGAGGAGTCGAGCGGTTCAGGGTCAGAAACTGAAGAGGAGGCCAACATGTGCTTGATGGGAAAGAGCGCTTCATCTTATGATGAACGAAGCAGTGTCCAGAACGACACTGAGGTAACTCCTGAAACTTTTGATGATTTATATTCGGAATTTTTGAGTACCTGTGAGTATTTGGATAAAACATTGCATGAAGTTAAGTTGATCAAATCTGAAAATAAAGTTTTAATTAAAGAAAATAAAAAACTGAAAAATGAGGTAAAAGTTCTTGGAAAAGAGAAAGCATCTTGTCAAGAAGATTGTCCCTCTTTGACAAAGATAGTGGAACTTGAGAAAGATCTCTCTAAGACTCAGACTCGGGTTGAAACTCTTACAAAAGAGAAAGTGTCCTTAGAGAGATCTTTAAAATTCTCTCAATCTCAAGTGGAAGGCAGCAAGAAGTCCTTCGCTAATCGTTGTGGTACCATAGTTGCCGAAAATAATGTATTAAGGGGACAAGTCCGAAATTTAGAAATGGCCACTAACAAATTTGGAGTGGGCCAAAAATCTCTAAATATGATTTTGGGAAACCAGTACTATGGTTCTGGAAAATTCGGACTTGGATACTCTCCAGAGCACTCTCGCCCGGCGACATCCACTGTCGCCGGCGATAAGAAAAATTCCAGAAAATTTAATTTTCAGGATAAAAACAATAAATCACATGTCCTTGTAGCTTCCAGCAAAGGGTCAAAATTTATTTTTAAAAATCCGTCGACTTCTTTCATCAAGTGTGCCAAATGTTATAAGTTTGGTCACACAACACATACTTGTAAGAAGACGGGATACTGCTTAGTCAAACAAATCTGGGGGCCTAAGGCTTCCACCTATTCTATGGGAGGAACCACTTGGGTAGCCGGATTTTTACTCTCATCCTCTTTCTAGGTGTGTTGGCAGGTTAAGGACAAAGAAGACGTGTGGTACTTGGACTCAGGGTGTTCCAAGCACATGACGGGCAATAAATCAAAGTTCTTTAGCCTAGAGATGAAGAAAGGAGGAGTAGCTACTTTTGGAGACAACGGAAAGAGGAAAATCATCGGCATTGGAGTAGTAGGTAACAAATCATTTTCCATCTCAAATGTTTTATATGTTAAAGGTTTGAAGCATAATTTAATTTCAATAAGTCAACTATGTGATATTGGCTTAAATGTCTTGTTTGATTCATCTTCAAACCTATGCAAAATTATTAACACTAAAATAAATGATATTGTTATTACTGCTCCTAGATTTCAAAATGTTTACATTATTAGATTTAATGATTTATCACATTCTTCATTAAAATGTTTTATTTCTAAAAATGAGGAATTAGATTTGTGGCATAGACGTCTTGGACATTCTAGTTCAAAACTTATCATAAAATTGTCTCAAAATAAACTTGTTAAAGGTTTACCTTCTTTGCATGGAAATTTATCATCTTTATGTTCACCATGTCAAAAAGGAAAATTTACAAAGTTTTCTTTTAAAAGCAAAAATATTGTTTTCACTTCTAGGCCTTTAGAATTGATACATATGGATTTGTTTGGTCCTGTTAATACACTAAGTCTAGGAGGTAGAAAGACACTTTTGTTTTGATTGATGATTTCTCTCGTTTTAGTTGGACAATTTTCTTATCGTCTAAATCTGATGCATTTTTAGAATTTTCCAAATTATGTTTACGTGTTCAAAATGAAAAAGATTTAAAAATAAAATGCATTCGTTCAGATCATGGAGGTGAATTTGATAATGAGAAATTTGTTTCTTTTTGCAATGAGTTAGGAATTAAACATCAATTTTTTGCTCCTTATACACCTCAACAAAATGGTGTGGTGGAAAGGAAAAATAGAATTTTGCAAAAACTAGCCCGCACTATGCTATCTGAATACAAATTACCTCGATCATTTTGGGCTGAAGCTGTTAGTACTTCCTGTTATATTATTAATTGTGTTATGCTTCGACCCATCTTAAAATTAACACCTTATGAGTTATATTTTCTAAAGAAACCGAATGTGTCTTATTTTAAAATTTTTGGATGTAAATGTTTTGTTTTGAACACTAAGGATAATTTAGGCAAATTTGATGAGAAGTGTGATGAAGGCATTTTTATTGGTTATTCTTCTACAAGTAAAGCTTATAGAGTTTACAATAAGAGGACAAAAGTAGTTGAAGAATCAATACATGTTAAATTTGATGAGTTTTCTCCTTGTGTAGAAGCTAATAATACAGGTAAAAATGAAGAGCTCTCCCCTCTATAAAGGGTGGATGACGATGAAAACCTTGGAGATAAAGATGAAGAAAAAGGAGTCGAACAAGAAGAAGAAGAAGAGCAAGGATATGTGCCTCCAAGCGAACTAAGATTTTCAAAAGATCATCCCCAAGATTTGGTTATTGGAGAACCATCAAGAGGGGTAAGTACTCGTTCATCCGTACGTGAATTATTTTCAAATATGTGTTTTATTTCTGATATAGAACCTAAAAGCGATGAAGCTGCTTTAAATGATAATTCTTGGTCTTGAGCTATGAATGACGTGCTTAATCAATTTGAATGTAATAAAGTTTGGAAGTTAGTAGAAAGACCATCAAATCATCCTGTTGTAGAGGTTAAATGGATTTTTAAAAATAAACTTGATAGTGAATCTAGGGTCACTAGGAACAAAGCTAGACTCATAGCAAAAGGTTATTCACAAATAGAAGGAATAGCTTTTGATGAAACTTTTGCACCCATAGCACGTTTAGAAGCAGTTAGGATATTTCTTGCATTTGCTAGTTTTAAGAAGTTTAAATTATTTCAAATGGATGTTAAAACTGCTTTTCTTAACGGGTATATTAAGGAGGAGGTTTATGTAGAACAACCTCCAGGCTTTGTTGATGTTAGATTTCCTGATCATGTTTATAAATTAGAAAAAGCATTGTATGGTTTGAAACATGCACCCCGAGCATGGTATGATAGATTGAGTATTTATTTATTAAAAAATCATTATAAAATGGGCAGTGTTGATTGTACTTTATTTGTTAAACATATCCATGATGATCTTATCATTTTACAAATATATGTTGATGATATTATTTTTGGATCCACAAATGAAAAATTATGTAATAGTGTTATTGAAATTATGAACAATGAATTTGAAATGAGCATGGTAGGCGAACTCACTTATTTTCTTGGTTTTCAAATCACTCAAAAGCATGATGGAATTTTTATTTGCCAATCTAAATATATTCATGATGTTTTAAAAAGATTTGGGTTTGAAAATCTAAAACAAGCAAATACCCCCATGAGTGTCTCATTAACGTTAAGAAAAGATGAAAGTGGAAAATTCATAGATCAAACACTTTATAGAGGAATTATAGGATCACTATTATATTTGACTGCCTCTAGACTTGATATTATGTTCGTTGTATGTTTATGTGCTAGATTTCAAGCTAATCCCAAAGAATCTCACTTAAAAGCAGTTAAACGCATTTTTAGATATCTTATTGGCATATCTAAATTAGGATTATGGTATCCACATAACGATACATTTATATTACATGGCTTCTCTGATTATGATTATGTTGGGTGTTCATTAGATCGTAAAAGCACCAGTGGCACCTGTTATTATCTTGGCCCTTCACTTATCTCTCTGTCGAGTAGGAAACAGAATTCTGTTACCCTATCTATCACTAAGGCCGAATACATAGCACTAGGCAGTTGTTGTGCACAAGCTTTATGGATGAAGCAAACATTAGAAGATTTTGGTATAGTTCATGAAACCATTGAATTAAAGTGTGATAATAAAAGTGCAATTAACTTAACGTATAATCCAGTTCATCATTCTAGATCCAAACACATTGATGTACGTCACCATTTCATAAGAGATCACATAAAACAAAATACGATCAAAGTCAATTTTATGAGCACTGATTCACAGCTTGCAGATATTTTCACTAAACCACTTCCAGATTCCCATTTTTCGTTCTTACGATTAGAACTAGGAATTCTAGACTTGTAAAATTAATAAATTACCAACGCAAGCCACACAAAAAATTAACAAAATTCCATCGTTAACGTCATGAACATTAAAACAAAATAAGCATTCCATAAATCATAAGTGGAAACACCACAATTTTAACATTCCATACTAAGTCTTACATTATTCCAGAAGAAATATCACATACCATTACAGAATAGATAATATTACAGCATGAAATCAGAGTCTAAGGAAATTAATGAAATTTCACTATCGCCAGCGATAGTGACTGTCGCCCGGCGATAGTGGCAAAATGTCCAGCCTTCCAGATATCTTCAAAAATTTCTGCTGTCACCTCCACTGGTCTCTCCTTGATCATCTGCTGAACTATACTCGCTGCTTGGAGTCCGACGTGCTCGGCGGGTCGATGTACGGGGCGGCTCCATGACCGGATCTTCCCATTCTGCTACTTCGGCTGTAGTGGGCTTCAACTTCAAACTTTTGGTCAGAAATTTAAAGAATTTCTGAATTCTCAAAAAGTTTTTATTTACATCCCTCTTATGTTCTTTGAACGACTCTCTCAAGTTATCTAACCCTTCTCGCAATGATCCACCTCTAGGAATTGGCGGGTTTCGGATAGTGGACATCGGTTCACTCCTCCTTGATGACCCTCCTCGTGTTGATCGGCCGATGGAAGGTGTTCCACTCATCGAATATATCATTGGGATACAATCATTGAAGTACAATTCGGGGTCAATCCACGTATATTTCTTATATAAGATCCGTTGGATGACGGCTCCAAGTGATAGGGTGTTCAACTTCTTCCAATTAGGACTTTTCAATCTAAATGAGTATCATACTATCGAGAGGACAAAATCTGCCACATCAAACGGCTCTCGCTCCAAAATCATATGCGTCACATAACTAAGTTGAGCCGTTACTTTTTGTGTATCTTCGGATTTCAATAGGATGGTATGCCTTAGAATCTCTTGTACTAGTCGTGCATCCTCCGTCAGGGAGGCCGTTGATTGGATTAAAGTTTTGATGGAATTTCCATACAAAACCATGTTCAATAATGTCCAATCCCTATCCTTCCGATAGTTCTCTACGACGTCTAGAGTGGTTTCATGCTCTATTAGTCCAAATTCATCTCTCAAGTCATCATGTGTTATTTCTACCGTCTGTCCTTGAATTTTCGATCGAACTCCGCGATTCAATTCTGTGAAATGCGGATCTTTGAGATAATTGTAAAATTCTCGGATGAGCACGAAGGAGAATGTGTCTGGAATAATAATTGACATTATTTCAGCCATTGCTAACAAGTCATGAATATGTGCATGTCGGGCCGGGTCGAATTCAATCACCCGTCTGATTCCTATGTTAGCATTCTCTATTCCAGGGAATGTTTGATATGATGTGTATGAGTCACTCCCTGTGCTTCTTCATGCTTTGGAACTAGAAGCCATTTCTGCGTATAAAATATTTTTGTTTCAGAAACAGAAAAGTTTTTTTTCCTATCGCTATCCGGCGACACCCACTGTCGTCGGGCGATAGCGGAAAATCATTTTTATTCATTTCCGACTTCAGATATGATTTCCCCCTTCATCCAAAATACCAGATCTGCAAGTTTGTGTTCTTCAAATCAGTTTTTCACAACTTAAATTCAAGGCAATCTTCACAAATTTCACTCATACAACCCTAGTACATCAAGATCCCCAAACCAAATTTGAACACTTGAAAACCTGGAAATTTCTGATCTAAACTAACATACTACACTATTCTTCTAATTAGATCCACAAAACACCAAAGATTCAAAGCAAAAAATTCAAGTTTTCATACCTAGGTTTAGGGTTTCGCCGCCTTCTCCTCCGCGTTCCGCACTCAGTCTTCAGGAAAAATGGTTCACTTTGATGGATTTGACTGAATGCGCCAGTTTTAAACAATTTCCCACTATCGTCGACCGGCGATACCCGATATTGCCGGGCGATAGTGCCATTTTCTTGTTTCTTCAACTTGTCTTGCTGACTCAGTCTAAGGCCAGGTGTAATGTTTTTTTGAGTTTTATACTAACTTGGTTCTCTAGTTCAACACTCTTATATCTGTTATACATATTTCAGTACTAGTGTTCCTACCCTCGTGAAATTGTTTTTGCATGCCTCTAAGTATGATAAATCTTTTAGTTATGAAAATGTTATTTCACTCACGGTTGTGCAAATCTTTGTATGCCTCCATCTTATAAAATGTGAATTGTGAATGTTTTCACCATAACCACTTGTGCTGCATGCTTTCAGCGCTTGCTTTATCTGAGTTTAGTACAGTGCACCATAATATTAAATTATTATGTATGCTCTCACAAGTGAATTCAGACTTTTTTGTTCAGCTAAAGAAACAAATATATATATAAGTACAAAAGTGTATCATCCCAAAAGTACAAAACCTTTGGTGATAGTTTCACACAACAAAAAAACACTCAAATAATCAAAGGCTGACAAGGAACCTCCACCAAGCACTACTTACCCTCCTGATAAGTCTTCATGAGGATTGTGAGGTTGAGCACCTTGGCAAGAATTGTAAAGTGTCTTCTGCAAATCTTTACATGAATAATTTCTTTCTTATGTGTGTTGACCTCTTGGGTACAAGTATAGCTCCGCATGTAACCACTATGTTATGTTGTTTTTTAACATTTGCATGTTCATGTTTTTCTTGTAAGAATGAGCATCAGTTTCGCCACACCACCTCACATGTACACAACATTATCCTCTCTAAATGTTCTTCTTATGAGAATTGGACTGAGAACTATTTCCCCAAACATTTTCACTAGTATATGTGTTTGTGATATAGTATGTTGAATGTTGCAACAGTTACTATTTACTCATTTTATTTATACTACATTGCTCACCCACCCTCTCTGAGTCTCTCTTTTCTATTTTTTTCTTCTTTCGCTTCCGCCGTACTCTTCGATCACTTTTGACAATACCAAAGGGGGAGAAACTTTACAAAAGCAATCATTCACCGAAGTCTATTCTTATATCTTTGTGCACACTTGGAAGACACGTTATTTGTTTTAATTATTTTTCACATCTTTACTTAAAAATACACGAATTTCCAATATGCTTCCATTTAGGGGGAGATCGCATTTAGGGGGATTGTTTCATCCATGAGCAATTTGTGCGCATACACTTGTTTCGTCTTGATACTCAAATTGGGTGGCCCTTTTTAACATTCATGATTTATTTTTTAATGGATTTGTTATTATCAAAAGGGGGAGATTGTTGGAGCATGCATTCCACGCTTCCTAGTGTAACACCTCCCCTATAATGAACGTATAATATGGGTCCGGCCGGGGCCCCACAACATACGGACGCCACAACTTTAGTATTAAAAGTTGATATAGCTACACACACTCAAAACACTTTGCACAACACAGTGGAAACACAAGCAAGATAAGAAGTTATCCACCACTAGAAGAGTAAAACCAATGGCCTTATGGCCTTACAACAAGTGTCCAAAATCAAATAATACAACAGTCATGAATGTGCTTAGCACTCCTAGTCTACCTCGGCATGCAAGCCGGACAACATGAGTCTCAAACATACAACATCACATAAGTAGAGCTACAAAAAGAAAAGCACTTCATGAGGCTTAGGCCTTTCTGGCCGTCGAGCTAGCTCCTGCATGCGATCCTTGCCCTGTAAAATTTATTAGTAACGTGGGTCAGCAAAGGCTGACCTCAAACTGTGTAACAACACATCTCCTCCCGGCCGCCGCTAACGGACCCCGGGGTACCCCTCCAACCTGCAAGTTAGCACTTCGTATGCAGTAATCATAAGCAAGAAAAGCTGCTACAGAAACAGGCTTGGATGTCACACGCATCATACATGTTCTCTACTGGTTGAGCATATAATAAAAAGGGCCTACTTATGCAATCATGTATGCAACAACCCGGGTTTCACCCAAGGCACCCTATCTCGTATGCATCTAGCACATCATCACAACATATGGGTACTCATCGATTCCCCATTGACATAAAGTTGCAAACAAAGGGGTAACACCATTCCCCCAACGACACACAGGCCGCCTCATGGAACTCTTGCAAGGCCCCACCCGCTCAAGGTCTTAGACCCGGGCTTGCCTACAAGCTCTGACGTCTCATGTCAGCATTCCAACAAACACAAAACTGACCGATTCTAAGAAGCCTTGCCGGACCCCACCCTCTCATGGCCTCATTGCCCGGGCTTGCCCCCATGCTTGGCATTCTCGTCAGTCTCACAGAAGGGGACTAGTCTCGTCGGGACACTCTCCGCACATGACGTGAACGTCACGGGATAGCCAGCCGACCACGGAGACATAGCCACGCCTTGGCACATCATAAACCAAGACAATTCCACCCTAGTCCCTCATTTGTACTGCAGCGTTCCCGCGTACCAAGGAAACATCTACTACTCATGCGGAGCTAACCTTGTCCACCAAGGAAACCATCTACAGCCACGAGGAGCTAACCTTGTCCGGTTCCGACTACACGTACTCACTCGAGCAAAAGGGGAAATTATCAACAAATCACAAACGGTATCTTGCCTTTCGGAAACTCTACGAATCCTTAAAGTTCGTATGCAACATCACCGAGTCGGACTAACGGTCGCGATAATGGCTTCACCCACCATGCCTAATCCACTAACGGAGCGGATCTCTAATGCAAATCATGCCGGGGACGGACTCAATCGACCCGGACGTTCCTCTTGAACCTTGGGAACCCAAAACCCCTCTCATTTGAGAGTTTGGTGCCCAGAAAAATAGAAAGAAAAGATGCTAAAGACATGCATCCTAAGACCGAGAGGAGAAGTTTCGTTACCTTCCGACTCCTCTTCCTTGCCATGGCAAAAATAGCCGGATGAAAACCTTCGCAATGTTCTAACCTCCACGGATCTGGACTCGGCTCGCGATTTGGAGCACAGAAACCTCTCCTACAGCCCAAACTCTCCTTCTCCTTCTTCCTTGTTCACACTTCTCTCTAGATCTTTAGTAAGAGAATGCTTGGAGAAGAATGAGGGTTTTCAACCCTATTCTCGGACTTAACTCCTAAAGAAATGATCTGAACCATCAGATCCTAAAACTAGGGGAAGAAACGGCCACGATCCGACAGAAAAATAAAAGACCTGGGCCGAACACGGCCTGGCACACGGCCGTGTCCAGGGCTGTGTGCCTCATTCGCCGTCTCAAATCGACGCGCCTGGAATAGCACACGGGCATCCGACACGCCCGTGTTCGATCCGACACACCCGTGTCCCCAATGACACGGCCGTGTGGCTGGCCGTGTGCCTCCATCGACACGGACCCAAAACCAACCCGAGAGGTGACACGGCCTGGAACACGCCCGTGTCCCAAGCCGTGTGCCAAGTCTCGACACTCGTCGACAGCCTTGGTGTCGACACCGCGGAAAAACGTCGAGTGAAGATCGTCGACCAAGCGGGACACGCCCTGTGACACGCACGTGTCACAGGCCGTGTGCCCCAGTCTCGACACTCGACACTCGACACTCGACACTCGTCGAGTGAACATCGTCGACTGAAGATCGTCTACAGACCTACACGGCCTTGGACACGCCCGTGTCCTGGGCCGTATGCCTTGTCTCGACACACTGCCGAGCGGAAGTGTCGACACCCCGGGCCGAGTGTCGACACGGCCTCGACACGCCCTACGACACGCCCGTGTCACAGGCCGTGTGCCCTAGTCTCGACACATTGTCGAGCAAAAGTGTCGACACCCCGGGCCGAGTGTCGACACGGGCTCGACACGCCCTGCGACACGCTCATGTCGCAGGCCGTGTTCCCCCTTCCAGAAACCAAAAATTTCCAGAAATGCAAATCGGCCCTCTCTCAAAACTGGGGTGTTACAACTCCCCCCCCCCCCCCCCCTTAACAGAATTTCGTCCCGAAATTAGAAAACAAAAGGGTACAAAACTTAACTTGTACCTGAAACGAAGAGTTCTGGATACTCTTCTAGCATGTCCTGTTCTTGCTCCCAAGTGAACTCCTCTCGACCGCAGTTGTCCCATCGAACTTTCACGAGTTTAACCTCTTTATTCCGCAACTGCCGAGTCTCTGAATCCTCTATAGCAATTGGAAGTACTCGCATCCTCAAGTCTTCCTCAATCGGCACCGACGCCGGCTCAATCACCACACTAGCCTCCACCAAGGCTTTCCTCAAAACGGAGACGTGGAAGACGTCATGCATCCCACTCAGCTCCGCGGACAACGCCAACTGATAGGCTGCTTCTCCCACCCGCTCAACAACTTCAAAAGGCCCCAAAAACCTTGGACTCAACTTCTTGAGTCGGCGAATCCGTGAGACGCCTTTGAACGGCTTGATTTTCAAATAGACCCAATCACCTACCGCAAACTCCAACTTTCGGTGACGAGCATTAAAGTATTTTGCTTGTCGGTATTGCGCCACCTTCATACGCTCTTGTATGGTCCGTACCATCTCACAAGCGTCAACTACCACCTCCTTTCCCAAAATTTTGGTGTCTCCCGCCTCTGCCCAAGACATCGGTGTTCGACACCGTCTCCCAAACAAAACTTCATATGGCGTCATTTTTATACTTGCTTGAAAACTGTTGTTGTATGCGAATTCCACCATGAAGAGGTGATCCTCCCACTTCTTGCCGAAGTCAAGAACGCACATTCTCAACATATCCTCCATAGTATGGTTTGTTCTTTCAGTTTGTCCATCAGTTTAAGGATGGAACCGCGTACTGAACTTTAGCTTCGTGCTCAAACTCTTTTGAACTAGTCTCTAGTCCATGGACGTAAACCGTCCATCTCGATCGCTGACTATATGTTGGGTATTGTATCCACGATTACCTAGATTTGAGGAAGCCCCCTGTCAAGCTAAGATGAATTCACAATGTATTTGATGAAACTTTTTCAAGTTGTACTTGCAGTTTCTCCACGCTAAGTGCACACCAATGTCAGGGTGCAGTAGGTCAATATACACGGGTCTGCACGACGTAATCCCTCGTTGAGCAGATCAGTGTGTTGGCCTATATGTACTCTCTCTATTGGAGTGCACTTACTTTCAAGTACAGGGCCGTTCATATGCAAGAGAAGACAAGGAGCATGGAGGATCAAGGAGCAGCTCCTAGGTGGAAGACGAAAAATCGTCCAAGGCAAATTCGACGAGAATCACCAAGTGATTCTCGCCGAATCGGCGAGAATCACTAGTGATTCTCGCCGAATCGACGAGAATCATCAGTGATTCTCGCCGACTCCTTCTGGCCATCTCAAAATGGTGCCAAGTAAGATTCGGCGAGAATCACTTGTGATTCCCGCCGAACCAGTGGTCAAGCAGCCCATGTATAAAGTAAAATTCGTTGAGAATCGACAAGTGATTCGACGAGAATCACAAACGATTCTCGACGAATCGTCGAGAATCACTTGGTGATTCTCGCCGATTCGTCGAGAATCGTCTGCGATTCTCGCCGATTTTTACTTGGCGTTTTCTCAGAATGCTGCTGGACCGGATTCTGCTTCTGGACTAGTTTGAACCGGAATTTGGGGATTCCTTTTGTGGGTCCCACAAACGGTCAAAATTGATGTATCTTCAGGGTATAAATACATGGGTATTTTGAACAGTAAATCTACGGAGAAGAGAGAAAGAAAACCGAGCCGCGACATAACCCTAAATTCGCGAAATCGCTCCGCTCCGCCGCCGCCGCTCGCGTCAAGTCGTCGCCGCCGCTGATCGATCTTCTTCCCGATCTCCGGTGACAGAAGCTTAGCAAAGCTTGAGTCTCACGCGTCTATCCGGAGATCTCTTGTCTCTCGATTTGTTGACCGGGAAAAACTCCCCCGTCCGAATCGATCGAGACGACTGATCCTAGAGTGACCGTTGGTAGACCTAGCTTGCTTCGCTACGAAGTTTAGATCTCCAAGTTCAGCAGCCGCTCTTCATCGTAGCCGCCGATCCCGAAGCTAGCCGCCGCTCGTGTGCCGCCGCCGGTTCCGGGGAGATCTTCTCCAAGAGAGACCAAGGTCGTAGACTCTTCATCGACTTCAAGAACACGTCGTCGAACAAAGAGGAACACCGTAGTCTCCAAGAGAAGTTTGTATCACGTGTACATTCTACATTTATTTTATTGTATAGGAACCTTTGTTCCGTGTTGTAAGGGTTGGGTGCAACCCGTTTTGTGGGAGTGTTGACTCTCACGTGTGGAAGGGCTCCTTCCGTTAGTGCATGGATTGGATTTCAATCCCGTTGGAGAAGTGACCGAGTCGTCCCTTGTTGGGGAGATAGGTCGTAGGGGGAAAGTGGATGTACCCAAGTCGGGGAACCACTATAAATTTGTTGTGTATTCTGTGTGCTGTGGTTTTTGTTTTTATTGTGCAGGTGCATCCGTAAATTCCGCAAAAGAATCACACGTCACCTATTCCCCCCCCCCCCCCCCCCATAGGTGCACATAGCTGACACTAGGTGGACTTTCAAGTGGTATCAGAGGGAGGTTCCTCAACAAAAAGGCTAACACCTTGAGGTGAATCCTGCCACCAGTGTCAGAAGCATGGATCTGGATTATGACGTATTGCCACTCAAACTCCCTGCATGCACTAAGGATTATTATCCTATCTGGAGGATGAGAGTGTTATTTCACCTGGATGCCATCGATCCACGAGCATCCCTCATCCTGGAAGAGGGTCCGTTTATCCCCATGAAGACCACCGACTCGGGGATCCAAGTGCCCATGTGCATTGCTGAGATGACAGAGATGGAACTCTCATTTTTCCAACTGGACCAGAGGATTCGACAAATTATTATGGATGTCTGGTCTAGAGCCTCTCGCTCCAGGTTGGAAAAATGTAAAACGGCTAAATCTCTGTGGATGATGATCTCAGAGCTGATGGGGGGGTCAGAGAAAGCTGAAATATGCTGCCAATCAGAGGATGAAGCGTATGTGGGGGTCCTCACTTCTGAAGATGAATGCAAGGATCCTTCGGATTGCATCAGAGCTCCAGTATCCTTGTCAGAGACTGAAGAAGATAGTGAGGAAAGCAGCTCCGACGAGGACGAAACATTGGTCACTGATTCTAATGACAATAACCCAGATGAGCAGGTATCATCTTCATCCTGTCCCACATCTTTTGACTTTTCTGAAGACAGAAACTGCTCTCCTCCAGAAAATACTGATTCCCTGAAGAGAGCCCTTCAGGAAAGCAATCTACTTGCTGAGGAGCAAGCTCGAGAGATTGCTCGACTGAAGATCTTGTTGGTTCTCCAATTGGCGTCCAACAAGGTCAAGGACTCTAAGATCTCAGCTCTAGAGAATAGTCTAGATAATGAGAAACGTATAGTATCTAACTTTTCCAAAGTTGATGCTATAAAGAGAAAACAAGAAACCGGGTGGATCTCCCGGATTATCCAGGGATGGAGAAATGGGGAAACGGTGTTCCGACCTCCCACTCCAAGCGGGAAGGCAACTCATCATGCCTTCAGGTATGACCACAGGAATAATCGTGGTCACTGCAAGGGTGAATTGTCCCCATGTGGAAACGTCCATAGTGCAAGAGGCGTCATGGCCACCCATGAGGAAATACCTAAGGCTCATTCTGAGCCCTTTGTATTCACGGCCACTGCCACAACAAAGTGTGGATCTGCATGTCCTAGTCCACAGAAGAATTCTCTCCATTCGAGGACACGGGATAGGGAGAATAGAAGTCATGATGTCAGGCTTCATGGAGCCTCAGCAAGGAAGATGCCTGAAAGAATGGCACCACCTTCTCGGCCTCATAACGCTCACATCATGCATTCGTTTCACCCTTCCTCATGCCTCGATGGAAGAGGAATTTGTGCGACAAGAACATGCCCTATCCCTTTTAGACCTAGGACCGTGACTACATCCGTCACTAGATCAGGTCGAAAACGGCGATACAACATTCACTCTTGTTGGTGCTGCGGCAAAGTGGGACACTTTGCCATTGACTGTTGGCACAACCCCTCAGTGCCCATAGCAAGGGCTTATCCACATTCTAGGGATAGGGGTAGTCTTCCAGACAGGTTTTCTGAAGGAAGGCAGTTGCATGCTTATGCTAATAGAAACCTAGGACCCAATATGATTTGGGTTCCTAAGGTAAAGTAATTCTGTCTTGCAGGGTAGTCTAGGTCCCCGTGAATACTTTGGGAACTAGACAGTAGGCGGCTCAAGGCTAACTTGGAACAAGCGTCTGCAATAACAGATGTGTTACCTGTTGAGCATACTCACTTTAAGCTACTAATATGTTCTACCTGTGGGACTAAGACGATGACTCTCCAAATCCCAGGTAATTTTGATCAGTTCAAGGACTTGTGTCATGATGCATCCTCATTCAAAGTAAATATATATATATTTCTATCCTTGTGTATACGTATACTTATGCTTATCACGAGGCATGCAAACCATTACACATCAATAAAAGGTTAACAAAGATATGTCATTGCGAATTTTGACACATCACAATTGACATCAAGAAGTGTCTGGAGAAGTCTCGCTCAAATCCGAATAGATTGTCGTTATAATAAACATGTATTTATTAATCTTGTATTAACTTGACATTCGAAGAATTTGAAAAAGGTGCACATAACTTGACATTCGAAGACATGTCGTTGTAAATCTCGACAACATACAATTGACATTTAGAAGACTTTGCAAAAACCTCAGTAAAATTCAAATAGATTGACTTTAGAATATACTTGTATTTATCATTCTTTTTATTGACTTGACATCGGAAAATCTCTAAAATGGTGCAATGCTTCCCAAAGTAGTCAAGAAAAACATCAATATATACTCCGAATCCCGCCGACCCATTTTATATCTCGCCGAATTAGACAAACAGTATTAGAAACCAAATTAGACAAATCCCGCCGAAAGACTATCTCCGCCTGTTCGCCTTCCTCACGACTCGCGCAAGAGAACACCCGACGACCCTCGCGCAAGAGAACTCCCGACGACTCGCGCAAGTGCACTTCCGCGGATTCGCTGAAACCCGCAGCCCTCCGACGCTCTCATCGAGGTGAGCGAATCGCCGCTGTGTCTCCACCCGTGAGACTCTAGCAAGGCCGAACCCCACAGGATACTCTTCCATCCACCGAAGATCTTCCCGAAGCTCATCAACTCACTTGCGTGTAAGCCCTTAGGTAACCTCCTCCTCAATGGCTCCAAGGCCGAACCCCAAGTGATGCTTTCCTTTTGAATGTTCACTAATGCTTAGAGTCGGGCTTCTTTCTAGATCCTCAATGGCTCCAAGGACGACTGCAGGCTTGATTTCTGGCTGCGAGCTGGTTCGCACTGGATTTTCTCATGCCTCGGACGAGTTCCGGAATATCATTCTCATGCTGGAAGAGGCCGGGCTAACCTTCGTATTGGAGCACCCTTGCAAAGTCCTAGATAAAGAGGTGCTGGAGTTCTTCTCTTCCGCAAGACTCCGAGATAGAGACTCCATCATCAAAAGCAAGGTTGCTGGGACAAAAGTAAAGATGTATGCCAGTAAGCTAACTCGCTACCTGCAGCTTTCCAGTTCAGAGGAGGAGGACTATCTGGAGGATGAGGACAAAGCCAGAACCCTCTTGTTCTGCGGTCTACCAAGAGGCACTCGATCAGTTAAGAGAAAAGAGATGAATGAAGAAGGGAAGCTCCTATCTGACATCATAGGAAAAGTACTCATCTGCAAGCCAGGCTCCCATGATCATATCTCCGGAGATATGTTCAAAATTCTCATAGCTGTGGTCTGCAGAAAGAGGTTCAACTGGGGAGAGTTGCTGTTCCAAAAGATCAAGGACACTCTGGGCACTCCAAGCTTCGGCCGCATCATCAGTCTATATCTCAACCAGCTCAACGGAGACAAATTCGACATGAGCAAAGGAGTCCCTCTCCATTACTTGAAAAATATGGATGCTACTGTGTTTGATCGATGGGAGCGGCGCATCGGGCAGCCGGCTGTGGAAGAGCAAGAGGAAGTATCTCCAGCAGCCTCCCCCGGTGAAATTCCTGATACTGTGACTGCAGGAATCGAGGGGGAGACTCTACCCACTCATATGGATATAATATCTGAAATCGCCCAGGTGACCAAGGATGCGGTGGCCGAAATTCATGAAGTAAGTGAACCTGAGTTGGAGGATGAGGAGGGCTTGAACAGAAACACTCAAAGAACTGAAGCTGAAGCGCTGGACACTGCTGATCAAGAAGTGGAAGAAGCTGCTGATATGGATGAATTTTTGGATGAGGACGGAGAGGACGATGAGAATGAGGACCATGAAGTGTTGGAGACTCCGGATCCCGTTGAACCTCCATCTGATAAGTCTGCACCAGTGGAGGGGGAGTTTGATAAACCTCAAGAGGCCGCCAACATTCCTTCTATAGAGGCTGTGATTGTATCCAGCTCCACCGATGCGTCTGCTGACGAGCAAGAGCAAGGCCAAGGAGTGCCTCAGGCTATTCCATTACGAGATGACCTAGCCATTCACACCGTACATATAATTCAGGGCATCGTGAATGAGCTTAAAACCTATTTTGATAAAGCTCAGAAAACAATGCTGCAAGAGATTAAGACTTCTGAAGATCTCATGCTGAAGAATATGGTGGAAATCAACCACAAGCTGGACGTGATGGAGAAGAAGTTCGAAGAAAAGTATACTGCGGCCGGCGAAGCTGTCACACTCTTAATGGCCGGCTTGAAAAAGAATACTGATACTCTGGCTGTTGTAAATCAGAATGCACACGTTGTAGCCAACAATATTCAGAAATTTGATGGTAATATGGTCATTTTAAATGCAAATCAGCAGGCCCTGATCACTGAATTCACCAAGACAACTAAGCATATTGATGCCTCCCTGCACTCATATGCCAACTGCATAGCTGACGAAGCCAAAAAGGGGGAGAAAGAGTATATAGCTAAGCTGGCCGAGCTCCAAGAAAGCATGGATGCAAACTTTGCCCAATCAAGCAAATACGTCTATGAGAGTTGCTGGTGGATGCTACAACAGGCACTGGGCACGTTGGGCGTCGTCCTACCTGACCAACCTGCCGGTATTTAGGTTCCTGAGACTTCTAAGGCTGCTGAGGAAGTAAATATTGCTGAGGCTGTAAGTACAAGTGCTGCAGAAATTTTCACTGATGAAGCTGATGCTAGGGCCATCTCCAAATCCAAGCTGAGTAGTATGTTTGACCAGGAGGCTTTAGCTAAAGCCAGGGGAAAGAGGAAAGTTCAGGAAGGGACATCCAAGGAGACACAAGCTGCAAAGAGAATTCGAATGAATGAGGAGGATGTACGAAATGAAAGGTGGAGTCCAGTCTCAAGGAACATCATCTTAGACACCTTCCGGCTGCAAGAAAGAGGAGAGATCAATCGAAATGAAGCATATAGCCAGTATGAATGGGAAATGCACAAAGCATTTGAAGCGAAACGCAACATCTTCTTCAGAAACAACAAGGATCCTGACAAAGTTGCTCCTCCTAGGTACTACCCGAAGCCCAAGGAATACATGGAAAGGCAAAGCAAAAAGTACTTGGCTCAAACTCTTAAGGGTGACGTAGCTAAGGACAAATAGTCACTATTTTATAGCTGGTCACTGTGTCTTAAGAACGTTTAATGATTATTACTGTCATATGAACAATTCTGAATTATATGTGAATATATTTCTCTTGGTATATATATATATTCTTGAATGTGTGAATGACTCAAGTCCTGTTCTGATTGCATATATTCCCTTGTGTTGCATATTTAATTTTTAAATGCTATAATTATTATTTGATAGGTGTTATTCATCTTAGCTAGTAGGGTTTTGGCTTCGTCAAATAGGGGGAGATTGTTGGGTATTGTATCCACGATTACCTAGATTTGAGGAAGCCCCCTGTCAAGCTAAGATGAATTCACAATGTATTTGATGAAACTTTTTCAAGTTGTACTTGCAGTTTCTCCACGCTAAGTGCACACCAATGTCAGGGTGCAGTAGGTCAATATACACGGGTCTGCACGACGTAATCCCTCGTTGAGCAGATCAGTGTGTTGGCCTATGTGTACTCTCTCTATTGGAGTGCACTTACTTTCAAGTACAGGGCCGTTCATATGCAAGAGAAGACAAGGAGCATGGAGGATCAAGGAGCAGCTCCTAGGTGGAAGACGAAAAATCGTCCAAGGCAAATTCGACGAGAATCACCAAGTGATTCTCGCCGACTCCTTCTGGCCATCTCAAAATGGTGCCAAGTAAGATTCGGCGAGAATCACTTGTGATTCCCGCCGAACCAGTGGTCAAGCAGCCCATGTATAAAGTAAAATTCGTTGAGAATCGACAAGTGATTCGACGAGAATCACAAACGATTCTCGACGAATCGTCGAGAATCACTTGGTGATTCTCGCCGATTCGTCGAGAATCGTCTGCGATTCTCGCCGATTTTTACTTGGTGTTTTCTCAGAATGCTGCTGGACCGGATTCTGCTTCTGGACTAGTTTGAACCGGAATTTGGGGATTCCTTTTGTGGGTCCCACAAATGGTCAAAATTGCTGTATCTTCAGGGTATAAATACATGGGTATTTTGAACAGTAAATCTACGGAGAAGAGAGAAAGAAAACCGAGCCGCGACATAACCCTAAATTCGCGAAATCGCTCCGCTCCGCCGCCGCCGCTCGCGTCAAGTCGTCGCCGCCGCTGATCGATCTTCTTCCCGATCTCCGGTGACAGAAGCTTAGCAAAGCTTGAGTCTCACGCGTCTATCCGGAGATCTCTTGTCTCTCGATTTGTTGACCGGGAAAAACTCCCCCGTCCGAATCGATCGAGATGACTGATCCTAGAGTGACCGTTGGTAGACCTAGCTTGCTTCGCTACGAAGTTTAGATCTCCAAGTTCAGCAGCCACTCTTCATCGTAGCCGTCGATCCCGAAGCTAGCCGCCGCTCGTGTGCCGCCGCCGGTTCCGGGGAGATCTTCTCCAAGAGAGACCAAGGTCGTAGACTCTTCATCGACTTCAAGAACACGTCGTCGAACAAAGAGGAACACCGTAGTCTCCAAGAGAAGTTTGTATCACGTGTACATTCTACATTTATTTTATTGTATAGGAACCTTTGTTCCGTGTTGTAAGGGTTGGGTGCAACCCGTTTTGTGGGAGTGTTGACTCTCACGTGTGGAAGGGCTCCTTCCGTTAGTGCAGGGATTGGATTTCAATCCCGTTGGAGAAGTGACTGAGTCGTCCCTTGTTGGGGAGATAGGTCGTAGGGGGAAAGTGGATGTACCCAAGTCGGGGAACCACTATAAATTTGCTGTGTATTCTGTGTGCTATGGTTTTTGTTTTTATTGTGCAGGTGCATCCGTAAATTCCGCAAAAGAATCACACGTCACCTATTCCCCCCCCATAGGTGCACATAGCTGACACTAGGTGGACTTTCACTATACTCTTTGGAATCCCATGCAGTCGCACAATGTTGCGAACATACAACTCCACCAGCTTCTCCACGCTGTCCTCTTTCCGATTTGGGATGAAGTGAGCCACCTTTGTTAGGCAATCCACGATCACCCAAATAGCATCATTACCCTGCTGCGATCTAGGCAGACCATGCACAAAATTCATGGAGATGTCATCAAATTTCCATTCAGGGATTGGAAGGGGCTTCAGGAACCCGCCCGGCTTCTGACATTCGGCCTTTACCAAGGCACAAGTCTGGCAACGATTCACATACAAAGCTACGTCCCGCTTCAGCCCCGGCCACCAAAAGGATTTCTTCATATCCAAGTACATCTTTGTACTGCCCGGATGAATGGAGTACTTTGTGAAGTGAGCCTCAAACATCAACTCCTCACGGAGTTTGCCGAACTGCGGTATACAAACCCTTCCGTTCTTTCTCAGAATCCCATCACTCATCTCCCAGGCACTACTCTCGCCCGCTTGAGCCTCCAACACAAATGGTTGAAACTCCACATCCAACCGAGTCGCTTCCCAAATGCGATCGGTCAAGTCGTTCTGCACTTCGATCCAGTTCAACCGAGCCACGCGGGACTCGCCTCTCGCAACACATTCCAAACCAAGGGACTCCCATTCCCGTACCAACCGCTCATCATGAGCTTCGATCCAATTCCCTTGCCCCGAGTACTTTCTACTCAAGGCATCCACCACCACATTGGCTTTACCTGGCGTATACTGAATCGTCACTTCGTAGTCTCCAAGAAACTCAACCCACCTGCGTTGTCGCATGTTCAAGTCCTTTTGATCCAAGAGATACTTCAGGCTTTTATGATCCGTGAAGATCTCCACCTTTGCACCATAAACATAATGCCGCCATATTTTCAACGCAAAAATTACCGCCGCCAACTCCAAGTCATGGACGGGGTAATTCCTCTCATGAGGCTTCAGCTGTCTAGACCCAAAAGCTATCACCTTGCCATGTTGCACCAAAACGCAACCCAAACCGCATCCCGATGCGTCACTGAAAATCTGAAATCCCTCGGTCCCTTGCGGTAGACTTAGGATTGGAGTCATCATCAGTCTCTCTTTCAGTGCTTCAAATGCTTGGCTGCATTCTT